>OX376712.1:19370092-20064657 GCA_947389935.1 Agrilus cyanescens | reverse complement strand
AGGTTGTAGTGCGTCCGATTGTTTTAAAAATATTAATTAATCGTAGGAATTATTAGCGTTATGATACGGGTTTTAATGCTACCATCGAGAAAACAAGGCCGGACAGCTTAACGCATGACGTCATTCATTAAAGTAACGGTAACAAAATGTTTTAGCCTTGAAACCAAGGGATTCACCGTGTAAAATTTTTTTAATCGCGGATTCTCGTAGAGGTCGTCAAGAAGAACATTAGTGCAAATTTTTAAAACTCGCAAATAATATTATTACTATTATTTATTTAATGTTAAAGTTTTACAAAAGGCGTTTTGTAACCTTTCGGCGGTTACGTATATAGCTAAAATCGTTACATAATTAAACTTTCTTCAAAAAAGACCGCGACAGGGATTTTGTACATTTTATCTAATTTTTAAAAATAACCACCCTGTAATTATATCAATTCAGAAAACGGTAGGTATTCGTTTTTCCATAAAAGGTTAAAAACGAGTGACTTGTTGACAATCTAATTTTTCCTCGCATAACCTGCTAAACAGTAGAATACAACTTGGCAACGCCGCAACAACGCGGAACATTACCTTTCAGTATAGAAAGGCTCTAAGAATTTACGCATAACGTCATTCATCAAGGTCAATGTAAGAAACTGTTTTAGATTAATATTCAAGGACTTCACGGCTCAAAAATTAATTTTGATCGCGGATTCTTGTAGAGGTCGATGAAAAGAGTATTTTGGCAATTTTTTAACACTAGCTAATAATTCTTACGTTAAAGTTTTGCAAAATGGGTTTTTTGGCCGTTTGACGCTTACGTAGCGAAAATCGTAACAGATACAAAAAAAATTTAAATTCTCTACAAAATAGGTCTCTTTACTTTTTTCGTTTCTATTAGGGTTTTCGCTACGTAAGAGTCAAAAGGTTTAAAAACGCCTTTTGCAATACTTTTTTCTTTTTCTTACGTTATCAAAATCCAAAAGATTATTTATCAAATTTTTAAGAGTCCAGATAAAACTAAACAAAAGTGTTAAACAGTTCGTCCAGTAAACGACTGCACAAACATTAAGATACACGAAAATCCAATAGGACAGTATGGAACTTAAACCTAAAACTCATTTCTACACCCCTCAGCTATTAATTTTAACTAAGGATGTGACCCCTTGGGTGTCGAAACGTATGTAGGTAAATGGGAAATTTACCTTTTTCCGTTTAAATGTTCGACTACATTCTCCAGAAGAGCCTCTCATCTTGGTTGCCAATACATTAATGATCACTCCCGGCGTCCCGGCATTAACACCTATGTCACCTAAATATCCATTCCGACACTACCAAACACTACTGCATGCTTTGTTTGTTACAATTTACAATTACCAACATGCGCGATATCTCAAAAAAAAATCAACAATCGTGCAGGCTCGTTTCTTATCGGCTTTTCTATGCGACGTTACCAAATAAACAATTTTTCTCTTTTTATACGCATACGAAGCAAAAAATTAAGTCAAACACCTTTTATATATGATACAATTATTACATTTTTTTGAGCAAATTAACTATTAAATGGGTATTAATATTCAATGCTTTTTTACATTTCTGCAAAATGATAAAGTTAACTTACGAATAAAAATATCGGACACAATATAAGAGATAATTTTAATAAACGTAAATCAAACTTTGTCGTTCTCGTTAGCTAGAATATAAAATTTTTATTTTACGACTTCTCCATTCTGAATAAATAAAAAAACTGTTTATATGAGCAAAATATAATTTTTTTTGAAAAATCATTGGTGTTACTGATATTTTGGAAGAAACATAAAATGAACAACGGTACCATATATTTTTTTTTGTTTACTATCTATAGATGAGGGTGTGATGCATCGATCGGCATCGGAAAGAAATCGTCACTCCCCCAAATGTGAAAGAAGCCCCAGTAAAAAAGAATCCCCGTCAGGCACAATATGCACCCAACACAGCAACAAAACCACAGGATATTATCAATCGACCCCTAACGTTGCAACCCTAAAATTGACTGCTCTTTCCCCGAAACATACGAAAGAAAAATCGATGTACAACGCCGCCTCCGAATCCGAACTTTTGGATCGCGAAATTTTACCGATTTTCCAAAAATTACTTACAGAAAGAAACAGAAGTCAGCACAACATTAACTACAGCTTCGGAAGATCTTGTCCAAATATTTCTATTAAATGTGACATAGTTGAATATTTATAAAAATAAAATTTAAGTAAATTTTTTTATAGAAACGTCATCATTAACAAAATTCTTAAATTAGATACGCGGTGGCGTAACAAAAACAAAACGTTTGGTTTTTTAGGTTAATTCTCTAGTCAATTGTCTTGTAATACTCTATTATAATCAACCTGGCAACAATGCTTTTGTAACAAGTCCGCCTGACGCGTAGTTACGCCACTGGAAACAATTACGTCATATTTATTATTTAATCCATTGTAGACGATTAAAAATTATTAGTAACACGTACACAGGGTGACTTCTTTTTACCACTAAATGTTTCTTTTACTTCGAAATTTTATATTTTATAAGTGTTAGGTTGTTACCTAACCTAACCTAACGAAAGTCCTAGCCCTAATTCTTAAGTCTGATGCCTTTTAAAGGGCGAGATCAACTAAGAAAGTTAGTTAAAAAAAATAGTTAATGTGAATTGTCATTCCCGTCATAAATACCAGTGGAAACTCAAGTATCTAACGTATTAGATAACACGTATACTTAATTAATTAAGTAAATAAGTAAGTAAAAAAATGGTTGTGTTAAATTACAAACAAAAAAAATCTAGTCAATGTTGCCACATTCTAAATTTTACTTGTGTACTTATATTCTGTTATTATGGAAAACGTACTATTTCCAATAAATGTTGCGAAATTTCTACTAAAATTGTCTTTTTTTTTTATAAGTAACCTATAATAACCCTTGACGTTTGCGATTATTTTCAATTGTTGTTTATGGCAACAATGCAACAACAGGAAAAATAATTGAACATAACAATAAACTACAACAATGTAAGAAAACAACAACAGAATTAATGTAACAAATGTCACAATATTGGCCGGACCTTGACGTTTTTTTAAATCATTTAACCGTCTATTGTCTCTTTAATAGAGAATTGATGATAACCCTTAATGTTTGCGATTATTTTTAATTGTTAATTATCCAACAATGAAAAAACAACGTAAGAAAACAACAATTGAGTATATTCAAATTTCTCATAAAAGCAACAATAAAAACCAATTTTCATGAAGACAGCATTATTTAATGCGATTAATGTTTGTTTATAAATAGTTTATCTATAAATGCGATTAAAATTAAATTGACACTTTAAAATAGTGATTTTATTATTATCATTATTATTATTGCCCGGGGCCGCTTAGAGACTTATCCATGAATTTTCTTTTAGCAAAACACAACCACCATTTACTTGGTTTACCGTCTTCTCCGAAAACTTTCTCGCATACTCTCAACCCTGTTTCCTGTCTCACTTGTGTCAAGTATCCTCTTAAAAAGTCTGAAATATTATTAGTTTTACGTCCAGTCGTTTTAGAAAAAGACGAAATAAATTGGGATGTAGTTTCGCAATTAAATCCTCGTATTATTTTTGAAACAAAATGTATCTTAAAGTTACATTAATTTTACTAAAAATTGAACATTTCTTTAGTACGAAAAGTGTTTGAAATTAAAAATGTCGAATAAAAATGAAAAACTAAGTCGTTACCTGCTTCTTGCTGCGAGTGGGGCTTCCCATAAACCGAATTCAATGGAAATCCTGGTTCACCGGGTATATCAAAACGAGAAATTGCTAAACTGTACATTTCATTTTGAGCCTGACTTTTATTTGAACACTTCTGAAGTTTCTTCAAACACTCCGTTATATACAATGTTATATAAATTAATAGCCTATCGGCTTCAGACTGAAAATAAAAAAACAATTATGCACATAATTAAAAAAATAAAAAAACTGTAAAACATAAAAAATGCAAGAGTAATAATGAAAGCTATCAGTTCACCTTAATTTCATAAGTACGGAAGAATACATTCGCTTTAAAATAGTACAAAGCCTCGTCTATAATATCTGTCTCTTGAGCAACCACTGAAGGTGTTGGGCCTGTAAATTGTGTCTTAATAGGTAAAATAGCAATATTTCCTATTACTTGTTGGGGCTTTAAGAAACTGGAATGAAAGGCCTAGAATATTAATTAAAAAAACATTGCCTGCAATTACGAAAAACAAGCCGCTAATTAATTAACTGTGTACAACTTACAGGCATATTTCGTACAAAGTAATAAAGCTACTGTCACCACACCTTTATTTTGAAAATTGTAATTTTTACAACAAGATATTTTATAAATGATTAATAACTATGTTATTATTTTTATCATTAATGATTCACTTCCAGAGGCTTGCACCTTCTTTTAAGTTTTAATTCCCGCAACCCGCAACGCCCAAGGTAGTGGTTATGGTTGCGTTAAAGTAAATAATTTTACAAAAAAAATCATTAAATTGTATGTATAATGTTTTTTAATTTGAAAAATATTACGTCATAAAAGTATTACATTTTTTTATTTAATGAGTAAGAATTTGCAACTAAAAGTAAATAAAATAGTGCTGGAGACATTCTCTGAATAAAAAAAAATGTTATTCAATTATCTATGATTAACAAGACTAACCAGAAACAAGAGAAACAACTACTCCGAGGGCTAATACCCCTACCGGCATTGAATTACACTAATGAATCTGAAGGTCAACACATGTTAGACGTAGATAAAATAATCTAAAATAATAATAAATAATCTAATCCTTTATTTTTAGACGTACAGGTATTTACCTATCTTTTAGATTATCTATGATTAATTATACAACAGACCATTCAGCTAAACAATATCCATTCAGCCATAGTCTTCTTTCGGGTGGTTGATTATGTTTTTTTTGACTGGCTTAAAATGTTAATATCCGTGTATTAACACCATAACAATTATTGTTTCTCTTAAATGTAGTATAGTTTGCTAGCATAATGATTGTTTTATTTACAATATTAATTTTAAGACTTGCAAAATTCACGCGTAAACTATGTAACGTTCAAAAACTAATACATCCATTAGTATACAAGGTATGTAATCTAAAATCTAAAAAATACTAACATATTACAATCTGAAGCCGACCCTGTGCTTGATTTAGTGACGTAGATCCGTAGATGTCTGCAATAAAACAATTGACCCGTTCAATTAACGGACGTAAAGGAAAGCGGTTTCCTTATCAGACGACTAACATAATTAGAACCACGAGCTAGAAGAGAGGCTTCAATGCGTTTACCGAAATTATCTTTTCCTTTCTCAAAAAAGCCTGCAATTTACCGAATATCAGTTGTACAGATCGTTAACAATGATACACGCGAGTCCAGGTTTAGGTAAAACTGCCGGCCGCCATGTTAGCGAAACCATTGTGGTTGGCATGAAGTGTATCTACACTTTATGGTGGTTGGCTTCATCAGACATTGGAGTACTTTTACTACTTTACCCAGTAGGATGGAACTGGGGGAAACCCCGTTTCAACAACAACTTATCTCGCCCTTCAACCGTCCCACTCAAGTATGGTGGTTAAAGCGGACAAATAATCGAAAAAAATTTAAAAATAAGAAACTTATTTGCCAACTACATACATAATTCTCTTTTGTGTCTGTGGATATTTCGATATATCTATCAATGGATTTGGGGATTTTTGAAAAATCATACGTAGTGTATCAAAATCGTAGACCGTTTTCTCATCAGAAGCTTTTTTTAATTAATTTAATTGTTGATTCTTATCATTTAGTAAGTATTTAAATTAGTTTGTGTAGTTTAATAACGCATTTATTTTGCTAGAGTATACCAACGCTTAAAAAATGTTTCATCCTTGCCAATCAAATAATGAACTCGTAGAGACTCTTATTCAAAATAAAAAGAACAGTTTTCAGTGGGATGAAATGAATTACACCCAGGAAGTTGTAAAATGTGTTTTTTTAGAGCCTTTATCGCCGGAATATGTACGAATTAAAAACAAGTTTGATGCAAGCATGAAGTATACTGTTTCTATTAAGAAAATTGAAAGAATACAGAGTCCATATTTACTTGCAGCGTATGAAATTAAAAAGGCAGAAATAATTCATAGATTTAACAATGTGGTTGAGAAAGTTCTATTTCATGGTACTTCTGACGAAAAAGCTGCATTAATATGTTTAGATAACTTTGATTGGCGTTTATGTGGTAAAAGTCGGGGCCATAAGTTTGGAAAAGGAGTTTCATTTTCACCAAAATCTTCCTATTCCCGACATTATTGTAAATTCCAACATGTTATGGTAGTCTCATGTGTGCTGGAAGCACATTCTGAGGTTGGCCGTGATACCACAACATTGCCATCAAAAGGCCATGATACAACACATAAAATAACAGGAGATGTTATAGTGAAATACGAAGATAATGAATTTTATCCTGCATATAAAATTTTCTTTTAACATTTTACATATACATACTTTTTATTATTGATTTTTGTTAATCTTACAGTTTTTTATTTTATGGCTTTTAATATATAAATTTGTTATTTTTAAATTTTTTTTTAATACTAAAATTCTGTTATCGTCAGACTATCAAAATATTTTAATTTTCATGATTGTTGAGTAAGCAATGTTCCAATTTGAACATCTTGATATTTTACTTTATAGTATTACTTTTGGACTTTTGAAAGAGTCTCAGAGTAGTACACTAGTCCACTACGAGTAGTAGAAGTAGTGATTTTGGTGATGTCGTCTCCTAGCTGTTTGTTTTAGAAGTAGGAGTGTATTTCAGTTTAAGTCCATTTATTAAACCTTATTAATAATTCATTGTGCTAACCCAACTATCTTTGAACAATCTTCAAAAATGATAATTAATCCAGGATTGAAAAAACATTGAAGAAATTCGGTCTTATAAAGTTTTTGAAACTAATACCGTCCTTAAAATTGTCTGAAACTACCAAATAAAATGTTCAAAAAATTCCGATCAAACAAAAAAAAATTCACGTTGTGCGAAACAGTCGAATTGTTTACATAATGGACTAGGGGTTTCCCAAAGAACGCCTTGAATTATTCAACTTTAGTTGTCTATGCAATGCTTGTTTAAAGTATAATTTCACATAAATAATACAGCGAATCGAAAACAAGCGATAATATCTAGTGCAAAGAAGTTCAAAAAATACTATTTTTTCTAACTATTCAAACAAAATCAAGTTGTGAACTTCGCGGTTCATTCTTGTATCTTGTAACTTCTAGAGATTTGAGAGATTTGGACCGTGTTCCGATATACACTGTGAGCACTGTGACACGTTACGTCACACAGTATACTGTAAACACCGTTCCGGTTGAGATTTTTGCACTGAATCTACTACTGGCTGTTATATATCGGAACGTATTTCAGTACTGTTTCAGTACTTTTGTCAATAATAATTAAGACACTATCCGATAGAGGCACTAGATGTATTAATGCACGATTTTAACATTTAATGAGGCTTAATATTGCAATTTTTGGGAAATAAATTTTTTAAACTATGTATTTGAGAATAAAAAAATGTTTATAACGGTATACCTAATAAAATTTCATGATCTTAACTAATGAAAATTACTAACAAGAAAACGTTCCGAGTGACCAATATGTTGTGCTTAGAAGAAAATAAAATAAATAAACCACTTAAATGTTTCAAAACGAGTATTTATTTAACTCTACAATTGTTTCGGTATAATAATACCTTTCTCAAGAGTAACAGGATTTTACTAAATTTAATGCGGTGCTTATCATCTATTTATACCTAAATCCTGTTACTCTTGAGAAAGGTATTATAATACCGAAACAATTGTAGAGTTAAATAAATACTCGTTTTGAAACAAGTGGTTTATTTATTTTATTTTCTTCTATTCAAAAAATGTTTCATACAGAACCGACCAAAACTCTGTTAATAGTATATGTTGTGCTTAGGTATATGTTAATTTATGTCAAAATAAGAATATGCATATTTTTTGCAGAGAAACGTTAAGAGTAGAAATCACCTCAAAATTACTATTTCCGTTTTTCACAATTTTGTAATTCATCCAGACCTAGTGGATTGAACACAATGTAAAAGAATGAGGAAAAGTTCCTTCTCTTACATGATTGAACAGGTCTGCTTTTAGAATAAGTTTAAGTAAAAACGGTGTTTAGTGGTTTAAGTAACAAACAAATTACAAAAACCGTAAAACAGAGCAATAACAATGTTTCAATTTCTTTCATTTTAATCCTTTTAATGAATTGTAGCTTTTTATAAGTTTTAAGAAATATATTGGTCCATGTTGTGGTGTGGTCTGTGTTCTTGCTATGTCTGCCATTTTTATCTAATGGAAACTACTGGAAGCGCCTTACCTCCCAGAGGTAATACGCTCCCAGTACAAAGATGGTGGCAAATATGACGTCATTAGTTTCTTTCTGTCACTGTCACAGTGCACTGGAAGCTTATATCGGAACGCATTTCTGTATACTGGCATTACTGTCCAGTGCTCACAGTCTATATCGGAACATGCCCTTGATTGGATTTGATTCGCTCAGTGTTGACGATTAATAGTTTCATTCCGCTTTTACATTTTCTAATATCATTTTAGGATCACCGCAGTCATATGTACGTTTCTTTATAGAAAGTAAGTTTAGGTTTAATTGAAGATTTTTACTTGAAACACAACTGTGTTTAGCACATGCTTTTGTTTTGTACATTGTTTGCCAGTGAGGTATTAATCTTGCTTGAATCAGTGAGATCATATTCTCACTTAACATGTAAAAAAAAGGAACGGTAGCAACCTTTGTTAGCACCGTTACATTTTGTCTATGATTATGTTATCTAAACCTTAAAACTCTATGTAATTATTATAGGTTATGATTACAAAGTTCGTCTTTTGCGATTTAGAAACATGATTTTAAAAGTTGTTTGGATATTTTTAACATTGAATAGCAATTAGTATTTATCGTATACAAAAATGCGTTATGCACAGCTTGTTATTGGACCAGCAGGAAGTGGAAAGGTAAATAAAGTTCACTAATCCTTCAACAAGTACATTACAGTCTTTTTCTCTTCAGTCGACTTACTGTAGTGCGATGGTCCAGCATGGTATCGATATTAAACGTCAGATAGATGTTGTAAATTTAGACCCAGCAGCAGAATATTTCGATTACAACCCTTTAGTAGACATCCGTGAACTTATACATGTCGAGGACACTATGGAAGATGAAGAATTACATTTTGGACCTAACGGAGGACTAATATTCTGCATAGAATATTTATTGGAAAATTCCGATTGGCTTCAAGATAAATTAGGTACATAATAAGCGAACTGCTTCTTTTTCATTTATTAATTTATTTATTTTTAAGGCGAACAAGAAGACGATTACATATTATTCGATTGTCCGGGTCAAATTGAGTTATACACTCACCTTACGGCGATTAAGAAGTTGATAAATCTCTTACAAAATTGGAATTTTAACTTGTGCAGTGTTTTTTTAGTAGATGTTCAGTTTATGACTGACGGCACCAAATTTTTATCAGGAACGATGGCCGCTCTCAGTGTTATGGTTAATCTAGAAATTCCACATGTAAACTTGCTGTCAAAAATGGACTTGCTTAGTAAAAGCGCCAGGAAACAATTGGATCGGTTTTTAGAGCCAGACTCTCACGCGATTTTAGGCGACATCGAACTCAGAACCACACGGTTTAATGAAAAACATCAGAGATTAACGGAAGCCATCGGAAGACTTATCGAAGATTATTCTTTAGTGCGTTTCATACCCTTCAATCTTAAAGACAATGAAAATGTGGCAGACGTACTGACTACCATTGATAATGTGATACAGTTCGGCGAAGATCAGGATGTGAAAGTTAATGATTTTGAAGCTTTAGACGCAGAAGATAATGATGGTGATAATTGAAATTAATTAAGAAGTAGTGTATTTTTGTATTATTTTTTTAATAATTATTGTTACTACACATTTATTAAGTAAATAATTTGTTAACAATAACAGATTTTTTATTACTGAAATTGGAATTTTGTTTGTCACTCTTTGTTGTTACTCTAGAAACTTCTAAAAACTTTACTAAAGCAAATTAGAATACCGAAAAACCTCATTAAACCTATTAAAAACATAGACTTTTATAAGAACATTCAAGAAACTGCGCGGAATTTTTTAAAAAAATTATAGAAACAAAACGACCTAGAAGCCTCAATAGACTCTTCTAAGAGCTCAAACGTGATTAAAAAAAAAGTTGTGGAACTTTTTAGGAACCATACAGAATCTCTAAAAGGAAACAACTCAGACCAACACCCTAGAACACGGTTATTTAATTTAAGCTGAACTGGTTCATTAGACGTTTGGCGCATGCGTGAAGGGGCGCCGGAAGTAGAGAAATGACTGTCTGGAATGGCCGCGTTTTTTTCGTTCCGAAAGTATCAGTAAGGCTAGTGACGTGCTTCTTGCTATGTATTTCAGGGAAATCCCGTGCGCTTGCGGGAAACAGTTCTAATACATTTGAGAGATTAAAGCCGCTAGTGGCGCGAGAGACAGACGTATTAGGGACACCAAGTACGTTAAGAGATTTGAAAATTTGCTAGTAGAGGTTATAAAGGGAGACCTTTCTAACTAAAATACTTTCAACTGTTCACCACTTCCAGTTATACCGGAAGTTGATGTCAACTTTGTTATTTTAAATGGAATGCTATATTTTTTACGACGAATTCGTATTAAACACAAAATTTTAAGGTGACTTTGTTAACCAATTTATATACCTACGATGAGCGGTTTTTGAGATAATTTAATTTATAGAAAAAAAATTGTTACCGCAACCCAAATTATAAAAAATCATAACTTTCACAAAATATGACTTAGAGTGTTGAAATTTTTACCAGTAATAGCTGAATCTCAAAGCTAACGCCTTGACAAAATTGAACTTAATAATTTATACAGGGCGTTCACAAAAAATTTCTAAAGTTTATAAACTTCAGCCGCTAATAACATCGATTTTTCAAATGGCACCTACCATATTTTATTTTTTAATTCGATTCCTTTTTTTTATCCTATTTTTATTCTGTCATTTGAGAAACCAAGTTATTTCGTGTTTGAAGTTTTTAAACTTCAGAATTTTTTTCTGAACGCCCTGCATAAGATGATAGCTTTGAGATTCAGCTATTACTTATAAAAATTTCAACACTAAGTCATATTTTGTGGAAGTTATTATTTTTTTCTGTAATCTTAGTCGCGGTAGCGATTTTTTTTCTATAAATTAAATTATCTCAGAAACAGCAGTTTTTCTTTTATTTACTGCTTTTTGGGACCTTTTAATAAAAAGCAATTTCTATTAAAATTTTTTTTAAGTATCTTAATTTTATTTTTAAATTAAAACAAATATAAAAAAGACAAATTAATTATAAAATAAATAAACTACGTGCTTTGCTTTTTAGCTTCCGCTTCTTTAGCTCTTTTTAGTTGCATTTCTTTCTGTTGCTGAAGGACTTTTCTAAAATTCAATTCATCTTCTTCTTTTGCTTCTAAATCTTTAAAAAAAATCATAGTATTTATATTACATAGCAAAAATTGAAACCTAAAAGAAGTACCATGTGGATTTACTTCTTCTCCCTCCGAATCTGAACTGCTTTCATTAGCAGGATGTCGAAGATAAACGTCCGAAATTTCTCTACCAGCGGACAATTCCATGACTAAAGGATCCTTTTTCAGTTCAACCTTCTCACTCTCCGTTTCCTTCTTAAGTAGTTCTGCCTCCGTCCGTATTTTTTCCCATTCTACTCGATAATCCCTACAACAGAACCAAAACCAACAACAACTCTATCACAACTTTACACAATACAAATACTAACGTTTCATATTCCTGCTTTGCATCATCAACCAACTTAAATAATTCCTCGATTCCGTCCCCTGTGGCTGCTGATACTCCACAAACTTTTAAATTTCTATAAAACTCATCAAGAGTAAGAGCCATTGATCTAGTTAAGTTACTTATATAACTCTCATCAGCTTCTAAAGCTTCATGAAATGCTTCAAAATCATTGATCCAGTCTATAGCGTAACTGTGTTCGACTATGTCGATTTTATTCATTACCACAATAAAGGGGAGATGAGTTTTGTATAAAATAGAACAAGCGTATAGCATATTAGACATAAATGTAACGGGGGAAGTACTTCGAACTGTGTCGATTACATAAAGAATTACAGTAGGAAAACTAGAAGCCAGCGTTTCAGTTATAATGGCACCTAAAAACGGACTTATACACATTTCAACGTTTAGACTACTGCGCACGCTCAGTGAATTTATACGCATGCGCAAAATGAATGACTTCATTTCGTTCTAAGACAATTTTCTTTCTGCTTAATTTCGTCGTAAAAAGGCAAACTACTTGTGCTAGACAAATTATTTAAATTACATTAAATAACTATCTTACCTGACACTGACCAAGTAAACACTTCTATTTGTCCAGGAGTATCTAAAACGCAGTATTTTTTATCACATTTACTTATATATTGAAGTACGTCTGGGAATTTGGTTGAAAATAAGTTCAAGGAAGTAACTATTGCCCCGTTAGGTCCTAACTTGTACTGTTTCATTACATCCTTGTAATTAACTGTGTCTCTTATATCTAAAATACGATATTATGTATTATCACTAGCCACTCTGTACGACAGAAAAAAGAACGAATTAGGTAAGCATTAATTACCTATATTAGCGAAATATGGTACTTGTAAACACGCTGGGTCTAAATTAACGACGTAAGGCTGTTTAGAAGAAGTGCTCAGCCTTTGTACTAACGATGTTTTTCCGGATCCTGCCATGCCAAGAACGATAAGACACACAGGATCTTTTACACTTTTTGTATCGGAGGGAACAGCTTCAGCCATTTTAATACTTAATTTACGTTTTTCTTATTTTACGCATTAAAAATATAAGCGAATTATATTTTTATTAACACAAAACGTTACGACACAATCAGAGGTTATGTTTACATCTGAATTTTTGACTTTTAAGGTTATAAACCATAGAATGAAAAGAATGGTTACTAACATAATAAAAAGACTTGTTCATTGAATGTGCTCTACTGATCTTATGTGATATTTAATTTAAAATTAAAAACAACAGCAATTTTTATTTGTAGTTATTATCATTATTATTATTTATTATTTAGATTCCAAAGAAGTTGAATATATTTAAAATCACCACCATTAAATATTTCCTAGTATTTCATTGTTGGTAATTATTAATTAATATATTTATTTGCCAAATTCTCATTTAATACGATCACCTGGAGTCGAAATAGTATAATTTTTCTATTTTTCATGATTCTATTATTATTGTTCAAGGCTAAACTGAAGCGTAAATGTTGTCAGTTCTTCTGTCCAATATTTGTTATGTATGGAGAATAATGCCTAAATATAGAAAAATATTCGGAGCCTTTCCATTTTTATAGGTTATGAATTATTAACGGCGGGAAAAATACAACAAAAACATAACAATAGCCAAATAAAATAAGTGTTTATTGTGATTGTTGTGAAATTAAAGTAAAGCGAACAAATCATATTTCCAAAATGAGTTTATGGGCAGATAAATATAGGCCTAAAGACCTTCAAAAGCTGGACTATCACAAAGAACAAGCAGTAAATTTGTCAAAGTTAACCCAGGAGGGCGACTTTCCCCACTTATTGTTTTACGGCCCATTAGGCGCAGGTAAAAAAACACGAATTATGTGTTTATTGAAAGAATTGTATGGTCCAGGAGTTGAACGTCTTAAAATGGAAGTTATGAATTTCACAACACCGTCTAATAAGAAAGGAGAAATCACAACCGTTAGTAGCAATTACCACATAGAAGTAAATCCGTCAGACGTGGGAATTTACGATCGTGTTATAATAATGGATTTGATTAAAAATGTAGCTCAAACTCAACAGTTGGACATAAACGGGCAAAAGGAATTCAAAGTAATCGTTCTAACAAATGTTGATCAACTTACTAAGGACGCTCAGCATGCGTTAAGAAGAACAATGGAAAAATACGCTTCAACATGCAGGTAATTTTATTATTTGTTTAGATAATAACAATATTTATTATATGGCTATATGTTAGCTTGATGATTACCGAAATTGACTGTCGAAACGATACTTAATTACTCAACAGTCGTTGGTTATTAGCAAGATTTTATTTAAATTCAAATTATGTAAAATAGATGGCGCTGCATAGTAATATTGATGCGGTTAGGTTAGGTATCGGTATGAAGGGGAGTGCTAGCCGTTTTTTGCGAATAACTCAAGAACTTGACGTTTTATCGAAAAAAATTCTATAACGAAAAATGAAGCTTATAAAAAAATAATCAAATTAAGTGTCTTTTGTTTTTGCTGTAGATGCAAAAATAACCGAGTTATGGCTCGTTAAAGTTTCCTCGTTGTTCGTCGAGGACATAAACCGCACCATTAAACGTTAAAGGACGGTAAAACTGTAACTTTTTCGGGATATACTCATAGAAACTTATTTAAAGTGCTTAAAAAGAGCTTTAAAATGAGCCCTAGTAAAAGTTGTTTGGATGAACACAGAGCGTATTAGGATAAAAATAAGATCGGTTGCTCGAATTTTCAGAAAAAAAATGTGCACACAAAACAACTTCTTTTGTACGGAAAATGAAATTAATCGTAATCCGTCTACAATTTACTTAATTTATGTCCCAGTAATATGTTCCATAAGTTTGACCGGTTAGGAATTTGTATTTAAAAAGAAAAATGTGATCAAAGGTGTAAAACGTAACTGAAATTTCGTTAAAAATAACATTTGTTGCCCATTATTTCGAAAACTAAAGGAATTAGTAGAAAACCCCCAAGACACAAAAATTTTCGGTTGTTTTTTGCTGAAAATATTTCTTTTTTTAAAATTCTTCTAGCTTGAAAATGAACTGAGATATGGGCATTTAAAGTTTGTACTGTAGTGCGAGAATCGCTTTTTGAACACTTTAACCCCGAAAATTTTAAAATCAAATTGTTGAAGCTAATTCTAATCATTATAGCCGCGTGGCCCTTGAAATTCTCGTTAAATTATTTTTTGTGACATGCGCAATTGTCGTCGGACGCAGTCGAAACGTATCTTTGCGCATGCGCTTACACGAGACCAGCAAATACGGCCATTAATTACGGTTTTTTGTTCTTTTTCGGCCATTTTGTTTTATAATAACTTTTTACAGATTGCTTTTGTGTGGCACGTCTATTTCTCGAATTATACCAGCTATCCGCAGTCGTTGTTTACCCATAAGAGTGGGCGCTCCAAGCATCGAAGAAATATCCACAATTTTACAAACTGTATGTAAAAAAGAGGGCCTCACATTACCGCCAGAGTTGGCCGAAAAAATTGCAGTCAAATCTAACAGAAACCTTAGAAGAGCGCTCCTCATGTGCGAGGCTTGCAAGGTGCAACGATACCCCTTCGTCCCCAACCAAGACGTCGAAGAGCCAGACTGGCAAGTTTTCATCAAATGCATCGCAAAAAAAGCCAGTAGCGATCAAACTGTCTCATCATTGGAAAGAATTAGAGAGGATTTGTATGAACTGATTACGCACGGAATTCCCAGCGACATTATTTTTAAGACTTTGTTAAACGAGTTGTTGAAAAATTGTGATCCGGAACTTCATCCGCAGATTGTAGAAAGCGCCGCATTCTATGAGCATCGCTTGCAAACCGGTTCCAAAGATATCTTTCATTTGGAAGCGTTTATGGCCAAGTTCATGTGCGTGTACAAGCAATTCTTTGGACAGTTTGTTGATATGTTCTAAAATACGTTTTCAAATTTAATTTGTATCTTTCTTTTTAATGTAATATATTAAAAGTTATTAAAATTATGTATGTGTTTATTTTTTAACGAAATCGTTATTATCGTGCAATCATCAATCGGAAGATTACTTAAGCTAATCTTTGCATTCTCCGGAAACTAAACGTACTTGCTAATTTTTAGTCTCCGCTGTCCTTCTTTATTCCTGTTTAACCCCTAATTTGTCTAGATCTTTAATTTTCAAAAAGCAAATCAGGGCCGCGTTGAGAAGAGCAGAGTGTGGGTAGTGTTTTTTTACACAGGGGAAAAAAGTCACGTGACAGAGTGACACTGGAGTGTAAAAACATTTCTGAATGGTTTGGGGTGTTTTTGGTCGAAATCAGTCGAAGTTGAGTCGAAGCGGATTCGTTAACCTAACCTAATTTGGTTTTTAAATTTGTCTTAACTAAATCAAAAATTAAATAAATGATTGTTTTAATTGTCTATTAATTATAACTACAAATAACATAATGTAATAAAAAAACCGATAACTTTTAATTTAATTTAAACTGATGTCAACTATATATACGATTTTTTAAAGTATTTATTAATTATAAGAACGAATAACAGAACATAATAAAAAAATTGTAACTTTTCATTTAAAATTCTGTTCATTTTTGTTTTTTCACAGTTCATAATTAAAATTACTAGTCAATTTTATATTCTAATGAACCTATGAAAAACCAAAAAATTGCTTCTTTATTATTTTATCTAAATTAAGAATTAAATTATTATTTTAACTGTTTATTAATTATAAGTACAAATTTCATAACATTAAAAAACCCGTAACTATTAATTTATAATTCTGACCACTTTGGTTTTCTTCACAGTATATAATTAAAATTACTGGTCAATTTTATGTTCTATTTATATGAAATTGATAAACGAGACTTTTTACAGGTTTTTTTTCTAGTCTACGCCAAGTTGGTTAATGCGTAGACAAGAGAGGTATAAATGTCCAAAGAATACACTAAAGAAGAATGGTCATCACGTAGTAATGTCAGAGACCAAATCAGAGACAAATGTCAAGCAACCACGAACATATGCTTAAAACGCTAGTGCGCGTATTTTCCCCACCTCACCGAAGTAGGTAAAACTTTTTTTTTGGGGAAATTTTATTTCATTTCTGAACGGACACTTCAGTGTCACACCAGCTGCCAATTGCATTTCTGAACGCTTTTGGGCTTTTTGAAGTATACCTTTTACCCTGGAGTGTTCATTTCTGAACACGGCTTAACTTTTCGTCGCGCTTTATGAACGTGTTCATTTGGAGTTCAACTAAAATTCAAGGTCTCTTGTCTAATGTCTTTGGAATTTCGATGTACCTGTGTTGTCTATGGTTTAGGCACTTAACCGTCCAGGACGTACCTGCGTTGCCAGATTGTTAAATTTCCAAATCAAACATATTCAAGGAGTCTAACCTCGTTGTTAGATTGGGAAAGACAGTGGACACTTTTAAAACAAAATTAAAAAAAAAACAAAAAAAAACAAAAATGTTAAATCCAAAAATAAGATCAAACTTTAGGGTTCAGTAACTCGAGAATACGATTGTCTCAGTTCGATCAGTTTGTGGGCGAAGGCGAAGAGGGGTCTAGTTAGATTCTGACACTTCATGATTCTGACGTAGCTCAGAATGTACGAGCGCGACTTAAGTCAATTTTAATGGTGTACCTTGTCGTCAGTGTGTTGAGTTTTCTTTAATAATAGACTACTTTCAAAAAACCATAGTAAAAGTGTTTGAAGTGTTTAATAAACTGAACTAGTGCTTAAAGGTAGGTTAAATTAAGGGATTGTATACATGCCGTATATAGATAATAATATAAGGACAAATTCAAAGTAACTAATGAGTTGTGATCACTTTTCGAACTCCTAAATTGTAATAATTTTTTAAAAATGATTCTACTATTTACGTGCAAATAAAATTATAACTGATTCTATTCCAACTGGCAACTATTTATGTAATTATCTGGATAACAATTTTTCTTTCTGTAAAATAATGCAATTATGAATGAAACTAATAATAAATAAGGCGTATATTACTCAATTCTGAAGGTTTTCTTCAACTTGTAGACTGTTTATAAAATGGCAGGAGGTGGAATACGTTGTAGTGTCGCTTCTTGTAAAAGCCAACAGGGAAAAAATAAGGACTTGTCTTTTTTTTCATTCCCAAAAGATGCCCAAATACAAAAGGAATGGATAAATCGATGTCGTCGGGTTGATAAAATCAATGTAATAAACGCCCGGATTTGTAGCTTGCACTTTCTACCATCAGATTTTGAAAGAAATTTTCAGGCAGAACTTCTAGACCTTCCCTATAGAAAGAAGTTAAAACTTCATGGTAGGTTTATTTCGTACATTGGTTGAAATTACATAAAATGTTAAAAAGTTGATTTATTATCCCATATTTAAGCTATACCATCGCTTTTGCTAAGATGTGGTGATACAAAACCGATTGTTTCATCCCGTGAAGAAAGATCATTAAAAAAGCAACGGAGAGAAATTGTTGCAGCCATTCTTGAAGAGAACGCTACGACTTCACGTTACGAAGCAAATAAAAACGAGGAATTATCCCAATCATCGGTTTCACTGGCAGAAGGAGAAAATAAAATAATTAAAGAACTTCGAAACCAAATAGATATTCTAAAAAAAGAGAATTGCGATTTAAAATTGAAGCTCGAAAATAATCATTTAGAAAAATCGAATATAATAAAACAATATCAGTCTCAAATTCAAATTTTAAAAGCCGTTGCTGAATCATCAAATCAGGAAAATAAAATAAGTTTTGAAAAGAGAATTAAAGGATTATTTTCAAAACAATTTACACCAAATCAGATAGATATTATTATGAAAAAGAAGAGAATCGTGAAATGGACTTCACAAGAACTAGCTCATGCATATTCCTTAAGATATTTTAGTAAAAGGGGATATAGTTATTTACGAGGCACCTTGAACTACCCCCTTCCCGGAATTTCGACATTACAGCGTTGGGCCAGCTTATCGACCAAATCAAGATCTATTAGAAAATTTGATTTCTCAGGTGAGACGTTTTTATAAGCCGATACTAATTTTTACTTAACTTAATAATGTTGTACTTCTAGGTCAGAAGTAGAGGAGATTAACGTTTTATATCGAATCAGATCAGAGGCTGTCACATCTCCTAATAATTCTAATAAATACTAATTCCGTCCTTAAAACCGCGAAGTTAAAAGTAAATACATAATGGTCTACTGCTCAAGAAAATCAAGTCGGTGAAAATTCTGATACAGCAAGTACAACTTCTTCGTTAACTTCAATAAAACAAGGAAGAACTTTTATTCAAAAATTCAGAGAGGCCTGATGGGGGAAGCCGTACCAAAGACATTAGTCATCAACAAATTCCTTCGTGGTTGCAATATCTTTCCTTTAGGGGACTTTTTGAATCTTCCGAATCTTTTTTAAATTTAGTTAAACAATTAGAAGAACTATTTAATACAGTTCATGGAAACAATAGAATTAGGGATGGAAAGAATATTGCAAAAAGAACAGCACGTTTTCTTTAAAAAAAAAATGCGGTACAGCTGGTTCAAGTATCATCCATGAATTTAGCCGCCAAAGAATATTTATAAGAATTAAGTATTTAAATTAACAACTTCAGGAAAAATCCCAGAAACGAAAAATAACAGCGACAAGTTCGAAGACTAAAGAAATTCAAGCGAATTGTCAATTAACGTAATTACATATTATTTATAACATACATGAACATTTTCTTAAAAATACATAAAAGCACCTATTTAAGTAATTTCAATTACGTGAAACATTATATTTCATGTTGTGTTTACTTCGCGTATCTTTCCTCTGCGCTGTACATTCTGAGATGCATCATCCGCGTCTAGCTTTGTGATATTATTTTGTTCTGACCTCATTCTTTGGCGTCAAATATTGCGTTGGAGCCAGTTATTAAAATTTGGAATTTTTGTAAATAGTGTTTTACTGTTGATCTAATTTTTAGTTATTATTCTTATTCGTGTAACGTTTTCTTAAAAACATTTAATTTTACGTACAATAATAACTATAAAACCAACTTTTTGTTTTATTGCTAGATGTTGCGCTACTGACCTGCGCCGTCTGGTGTCAAAATATTACAACTTAGAAATTAATGTCTAGCTTTCCATACAGTCCTTCAAAATTAACAATTTTTTCTAGCAACAAAATTAAAACTTACTCCCCATTTGCTCTATGGAAATCAGGAATTAAACATACGATTTATTTAGTCATTTAAATTAGTCATACGGAGAAAAAACTAAAAATACTTGTGATGTAACTATGTTTTTATAGTTATATTTGAGGTTTATGGAAACTAATTGTAAGCGAAAATTTGCTGAAAGTGTTATATTCTACCAGTAATTAACACTAACCTCACGTTTATTGTAAAAAGAAAAAGGTCACAGAAAAAAATGCGGTTGACTATTAGGCGAGTAGATTTATTTTGTTTAAATTTTCGATAGTGCAACGTTTGTGAAACATATTATAAACTTTTAAAAACGTGGAATAAAACACAATATTGTTTCACTAATTTATATTGTAACTCGACAATATTGTTTCGATAGACAGCTATCATTATCAAGAGTACTTAAAACTAAAATTTAAAACTAATGCCAACATATTTATACTAATTACAAGTTACATAGGAGTAGTGGGGAGCTTATGGATCCTAATTCAGTCTGGTTATTAACTAAATTTAGTTTTTGGAATATAGCTTTTTTAATTTCTATATTTTCTAGCATAGATAGTTTTTTGCTATTGTGTATATTAGTATGAATGATTTTTGTGTTTTTTATATCGAATGAATGGTATGAATCAATGCAATGTTCCGCGAATCCTGTTTTTTTGAGTTTTTTATCTTTGCTGTAATTGTGTTATTTTAATCGCGTACCGATAGCTCTTCCACTCTTTCCAATGTAAATTGCATCACAGTTGTTACAGAACAATTTATATACACCGCTTTTTGATTCCGGAGGTCGTGATGGTTTGTTTTTTACGAGTAAGGTTTTTAAGTTGATATTATTTGTTTCTATGGCGTTGAGATTGAATTTTTTTAACTTATTTTTAAAATTGTGACTAATGTTGTCTATAAATTTAATGGAGCAATAATTCTTGACAATGATAGCTGTCTATCGAAACAATATTGTCGAGTTACAATATAAATTAGTGAAACAATATTGTGTTTTATTCCACGTTTTTAAAAGTTTATTTTGTTGTTTATTAGAATTAGCAACGCCGGTACGAATCGTGTCTTGTGAGCTTGTTTTTATCTACGGAAAGTAGTTAAATCATAGATAGTACGTTGACATTTAATTGTCATGCGCATTGTATTTTTGTTTATTTGTTGTTTATATTTAATTTTAAAATTTATTTAGTAAGAATTAAAACATTTTTTACTTGATAAAAATAATTGATTTAAGTGTCTAATTTTGTTTTGATTCCGTATTATTAAAAAAAATTAATAAATTTATTTATATAAAAATAAGTTATACGACTGAACTTTGTACTGTTGTACTTAATAATACCTACGTGAACAAACTAAAATAAGACTAAAGCTACCTGAACGTTATTCACTAAACGTTTTAATTAATTAACAATTTAAAATGTATTCTAGAAGTGTATTAAATGTGCGTGCATTAGCAAATAACCTAAAAATGTACAGCAGCAGTTCATCAAATTTCGTTAACACTTCTGTAAACGATAAAAACGGAATTGCTGTTGTTACTATGCAAAGGCAACCGGTTAATAGCTTAAATTTAGAATTAATAACTCAACTGAAAACCACCTTTTCGGAATTAGAAAGCAACAAGTGTCGGGGAATGATTTTGACTTCGGTAAGTAATTCAATTTGGTTAAAATTGCAGTCCTTTAGCATGCCCATATCTTGGTTGTTCGTTAGCTTACGATTAGAAAAAATTACTTTCACGTTCTTCACACTTTTTATAGTGTAAAGTTGCGTTCTTTTAATAGAAATCATAATTGGCCATGCTTTTGTTAAAAAAGACATTTTTGTTTCTGTTTTCAAAAATATACGGAGATTTGGCAACGTAGATGCTTGCAACAAAACAATTGACCTGTTCATTCGACGTATGTAAATGAAAGCGGGCTCCTTATCAGACGGTTAACGTAAACAATCATCGCTTATTTATTCACAACGGCGAGTTAATTGTTCCATGCACACCGAAATTATATTTTTTTGTAACTTTCTACTTGTCTTTTAACAACCAATACGCGGGCGTATTTCCAAAAGTTGTTTTAATTCGAATACAAAAGACCCCAGTAAATTTATCTCAAAAAAAGATCGAGGGTGCGCCATTTTTCTTAGGCATTTTTGTTTCTGTTTTCAAAAATATAAAGAGTATTACAGACTTACACGTGATTTGGCAACGTAGGTGCTTGCAACAAAATAATTGAACTGTTCATTCGACAGACGTAAATGAAAGCGGGTTCCTTATTAGACAGTTAACGTAAACAATTATCGCTTATTCATCCACAACGACGAGTAAATTGTTCCATATACACCGAAATAATTTTTTTTCCTTTTAACAACCAATACGCGGCCGTATTCCCAAAAGTTGTTTTAATTCGAATACAAAAGCTACGATAGTTGAGAGCTACGTTTAAAATGTGTTTCATAATTTGTGTTTGTAAAATTAGGCATCAAAATCTGTGTTCTCTGCTGGCTTAGATATTATGGAAATGTATAAGCCAAATCCAGAGCGCGTTAGAAACTTCTGGTCGAGCTTGCAAGACTTGTGGATGACTTTGTATGGCACTTCGTATCCTTCGGTCGCTGTTATAAATGTAATAAGTCCATTTTAAGGAATGATTTTATGTAACTTATTTACTTGTTGCGATTTAAGGGGCATTCGCCTGCAGGCGGCTGTCTATTAGCGCTATGTTGCGAATACAGGGTGATGTTGCCTAATTTCACAATCGGTCTTAACGAGACCAAACTTGGCATCATTGCGCCATCGTGGTTTGTCGCAACAATGAGAAACACCATCGGATTCCGAAAAGCTGAAATGGCGTTAACGCTGGGCCATTTGTTTAGCACAGACGAAGCTTTAAAAGTGGGTCTTATAGACGAAATAGCGTCAAGTAAAGACGATGGTATTGCGAAGGCTGAGAAATTTATTGGTCAATTTGCGAAAATACCGTCTCAGCCGAGGACGTTTTCAAAATTGATGCTTAGAAGTAAAGATATCGAGGTGAGATATACCGTAATATTTACGGACATTAAGGGTATACGTAATATGTAATCGAATGTCTGCAAAAGCGGGTTCCTTATCGGACGACTAACGTATATATTAACAGTTACAAAAACGTCCGACATTTCACGAATATCATCCGCAGAGATCCACACAGCCGTATATTTTCTCGAAAACGGTGAACGTTGGATCTCCAAAAATCGACCTAATTTTTTTGTTTTTTAACGTATTTACACCCTGAAATGTCCGCAAGACTTTTAGACACAGCCGTATCTAACCTAACCTAACCTAACCTAACTTTTCTTGTAGACATTAAGAAAGACCAAAGAGCAAGACATACAAGCATTTTTACAAGTCGTTAACGATCCAAAAACACAGAAAGGCCTAGAACTATATATGGAATCTTTAAAACAGAAAAAAGCGCAATAAAGATGTTCATTACTGAAAAGAAATGGTTTTGTATTTTTATTTTTTGTTAACATGTATAGAAGTATTTTACATCAAACAACTGTATTAATAATTTTTTTAAATAAAGCCTGAAAGTATTTGGTTATACCATCTCGTTTTCTGGGGTAAATACAATATTTAAACCCGCAAATTCTTCTCTCTGCATATCTATAAAGTGGTTAATTTCGAGAACTTTCATTCTGTTTCTTTTTATTTCATTCCTAAAAGATAAAACTGAAATGAAGCGCTTTCTAATTTATTAATTTTATTTTTCGATTTTCCCGTTAAAGTTAAATTGGTTTTGCTTTTTCAGTTACTTTTAACGTACGTTTCTAAATTGTCCACGATATTATTGAGCCAGTCTCTTGTTCTTGCCAAAAGAGTATCCTCTCTTTTGTCTATTATTTGCAGATGAATATCGTGAGTAGCTCCTAAAGCATTTCCCAATACTTCTTTATTACTAAACAACTGAAATTATGGACAACTATTGTTTTTTAAAACAATTCAAATTGCGCAAGTAAAAGTAATGTTTTTATTAAATACAAATTCCAAAGTCGTCTCTTATCGTTAGACAAAAAGGATTGATCTTAATACTTTGACAGTAAGTTTAACGCCATCTGCGTAATTTATGTATAAAGTAGGTTCACCACCAACAGGGTTCTTCCTTAATAATTTATTATGTTAATTTATATAATTTTACACGTAGCTCCCTCTGTTCGACTTTATCTGACAGTAGATTTCCTTAAACCAAAGGACCCTGTTAAATAGTGAATCTAGTTTGTAGCTAATTTACGTAGATGGCGTTTAACTTGCTGTCAATGTTAAACGGTTAATCCCTTTTGCCTAAAGGACGCCTATGTTTGGTTGTTATATTGTTGGATTATTGGAACGACCTACGACTGACGTGAGCCAATGAGCAATAATTTACATTGTTCATTGGAACTACTCGCTCACATGTAATTTATATTTTTATTTTTTATGTGAAACGCTATTTCAATGGAGAAAAACACAAAAGTCTAAAAAGGTTCACGTGAAAAGATTCTTCCAAATTAATAATTGCTTCAGCAAAAAAATTAAATATTTGCAGTTAAAAAAAACATTTTTAATTACCTGTATTATAGCAAATCATACATTTTTAATCAAAATTTAGCTAAAAAATTAAAAACTAAGCAATTTGTATATTTAATGCTTAGTGCAGATAAAGCAATTAGGGATCAATTTTTTTGCTCTATTTTCATTAATACTGTACTATTTAAAATTATATCGTTAATTAAATTTATTTATTTTTTAATTACAGATATTCAGAGGTCATAATTTTTAATTTTAATTATTAATTCTGAAGAATCATTTTAAGAGCGGCTTTTTAAACTTTGTGTGAACTCATTTGAACTATTTTGAACATTCTCACAGAAGCTGTCGTATTCTTTTGATAATCATAAATTTTAAATCATTATTTAACATTAGTTGGTCTATATTGTTTTTAATTAGTTATTAAAATAAAGTACGTTTTTGTTATGGAACCATTCGTTTTATTTATTTGTGGTATTATTTTCCAATTTCGGAACTTTCAGTGTAGAATGAATTGCATAAATAAAATATCATTCATTTCAACTAATTTAAATATGTTGACAGAAGCTGTTGTCTTCTTTTAATAAACACATTAAATATAGCAAATTGTCTGACATATATTTGTCCACATTTTTTCCTGTCAGTTATTTAAATAAAATGCGTATTTTTGGTATGTGATTCTCATGTATTACTCAATTGTGCATAATTTTTACTTAACATACAATAAGCGTTATTGTAAAGTGGGGTGCATAAGTTAAATGTTCAATTTTCTTTGTTCATTTGAACTAATTTTTGACAGATTATTAAAAAAGATTGTTTGAAAAGTTAGTTACGTTTTGTTAATTGTTGTAGTAGTATTAGTATTTTACATGTATTGTACGTATGCACGTTCATATAGTCTAGTTTTTAAAATGTCTGTGTATAAAACAAATTAGTTTAATTCAATCCGATATATATTTAAAAAAGTAGGAACGTTATTTACTTGTTTTCGTGTCAGTCTTATGTTATTGTTGAAAATCAGTGTATTGTTGTGATTTTGTTAAGTGAATAATGGTATACAAAAATTCTACTATTCTGCTGATATGTTTATCCACAGAATGAACACAACAGAAAGCTTCGATTTGGTAAGAAAGTCTTTTGTATACTATTGATATTTTGTTTGTTTAATTTTTGTTCTAAATGAATTTAACTGCGGTTTTTTACGTTCTCTATCAATTTCCGGGTCCCCGGTTATTTGATAAATTAATTTTTTTAATATCTTGCTTCATTTTCGAGATAATCGGTAGGTACTTCAAGTCGTAAGCCCCTTTATTAAATATACGAAGCTTATTCAATACGAATTGTGACATATTTTTGATACTTTTCTTACCTCTTTTAATTCAAATGGATACAGCGTATCCAGTAATTCCTCATTTGCTATTATTTTGAACGCAATTTCGCTCACATTATCGAAGTAAACATTTTCCAAATTTCGTAGATAAGTAAAAGTAGCTTGAGCGTGTTCAATAAATGCATTCGTCAAATCTGTCAGTGCCAATTCGAAAGTTTGATTCACATCTTCCATCTGTCCGAAAATTGTCACTTCGAACTTCATCGCATTTTTCCAAATCGCTTGAAGATCACTGTTAAACACTTCTGCGACCGCTCCCACACTGTCATAATAATCGTCTTCGGCAATCAATTCTTTTTCATAATCTTTCGTTAGTTTTGTAATCGTATAGAATATGTTATTCTTTTTCTCAAGGAATGCCTCCATCATTTCCTTTTAAATATTTCAAAAATAAAAACACATACATATTTACGTATATCAGTTTTTAATTCGAAAAAGGTAAATATTTTTAATTTTTATGATTGTAAAGTTGGGCCAAATAAATAAAAAAATCTTTTCTCCTAAAAGTGTCTCGGGGGTGGGATGGTTCTTGGGGGTGGGGCAGATGTTATAGATGGCTCCAAAGATGAATCTCCGCCCCCTTATCTCCTAATGTTGCCGCCACGCATCGCTCCCACCCCCAACACTACCTCACCCCTAAATTTATTCCACCTCCATATCTGCCACCACACCCAAACGCCACTTATACTTCTAAACCAATCCACCCCCGGGGACATAATACCCCACCCCCAAATTTATTCCACCTCCATATCTTCCACATCCCAACGATAATTATACCACTAAACCAATTCACCCCCGGGAACATACCACCCCCACTCCTAAATTTATTCCACCTCCATATCTGCCACCACACCCCAACGCCACTTATACTTCTAATCTAATCCACCCCCGGGGACATACCACCTTACCCCAAAATTTATTCCACCTCCATATCTTCCACATCCCAACGATAATTATACCTCTAAACTAATTCACCCCGGGGACATACCACCCCCACTCCTAAATTTATTCCATCTCCATATCTGCCACCACACCCCAACGCCACTTATACCTGTAAACAAATCCACCCCCGGGGACATACCACCCCCACCCCGTCATTTATTCCACCTCAATATTTGCCACTCCCCAACGCCACCTATACCTCCAAAATTCGATAGCCACACAACACCCCTATATATACCCCACCCCCAACCCGAAGCCACACCCGATATTTATATCATTACCATATCTAGCACATTTCTGCCCCCAAACCACTCTACCCTCATAGCCACACAAACCACATGCCAGAGCCACCCCCAGCATAACTTCTATCCCAACACCACCCCCGGTGTAACTACTTTCAATATTTTGAAAAAACTCAATTCCAATAGTAAAGTTGTACAAAATATAACTTTAGGGATAGTACTTCTTACAATGCTTTGAAGTTGTCCCTCTTTTTTTGCTTTTTCTACCGTGTCCTGATACTGTTTTATTTCCGCTTGTCTGATGGCATACTGTTCCTGGCCAAATTCGAAAAGTTCAATGCAATTTTTCACGAATTCTTCTTTGAATTCGTCGTAAAGTGGTGGCACTTCGTCCATAAGCAGAAACATATTCCCCTCAACGTCATCTTCGTACATTGAGTCGAATAAGTAACTGCTCCCGAGATATTCTACGAAACTTAACGAATGAATCTTTGCGTCTGCCAATTCCTTTTCTTTTTTTAATTTGATGATATTTGCCTGATGTTCACTTTCGTGTATTTCTCTTAATAATGATCTGAAATTTATTGAATCGTAAAAATTAAATTAACTCTTGTGGCAGTGAATATTCCGTGGGGAACAATTCTTACTGAAAAATATCTGCACCAAGTTGTCTCTCTTCTTTCGAAACATACACGTATTCGTAATAATCTAAAACGGGTAGAACGGCAGCTGTATACAGACGGAATGAGTCTCCTTCAGCGCAGGGATTACCAGCCATATTGAGGGATTTTAAATGTTTAAAACCGCGAAAATACAACATCTAAAAGTTTGTTTCTGACATCTACATATTATGCGTACAACCTGGCAACGCTGTGTGCTACTCATTTGCACGAGAACGCGACGACGCGAGGCCTACGTGCTTATGTGCGACGTCATTGTTCCAGGCCAACGTAGGGAACTATTTTAGTCTAATAACGCGGTTTTTGACTTTTCGGACGCTTACGTAGCATTCTCATGCAGATAGACAGCTGCTTTAAACTAACATATCTAATTCATAAACTTAAGTTAGGTTAGGCTAAGATTTAAGGGCGAGTAAATAATTATTTTGATCTTAATTTTTTTTTTTTGAAGGTTATAAATCACTTACGTTACTTTTGTTTTTGATTAGATTGTTGCCAAGGCTCAGAATTGTCAGTTCTGTTTGGTTATCTAAATTTTCGATCACCGTTATTTTATTTTGGAATAGATTTAAAACTTCCAAATTGACAAGTGCGTCCATGTTTTCAATTTTCGATATTTTATTGAACGAAAGATTTAATTCTTTTAGATGTATTAGGTGTTCCAGATTTTCTATTTTTTCTATCAAATTGTTGTTGAGTGACAACTGCGTTAAAGATTTAAGGATCCATAAATGATCTATTCTCAGAATTTCTGTGAATCGATAAAAAATAAATACTTTAATTAATCGAACTAAAAGATTATTTTTTACTTTTAAATTCCAAACGAATGACATATATTTCGTCCAAGGGGATTCCCTCTTCCCTTTGGAGCCTTCCGGCTTCATCAGGCGTCGCCATGTCATCCAAACAGGCTTTTATCATATTATTATCTATGACTTGGGGCTCGTTGCGAATGCACCATGGAATTATGGCAACCGCCTCTTTGTTTTGCGAAGTCATCCCTTATCGATTAATTAATTTTCCAATTAAAAAATATAAAATAATTATTCAGTAACTACTAATAAAATAACACAGAAAAACTAACGCGTCCTCACACGTCAAATAAAATAACATAATTTTAATGTCAAATGATGTCAAAGTAGTGATATTTACGTATGTCCGTTTGTTTGTCATATCAGCCAGTTCTGTAGATCAAAAAATGTTTAACGTAATTTTTTTGTAGGTATTTATTTAAAAATTGTACAATATTATATTAATAAGTATAAAATTACAAAACACCTTCCGAATTCTCGGTTTGTAAATCTTTATCGATTATTACCAATTCTTCAAATTCACTTGTTTGAACTTCCAAAAAGCTAGCTATTTCCAGAATCTTCATCCTGTTTGTTTTAATTTCATTCCTAAAACAGGACATTTATTTTAAGACCTTAAATTAGGTTTTCTGTATTTTATAAACAAAGAACTCTTTTATGTAATTTTTTTCAAAATTTTAGGCTTCGTAGTAGACAGATCCGCAGAAACATGGTCAATTTTCATCTATTTTCTTAAATAACTTCAGAACTATTTATTTTAAAATTATAATAAAAATACTTTTAAGATCGCCACAACAAGCCCTTTCGTTTGATATGTTACACGGTATTTTTTTAATTTTTTAATATGCCCCCCAAAAATAACCCCCATATTCAAAATTCATTCATTTACGTTACACGTCAGTGTTTAAGTCACAGATATATATATATATGTGTACCAAATTTTAATCGGTCAAGTAAATTCTGGATGTGACAGACTCACGAGTTTTTCTATTCGTTCCACCCCCAAAAAAAAAAATCAAAGTCACTTACTCATACAAATTATCGACGATGTTACTGAGCCAACTTTTGGCCCGTCCAATGAGTAAGTCTTCCCTTGCGTCAATTGCTTGCATGTGAGTATCGTGGGTTGCTCCCAAAGCATTCCCCAAAGTGTCTTTATCAACAAATAGCTAAATAATCAATTATAAAAACAACCCTTAGTTTCAGAGAAGTTTTGTAAATTATCTAATATTGCAGCCTTACGTGCATAGCTTCCGGGGGTATTTCTGCATCAGGATTAGGACCTTTGGGCCCTATCATTTTCATCATTATGTCCATTATATTTTCGTTATAGTTCGTTTGCAACCTTCGCAACTCAGAAAACACGGCCTGGGCCCCTTCCACGAAATTGTTCAATAACTCGGTCAAAGATATGTCGAATAATTGATTCACTTCTTCCATCTGTCCGAATATCGTTACTTCAAATTTCATTGAGCTTTTCCAAATTTGGTGGAGGTCATTGTTAAAGTTATCACAGATTGATTGTATTTCTTCGTTGTACTCGTCTTGGTCTATCGTCTTGTCGTCCAGCTGTGTTTCCAACTTCTTAATAATAGCGAACACCTCATTTTTTTTCTCCAAAAAATCTTCCATCATTTTCTAAAAGGTCGTCATTTAAATTATAGGAACATAAATTTTTTTTAATCTGTATGGAGTAACCCAGGAGAAATCTAAATCGAAAAAAGGTGCAAAAATAAAAGTTACCCATGTAATTTTAGGGGAAAATCGTGTTATGACCTTGAATGTGACGTCAAGCACAAATTTCAAGGTTACGTGTTTTTTATTCCGGATTTTAAAGGCCCGTAACTTGATTGTGACCTTCAGCTCAAATTTCAAGGTTATTTTTAAGTTAAGTACGTTTTTTTTTTATAAACATCTATTTTTGCTTGTGAATTCTAAAAGCGCGGCAGGGATGGAAGGTCAATTTAAGGTTAACGTTTTAATTGAACTGCTTAAATAACTACCGGTTGGAAATCTAGATCGAAAAGAATGTAGTAGGTAATAGATAATACATCATGTTGTGTAGTTTAACTTTTTGGAGAAGTCGATTGACGACCTTGAAAGTGAAATTGAGATTAAATTTCAGTTATTTCAAGGTCATGTAATTTTTTTTATTTAAAAGACACTTATTTTTGGCACCGAATTCGAGAAACACGTTACATTTTAGTTCTCTTTGTACCATTTCGCGACAAAAGTCAAAGGTCAATTAAAAGTCACCACTTTAGGAGAAATAACCTTGAATGTAAAATTGGGACAAATTTCTGTTACTTCAAGGTTGTAATGTTTTCCATATTGGAAAGAAATGACTATTTTTGGCTCCGGATTATAGAAGCACTATAAATTTTATTTTTGGTTTTATTATTTCGTAAAAGCGATTAGAGGTCGATTCAAGGCCATTATTGTAATTCAACCACTTAAAGAACTCCTGGTCAAAAATCTAGGACGAGATAGGTGTACAAAAACATATAAGTTGGGTACTTACGTATTAACGCCACCGCGGCAAAAATTTAATGGTTAGCAAGTGTGAACAACCTAAACCTAAATTATTGATGAGTAAATATAAAATGTATGTTTACCAATAGAAGGGTTAGACCTCAAGGGTGAGGGATATGTAAATGAAAACACACCAACCCTCTACCCTAACCTATTGCAATACACATGGAAGTATTACGACAGTTTTCTTTTTGTATTTTTTGAAGTTCAAAACCAGTATGAAGATGTCTTAAAATACAAAAAACCGTCATATTACATCCGTGTGTATTGCAATAGGTTACGGTTCAGGATGGGTGTGTTTACATAAACAGAATGTATTCATTTTTGTACGTGAAATCCAATAAATAAATCTTGAGGTCTCACCCTTCTATTGGTAAACATACATTTTATATTTACTCATCAATAATTTAGGTTTAGGTTGTCCACACTTGCTAACCATTAAATTTTTGCCGCGGTGGCGTTAATACGTAAGTACCATAAGTTGTATGACTTTTATGGGGAAATCGAATGAGGACCTTGAATGTGAAATTTAGGGCAAATTTTAAACACCTATTTTTGGCTCCGGATCCTAGTGCGTTAAAATAATTTCAAGGTTAAAAAATGTTATAGAATGACCTTGACGTTTGAGTCCAAGATGCAGTTTTTGATTAAGGGAAAATTTAATTTTGTTTTTGACTTTTTTATTAAAAATAACCTTGAATTGACCTTTGACATCTACCAGAAATTGGTATTGTCAAACGTACAAATTTACTCAATTTCATAATCCGAAATCGAAAATAAATATTTCTATTTAAAAAACCCATCTGAGCTTAAAGTTTGATTTCAACGTTAAATTCAAAGTCGTCATTAAGATCCATTTTAAGGTAATTTCAAAGCGAAAAATGTTATAGTTCAAGGGCAGTTTTTAATTGATGGGAAATTTCTTTTTATTTTTGACTTTTTTATTAGAAATTACCTTGAATTAATCTTTGATTTCTATCAAAAATTAATATTGTCAAACATACAATTTTACACAATTTCGAAATCGAAAATAGATGTTTCTATTTAAAAAACCCATCTGACCTTAAAATTTGATTTCAAGGTTTATCAAGGTCGTGATTTGATCCCAAATACATATACTTACTATGCCTTTTAGTTTTCCTTCCCCTTTAGCAACTTCGACTGTACTTTCATATTGTTTTATCTCTTCTTGTCTGAGAACATATTGTTCTTGTCCAAATTGAAAAAGTTTCACGCAGTTATTGATAAATTCCTCTTTGAATTCGTCGTACAATTCAGTTACTTCGTCACCAAACAACAAAAACAGTTTTCCTTCGACATCGTTTTCGTACATGGAATCGAAAAGGTGACTGCCACCTAGATACTCCACGAAACTGCCAGCGTGAAGGGCAGCGTCTGCTAGTTCTTTTTCTTTCTTTGCTATTTTTACGTTCTCTTCTGCTTCCCTTTCTCCCACCTCGTTTAACATCATACTGTATAATAAAAACGTATGCTGCAGAAACTTTTGTGACATACTGTATGTATATAAACTTACTTGAACTTCGCTAAGCCTAATTCTCTCTCTTCTTTTACGATTCTTTTGTATTCGTAGTAAGTGATCTGAGGTAAAAAAATTGCTACGAATATGTGAAAGTCTTCGTCCAGGGCGCAAGGGTTTCCGGACATGTTTAGGGATTTAAGGTTTCGAAATTTGCGTAAATATAAAATCTAAAATAACTAATATTACAAATGCATAATAATGTCTGTCTGTCTGTGTGTTTGGTACATTTGGTAATCAATGAAATTTATTCTTACGTTATTTCTGTCACAAATATTATTTTTTCCAATACTAAAAATAGTAAGTTTTTTCTGATTATCTAAATTTTCGATCAGGTCAATGTTATTTTGGAAGAGGTTTAGTATTTCCAGGTTGGCTAACGTTTCCAAATTCTCGATCTTAGATATTTTATTGAAGGACAGATTTAATTCTTTAAGATGCACCAAAGTTTCTAAATTTTCAATTTTTTCGATAAGATTATTATTTAGGTTCAACTTTACCAAAGAGGGAAGTACCCATAAGTGATCAATACGAAGAATTTCTAAAACAAAAATTAGTTTTACTGATCAACCAAATTATAACAAACGTTTCGTACTTTTTAATTCAAATCGTATTTCGTAAATTTCATCTAAGGGAATCCCCTCGAGTTTTTGGAGTCTTCCAGCTTCTCCTGTGCTGGCCATATCGTTGATCATATTTCGAATCATATGATCATCAATTGCTTGAGGCTCTTCTCTAATACACCAGCTAGACATTTTCTTTTTTTTTTTGTAATTGTTTCTCGCTTAAATAATAAATGAATAAATCGTATGCGTCTTAACGTAATATTCAAACGTCAAAAGTAGATATTTGATCAATAAAGTTACCTGACAACCTGAAATGCAGGGTGGAATAAATCAGAATTTGTAATTAAAATTTTGATAACTCCGGATTTTAAGGAAACAATTGCACGGACTGGACGGGCGGTTACGTTCAGCTAGGTGGGTTGCCTACATTCTATTGTAAGGACATGCACGTGGATTTAGAAAGAAGTTCGCATAAAGCAACCACCGTCCAAATTTGGACGAGTTCAACTAATGGTTATAATGTTTTCTTTAGTTTTAAACTTGTTCAATAAGAAATTAGACCAAAAAACTCGTATTTTACCCTATCCTCGCAGTGGTAGTAATATTAATAACTCGCAATATATGTAATTCGATTATCTATTTGGGAAACATTTCTGCCAACATGAACAAACATTCATCAAATTTCACAAATAATTCGCTGATATTTTTCAACACTAATGGGCCATTTGAAAAAACAAAGTTATTCGTGTTTGAAGTTATTAAACTTTAGAATTTTCTTCTGAACGCCCTGTATATATTTTTGGGTTCATTGTTGTCAGGGCGTTAGCTTTGACATTTAACTATTACTAGTAAAAATTTCAATACTTAGGTCATATTTTGTGGAAGTTATGATTTTATAATTTGGGTTGCAGTAGTGATTTTTTTCTATAAGTAAAAATATCTCAGAAACCGTTAAAAAAACTGAAATACAGGATTTGTAGCCTGTAATTTCTACTTTCAGAAACCGTTTACAAAATTAAAATTGCTCTTTTCGTGTCAATACTGTGAAATAAACAAAATAATGCCTCAAATTGGTAATATTTTAATTACGCAAAAACTACTAAAGCTAAAGATTTTTCTCAGGATTCATTTGAAAGTGCTTCTTATTAGCTATAATTTGCCGGAATATTTTTTCTTAATATTGTAGATATGAATTTCTTAAAAAAAAATCTTTTCTTACCGTTTTTTCGATAATGAATCGTCCAATTGAGCATCTGCCTGGATTAAAAATGTTTCAAAATTTTTTGAAGCATTTTTTATGTTATTTTTAGATAATACTCAATTTTTTAAACTCGAAATAAATCAAATCGTCACCTGTACACAAGAAAAATTGTCTTTTATGTACATAACATTTCTATTTTGTACAGTAATACATTTACAGTTTTAAATGCAATGAAACAATATAATATACTATAGTAACATCTACTATCACATAAACATAAAATTAATTATTATTTATAAAAAAAAATACATAGTAAATTATATTAACTATAACATTTAACATTGATGCTTAGCCATCTAACTAAACTACAAACTATTAGGAGTACAGTATCTCATTTAAATGGCACAGTTTTTTTTATATTCCAAACAATAAATAAGTTTTTAATGAACTGTTTTAATATGGAAACAATCACAGCAGATGATGTAAATAATTCTAAAACAAATAAAGTAACCATGGGGTTGATAGTATGTACTTTTAGTTTGTTCAAAGTTTAAAGGAATCGTAATAATTAACAAAAATGTCTTAATCATAAACTAATTAGATACTTAGGTTACCCGCTATAAATATAAATTTATAAATAAATATTACAGATAAACATTTGTTCAAAAATAAGGTCTTTTGTGTGAGACCGGAATATTTACGCGACTGTAGGGAGTAGCGTAATCTAAAAATTAGACTGCTCATGAGTCTAGATCACGGATATCGGAATTTTACCACGCATATTTCCTTTTTCTTTTCAAAAACAACTTTTAAGTCGTAGTGCTTAATTAAGTAAATCTTCTAAAAGATCATTAAATTATACATACACCTTAATTAGAAGAGGAGACACTGGAATAACAAACAGTAGATATACGGTTATCTTTTCTTCAATTATCATATTATCCTGATTTTTGTTTGGCTGCTTCTTTGCGCTCGTTGGTGTCAATGATGGCCAAATTTTTGCTGGCCACAATAAGATGAAGGATCGAAATGCCGGACTTCACAATAGCTATGGGCAACGAAAGGTATAACATGGCTCGGAATAATGAAACCCCAGCAACTAAAATAAAAACATTTAATATTACTTTTAATTTATAACAAATAAACACTTATGTAAATTGGATGACATGAATAAACCATTAAAACTCTGTATGTGTGTATCTATTTTTTGACCATTCGTAAACGAAACGATTGATAATTCCATGCTCAAAATAAAGGTGAAACCCGGATCTTCCTATTTTATTTCGTGTCGGAGATAAAATTTTCTTATTAGACGTTGCAAACGTCAAAAAAGCTGGTTATCCAAGTGATCTTTATTTTCAACGAGGAATTCAAAAATAGGACATACGGTGTGTCCAAAATTTGAGCAACACATTGGAATCTCCTTTATTATTGCAGCTGGAAAAAATTTTGGGGAATTGCGAGGTCGCTTTAATGCCTGCAGATTTTTTTCCTCGTTTATGTAATAAAATTTGTTGTAAAAAATTAAATTTGTGACTAACACAGTCATAGAAAACTAGTGAAAATTTGGAAAATATCATTTCCTTTCGAAGAAACGAAAACAAAATTAGGTTCATATATCACCAGAAAGAGAAAAGAAAGTTTTTTCCAATTTTGACAAAATTCAACAGAAGTCGATAAATTAAAAAAAAAAAAAAATCCACTTTCGAGCTAATGAATACATTTAAACCTTTTTTATTAATATTAATATCTACTTTAAAGTTTCTAATTTTATATCTGTATTTACTTAAGTATTGAGATTGTAATAAACACATAGTTATGTAATTCTATTTGCACATCGATTAACAATTATATTTTATCTCGCACGATTTGATTGATTTATAAATATGATCCAATTTGCCACACCTTCGTCACTGATAAATTTTAATTTAGTAGTCAGCAACAACAAGTCAATAAAACTATAATAAAACGGTAACTTACCAATGGGTCCTTCCGTAAAGTAGAGCAAATAAAGCGTAGAATAAAATGCTTCGTTTCCAAAACACATGAAGAAAAGAACAGTACGATTTGTATAATAAATGTTCATGATCGGATTTTCAGACATATCAATAAACTTATGGCTCGATTTGCCTTGTAAAAGAGAACTGAAAATGGCATTAAATTAGTAAAACTCAATATTATATCGATTGGCATACAACTTACGCATGGACGTATATCCAATGGCAAGCGATGTCTATTGTCATGGACATTAAAAATAGGAATGAATATTTTGGATAGAAATGCGCCAAAACTGCACAAAGACACATGGTCCCACAACGATCCGTTAATTGATCAAGAATTGCTCCAAATTTCGTACTCTGATTAAAATATCTGACAAAATTTCGTTAGTAAAATACATAAGAGACGTAAAAAAAAGAAAACTTACCTTGCGGCATGTCCATCAAATGCATCCAAAAACGAAGACACTACGTAGCATGTTCCGGCAATTACGTAGTTTGTTGGCATGAAATAAAACGAAATTATTGCTAACACAACCCTTACATACCCTAAAAATCAAATGAAAATCAAAATTAATAAGCTATTTCAACATTAAGTTAATTTATTTACCTATAATATTTGGCACAAATAAAAATATGTTTTCGGTTGTCATCTTATTTTGGTAAATTTTACAAAATTATGTCCAATAGATGCTTTCCCACGCACAAATTAAAAATGATTTATTTTACAATATAATGGCTGTATGTTTACAAATAAATAAATAAATAATACCGACGTAATTTTAAAAATAATTTTTTAATGCAATCGTCTCGAGTTGTTTTGATTTAACAGCTTTGACAGTTGACAACAATTGAGGTCACCTTGAAATGTGTCTACATAACAACCACCGTAATTTTTAAACTTGTAAATTAAAATATATGACGTGTTCGATTTCATTTTTGACTAATTAATTAATAGTTTAAAGAAAATCGCCAATTATATTATAAAATAACAAATACTAATAGCATAGAATTAATTTTTTTCATTGCAAAAACAAATTATTATTTACTATATTTAAAGACTGTTGTTACGGTGATTCAAAATATTTAATAATTGATCAATATTTCGCATTTCTGTGGAAAAATGATTATTTGAAAGTAATGACGTGATGGTGGAATGCATCGGTAATTTATTAAGTAGTTGGATAATTGTCTTGAAGATAGCGTAGTTGTAGCCACATTTTTATAAGTGTCGTGTAATGGCCGACGGTGAAAATGTGGTTCTCTTGTAGAAAAGACTACAAAAGTTGATTTTTAATTTTCTAAATTATGTGTTATTCGTACTGATTGTGATATATTAGGTTCTTAGAATGTGCAATCGTTAATAGTGAGTTTGACAGTTTCGGTTGAAGATCGCTGGGCTTCGAGAAAATGGCCCCTTCGCCCGAAAATGACAATGCACCGAAAGCTCCTGATAAAAACGAAAAGTGCAGGGAAGAAAGTCATTCTGAAACGCGTCTAACAGAAACCGAAAATGCAACTGCAGGCCCCGAAAACAAAGTAAGTACCTGAATATACATGAATTAACCTTTATACCCCTGTACTTTTTACGATTCCGACCTGATGTGTTTGATACGGTTTTGCGATTTTTATTGGTGAAATTACGAGATCGGTTTTTGAGTTTATCGGACAGATTGTCTGTTTATGTTGCCTTTACCTTGCCCTAATTATAGTGTTTTGTATTTTACTTAATTTGCGACATGTTGCAAATGGCTGCCTGTAATCGCTGACGTGCAAATGTTTTTGGCTAATTTTTAGATATCGTCGATGCAATTTTAATTAGCAGTTTTATTGATATCGGCCGTTAAAACACGTACAGTTGATTTTTTTGATATCTTTGTCGTTTAATCGGTGGAACAATAGCATTTTTATTGCGATAAGCAGACAGAATGACGTTGCAATTCACGAATTTGATAGGTACAACATAATAGAAATTCATCGTGTGTTTTTTGTGAATCTTTTTTTTTTTCATTAATCACGGGGTACCCACAATATCGAGTGAGGATTTTTTTAGTCGAAATGTAGCAGATGTATTGCATAAATAAAATTGTTTACTCAACAAATAATATTGATAAAGACGTAGCAGTGAAGTGCAAAGGTGTGATGTTGCAATTTTTTTTAAAATAGGAAGCTTCTGTTTCGCGATTAGACGATGGACAACTTAAGGCCCTTTTGGACGAAGCTATTACTTATAAGTCACCAAAGGACAGAGTTGGTAAAAGCCAACTCTTTCAGGTTAGTAGGAATGCTTACCTTTTAAGGATAATCGAAACAAATACTTTGCATGCCATTTGGTTTACTTTATATGGATGGTTCTAGTTTATATTTACATACATATATGTATAGGTAGCTGACATGTATTATTAAAAACAGTTTTCATTTTTTCCGTATACCGGGTGAACGATTAATTACCCAAAAGTCAGAAACATTCCTTCACAATAATTTTTTTGATTTGAAAATTTTATGTTTTAAGCAGGAGAAATTGGTTTAGGTTAGGTTAAATTGGGTTTTAAGTTGGTTAGTGAGGTTTTCGCCCTTTCTTCGTTTATTACTAATGAGAATTTTTGAAAAGTTGGGTTGATTTTTCGCGAAAATGCACCATAAACTTTTTATGGGGGTTTAAATGACTCAAAATGACTTTTAAAAACCTTGAAAAACTAATTGGCATAAGGGCTTTTCGATATCTTTTGTTACAAAAAACGTTGATTTTAAATGTAATTGTATTTTTTCCCAAATGACAATTTGTAAGCATTTTGACAGCAATAATTACCACTTTTCGGGAGTGGTCGGGAATTTCCGGAATAACTTGGTCGTTTGAATTGTCGAACTGTTACAAATCAATAATTAAATCGTGAATTGCAACGATTCTCGTAAACGCTAACGTTAAATTAGTCAGGTTATGTGGTGAAGATTTGGTTCCATATATATTTTGACATCATTTTATATTTAGAGAACTAAACCTTCTTCTTAACTCATAACCTAACTTACCTTCAACAATTGAAACGACCGAATATTTCCGACAACAATCGAATACTGTCAATTATTTTTTGGTGACTGCTGTAAAAAATACTGCTATTCGGATCTACTTTTAATTGCATTTATTTAAAATGAAAGGAGCTAAAAAGCGTTTCCCCCAATTGTTTATTTCAAATTTGGTTAGGTTACATGACTGCCTAAAGTAACCTTAATGGCTAAACGTTAGAAAGTGTAATAACCTAACCTAACCTCACATAATTTTACATAACGTAACCTCGCTTAATTGTCCCACATTTCGTATTCAAAACTCTCAAACAACAATCGATCATCAATTTTTTTTTTTAATACGTGAAAGAATGTTTTTCGTGTGCAAATACGATACGTTAAAATTTGAAGTGATTCGGAAAGGTGGGCGCTAAGGCGTACAATTTCTCTCTATTTTATTATACGATCGTTTGCAACACAACAGCCAAATTTACGTTAATATGCAAGGTATTTAATTAACGGAAGAAATAATGTTTTATTTAATTGGCAAGAATCAGAATTCCAAATTATGGTATTACGCGAAAAATCGCGACAATTTTGAATTGTTCTGATCCTACAACTCTTTTGAATGGGATCTGCAATTTACAGCGTTGTCATTTAAACAAAATATTCTTTTTTCGCTTTTTTAACAATCTGTATAATAGATTAAATTTGGCTGTTGTAGGCGACTTACTAATAAAATATATATTTATTCGTATTTACCTTTTTGTGTTGACATTTGAATTTTCGTACTTATTTGCTAATTGTTTTATAGTAGCAAATTGTCATTTTCATTTCATTTATTTTCACCATATTTTGTAATCTGTTGTTATGGCCTTTGTGGTTCGTTGCTTCTTTGATTGCTATCGATAAAAACCTGATATTGCAGGAAATCGATTTTTCAAACGAGCTGTTTTACTTATCTACAGATCAGATACATAAAACAGGTGCTTTACTTTGTAGATGTTGGTAATTAATTTTAATAGGTAAGTTACAATGGATGGCGAATTAAAAAACAAACAATGGATATATTTATTTTTTTTTTTTATAATTTTTTACAAGTACCCAAACGATAAATTAAAAAATAGCGCAATTGTAAGAACAGTTAAAACAGATTCTGGATAGATGGCGTCATCGATCTAAGTACTTAAAATTATTTTTCGTCGTTTACTTTTATTTTTAAATAAAAAACTAAATAAACGTGGGTGGGGATAAGACTGAAACAGTGAGATAGACGAAAGTACACGACGGTAATGTCAACTTTCTTCGGCAACGCCATATTTGTCAAACGAATACTTATTGATCGACCCTCGTACATAGATAGAAAAGATTGTAGTTTACGTGTAGGTTTTAGTTTTATTTAATGTTATGCAATTACTAAATATTAACTAACAAGATTGTTGATAAGATAAAACGATTAATAATACACTTTATAAAAATGTTTGGACTTTATTTGTAGGTGGACGAACTGTTACTCCCTATTAGTTAATTTATTTGATAGATTCATAATAGATTCATAAGTTTTTTTACTACATACTACTACTACATTAAGAAATACACTGATTACATTCAGTTTGGCTATTTTGATAATGTGGGCGTGTGAAAATATAAGAAATTATTAAATACATTGAAAATAAGTACGTAAACAACTTTCTTTATTATTGTAGAAGTTACTGGGGCTTTCAGTTTCATTTTCGATCTCATTTTAGCGTGTTATCTGATAGTACTTAGTCAATGTGTAATAAGAGTACGTCTCTGACACATAATATTACTAAAATGTTATTTATTCTTTGAATAGCAATAAAATAACAATAAAGTTAGGAATTTAGTGATGCATTATAACATGTGTTTGCGTTATCCTAAACTGATGAGCAGTTGGTTTGTGGATTGATATCGATTTCCTGCATAAACAGGAAATGGTAAATTTGTTCTTTAACTTTTTGATAACGAAAAGATGCCCCTTTCTATCTACTAATAAAATAAATAATTATGTTCCGTTTTTTTTTTTATTCTCTGATCGCGGGTTACCACTTATTTTACGTCAGAATGAAACAATTATTGGTTAATTTTTACCGCCAAAAAACTAACTGATCGTGATTCTTTATAATTACAGAAAAAATATGGTTATTATCTAGTGCTAAATTTGAGTATTATAACAATTAAGATATTTATTATCTCAGGCCAGTAGATTATGTAGATATTATAATATGTAATAATTATGTTTAAATGAAACATAAATCATTTGAAATTGGAAGTAGGATAAGTCAGTAACAGACCGTATTACGAATTCTGTCGACTATTAAATATTTATTCATAGAAATTCTCGTGTAAAAATAACTTTTATTTTGGCCGGGTTTTAATACTTAATAAGATTTCTAATATATTTTTGATACCAATATCGATATAATTTTTGATATCAGTAGATTATGATTCACAAAAATTAATATGTGTATCAATTTTTTTCCAACTTAATCATCGGTCCAGTAGATTTAAAGCAAATTGGTTGTGACAGACGGACAGACAGATATTTTAATAGTTCCGTGTTTCCTTTCGAAACGAGTTTCTTTAAAATGCCATTTATTTTGTGGATTTCTCATTTCCGAAGTTAAATTTCATAGATTTTTTTTTGTTATTTATTTATTTATTTTTAATTTTTTTTATTACTATTTATTTTTAAGGATTGGTCAAAAAATATTAGTTTCGATTTAGTCGTCTAGTTCTCGTTAAATTCTAGCATTAATTACTGGCTAGCAAAAACGATCACTTTCGTTTTGCAGAACCTTTTAGCGAAAGCGGAGGAGGATGACAGGAAAGCCCGCGCGACGAGCGCAAGCGGTTCCGAGCTCGTACGTCATTATAACCGATCGGCAACACGCCGGAATCGTCACTGTAAAGACCAAAACAATTCCTCGATAGCCGAAAACGTCGCCCACGGAGGCAGCCTCAACAATCTCGCCAAGGATGAACTTTACAATGCCACAATCAACCCCTTGTATCGTCCTCCAAAAACCGTCAGCGCGAGACAACGCCAAGGGGGTAAGAAAGACGTCAAATCATTGGATGGTTTCTGGACAGTGGATGACTGTTTTTCTTTTATAAATTGTTTGTAGGTAGTTTGCCCTGCAATGTGAACGCAGGCCTTACACCGACGTTTTTCGAAGAGACGCGCAAAATGAAGGAAGCCAATCAACAGCAGGTGGAGTACACAGCTATCGATATGGAATCCGAAAGCCTTCTCGAGCATGATTCGTTGAATCAGGACTACGTAGAACAAGAGATGGAATTACAGCCGAAATTCTCCCGTCAATACACGAGCAGAGCCACGATCGAAATAACTCCCAAGACTCCATGTAATTTATTATCATTTCTTCCAGTTTTAGTAAACAACTGACTGACAATGATCGTGCTTTATAGGTGGTGTCTTAAACTCCTCGTCCAACGTGGACGACGCTGTGATGGTGTCGGCTCTGGAACGTTGCGAGAAAACGTCGTCATCCGTGATGGAGTCGGTGGACAAGTCGTTGGTGCCCGGCGCGACGTCTGCGGCTGCGTCGTTGGCCACGTCAGCCTCGATGGCCGCCACCGCAGCCGCAGCGGCCGCTGCCTATCCCACCAATTACACGTTCGTCAACGTACCGGCGAGCAATTGGACGTGCAACAAGAAACCAACGGAGGAGAAAGTAAGCATGAAATGGCCCAGCGTTTAAGACTAGTCTAACCGTCATTATATTGATAGTTACTTTTTTATTTCAAGAAGGTCGACGAGAACGGCAACGCGCTGGGACAGGGCGCAGGCGCGGGCGCCAGCTCGGCAGCCGCCATCGCGGATGCCAAAAAGAACAAAAAGAAAAAACTACAGACCGACAAAAACGTACGCGTATTGGCTGGAAAAGACGTAAGACAACAATAAAACACTTTATCGAATTATTTAATGCGTTGTTTGTGATGTAACAGGTCAAGGGTCATCGCAGCGACATCATACACGACGTGGACAAACTCATGGAGTACATCGGAGGCGACGAGGGCAACAAATCCAAGTCGAAAAGCGGCGGTAGCGGCGGAAACGTTCACAAGACGAAACTGAACAAACAACATGCGAGTAATGAAGAGAAAGGGGGCGGAGGCAACAGTAGCGGCGGTGCGTCGAAGAAGCAACGCGTACGGGCCAAGAGCAAGGGCGAGAATCTGCAAAAAAGCAGCTCGATGGAGGAGATATCGAGCACGAAAATGGAAGACTTCGACTTCCCGTCCCAGGAGAGCAACAGCAGCGACGGGACCAAGGTAGCACTCAGGAATACCAAGAGCAACGTCGATAGACCCAGGGAACGACGATCGTGGGGAAATTCGGACACAAAAATGGATTTCGAGGTGAGCAGCGGCAACTTACTGTTAGGTAACGTTTATTTATTTACTTTTCTTACAGCAAATTCAAATTTACCCGAACGCGTCGGCTGAGAACTTGGAATCGGCCGATTTCCACGTCGTAACGAAGAAGAAAAAGTCGAAGAAACGTCGGAACAATTCGTTGAACGGTCGTCGTCAGACGTTGTACGGGGGCCGCGAGTCGGGCGACGACGATTTCGGTCGTCGTCGATCGCCCGAGCCTCGTAAATCGGCCCGTTCCGTACCCCAAAGCGAAAAATCGAACGATTCGTCGGACGACGAAGATCGCGACTCTGTCCGATCATTGCCGGTCACGTCCGATCGTAACCACGGCGACGACGACGATCTCAACGTGCCGATCTCGTACGCAGACATCGCACGTAACAGCGCGAGCGGAGTCGCGACTGCGCACGAACAACACAGGCCGCGCTGGAATCGTCCACCGAGTGAACGGAGGCAAGCGGCTAACGCTTTCGTTCCACAGACAACTGCTATAACTGCCGATAAGTCAGCGACGGCAGGAACAATAATAAAAACAGACGAAGACGTTACGAGACAATCGCCCGAAAAGACGAGACAGATAGACGTAGCGCAGAACCCCAAACCGCCTCCGGACGTCAACAGTCTCCAGAATTGGCCCACTATCACCAACAACAATAACAACAACAATCATAACAATAATAATAACAACAAAGTAGTGTGCACGACGGTAACGACAACAACTGTCGGCGTCACTCCTGATAGCTGTGGCGTCAAAGACAAGTCGAACGCGGTCGCGTCTACTACTACCAATACCAAACAGAAGAACATGACGAACGTTAAAAATATAAAGAACAACAACAACAACACTAGCAGTAATCATTTCGTAACGACAGTCCCGCCTTCGATCAAAGACAACAACAAGACTAACAAAACTTACAACAAATACTCGGAGCCGATGCAGATGATACGGAATAGTAGCGAGATGATGAACAACGCCTCCAACCTTCCTCACGATATCCCCGATGTTCAGACGATTGAGAAATTGCATTTGCAAAACGTGTACGCGACAACGCATCACGACAACAACGCCCTCTGTAACAACGTTTTACCTACTGTGCAAAAAACGTACTTCCATCAGCCTGTACGACATTATGCGCATGTACCGTCAAAGACATCTCCCGCCGCGGTAATAGTGCGCACGCCCGTGCCGAATATCGAGCCGCCAGTCGTCATGATGGCGACGGCTCCCGTGGCTCCACCCAACGTTGTTGCGTGTTGCGTCACTCCGCCCGCTGCAGCAGCGATCGTGTGTTGTGATAATAATAATAAAGCGACAGCGGCGGACGGAGCGGCCGCGCCCATTGTCGCACCGGTTTGTGCCGCTGCTGCTCCGCCTCCCGAAGACTGTGATAGGTCGTTGCGCGGCAACGGCGGTAGTAGTTGTAGTAGTAGTGGTCGGAGGACTAGCGTGCGGCCCGCGGTCGTGATATTGAGTGGCGACGCATCGAAAGGAGCCGAAGTGTCCGGTTTGACGTTCGGTTTCGAAGTGAACGAGCAACTGCTGAGCGACGACGTGTGCGAAAGGTTCGCGGCGCGATTCGTCGCGCCACACCACGACGTCTACAGGAATCATCAGCGGCACGGATACGAGAAAATTGTCAATTTTATCGGAAAATGTAAGTTTACGAGTTTCTGGTTAGGTTTGGGTAATTTGTTATTATTTTTTTCAGCTTGGGACGAAATAGTTAATCAAATGGATGACAAAGTGAAATACTATAGTGACCAATTATAATATAGAAGGAAACAACACTAACGCTGAATCCCGCGGTTGTTCGAGTGTCGTTTCAAATGAACTAAACTAAGCTAGTCACGTGTTTTCTGTTTTTTTTTTTTGCGAAAAATTATTCTCTTATTTATCGGAAACGACTTTGTTTTTCTTTTTTATTAGTACATATTTCTGTTTTTAACAGTAAAGTAAAGGCACTGCGCGACACCGAAAAATCTGTACAGACGGAGACTGCCTCCTATTTAAAAATGGCGACTGTAACTGAGGACAAACGGAAGTGGTTCTTTTTTTCTCGTACTCTTCTCAATCTCTCGCGTTATAATCAAAATAAAACAATCGAAACGAAAGTGGCTTTGTCATAGTGCTTCTAAAAAGAAACAAAGAAGAGAGAAGAGAAAATAAAGTGCTGCGCGGGTAAATTTAATGATTAATTGATTAATTAATCGTCCAAGTCTTGCGTTTCTCGTTTGTTATTACTTTTTGTCGTCAAATCAGTCGATTACGGGATCAAACAAAAAAAAGAGACACGGTATACATAGTGAGTGACCGGGCTGTACACAGTGATTGTGCCACTTGATAATAATTATAGTCAAATATTGAACGTTCGTCGGTGAAGGCGCCGCCCTTTGCCCACCGCCCCCGAAAAAGGTAAAGTGATCTAGCCAAAGCATTTAAGTTACGATGTTACATTACATTATGTTACGGTACGTTAAAACTCGGAAGACGAGGACGAACTGTTACGGTGAGATTAGAAAGGGAAGGAAATGGGGAATGTGCACCTCCCATTATCTACTGCCCCGCCCCCTCCTTGGTTCATTGTTTAAGCCGATTCGTTGAAGTATGTAGGCGTGGCTGTGGTAAACAATGCGATACGTACGAGGTTTGTTCTGCTCCTCCCAATAACAACAATCATTTTGTTGTTGTTTGTTAAAGTACGCAGGCGTGGTCGTAGAGGACGATACGAAACGACTCGACGGTCGTTCTTCTACCCCTCCCCTTTCTCTCCTCCCTTTCTCTTTCTCTCTCTTTCACGTTCAGCCCTTCAAACAGGTAGAAAGTATTAAGTTTGTTGATTTCCGAAAGGAAACCGACGATGAAGATTTAGTAAAAGGAAAAGAAACGAAAACGAAAGGAGAGAAAAGGCGTTGTTTTTAATTATTTTGTTATTTTGTTTGTTAAACAATGAAGAAATTATAAATATGTAAAAAAAAAATCACGCATGTAATATACATAACTAAAAAAAAAAAGAAGTGCAGAACATATTTTATGAATAAATAAAAAGTAAGTTAAGCGGCAAAAATAATAAAAAAATTAACGCGGTCTCTGTTCATTTGTCAAGTGTCTCAGCGGGTAAAAAAAATAAATAAAAGCGGGAGTATGAAAACAAAACAAAAAAAATCAAAATCCAGGTGCCTCTGTGTAGTATGTCGTAGCGAAGGCAGACTTTGTATTTCTTCCCACTTACAATCGGCCATAGATAAATATAATTTTAAGTCTTTAGTAAAGGTAAAGGGGCGTCTAAAATGGGCGATTTTTTCAAATCCAGTTTCATCCTATCGCAAATATTTAAGCATGCGCAGATCCGGGATTATTTGCATGCGCAATGTCAAAAGAAGCGCTCGCGGTTCACAAGATCCTGAATCGATTTTAACGATACTACGATATTTGTTAACAACTGAAAGTTAAGTTTCGTTGGTCATGCGCAATCCTTTGATAATTATCAGCTGTTTGTGGGTAAAGGAGAGAAAAGCGTTGGGTTATTGTGTTGTTCTGTTTGTTTATGGCGTTTGAGCAATAAATAAACAGTTAATTATTTGTTTTATTGTTTCTACCTCTTTAAGAGTCACTCGCTTCTTCATTATTGCGTTTTTTTAAAATACTTAACTGACTTCGATCAACCAAAACGCGCCAAATTAACGCGCTAAAACCAACTCATATTTAGGTTGGGAAACGTCACAACATATCAATTCGTCAGAAGTTATCTATAGTTTTGAAAATAGACAACGTTTTGAAATTGTTAATTCAGAAATCGTTCGCGGTAAACAAAAATCCCGAACCGGTTAATAACAGTACATGCGCTGTTAAACAATCTGCTTCACTGATCACGTGTTTTATGCGCAGAAACGCTAAGCACGCAGTGGAATCAATGCGCATGCTCAAACATTTGAGGTTAAATACGGTCAGGTACGTGTTTTACAGCTATTTTGTCGTAAGTCATTTTAGAAGCTCCATTGCCTTCACTTCTTACATCAAACAAAATGTATACATACATAAATAATCTTAAGTGAGATTTTGCGTATAATTTCAATGTTTTTTTGACGTCAGTCAACACTCCATGCCGTGGAATTCGGGAAATCCTGAACATAGAAAATCTTAATTTTTTTTCTTTTGTTTGTTTTCCAAAAAATAATTCCCCTGTATATATGAAATATCTTGTTATAAAGCAATAATAAATTCTTATACCTACAAAAAAAAATCCTTGAGCTGATATTACTTGATATTATGTAAAAACGACTTAAATTTACACAAAACGAATTTTCTTTAATTCGAGGGAAAAAAATATTATTTTGAAACCGTTTTTACCCGCTGGCTCGTTTGACCATCGCAGAAACGTATCATTGATGTAATTAGATTGCTAGATATATTTTTTTAATTTAAATGTACTTAGAATGTTTTCACGTGTCATACGGTTTTATATTTATTTATTATTAACTTTTTTGTTTTTTTCGAAATTGACCGCTCAAAATACTGATTTAATTATTCAGTTGCTCGTAAATTACAAAAAAAAAAATATTTTTTTCTAATTTATACCAAACGCTAAATGTTTTCTTTCTTTTTGTCATTTATTATTATTTTTGTGTCTGTCCGTCTGTATTAAAACACGTGAAAACCTTCTAAAATATTGTTGAAAACTAGGAGCAAGAAAAATTCGAAGCATTTTTCTAACTTCGAATTCATTATATATATGTATATTTATTTATTCGTACATATATGTATGTATAATGATGCATTATTAGAATCGTATGGTTTTGCCACCAGAATTTTTTTTCTGTCACTAATTAATTACTTAATACTGTACATTAAATAATTAATTATTTAAAAAAAATCTAAAACGTACTAGTCATAATTTAGAAAAGGTCATTAACAACTTTTAAAATTGTGTGCTTCGACTTGTTAATTATCGTATTTAGGGATATATACAGGGTGTTCGAGACTCCATATTTACCCGAAAAACATAAGGACTAAAACACATTTCTGTTGTCCGCGAATTTTTGTATTGGTGGTGTTTTTTAGCATGCGCACTGATTATTGCATGCGTAGTTAGTTTCTGCGCATGTCGATCGTATGAACGTATGCGCACACCACGCATTCACAAAGTTAGTGCGCATGATCAAAAGCTGTTACATTGCGTCATACCAGATGCCTACTCTATGTATATTATCTCTATGGGGTAAAGGCCTTTAGATATCACAGTATTGTTTGAAAATAGTTGAGACACTGCACTCTTCTGTGGATTATAAATATGCGAGTGGATGAGTGGAAAACTCCCGCCATTTTTCAATTAGAGAAAATTGGCTCAGTGTAGATTGAAAGTCTCCCTGTATAATATTATAAAGTATTGAATATGTAGTTACGATTCGGATAATAATAAAAAAGGACGATAACAAAATTTTCTGTGGCAAAACCAGCTGTGTACATGTATCATAACTGTAATAAGCAAGAAAAAAAAGCTAAGTCATTTTTTTAAGTTTCCAAACTAGAGTATTAATCCTCTAGACTTTATCTGAACTACATTAGAAGCAGTGTATATTTTTTAGAATTTTATAAAAGTTAATGTGTGCCAGTTACTACGATAACAAAACTTCTCGGACACGACACGTTCATCTTTGTTTCGTAAGTTGCGCGGATACAGAACACAAGTCTCATGCGAGGGTTTCATTTTCCTGTTGTTGTTATAATTATCGTTGTTGGATAAATATGTGTCCCAGGTTTTGTTTCGGTCATTGAGCGCACGAAATTTGTACAATTGTTATTTGAAAACGTTCATTTTCGTATATGTATAATTTTTTTTGTATTAAGGCAAATCAATCGAAACTGTCGTACATATTTGTTGTGTCCCACGCCGAAATAATCTAAGTGCACTTTTAAATGCAAACAGGATCCTAACAGCATCTAGTCCTTTTATTTTTTTTTGTCTACTATTTTAAAGCAAATAATCTTTTATAATTAGCAGTTATTAATTATTATTATTGGCCTTGGTCGTATTCGACAGCAAATTTTGTGAGCATGCGCACTGTTTCGGTTCTTGCGCGTTGAGTTTCTGCGCACGAATAATATTTACTACTCTGCACAGAAAGTCTCCATGCATACAGAGAATCAATGCGCAAGCTCAAGAATTGCAGTTGAATACGACCCGTATTCGATCACAGATTTTTGAGCATGCGCAGAACCAGTGCGCATTCTCTAAAATTTGCTGTCGGACGCGGCCATTACATCAAGTTCCTAATTCCCTATTCTTCGGGCAAACACACACTATACAATACATACATGTATATAACTATATTTTTTGCTTTAATGGCAGTCGTGGGACATAAATGTGTTTAAATTATTTCTTTTTCTTTTAGAGTTTCAGATTTTTTTCGCGCTCATTTACAAACCGTTATTTCTTCGACATGTAGAGTTACAGTGCTCCTGTACTTTTAACGCTTATGTTACAATAAGAAATGTTTATTTAGTACACTTGTTACTTTAAATTTAACAATAAATCTTTTGGAATTATGTAACTGAACTTATAATTCACGTGTTAAATTCACCATTATTAATAAACGGAGTGGAATCGAATTAAATAATAGATATTCAATAGTTTAAATTAGTGATTATAAAATAAACAAAAACTACCATTCAAGAAATAAAAAGTAACTGAGTGAAACCTGCATGCTGGGGAAATCCCTAATTTTGCTGAATACGCGCGCAGGCAGTTTGAGAATACAAAACACCGGAATAAACGAAAAATGAATCATAATCGTTGCATGACTAATTTAAATGTACCGTAATTAGAGATTTAGGAGTTATAGGAATTATTGCTTATGAGAAGTAGTTCAAATGAACATGCATTTTAAAGCTTGCGTCAATGTCAATTTTTTTAAGGTTATGTAGGTTTTAGAAAACTCGTAAAAGATAATTATTTAAATAAACCGCAAATTATAATAAATACTGTTGATTTTAACACAAAACGAAACGTTTTATTACACTAAAATGTGTTAATTGATAGCTACCAATTAATATAAGCGGCCTTTTGTTGATACTTTGAACAAAGTAAATTGAATTTGGATATTATTTATTCAAGTTATTAGTTTAAATGTGAAGTGTACAATGTCAAAAATTGAATGTTGTTTTCTTAAATCGCCGATAAAACATCACAAATGTGGAATATGACCGATTTCTTTTTCCCTGAAAGAAGACTTTTGCCTCAAATTGTTTACAATAGTAAGAAACCTCATAAATGTGACCAGTGTGAGAAGTGTTTTGCTCGTCGTGGAGACTTAAAAGTCCACTGTTTGACTCATACAAATGAGAAGCCGTTTCAGTGCGATTTGTGTTTTAAACGTTTTACAAGGAAGTGTAGTCTTAAGAAACATTCGTTTATTCACTCGGGCGAGAAACCTTTTAAATGTGACATTTGTGAAAGATGTTTTACTCGTAAAGGTGATCTGAATATGCACTTTTTGACTCATACGGGAGTCAAGCCTTTCCAGTGTAAACTGTGTTTAAAGCGGTTCACCAGAAATTGCAGTTTAAAGAAGCACAATCTAATACATACAGGTGAGAAACCTTTTAAATGTGATGTTTGTGAAAAGTACTTTACGAGAAGCGGTAGTTTAAAGATACACTTTCGAACTCACACCGGTGAAAAACCTTACCAATGTAAGTTATGTTTTAAACGTTTTACGAGGAAATGTAGTTTGAAAAAGCACAATTTGATCCATACGGGCGAGAAACCGTACAAATGTAGTATTTGTGATAAATGTTTTACAAGAAACGGGAGCTTAAAAATCCATTTTTTGACGCATACAGACGAAAAACCTTTTCAATGTAAACTTTGCCTTAAACGTTTCACACGAAATTGCAGTCTAAAGAAGCATAGTAAAACTCACTCTGATGAGAAAACGGTTAAAACTAACATTTGTGAAAAAGTTTTCCCCTACGCTAATGCTGACGAAAATTATTTTAGTGTCAGATTTGCAGAGACTTTCTGTAAGAAACTGCTGTCTTAGATTTATTGATTTATTTATCCATCTAAATGTAAATATTTTTAGAAATAGAAGTAAAAGTCTTGAATGTTATTAGCACTGCTTTCGTTAAGAATAGTTCGTCATTTTTTTTTACTTAATTAAAATCGATTTTTATATCATTTAAGAGAAATGTTTGTACAGACAGTATTATGTGAATTTTTACGTGTTGCATTTTCGAAACACGAAAAATATTTTATAATCCGTACTATTGATAAATGTATCTATTTTAATGCAATTTGTACAGTCGTGTGGTTATAGTATGTTTGCTTATAATAAATATTAATAAATGAGTGGTATATTATATATTTTTACCAATGACCATTTGTTCCTGCTCCATTGTTGCGTCATTTAATGTTGTTATGTATTGTTGTGCTCTTTCCGTAGCCACTAAACGCTCCGTATATATATATATATATATATATATATGCTATTCTATTGGTCACTTTGAATTAGCGGGCGCTTTTTAACCAATAAAAAGTTAGGTACCAAATACGTATTTGGAACATTGAATATACGTCTTTGGCACTTCATTTTTATTGGTTAAAAAGTGCCCGTTAATTCAAAGTGACCAATAGAATAGTGCAAAATACGTATACGGGATATTTAGATCATTCTCGTGCATTACATAAAATTTTAATATACAGCGCCACCTATTGGATTCTAGTAAAAATACAATATATATCCATCCATTTTGTTTGTAAGGTTATGTTAAGTTGGGCTATTGTTAGTTAAAAATAATAGGCAAGTAAAATAATCGTATAAGCAATTAGGGGGCAATTTTTTTGCTTTAAATAAAATACGTGGCTTTAAGAATAAAAAGAAATATTTCGAAAAGTTGCTCAAAATTCAGTGCATAATGGCGTAAAAATATTTACAAATATGGCGAACTTCCGGTTATATGAATAATTTGTTGAATTATTACCGAGTCAATCCAATATTTGAATAATTTATTTATTTGGTACGTTCCGTTGTTCAGTAGGAACTTTTCGGAAGCGATTTATTAAACTTTATATGGAAAACTAATTTCCGTAACAATTGGCGCGAAACTTAATTCTGATATTTTTTTTATTTTTTATTTATTTATCCAGAAAGTATACAATATAAATTTAAACAATTGCTTTAGCAAAAAAATAAGGCTTGTGACCTCAATATCACATTTTTGAGTAATGAGTACACAAATTAAACACTTGTTTTAATTAAAATATATTATTTATTATTGTATATATTAATATATTTACAAATATAAAATTTAACAGATTAATTCTTCCAATATTCAAATTCTAATGCTGATTATTAAAAAAAAAAAACGTTTGCTTACTAACTCATTTCTTAAGTAAATTGTTTACCCGTTTAAAATTGCAGATAAATCACAATAATGTTTAAAAAATATTCCGTTATTGCTAAAATTGATAAAATACTTAAAATTACATAACAATCTGTAAGTAACCTTCATAAAATTTGTACAATTAACAAGTCATCATAACATTAATTGCTATCGATTGAAAATTACTTGTATATATATATATATTTTATTTCGATCCTATTTTTACTTTTAATATGTTCTTTTTGATTTTCTTAGGAGTGACCTTTGATTTCTTGGGTTTTGGTGAACTGTCTTTTCTTTTTAAAATGTAATTATTCTTCAAAGTTGATTCTGTAGGCACTCGCACAACACCAAATTTTCCAGAAATGCACTTTTTAATAAACTGCTGAAAACAAGGGCTTTCTAATCTCTTCCACGGAATTTTACAACCAACTATGAACTTAACGAGTTCTTTGTTGAAACTTTCCTGTTGTTCGGTGGCATTTGTTTCGTTCGAACCGAATGATTTATGATTTTCTTGAGAACGATGTTTTACGATGCCCGCCCTAGTTTTGCAAGATAGGGTTGCGTTACAAGTTGTACACTTAAATCTGTCTCCTTCAAGAACCAACTCTGGAAACTCGTCTAGCCAAGATTTCACTGTTTTTTCTGATGGCGATTTTCGTATTTTTTGCGAACTAGCCGTCACTTTATCGGTCATCTTTGCTACATTTATTATTCCTTTTTAAAGATCAAAAACGAAATCAATACTTGTTCGAGGATTATAAAAAGCAAACGATAAAATTCAAATGTTATCGTTAATTATTATTATTTACAGATGACAATCAAATAGGGACATGTGACATAGATAACATGTGACTTTTGTAGGTTTGACAATCATTGTTAACAACAATGACATTTGATTGTTCATAAACGATAGTTCGTATAACATACGGAATTAAATAGACGTCTTCTTTCGATATTTGCGCGCGCAGATAATAGCAAAAATTATCTCGTGGACAACTCTGAAATACAGTTATAGATAATTAATATAAACTATTGAACCTACTGACCCTAACTATCTTAACTCCTCAGAACAGTAAAAATCAAAAACTGCGAGCGCAAATATCGAAAGACCAATAGAAATCCTGTATTTAATTCCGTATGTTATACAAACTACTATTTACGAACATGACAACCATCACTAGGCCGCGTTCAGAAAGGCAGAGTGTGGGTAGAGTGGTTTTTTTTACCCAGGGAAGAAAAAACATTTCTGAACGGTTTGGGGTGTTTTTGATCGAAATCAGTCGAAGTTTGTCGAAGCTGATTCGTTAACCTAACCTAATTTGGTTTTTAAATTAAATACATGATTGTTTTAATTGTGTATTAATTATAACTTTATATTTGACGCTAGCTATTCATTGACACATTCGATTTCGTACTCCACTTAGAGTTTGGATAACATGTGAATCACTTTACATATTTGCTATTTTTATATAATTTTACGTACACAATCTGTTATGTTTCTTGAAACTAACATTACGTTTATATCTGCATCCATCATTTTAAGATTTTAATCTTAAAAAGAATGATGTAACATTTTGCGATTATTTAGACACTACAGCATTTGACTTATACTGGTGGTGTTTTGTTTATTAACCTCTAATACATACAAAGAAGTAAACAATTTTTAATAAATCAATAACAAAAAATTATGTAAAACCATAAGTTAAACTAATATTAAAAATTATAAACAAATTATTCTCGCGTAACCTCTAACTGATGCCACAACCATTTACATTTATTCACTATCAGTTTTATGTTTTATACGTTATGTATTGTGTATATAATTGTATACAAGTTCGACGAACAAATTATAAGAATAAAGTGATTAAAATAGTCGTTAATTAGTCATTAGTTTTTTTTTTTTTGTTACTTGGATTTAATTTGTACGCTTTTAGGTAATAATATATATACAGTTAAGTATAAGTTTACCATAAAAGTTCAGGTGATGTAAAAAATGTATTGTTTTGTATTTAAAAGTACAAATAAATGTTCATAATAGTACTGTATTTTCGTAATAGTCATTATGAATTTTATAAAACTGAAGTTATTTAGTTCCGCCTTACGTTTAAATTATTTCATTTTAACACGTTGACGGACACCGACGGGTATCCCCGTCCAAGGTCTTAATTATGGTCTTAATATTGTAATGAGCGTATGTGTGCGAGAGTGGGCAGTGTAGCGAGCGTATATGTGTACGAGAGCGAGCAGTGCGGTGAGCGTGTGTGTGTGCGATAGCGGCGACGAGAACCGACAGCAGATAAGCGGAGCTCAAAGAATGCCGGCGTCGGTCGGCGCTTTGATGACGATAAACAAGGCCATAAATTACATGAACACAATAGGCACTCCAGTAAAGTCTAGTATGTAATTCTGGAACTTTCTGGATTGTTCCTAATCAGTATAAATACCTGTTGACGTGGCCAGTAGTCAGTCAGTTTACAGTGAGCTTCCGAACGAGTGATATAAATACCGAACTACGATATATAGTGATATAAATACGCATTTTCCTTGTGATATAAATAAGTCGTTGAATTGATATTAGTGTTTAAGTGTTAAATAAATAGTTGTAAAATAAATATTCGTTAAATAAATAAGTTCTACTAGAAAAGTCAAAAGTCGTTACATTGGTGTCAGGTGTGGGGTGCTCAGCCAATCGATTCCCCAAAAAAAAAAAAAAAAAGAGAATTTTCTAGTAGAGGAAAAATAGTTAAATACATCAAAATGCCGAAAAAGTTGTTGGAGTTGAAAGTTGCCGAACTGAAAAGTGAACTCGAGGAGCGAGACGAAGATACGTCTGGTAACAAGCTCACTTTACAAGGGCGACTCAAGGAAGCTTTGCAACGAGAAGGTTTCGATCCGAATACCTACGAATTTGAGGATGAACTGGAAAAGAAATTGGAAAAGAAATTAAAGGAAAATTCAATGGAATTGGAAGGGAAACTGAAAGAAAACCTGGAAAAGAAATTAACCGAAAATTCAAAGGAACTAAAAGGTAATCTGGAAGAACTGAAAGAAAATCTGGAAGAAAAATTAACCGAAAATTCAAAAGAACTGAAGGAAAATTTAGAGAAATTCGACGCAAAATTGGCCGAAACAGAACAGAATTTTGCAGGAAAATTTCAAGAAATAGATTCACGAATTAGAGAAATAGAAGAAAGGTTTCTATGTACGACAATGTCCGAACAGATCGATAATGATGCTAGAAGTGTAAAGCAGGAAAATGGGCACGGTGTTTCATCGAAAGCATATACGAAGCCACCTAAGTTCGACGGAAAAACATCATGGACAACTTTCCTTAAGAAATTTGAAACGGCCGCGAAGTCGAACGCATGGACGTTGGAAAATAAAGCCTCCGAGCTGGTTTGCGCGCTGCATGGTAATGCCGAGGAAATTTTGGATACCATACCACCCGAGAAATTGAACGACTATGAACATCTAGTGAAGAAGTTAGAGATGCGGTATGGTCAGGCACATATGACGAGCGTCAGTCATGTGCAGCTAAGAAACCGACGTCAGAAGGCAGGGGAAAACTTGCAAGAATACGAGGCCGATATCGCTCGTCTGGTCCGCCTCGCGTATCCAGGTACTCCCGATGACACTCTGGAAAAGTTGGCTGTCGATTCTTTCATCGATGGGTTGCGGGATGACGACATACAACAGCGACTTCGATTAGACAGGCCAAAAACACTCGCTGACACGTTGGCTCGGGCACTGGAGTATGACGTCGTTAAACAGGCATCGCAACGGCAAGAAAGGGCGAACCAACATCGTCGTCCATAAAATCAACACTGGCGAAGCGCAGCCCATCCGTCAGAGACCGAGGAGACTACCACTGGCCAAAAAGGAAGAGGCCGAAAAGATTATAAGCGACATGCGGAAGGACGGAATAATAGAACCATCGACCAGTCCATGGACGTCGCCGGTAGTTTTGGTCAAGAAGAAGGACGGATCTACACGCTTCTGTGTTGACTACCGCCAGCTAAATAATGTCACCAAGAAAGACAGCTACCCCTTGCCACGCATCGATGATACCTTGGACACGCTTGCGGGGTCGACAATATTCTCAACGCTAGACCTTAAAAGTGGATACTGGCAAGTAGACCTGGATCCTGAGGCCAAAGAGAAGACGGCATTTTCGATCGGAACCGGGCTCTGGCAGTTCAACGTGATGCCGTTTGGGTTGTGTAATGCGCCAGCCACATTTGAACGACTCATGGAGACGGCCTTGAACGGCTTGATTGGGAAAACTTGCCTGGTATACCTTGACGACATAATAGTGATCGGGAAAGACTTCGACGATCACCTGAAAAACTTGGAAGAGGTACTTCGAAGGCTGCGTGATGTCAACCTTAAATTAAGCCCCAAGAAATGCCAGTTATTTCAGGAGACAGTGAACTACCTGGGGCACGTAGTCACGAAGACCGGCGTTTCAGTCGACCCCCAGAAGATCACAGCCGTACGAGAATGGCCAGTACCTACTGACGTACATCAGGTCAGAAGCTTCCTTGGCCTGTGTACTTACTATAGACGCTTCGTTCCTGGATTTGCCAATATTGCCAAGCCATTGACTCGACTAACCGAAAGTGGCAGACCATTCTGCTGGGAACCGGACTGCCAAGCTGCCTTCGAAAAGTTAAAGCAAGCTCTCGTTTCCACACCCGTGTTGAGTTATCCGATACCAGAGGGGAAATTTGTTCTGGACACCGACGCTAGCAATGTAGGGTTAGGCGCAGTACTCTCACAAATACAACACGGAGAGGAAAAAGTCATCGGCTATTTCAGCAAGACCCTATCCAAGCACGAACGAAACTACTGTGTAACCCGACGAGAACTACTGGCAGTAGTAAAGAGCGTGGAGCACTTTTATAAGTACTTGTATGGAAGGAAGTTCCTGCTCCGAACAGATCATGCTGCTTTACGGTGGTTACTGAGTTTCAAGAATCCAGAGGGTCAAGTCGCGCGTTGGATAGAAAAGCTCCAAGAATACGACTTCGACATAGAACATCGAGCTGGAAATAGTCATAAGAACGCCGATGCCTTATCCAGAAGACCATGTTCCGAAAACTGCAAGCACTGCAAGCGCCTGGAGGAACATGAAGAAGTCCGGAGGATAACTGTCACGGATGAACAGGGTTCTGATCCGGTCCTGAGCTTGTTTCGGAAATGGAAGAATGAAGGCAGCCGACCGACCTGGCAAGAGATCGCCGCTAAATCTCAAGAGGTGAAATCGTTGTGGGCCCAATGGGACTCTATTGTTGAGGAAGATGGACTCCTGAAGCGAATAGTGGAAAACCAGAATGGTACTGAGAGCAAACGTCAATTGCTTGTACCGAAGAGCCTGGTAAAGGAAGTCTTGAAGTGCCTCCATGACGATGCTTCGGGGGGACATTTTGGTGTTAACAAGACCCTTGGAAGAGTCCGTGAGCGGTTTTACTGGGTCAATTGCAAAAAGGACGTTGAAGACTGGTGCAAGAAGTGCACAACTTGTGCAGCCAGCAAAGGACCGCAAAGACGACGGCGTGCTCCTATGCGCCAGTACAATGTCGGCAGTCCATTCGAACGGATTGCCATTGACATCGCAGGACCGTTTCCAGAGACCGATGGTGGCAATAAATACATCCTGGTGGCAATGGACTACTTCACGAAATGGGTTGAAGCGTACGCACTCCCAAATCAGACAGCCACGACAGTAGCGGAGGAGCTCGTAAACCACCTGATCAGCCGGTTCGGCGTGCCCATGGAGCTTCATTCTGATCAGGGTCGGAATTTTGAGTCCGCCGTGTTCCAAGAAATCTGCAAGACTTTAGGCATTCACAAAACCCGGACAACACCTCTGCATCCTCAATCAGACGGCATGGTCGAGCGAATGAACAGGACCATTAACAAGTACTTGTCCAAAGTGGTCTCCAAACACCAAAGAGACTGGGATCGCCATCTGCCACTGTTTCTTATGGCATATCGATCATCGATTCACGAAACTACTGGACAAACACCAGCAAAAGTACTGTTTGGTCGAGAGTTACGGTTACCATGTGACCTGAAGTTTGGCTGCAAACCTGGTGAGGACGTTGCCGGAGAAGACTACGTTAGTGATCTTCGCAGAAGACTTGACGATATTCATGAGGAAGTACGTTCCCGGATGCAGATAGCTAGCGATCGCATGAAGGACACATACGATAAACGGGCCACTGATGGAGGTTTCCAGGAGGGAGACATGGTGTGGTTATACAATCCACAGCCCCGTAAAGGTCTTTCGCCGAAGCTACAGCAGCACTGGGAAGGTCCATATACAATCGTCAAGAGAATAAATGACGTTATTTACCGGATTCGACGCACACCAAATGGAAAACCGAAGGTTGTCCATTTTAACCGTTTGGCCCCATATGCCGGTGACAATCACGAAGAAGCACGGATCAGGCTTATGCAAGCTCGTTCTCCGGATCCCCAGTATGACGAATTTATGGCCTTGTTTATCGTCATCAAAGCGCCGACCGACGCCGGCATTCTTTGAGCTCCGCTTATCTGCTGTCGGTTCTCGTCGCCGCTATCGCACACACACACGCTCACCGCACTGCTCGCTCTCGTACACATATACGCTCGCTACACTGCCCACTCTCGCACACATACGCTCATTACAATATATAGATGGACACTTTGGAAATACGACGGGTATGCCCGTCTTCATGATATTCAGCCTATGCGACCAACGACAGGGCTTCCCGTCGATTTTTCACGTTCAAGTAGACAAAGTGTCGTACTTAACACGAAAATATTTTCAGTGGCTGCTTTAAAGTGGCGTGATTTGGTCAGGTTGTTGCGTCATGTACAAGCCATTTACCGTTGTATTAGTGGTATTAGTATGCGTTTATTTTTCAAGTTGTCCAGGAAGGTGTTTCGAAATTTGGCACAGATAGTGCGATTTGTATGTTCTGTTTTAGTTTTCTTCCATAAAAACTATGTAAAATCATATTTTTTAGTTTGAATAAAAGTTTTTAGAATATTTTGAGTAGGACGGCAATAGACGTCATTGCCCGTGTAAACCTAAAATGTAGTTTGATTGGGCATCGCGTCTATACCCGTCGCCCTGTTTTTTTCTACAAAAAAAAAAATATAGAACATGTTTTTCTATAATTATTTGACACTCTCGTACTCAAATGTCCAAAAAAATGAAGTGCAGTGCGTTTTTCGGGCACAAAACATTTACACAGTGTCCGTCAATGTGTTAATAACATTAGCCCCATCGCACAATCACTACCTCAACTACAGTTTCGAAATACGGCAGGAAACTGTAAATTAAAGTAAAGCATCTATCGAAAGTGTGAATAGAAAACGTAAGACCTCCTGTTATTTATGCTCTCCTGGTACAAAAATCGGAAATTTTAGTTAGTCAATATACAAGGGGCAGTAAGGAAATGTTTGGAAGTTGAAAATTTTATATACGAGGGCGAATCAGGAAATAGTTAGAATTTTTGTCGATATACGAGGGGCAATAAACAAATATTCAGAAGTTGGAAATTTTACATACGAGGGTGAATCAGGAAATAGTTGGATTTTTTGTATATATACGAGGAGCGATAAGGAAATATTTGGAAGTCGAAAATTTTATATACGGGGGGTGAATCAGGAAAGAATGGGATTTTTTTTATAACTTCAAATTTCAGGTTTTTACTAAAACAGGAGAACATAAGTAGCGGGTCTTATTTTTCAGCCACTTTTCAAATTGTAATTAAGCACAATAATTTACTTTTTTATAAATAAATAAATAAAACATCGTTAAGATTAAGGAATATTTATTTGATAGGGAACTCCGTTTTACATAATTCTTACAATTTATATAAAATAAATGTCAGTTGCTAAAATAATTGTCGATGAAAAATGGCCTTTTTTGAGGTCATCCAAGGAATCCAATGAAAAAATAAAATATGGTAAGTACCATATAAAAAAAAAAAAAACGAAGTTATTCGTGTTTGAAATTTTTAAACCTTGGATTTATTTATGAACGCTCTGTACAAATTATCAAGCTTAGTTTTGGCAGGACGTTAGCCTTAAATCTCTACTACAACCGGTAAAAATTTCTGTAGGTCACTTTTTGAGAAAGCTATGATTTTTTATTGTTCAGATTGCGGTAGTGATTTTTTTTCTATTAATTTAATTATCTCAAAAACTGTTCGTCCTAAGCGTACAAGTTGGTTATCAAACTTACCTTAAAATTTAATACTTTTTTTCGAATTTGTCGTAAAAAATATACAATAATTACATTAAACGACGATTGTCCCAAAAATTGAGTCTGTGGTTAGAGATCCGGACTGGTTAGAGACATATTAGCAACAACGAGGGAGTAGAAGGAGAAATAGATTCGTAATATTGTGAAAATTGGCTTAGGATAGGACTCAGTGATTTTAATATCTTCTAATAGCATATATTTTATTTTTATTGAATTGCATAAACCAAATAAAATAAATTAAACATACCACAATCAAGTTTCTATATACGTAAGTATCGACAGTTTTTTAAATATGACAGCTCTGTGTGTTTCTAAAAATTTTAACTTTTCTTTTTCCCTCTGTGTTTCCTTCTCGATTGCTGTTGAGGTGCTTCTCCCACTGTCACCGTTCCGCTTGCTATTTCGTCTTTGTTATCAGATTTTGCTATCACCTTAAAAACCACATTAATAAAAACAGTTAATAAAAAAACAATACTTTACAATCATTTACTTGTTGAGCATCAATATAAAACATTAAATCCCGTATTTGTTCTTTAAGTTCTGCAATTTCTTTTTCTTTTGTTGTCTTTAACTCGTTCAGACTTTCTTCAAGTTTGGTAATTTTATTCTGCCACTGTTGCTGATTGTTTCTTAGGGCTTTTCCCAGTTGTTTTTCCTCGTTTAGTTCATTTGTGAGAAGTGCCAATCTATTTACAAAATAGTTATACGTTTTACGAGTAAAAGAAAAAAAAATAACAAAAATACGTACCTGCTTGCTTGCTGGGCTACTTTTCGTTCGAACGATTGCTTCTCTTTGTTTGTTTCGGCAAGTTTCATCTTTAGTTGCTTGTTTTCGTCGAAAAGTGCTCCCAGTTTATCCCGCAAAATTTTTATATCAGCTGCAGCTTGAGTATCCAATCTAAAACAAATCATATGATTATTTTTTTAATTGCACTGCAACTATAACAACATTATCTCGATGTAAATTACATTCGTACTCTACAAAAATTTGCTTAGCAGCACTGAGCTCTTTTGCTCCACCTTTTATGCGCATAAGAACACAAACTGATCTACTGCGCATCTAACTCGACGAGTACATGAACTTTAAGTAATTTTTCATTATCATTTTAAAAGAACTTACTGTGCCATCCGTTCCTCAAAGTACGTCCTCTGCTCCTCCAGTTGGGATGTGAGCAGATAAGTAAATTCTAATTGAACCGAGTCGACCTTTTCTTGATTACCCTCGGACTCTGTTGGTCGTCCTTCGGTAGGAACCAACTTCCCATCAGCCTTATTTTGAAGCAGTCGATGAACAAAATTATCACCTGAAAACAACAAGATTCGCACAAAACGATAAATAATTAAGTACGTACCTTTGTAATCCCAGACTCTGTGTGATCCCAACTGTAAAGCGTAACAGTGACCTGATTCCCGATAGTGAGAGGCAGCATGTCCTCCCTGATACCTACAATTTACTGTTTAATACCATAATTAAGAAAATAATATTTTTAATACCTTCCGCAACCAATATGCCCGCAAATGAGACAAATCCAGAGCGAATCGGGGGAAGGACCGCTCCTGCCGCACTGTTCGCATTCGGAAGTCTCCGCCTGTTCCGGGGACTGCACGAACCGACAAACGGGACACGTCGAGTCACTCCATTGATCCAAACACCCCGTATGGAACGAATGATTGCAGAGAATCGTCAAAACACCATCCACGGACTCGTCCATACGCTCTAAAAAATATAATATACATAAAATCATTTACTTAAGTTTCTAAATTCGTTTACCTAAACAAACGGGACAAGTAGGTAACTCAGTGTGTCCAGGGGGAGGCAGATCGTCGTGAGCCCATTCGACCCTTGACACCCAAACGGCCCTGCAAATACTGTCCGGTTCTAAGCCGTTAAACGGCGCCCCATTGAACGTTTCGTAGAACTCTTTAGCTGCGTCGTGATTTCGAAAACTGAACGTAAAAACAAAAATTAACAAAAATAAACAAACAATTATATAAAAAAGAAGCTTACGTTAACAACGCCATGTACTGGTTTGGTGTGGAGTCACGCAGGACCCTGATGTGAGCTATTTCTGCATGACAAGGAGCAGTAAAGGCCAAAAGATCGTGACAGGTCATTGAAGTAGGTACACCGAGCAAACAAAGAGTTGCAGCTTCTTCGCAACTAGTTAAAACACTGAAGATACACAATTATTATATTTTGGTATTTGAAAAGTTGAGATATATCTCGACGCGTGGAGGTGTTGACGCTTAAATTAAGGAAGAAATTTAGTTTCTCAAAAAAAAAAGACGATTTTATACTTTCATAAAAGTACGATCAGAGGACGTTATGAAAAAAGTTACAGTAAAAAGTGGTTCACAAAATACCCAAAAAATCGCTGCGAAACTCGAATTTTTTTACCATGTTTTAATGGCCAAAAAGTTTGCAATACAGTTACTTTGCCCAACATCTAAGTTTATTTAAAAAAATTATTCAAACATAATTTGTTACCATTTTTAAAGTCTGCAAGAGCCTAATTAAATTCGATATTTATGTAGGATATTCTGAAAACGAAAAAAGAACGCTTCTTTTAACTAGCAATACCCCGTTAAATATAAATAACTCCAATCGAAAAAAGTTAAAAGAATAAAAAGTGTGTGTGTTAGTTTCTACACGCGACTGGAATTTAGTTCTCAAGAACTTGTATGTTTTTCTTTTTTCGATACATCGATAGAAAATATTTATTTATGATATACATATTTTATAAAATTGAAGAATTAAAATGTTCTACTACGATCTTTATTTGTAAAAAGAGGTGCTGAATAGTTACAAAATTTCGTCCCAAAGTTAGATTTAATTTTTTTTTTCTTCTTAATAACTATAACCAAAGGTGACAAAAAAAAATGAAAGAGTAAAAAAATCAGGCCCCTTTATGTTGAAAATTTTGGATTTTTTAATTTCTCTCTAGGATAAAAATCATATCACGGTTTTAAAATCTCTTTTCCGTAACCCTTTAAACTCTAGAATTTCAAAAACGGAGGTCTCAGGAAATTTAAACTTTACACGTCCTACAGTCCTAGTAATTCCCCGAAAAATGAACCAAAGTTTCAAATAATAAATCGTCGAATAATTCCAATAACAACCGAATAATTGATACATGATAACTCGAAATTCTAATCAGATATTTGAATAGTTGGAAAAATCGTCCAATAATTCATACATTTACCGAATAAATCAAAGAAAATTGTCGAAAATTATCAGTCAATAATTCAGTTATTATTCGGACTACTCAACGATTGATACAATTATCAAAAAATTATTCCAAAACACAAAAATTCGATTCTAAATTTATACTGATACTAAAATTACTAAATCATCAGAACATTGAGGTAGTCATTGAACGTTTCAATTACCAAAATAATATTAAAAAAGATTAGTATAAAATTTTCAGTATAAATTAATTTACGATCAATTACTTGACTAATAATAATAATAATAATAATAATCTGATTGTTTACTCACTCTTCCTTATAAAGATGTAAAATCCCCTTAGTGACTTCAACAAAAGGATTTCCACTAAAGAAGCCAATTTCATTGGGATCGTCCATTGTTTGTTCCTTTTCTTGTAGTGGAGTTGCCTCTCTGGAATGAACCGGCAAAAGACCCCAGTCTTCCTGTGGTTTCTCTAATCTACTTGGAAAAGTCTCAACACTAATTTCTTTTTTCTTTCTTTTAAGTGTGGAATTGTTTTTGGCTGTCGCATTTTCTTCTGCGTCTTCGGTTTCATCAATTTCTATGAAATTGTCAACAATTGTAAAACTTGTCTATTGTCATTATTGTAAATAAAATATACGCGAAAATTAAAAACCTCGTAATTATTAAATAATTCTACGTATGAATGTTTTACTTAGATTATATATTAGAAAAACGTTTACCTGTATTTGTGGATTTTTCTTCAACTTCTAGTCGCAAAACACATTTTGAAACTAAATCTGACATATTTAATTAGAAAATAATAGACACAACAAACATTTGATTATCACTACACGTTTACACATTAAATCAATCACGAAAATTTATTGTATAGATTTTTTTATTACTTTTTTGCTTATAAACTTATAACAAACGTCAAATCATAGACAAGCGTCAAATAAACAAGTAGTTCAAATGAACTCATAATAAAACAAAATAGTTCCAATATAATAAACAACTGTCGGTGTATTTGATCTACTATGCACCATTGTAACTACTGCGCTATTAAGTCGCGTTCACTAAATTGATATCTAACGGTTCAATTTAAAATTGTTTCTATACTATTCTCACGGCAAAACCATTAAAGTAATTTTAATGAAATCTGACACAGGGGTTGTTTAAGATACAAATAACAAGCATGTGATTATTATTACACGTTTACACATCTAATCAATCACGAAAATTTATTATATGTTTGTTTTTATTACTATTTTGCTTATCTACTTATAAGAATACCAGACGTCAAATAAATAAGTAATTCAATTGTACTCAATAAAATAAAGTAGTTCATAGATAATAAATAACTGCCATAGAAGATAATATACACAGAGTAAACAAAATGAGCAAGCGCGACAACTATTATTTCGTTTTCTATTTTTTTTTCACGTGACATTTTTACTTATAGTCCGGCGTAGCGGATGCCTACTTTATGTATACCTCTACGGTCATACTAGTTACCTCCTCTATGGATAACCCTCGGTATATTTGATCTACTATGGACCATTGTAACTACTGCATTTTAAAGTTACGTTCACTCAATTGATCTCTAACGGTTCAGTTTAAAATTTTTGATTGTAAAACGGATATAGGCAATATTTTTTCAAATCTGCCAAGAGGAAAGTAAAAAATGGACTCCTTAATTAAAATTAACGGCGAAAAATATTAAAAATTGTCTATTTTAAGTAATGTTACGTAAAAAAAGAAACAAAAACTTATAAAAAAATAGAACTTAATTTTATTACTTAAAATCTGTACGTAGTAGAACACAATAAAACGAAATATCAAAGATGTTTATATAAATCATTAAACTTGTTTTCGTAATACTGATACGGCTGCCCTTCTAACAACTCGGAAGGCGGCACATAATTTTTGAACGGCATGTTCATCCAATGATTCATGGTCTCTTCCAAAGTGAACGGAAAATTTAAAATTTTCTTTGTAGTTTCACTAAACATAATTGAATTGCACTGAGCTAAGACACCGGTCGTGTATTTTTCTTTATTATTGAGATCTTCGGTATTATCTGAAAAAAAAAAAAAAAAACAATTACGATCATCAAAATAAACAGAGTAATTATTAAAAACAAAGCTTACAATCATTAATTTCCTGATACACGACCGGCTGTTCTAACTGTTTAAACATTTCGGCACTATTTCTGTCTTGTATAGCCTTCACGAGACACAGCTCGGGTGGACTGTACGGACAATCAATCGCGGACGCTAAAACTCGAAGAGTGTTAGAATCCCAGTCTTTACTACACGGTAAATCTAACGTCACATCCCTTAGAGGAACTTTTCTACCGCTGAAAATGAAAAATTGTACAGATAACAAACAGTGAACGACAGGAAGGTAGAAGCTTTACTTTATTACTGTGTGTCGATTAAATTCCAGGGGAAAATCTGCAAAGACGTCGATTTCTTTGGAAATTAAGAAATATGACAGAGGGGCAGTCCAACTGACGTCCGCAGTAAATTGGTGTTGCTGCTTGGCGAGACTGCACGTTTCGTTCTTTATTTTCGTCATTGTGATGCAATTTTCGTTGAAAATGCTTAGTTTGTTTTTTAAATTATTGAAAGCACAGTTCTAAAATAACAATACAACACAAATAATTGTATAAAATTAGTTAAATCAGAGTCGTTAACTTTAATACTGTCTACGTAATGATTCCGAATGATTTTCGAAAATTCCTTTATGAAAAGAGACCTAATTGTTCTAATAAACTAACTCTCAACCAATAACCTACTTAAAAAGACGCAATTAGGCCTCGAAAGTCTGTAAAATGTCCCCAATTTTTGTAAACTTGTTCCTTAATAAACTGAAAGTTGTAAGAAATGTTATCGGTAATTTTAATGAAATATTTCATTTGAAGTTGGTTTCACGCGCTAAAATAAAAATTTAACGTATTTAAACACTACAGACATAAACTTTGGCACGTAAATTCTGTGAATAAATATATAAATTCGAAAAAAAGCTTAATAATAATACGTTATTGAACAGTTGGCAAAAATATTACGCATTTTCTTAATTGTAAGATGGCGGAATTTGCGGTGGTATCCATCTTGTAATGAGTATTCGAAGATGTGGCAATACTGCCAGACCCTTGTGGTCTACGTTTAACATTTACACGTTTAAAAATAAATAAAACGAGATAAAAATCAACGGGGAATACCTGCGTTCCTTCAAATATAAAGCATATGTCGGAGTTAATATAAAATTAGAGACGTAAACAAAGAAGCAAATTCTTTTGTTAACGTCACATTTTTGTACGTACAACATTAAATATTTTTCACAGAAGAAATACTCAATGTTAACTCTGAAATTATTGTATTATTACACGTTTTTATAAAAGAAAAAAGCTTTTTTTTTCTCAAATTTAAATAAATTAGTAACAAGTTTTGTGAAATTTTTTTATGGCTTTTGATGATTTGGTGCTTTTAATTAATGTCTTCAGACAATAGTAGTTTAATAGCATCAAACCAACTTAAATCATACTTTTTATATTGTAAAGTTATACCAGCTGTTACCATCTTTTTTACCATTTTCGTACTTAAATGCGCGAAATGTGTCTTTAATCTTCTCTCAGCTAATCATACAAAGTTTCTGCTTTTGAAATCATCACTCACATCATTAGTAATTGTTTTTAAAAGATTATTTATAATTTTAACATCTTCCACTGCATCATGTGCCGTATGAATAGATAATTCTCTTAGAAAACCCTTTGCTAGACCGCATTGGCAAGTGTTGTTTAAAAATTAAGAGGCTGCAAATCCTAGCGTGGCATCTTTAAGTCTGTTTCGCCAAAATCGAACCTCATCTACCTATCTTTTATTTTAAAGATAATTCAATAATTTCGACAATTCCCGATGTATTATTTGATTTATTTCCGATTTGTTAAGTCGTAAAATCATATATTTAACGCTTTGTTTCAATAAAATATTTTAAAACATAAAAAAATAACACTCACCAATGCTTTCTCCACGTTTCTTAACTTTTGCTGAACAATAACGATATCGTCAGTGTTGTCAGTCTCTTGCTTAAGTTCCTTCAATTTATTGTCGGCTAATAAAAGTGCTGCGTCTAACCCGAAATCTTTCTGTTCGAGTTTCAAGAAACCCTGCAACCGGGAAACCTGATTCGGCAATTTGCACTGATTCGTTAACGTTTGCTGGAAACAAAAAAACCAATAACTTATAGACCCTACAAAACTAAAACGCCGACATTTACGTACGCAAATTTGACTTTGAACCCTCTTTATTTCGTCGCGAATTTTATTGCAAATTACGTTCGACTTTACGCACATCAGTTCGTACTCGACGTACTTTGCTCGTAGTTTTACTAGATGAAGTTCTTCGTTGTACATTTCCGGTTTTCTAAAAATAATTAAATTTTTTGTAGACTTTCTACGTATCTATCGTTATCGTTTTATGTGTACCGAGAGAGCTCATCAGTCTTGGAGATAAGTTCTAGCAGCTGTTGCTGGTTTTTCTTGTCGGCGTCTCTGAGGATGTTGAACACAAGAACTCGGTTGTTGTTCGTTAGAAGTTCTTTGATAATCGAATCGAAACTGCAATCTTTAGACAAATCGAATGTGCTACTGTAACATTTACCGTTAATGTCTCGCCGTTTGTCGTCGAAAAAGCGGCTGCACGGACTACCTTTTTTAATAGTCGAGTTATAATTTCGTAATACTGTTCGGGACGTAGTTAAGGAAGGAATAGGGCTGGCGAAGGACAAAAATGTACTACTGCGAGGCGTAGCAAACATTTCGAAAGGTTTCGATGGTGAATGTGTAGCCGAAAGTGTTGACGAATCGGTAAACGATGACTTTTTTTCTATGTATTCCTTTAATTTTTTCGCACATTCGTGTAACGTTTGCTGAAAAAAAAAATGAAAAGAATTTTGCGATATGTACAGGAGACATAGAAGAAAACAGATGTCGGTGACTAAAGCTCAATATTTATGAGAAATTAATTGGTGCAAACCGCGTCTCGTTATCTCTCATCGTTTCGGAGATACTGGGTGTTTTTGGAAAATGTACGTTTTCGAAAAACTTCTGTTAACTTTTTTCCTGGCGAAAATTTTTTATTTCTGTAGACATTCCTAAAGCACTTTTTTACGTAGAATTCAACGGTGTTAAGTAAATTGTTGTGAAGTTAATATTTTAGTTGTTAACAACATAAACAATAATTTTTTAAATGGAACACCCTCTAAATGACCTTTCCAAATGTGTAACATACTTGATATTTTTCTCAAATTATCTTCAAAATACTATCTATAAAGTGCCGTAATTTAATTACAGTTTGAGAAAAACATCAAGTGTTTTGTATATTTGGAAAGGTAATTTTGAGCACTCTTAAAATGTGTTAAAAAAATTCAAAAAATTATTGTTTATGTTGTTAACAACTAAAATATTAACTTCATAACAATTCACCTAAGTAAGTAAAAAAGTGCTTTAAGGATGTTTTTACAAAAATAAAAAATTTTCGCCAGGAAAAAAGGTACAGAGGTTTTTTGGAAACGTACATTTTTCAAAAACACCCTGTATCTCCGAAACGGTGACAGATAACGAGTCACGGTTTACACCAATTAATTTCTCATAAAAATTGAGCTCCAGACACCGACGTCGGTTTTCGTCTATCTCCTTTGTAAACGTGTCCTGTACAGGGTGACACGAAATAAAATAAGAATATCCGGGTTTCATCATTATGTTGTGCAAGGAATTATGCACCTATCGTTTCATATCTAAATTTCATTCATTTCGTCTACGAATAGTCAATAGAATCACCCTGTATTAAAACGTTATTGTGTACTGGTATTTGAAAGTTGTGCCCATTGTGAGTTTTAATGATTCGTTTACATATTAATAATTTTGCACAGTTACAGATCATTTCACTGAAATCCAATTTACGTAAGTGTTTATTTTTTAATTAAATTAAAAGTAATATTCAATGTTTTTTGTTTTAGTTGCTGGGATTTCATTATTCCAAGCCATGTTATACCTTTCGTTGTCCATAGCCATTGTGAAGTCCGGCATTTCGATGCTTCATCTTATTGGAGGTTTTTCGAAAACGTACATTTTATAAAAACAACCTGTATCTCTGTAACGGTGAGAGATAACGAGACACGGTTTGCACCTTAGACTAGGAAAGAGAGGGGACACGTAACTTGTAAAACGACTCTACGTCGAACATTGTTACATTAATAACAAGACTGACTAGAAACAAAAGAAACAACTACTACGAGGGCTAGTACCCCTACCGGCATTGAATTACACTATTGAATCTGAAGGACGCGTTCCAAATGTGGGATTTGTAATCCTTAATTGTTTAGACGTTATAGGAATTTTACCTGTCTTTTTAGATTGTTACATTATTTTGTATTGCCTCCATAAAACGGTGGCAGACAGTGCGTTGGTGTCGGTCATTAAAAGTGTGAATATTATTGAATGGTGTAGTTAGGTTTTATTGTATTTTTGTTTAAAACAGTGGTGATTTGTTTTTCTTATGTCTGTAAAAGCCGCAGTGAAAGAAATGAACCAGGAATCACATTTCACAGGTAAAAAGAATTTTATGTAGTAAGGTTAAACAAAGTAAGTCGCGTATAATTTGTTTATTGTTCACATACTACTTAAAATATGTTACGATTTACGTACAAGAATAATTAATGCGTTTTTTTTTTGTTGGAATGGTTTACCGATAGTGTAAGAAACAAAAAATACTTTCAAAGTTGTAAGATGCATGCGTTTACTACAATATTACCATAGGCGGCGTCACTTTTAGTTATAAAAATCTAAGAAATAAAATTAATTAATTTAAAAAAAATCTTCTTAAAGTTTAGTTCCGCCACATCATGTTAATTAACGTTAATAAAATAAATCTTTGCATTTTATTTCATTGAACATGTATTCTCTTTGACATAAAATAAATAATATTTTTCTTGGTAACGTATGACGTAAAGCAACAGTTATTAATAATTTTTACTTTATCAAATGAACAATTGATACTCTGTATGAAATTTTAATTGTACGAATAATGGTAAGAAAACTAACTTCCTCTATATGTTGCGCTACTGAGCGCTGACTGCTGGTTCCACCGCGTAACAATTGGCAGTCGACGATTATGGGTCCCCTCTCTTTCATAGTCTAAGGTTTGCACCAATAAATTTCTCATAAAAATCGAGCTTTACTCACCGACATAGGTTTTTGCCTTTAAACTTCTTATGTTTTTTGCAATGTTAATAAATATATTTCAATTTAGTGCTAGATTTTTAATCCTTACATAGTTGTGCACTAATTATTCACATCTTTTAAAAATATTTGAAACCCAATTTTGAATTTTCTTAATGGGATTAATACGTAAAATAAATAAATGATGCTTACAGTTACTACCTCCCTGTTAGTAAACTCTGCTGACTCAACTGGAGTTAAATTCTTGATCAGATTAAGCATCTCTTCTGCTTTTGCGACATCTTGCTTTAATTGTTCTCTCTTTTCGTTGTACAAGAACGTTTTTTCTTCTATTTCTTCATTGGTTTTCCTTATTCCTTGCAGATTTATGTCTGGCAATAAATAAAATTAAATAAACAAATAAATAAATAATAAATAAATAAATAATTCAGTTTCATTACTTACACACACTTCACATAAAGTGTAAAAAAACTTACATTTCATTTTATTCTGCAAATTAATTTCGTTTATCTCTACGTCTTTAATGTCGATCTGTTTCTCTACTTCTTCGAGTTTGGTTTGTAGTTCTTTTTTCTTTTTCCATACTTCGATTTCTTCTACTGGAAGTTTTACGAAACTCTAAAAAAAAAAAATATCGATAATTGTTACAAAAGTGGCTTTAGACTTTATTAATGGACGACCTCATCCAACGGAACTAGAATGCTGTCTTCTTGTTCTTTTAATCTATTGATTACTATATTTCTCCGCATGAACTCGATTTCTTGTCTTGGTTTCACTTTATCAATGATTTGCTGCCAAATAAACTGTGTGGCTGGATTACAAAATCTGAAATAAATTGAGTAGACATTTAAGTACTTTTATAAGTACTATAAAATTATTGAAACAGAAATAACACATTTTTTTCACGTCGTACAATGCAGAATTAAATATCTTATCACTCATAATTTTTTCCGCTCTCTTTACTGATTTTTCCCCCGAAAGTAGAATACTTATTTCATTTTTTAATCACCAAAACATTAAAGAAATCAAAACAGTTTTTAAAAAAAATACTGTTAATTTTCAATAATTAAATACATTAAATAGCGACAATTGTTAGTGAATTTAAATAAACGTGTACTAAAAATTACCTACAGCTGCATTTTTATCAAATACAACCATTTAATAATATTGATAACAGCTAATTATTTTATTTATCAATTTCCGAATGATTTTCAAAAAAGGTAAAATATTGCAAATAAGAGGTAAGTTCTTTTTTCTTTAATGTTTTGGCGATTTAAAAATGAAATAAATACCCATTATATTTATGAAAAATTGAAATAGATAATCGGAAGTTTGTTTAATTTTCTACAAATTTTACTCTTTTTACAATTTTGACTTTTATAAAATCGATATTGCTACTTAATTGGGTTTGGTCGTTCACAACTTTAGGAATATTTCGATATCCAATTTTGACATTTCTATAGGGGAACGTTCATGGCCAGAATCAACATGAGAACTGCGTTTTTTTTCGGGCTTGTTGGCCATGGTCCAGTTTGGTTGATGAAGGTTCTACCAGACGTTTCGTCATCGACTGTGGATGATATCTTCAGTGGCTCGCTTTCGTGGTCGACCATGGCCAACAAGGCCGAAAAAACGCAGTTTTCAAACTTATTGGTGTTTTAAAAAAATTAGTATCGTCTTTTGTTTTCGAGTTACAGACAAAAGTTGGAATTTCCAATTGTCCATATCTTGGTTGTTTGACGAATTAGAAAAAAAACGACTTTCACGTTCTTCAGGCATTTTTTAATTAGAATAGAACGGCGTCGAAAAAAAAATTAAAAATCATACTTTCGAGTTACAGCATAAGTTGGGTTCTTTTATATGGGAATCACAGTTGGCTATGTTTTAGATAAAAAGACATTTTTTTTCTCTTTTCAAAAATATATAACAAATAGGGTCTCTTTTGTTATTTAAGCGCACAATAACAAAAATGATCTTTTTGTAGCCTTTTTCTACTTTTTTTATGTTTATTTCTATCAGACGTCTGTCATCTATATTTTTTTGTCTTTCAAAGTGCTAAATATGTATTAACTCTTGCAATTTCATAATTACACCCCATTTAATTTTAAAATTATGGTCTTTCGTAATAATAAATGAAGCATATGTTTCTAAATTATTAGAATATTTGTTACTGAAAATAACACATTTAAACATCCCATACTTTTCGTAGTCTTCGATGACGTTTTATAATTTTAAAATTAAATAAGGTGCAATTATGAAATTGCAAGTTAATATTTAGCACTTCGAAATCACAAAAGAATACATATGACAGACGTCTGATAGAAACAAACATAAAATAGTAGAAAAAAAGCCACAAAAAATTGCTTTTGTTATTGTGCATTTAAACAACAAGAGACCCCACATGTTTTATATTTTTGAAAAGAGAAGAAAAACGTCTTTTTAACTAAAGCAGAGCCAACTATAATTCCCATTTAAAAAAATACAACTTTATGCTATAACTCGAAAGTATATGACTTTTTTAACTTTTTTTCGACGCTATTCTAAAGAATGTAAGTCTTTTTTTTTATAATTCATCCAACAGCCAAGATATAGACAAATTTCGAAAAATAAAAAATTTCAATTTTTGTTTATAACTCGAAAACAAAAGACGATAGCAATTTTTTGAAAACACCAGTAAATTTGTCTCAAAAAAAGAGACCAAGGATGCGCCAATAGTTTTTTTGTATCTCATAGTTACCGAGTTCCCCTACAGAAATTGGACCACCCTGTACCTACATTTTCTTAAATAAGATCTAAATTTGATGTTCTACTCAGTTATAATCATTTTCTTCTTAATTAACCTACATAATTTTCATAATTTTTATTTAATTTTAACTATACATTAAATTTAGATTCTTAGTTTTCGGAATTTCGTTTTTAATTAATTGATATTCACCTAAAGAAGACTCTGCAAGTTGAAATAATTGTTGTGAAATAAAAGTACATAATTTGTAACTAACAACTACGTGTTTTATTTTCTTAGCATGGAGTTACAAGTTAAAAGTTTATATATTTTACTATATTTAGTACTAAATAAAATTGTAATTTTAGTCTTCTATCATTAAATCATCTATCATCATTTCTTTTTATTTTATAGATAAAGTGATACGAAAATTAAACATAAAATACATGTAACATAAATAATACACTCACGGTTTTAAAGATACAGGCATTTCACCATCATAACCCATCTTTTTAATCCATTCCTCAATATTTCTTCCAGTCTCCATTTTCTAACTTGATTAGAACAATGATTTTAAGAACACAATAAAAGTTTAATTTTATGTAAATTTTTGCATCGTGTTATATTATTTTGCACATTTTAACTTTCAGTCTTTTTCATTTTTAATTAATATAACACTTTTTAAAACCGTTATTTGAATTGTTTTTAATTTTAAAAGTGACAGATATAGCGGCGTGGTCTTCAACTCACTTCGATTTATTTAGCCACTAACAAAACATTGTGTCTAAAATACCTTCGTTACATGTTATTTTTATATCTTCATAATCAATTAAATTAAAATAAATATTTTTAAGGTCACTTACTTCGAACACATAATTTCTTTAAATAAAATTGTTAATTTTACTTTTATTTTCATCTCGCCTACGAAATTATCCTTTGAACGTATATTTAGTTACAATTGACGACGCAACAATGAATCGTTTCAATTGTAGTGTTTGAAAATTAGTTTTTATATCCGTTGTTATTGTCTAAGCTTTTATTAAGTTTACGTTAAATAAGAGGAAAATATTAAGAAAACTTTGTTTGAAATTTAAAGAAAAAGTTTGAATAGAAAAAAGGTAAGTTTTTAAAATAATTATATACAGTAGAATGTCGATAACTCGAACCTACTCTAAGTTGTAATTCGTAATAAGTCCAAAAAAATTGCCATTCCCTTCAGCTAAACCTTTAAATACGCTGTATCTCGAATTATTTATACGTTAACTCGAACCAAATGTTATTTCCATGAAATTTTTTTATTTCTGTAAAAACATTCCTAAAGCACCTTTTTACGTAAAATTCAACGGTGTTAGGTAAATTGTTGTGACATTAATGGTTTAGTTGTAAACAACATAGGTAAACAATGATTTTTTGAATGGAACACCCTGTATATTTTAACACATTTTATGAGTGCTCAAAATACCTTTCCAAATATACAACACACTTGATATGATAGGTTGTTAGTTTAGCGCAAGTTTACGTCGTCTTTCAGGTTGAGAAATTGTTACATTAAATAAAAATATTAAATAGCAGCGACTACTTTGTTATTATTTTAACGATATTTTTTGTATGTAGTTTGATTTCACGTCCTACTTGTCGAAATTAAGTAATACGAAAGTGCTATATTTTGAAGATAATTTGAGAAAAATATCAAGTGTGTTGTATATTTGGAAAGGTCATTTTGAGCACTCTTAAAACGTATTATAATATACAGGGTGTTCCATTTAAAAAATGACTATGTTGTTTAAACTATTCACTTTACAACAATTCACTGTGGCGATAACCACCAAATTTGACGTATTCCGCCAATTGTGGCGGTGATTTGAGAGGTTTCGCCAAATATGGGGTTATTAATCGCCTGGGGGTTAGCTTTTAGCAGATGGTTGTGACTCATTTGGCAAAGCAAGAGTGCACAAGAACAATCAACAACTAATTTATTAATAACAATAATAACAAAATGATTAAAAACAATTGAATAATAATTCATCCTTAAAGTAATAATAATATGATACAACTTACCCCAGAACCCAGAGTAGACAATAATATTCCGTCTTCAGACGGTGCGGACACTGACTTAGCGATCTGTTCTTGGTGACCCCTTTTATGGGGCCGTCACCTGCTTATTCCCCGGTTACAAAACATTTGTTTGTTGGAATAAGTAGGTGACATCGTTACCGGGTGAATAAAGATTCCCATATATTGGGTGATATGCGACATTACCTAAAACCATTGAATTCTACGTAAAAAGGTGCTTTAGGAATGTTTTACAGAAACAAAAAATTTTCACCAGGAAAAAGTTATAGACGTTTTTCGAAATATTGAGTTTTAGACACCGACATCGGTTTTTGTTTTTTTCCTCTCTAAAGTATACTTTCCCTTTAAACGTGCCCAAATTAGTCCACTCTGTACAGATGATTTTTTAGATATTATTTTTTTGCGTAGCTACAGTTAAACAATCGATTAATTTGTCTTAAAAAACAAATCTTGGATGTGCTGATTATCACTTTTGTAACTCTTATAATAAGCAATTTTCTACCCTATAGTTGAGAACTTTGTCCCTTTTTCTTCCTCATTTTTTACTTTAACAAAATTGGACACCCTGTAATTTCGTCTCTCGGCTGCTGACTGTAAAACCGCTTACAAGTCGACTCGGCAGTCGAGTCGTGTGTCATGACTCCAGCACGAAATTCTTAGCGTTTCCCTTGAAGTTTGAGTTATCGTGTTATATTTTCTTTAATGTATAAATTGTAAACTTGTACTAATTTCACTTTATTAAAACAGTTATTAATGTACAAAATTAAAACAAATCAACAAATTTTATTCAAAATATATTCTATTTTTTCTTGATTACTTAAACGGTTGTACTCATTCCAAATTATCTGAAACAAATGATTTCGACATAAAATAATGATTTGTAAAAAATAGCAAAAACTGGAATTAACAAGCAAATAATTTAAGCACGTATGTGTTTTGTAATTAATTTAATACCCAAACATCTTTTATGTAAGAAACATCTATTGAAGATAAGGAACAAAAACTTTTGCCGATAATACGAATAACGGATAAAAGATAGTTGAATTTTTGCGTAAACCTTCATTTTTTGATTCTAAACTAAATCCCAAAAATTCCTGTCCGTACGTGTGTCACTAAAAACGTTACGAAAAGTCACAGGTCACGAAAAAATGTTTTCATTAACGGTCACGTTTATCAAATTTGTACCTTAAGAAATTGTTTACAAATACTGATCGTATTACTTGTTACAATAAAAAATCATGATTGTGCCAAAACTTTAAAACACAGAAATATTATCATCATTATTTTTTTTAATCTTGTAATATTTTTTATATAACTGGTATAAATTTCATTCATTTAAAAGAAAAAAAATATTTTCGAAAGTTTTTTAAAACCTTTTTTACTCTTACAATTAAGTAGGTACGTAGTTAAATGAATGAAAAGCTAAAATCTGTGACAATTTTGATTTTAATTACAATTGAACCCAATAAAAAATTAGCACCTTCTGTGTATTGGCAAGATTTGATGATCTTTAAAATCGATCGGCAAAAGAGGCTTAAAATGTATTTAAAAAAAGTTTAGTTTAAATGAGAACCTCGTTATCTTTTTCTTGAAATTGGAATTAAGAAGTATGAGAATGTAGAATGTTCTGGAATATTATAGAATCTTCCAGCAGTCTCGAGAATGTTGGCGTTGTCATAGAATGGTTATAAAAATACATTGCTCCCTGGGTTCCTGGACATTAAACAATTTTGTAAAACATTCCAGAATGTTATAGGATATCCCAGAAACTTTAAGAATGCTCCAGTATTTACAGAATATTTTTGAAGGTTTCGGGAAGATTTTAGAATGTACCAGACTTTTACAGTTATTGCTAGAATGTCACAGTATTTCTAGAAGGTTATTGAATTTTCCCAAAGGTTTCCGAATGTAACGGAACTCTCTAAAAGGTTCGAGAAGATAGAGAATGTTATAGAACTTTCTAGAAGTTTCGAAAATGTTCAAGTATACTCTAAAAATGTTTCTAAAGGTTCTAAAATGTTCTTGAAAATATATAGTTATTAAAAAATGTCCCAGAATGATCTGGAATGTTTCGGAATGTGCTAGAATTGCATTTAATTTTCTTAAAATCAGTCACATTCGATAGGATTTGACTAGCTTTTTCCGAGCAAAACGATTACGAAATATAGAAATTCGATACACATTTCAAAAATTATTAATCTAATTACGAAATTTTGGGATTTAGTTCAGAATTATTTGATTATTTCTGCTATTATACTTACAAAGACAGGAATATATCCGACTTTTTCTAGATGCCTTTTTTTCATATTTAATAATCCAAGTACTTTCGAGCGACCTCTAATTGTATTATTAATGCCAACTGTACAAATCGCATACCATTTACAATCCTCTTGCTTGGGAGGATACATTATATCACCAAGGTTGTAATTTTCAAAACCTTCGATTCTCACAAACTCTCCTCTTGAAATATTTTTACAAATTATTATATCTACAAAGCATAACTTCTATTTATAAACGTCTTCATAAATATAATTTACGTTAAAAAATTACCAGATCTTTGGAAATGAGGCAACACATGATTAATAAAGTAATGACTTTTGTGGACTACAATTTTTGAGACTGTTTCTATAACATCAACGGTTAGCAATTCGGCTGCAGTTGGTTTTTTTATTTGATCCACAGAAGGTGTATAATCAGTGAACCTTTTTGTCAATTTATGTCTTGTTTTTTCATTCAATCGATTGCCTTTATAATCCGGACAATCAATTTCAATGCATGAATCCAAAAAAAATAATTCTCTAGGTATAGAAATTGGTGATTTACCTGAAAAAAAGATGTTTGTACATATTTATAGATAAACAAAACAGAAAGTTATGGAGAAAAGGAAATCGAATAGAATCTCTAAAAACTCTAACCAAAGTTCATTACAAACGGTAGGTACGGAAGTCCACAAAGAAAATAAACCTGCACCAGAATTTGATACGATTTTCACAAATAATAACTTTACAATGGTTGCGAAAAATATCAAAAAAATCAAAATCTCAGACTTGAACAGTGACATTACTGACGATTTGGTGTCGAAAATGCTTGAAAAAACTACAAAAAACACTGCGGAAAGCAAAAATTTGAATAAAAAGATCAAGAAAAAAAGCGTTCATCTTGGGGAGAACGAAGAACTTATACAAGACATAAAGGCAACCTTAGAATCAAACACCTTTCAGGAAAACGAAGATTTTGAAAACATAATTGAAAACTTGGTAAACAAAGCAACTGCTGTGCAACGTAACACAACAAAAGTTGAGCAATTTCAAGACGAAGTTTTAACAATTTCGAAAATACTGCAAGAGTATACCGATAGAGGTAAATTTGTACAGTTCGAACTGAGCGCTTTAGAGATTTGAAAATTTGGCACTAGAGGTTATCAAGGGTGATCTTTTTAACTAAAATACTTTCAACTATCCACCACTTTCGGTTATACCGGAAGTTGATGTCAACTTTGTTATTTTAAATGGAATGCTATATTTTTAACGACGAATTCGTATTAAGCACAAAATTTTAAGGTGACTTTGTTAACCAATTTATATACCTACGCTCAGCGGTTTCTGAGATAATTTAATTTATAGAAAAAATAATGTTACCGCAACCCAAAATTATAAAAAATCATAACTTCCACAAAATATGACTTAGTGTTGAAACTTTTACCAGTAATATCTGAATCTCAAAGCTAACACCTTGACAAAATTGAACTCAATAATTTATACAGCGCGTTCAGAAAAAAATTCTGAAGTTTAAAAACTTCTAACACGAAATAACTTAGTTTCTCGAATGACAGAATAGAAATAGGATAAAAAAAGGAATCGAATTAAAAAATAAAATATGGTAGGTGCTATTTGAAAAAACGAAGTTATTAGCGGCTGAAGTTTATAAACTTTAGAATTTTTTGTGAACGCCCTGTATAAATTATTAAGTTCACTTTTGTCAAAGCATTAGCTTTGAGATTCAGCTATTACAGGTAAAAATTTCAACACTCTAAGTCATATTTTGTGGAAGTTATGATTTTTTATAATATGGATTGCGGTAACAATTTTTTTTCTATAAATTAAATTATCTCAAAAACCGCTCATCGTAGGTATATAAATTGGTTAACAAGGTCACCTTAAAATTTTGTGTTTAATACGAATTCATCGTAAAAAATACAGCATTCCATTTAAATAACAAAGTTGACATCAACTTCCAGTATAACCGAAAGTGGTGGATAGTTGAAAGTATTTTAGTTAAAAAGATCACCCTTGATAACCTCTAGTGCCAAATTTTCAAATTTATAATGTAATTTACAAATGCTTCGTTCTAAATTAAAAAAATAAAATTCGGTAGATGGAATAAATTAATTTACATTAACATATTAAAACCAATTCTTTGATTAAACAAATTAAAAAACCGTTATTCAATTCCTTTCTCAGGTATAACAGCCGTTTATGAGAAGGAAACAAACACAAACGACAAAATTAAAATAAAAATAGCCGCAAACTCTTGCTTGATAGTGTTACATTTGTTGTGGGCATCGAATATTTTTAAACGTTCCTCATACGTCGACAGAAGCACGTTGCAAAAGGTTGTCGACTTCACAAAAAACCAAATAAGAACTACAATTTTTTCCGAATATCAAAACTGCTCGAATAAACTTATCAAAGGTCATCAGAACATCAAAACGCACTTCGACCAAGAAGTTCTCGCCATCTATCGGAAAATATGCGAAATAATTACACGACTCTCCAAGATCATCGAACAACCGACAGTTTTAGACGGCTATTGCAGTAGCAGTTTAATATTCACAGCTTTCGCAGTTTTTCGAACAAGACACATGACCGAACTTCAAACTGTCTTCGTTCAACTGGTCGTTAAGATCTTTTCCAATCAGTCTGACGACCCCGAAATTTCTCAGTTGATCATGAGAGAATTGTTGTCGTCTAACGCCCCTCAAATCAACGAGAATTATTACACTTTAAGTCCAAATAAACCCCACCTGTATACCGTTTTGGTGTTGCAAATTATACACAGCAAATGTAGCATCTACGAAGAAAACGTTTTTCACGGAAACGTTACGGATTTTTTAAAGAATATCGTCAAAAAACAACTGGGAACAATGAAATTTTGTTTAGAATTTATTAAGGAATTTTTAGAAAAATCAATCAACGGTAGCAAAGACTTTGAAGTTCTACTAAAGATTTTTCTTGGCGATTTGGTTGCGTTGATCGATAATCCCGAATGGCCGGCTGCTGTTCTCCTGGTACGAGAACTGAGCGACATTTTGAACGACGAAAACACTCAAGACGAAGTACGAAACGTCTGTATGGACTTCGTGGCCCAAATTGTCGTAAAATTGAAAAGTATCTTCACGACACTGAAAAACGACGAGCACCTGAACGTAATACTTCAACTAACTGTGGAAAACCAAAACGAAGAAGCCACGTTTTGTTTACAAAATCATATCCTCGACTTTTTGGAGCACGATTCCAAATGTGACGACGTGTACCATTACGCGCTCTTCTTTAATATGGCCATGTGGATGAAAAACGATTTCGTACACTGGATTTGCGATTCAAAAAACCGCAAGGATACAAAAAAAGGACACAAACGTTTGACCCACATTAACAGACTCATGACGAGATTAACGTCCTTTAATTCGAGAAGAAACCAAACTAATTATTTACAAGATAATCACGATAAAAAATTGATTGAATACAGAATTGCCGGTCTCTTCTCTCAGTGCGTCTACTTTGGATCGGATCTTTTGAGCTGTTGCGAACGATACGTCCATCTTTTACGTAAAGGAATAATTAACGGCACGTCCACCAGTGAAATTTCGAAGGCCCTCAAAGGAGCTGTATTCGTAGCGGAACGATTCCCGAACACTTTCTCTTCGTCAGAAGTCAACGATATTGTACAACGATACGCTTTCGATACATCGGCAACGATCAAAGAACTGACCGTCAGTTTGCTGGGGAAATACCTGATCGAAAATCCTAAACTGACCGACGATTACTACTTCGAGTTGCTCTGCGAAAAGCTGCGCAGCGATGATATAAATGTGCGTAAACGAAGCGTCGAGATTGTTAAAGAAATCCACGACAAAATATCGAGTGACAATAAGTTGTACTTCTTTCTTGCCAAGTTACACGACGACGTGAAAATCTCGAAGGCGATCCTCGATATTTTCCAAGAGAAATGGTTTGCTTCGTCCCAGGATCCGTTGGAAAGTGTGGTTGATGTCGTAAAACAAGCTAATAATGTACAACTTAAGCAAATCAGAAGTGTTTATATGAAGGTAAGTTTAAATAAAATATATATAGATACATACTTAATGTAACAGAGGGGTTAGCCTGATACCTATTCGCAGTTGTTGCCCATAACTTCCCCTCGATAGGAGTTTGATCGCTGTAATTTCTATAAATCAGGTCGATAGAGGCCTTTAAAAAGTCACAGAGTTACAGTGGTCTATTAGAATTTTCCAAAACGTTCTGGTATTCGTAAAAATATTGACGGATGTTTTAGAATGTTCCAAATAGTTCCAGAGTAATCTGGATCGATTAAGAACGTTCGAAACTTTTTGAAAACGATTTGGAACATTAGACAGTGATCTAGAATGGCCTAAAATGATGTAAAGTGATTGAAAAAGTTATAAAACGGTTTACAAAATACCAGAAATATCCAGAAATCTTGTAGAATATTCTCGAATATTCTAGGATGATCTGGAATGTTCAAGAATGATCTGCAGTGTTACAAAATATTCGAGAATGTTTCGGAATTCTTTTGAATGTTGTCCATCAAATATATGGAGAGACATAAAAAAAACAGTGGTTTAAGAGTTTAATAAATTTAATAATCACACAACGAATCGTTTCACTTTACAAAGGCTTCATCACGTTCTGAGAGGCCCTTTAAAAGTCACAGAGTTACAGTGGTCTATTAGGATTTTCCAAAACGTTCTAGTATTCGTAAAAATATTCCCGGATGTTTTAGAATGTTCCAGGCTAATCTGGAACGATTTAGCACGTTCGAAATATTTTGAAAATGATGTGTGACGTTAGGAAGTGATCTAGAATGACCTAAAATGATTGAAAAAGTTTTTAAGTGGTTTAGAAAGTACCAGAATATCCGGAAATCTTGTAGAATATTCTAGGATGATCTAGAATGTTCAAGAATGATCTGTAGTGTTACGAAATATTCGAGAATGATTCGGAATTCTTTTTTTAATTCAGTTTTATTTCATTTTAGCTTTATAATAGTAAAAAAGGTGGAAACGTGGAAATTAAAACAGTAAAAATGATAAGTAATGCAATAGATAAAATACAAAACATGCTGCGCACTTCTCAAACAGACTTATGTCTTCCGTATTTCGTGGTCCTTCATATGATAGCGAAAGTAAATAGCAAATCGATAGCTAAATTTGCTGAAGAAATATGGAACATCGTCGATTTAAAATTGAGACCGACCCTTGCAGTAAATCAAATCCAAAGGTACCTTGTAAAGACAATAAAATTAATTATTCCTGCCATCGATGACGAGCAAATAGATTTAATAAAAGAGATGGAAATGAAGTTGCTGAAAGCCCTAGGATTTCTGGACCGTTCCGTAATCAAAAATTACGTGTCTTGTTTAGCAAAATTAGTACAACATACAAAAAATTATTCGATCGTTCCAAAATTCTTTTACGTTAATTACGGTTTCATAAGAAATATTGACAAAAATATTGAAAATACATGGGAAGATGGGAAAATGAAAAGATCCCTGCTTTTGGTCGGCTTATTGATCCAGATCTTCGATTTCAAAGAATCTAACTTTGAAAAAATTGTCGAAGAAATCTTCCAACTTCTCATTAGAACACTTAAAAAGGGCGTTAATAACTCCATAAAGACCAATATTTTAGAATGCCTCGGATCGATATCTGTTAAATATGACGATTTCTTATTGAACGCGGATTTTCAAAATATCTGTTTTGAAGTACTAAAGGACGAAAACAACGATCCACTGAAGATAGAAATTTTGAAAATGTTCAAGTGCTATCTACGCCGACCACTAGAAATTCAAGAATATCGTCCGATGCAAGGTAAAAGTCTAAAAATGTTCGAAAAATGAACCTAACCTAACATTTCTTTTTCATTTAAAATTATGACGAAATGATACTTGGTCAAAGAATTATTTTTAAGAAACTTTTTTCTAATTTATCCATAACACACATCTATTATTTTAAAAATTATAGGACTGTTTAAAGAGTCTTAGAAACACGTAAAAAAGTTAACAAAAATCATAAACAATCCAAATTTGTTTCTCAATCATTGCAGGAAAAGAAAGCGCCGATATCAAAGAAATACAAGACGACACTTTAGGAAAACCTTCAATGATCCTGCAGACGTTTCTAAAATACATTTTACGATCGGTTATAAGCGGGGACTTCTTCATCCGTCAGGTGACGCTCGAAATAATTAAACAGATAGACGAACAGGGTTACGTTAATCCGGTCGAAATAATTCCGTTCCTGGTTTGCATCAGTTTCGATTCGAACGAGGAAATTTCCGATCTGGCACAGAGCCATCTGTTGAAAGTCATGTTCAAATATCCCAACTTCATCAACGCTCAATGTCTAGAAGGAATTACGTTATCGTTTAAATTACACAACAAACTCGAAGACGCGTCCAATGTACGAAGAGGCTTAATGTTATCGAAAAACGGCAATTCCGTCGTCGCTGTTAATGATTTCGTTTACAAATTGCTACAGCATCCGAAACGGAACTGGCGAGGACTGATCGTCGGGATCTTAAAACAATTCGACGAAAAAGAGAAACATAATTTAGATTTTCTTATTTTTTTAGCAGATAATTTGTCCGCTTTCTCATATAAAACGCTGGACGAACTACATTTTACTATTCACAACATTAACGAGTTATGCGTCCAATATGGAGCCAGCACGTTGAGCACAATCACAAAAAAACTCAAAAGAAACGATAAGAAATTAACACTACAATTGATTTCAAGTTCTGGCATCGATCTTAAAAGCTACATCCACAAATTCCGCGTATACAGTTTACTACTTCAAGTAAGAGATTATTTAATGACAAAATTCGGTGTCAAAGAAGAAGACGTCAGGAAATATTTACTAACGAACAATCTAAAGAACAAGGAAAGTGTTATTATTTGTCAAAAAATTAAATGCAAACCTTTCCATCCCGAGGACGTACTGAATGCCCAACTTGAGGAAAAGAATAATAAGAAACTAAACCTGAAAGAAACGTTCTACAAAGAATTCCGGACTTTTCAAAATCGCGTTCAAACAGACGACGGCGACGAAGTAGAACAAGAAGATAAAAATTAATACGTAATTGTGTATTTCAAATAAAATTACTTAAAAGTACTTACCAAAAGTTTCATTTATAAACTGCAGATCGAGAATCTTATTCATGAGTTCGTACGAATAAATGCCTTTAAAGCTGAGATAGTGTAGAATGCAGGGTAGACATTTGGGGTGTCTGATCGTTTCGGTAAGTCTCCGTTCCTGATGGATTTCGTCGTAAGCCGCTCTGAACACGTCAGGTTCAGTTTCTGGATGGTATTCGAACAAAGTCAACACCAACAGCAACCGTTCGATGTCTTTCAAGCGGATTTTATCCACATCACCGAAATCTTTCGCTAGTTTTTCGGAAACTTTTGATAAAGACTTCTCGTGAAATAACTGAAGATTAGTACCCAGTAGGGCTATGTGCAAACACGACAGATTTGATAGCCTGTCTACCTCTTCCGTTAAAGTATCCAGCAAATCTGTTAACTGTTCTGCTAAAGGCGGAGTGCTCGAAAAACGAAGTAACTAAAATTTGAATTAAATAAAAACACAGTTCGTTTATTTGACTTTGAAACACTCTGTATTCTTCGTACTTACTTTAAGAATGGCAGTAAGCGGAATGTCCTTAATTTTTGAACGTTCTCTCTTAATTTTGCGTATGAAACTGTTCAGGATTGTTCTGGAGTGTATGGATGTTAGACTTTTGAAAAATGCCATCGATACAACGGCCATTTCGTCAACGCTGAACGAGTCTATGTAATTCTCTAACTGGACTTCGAAATCTTTTGACGGTTTAAAGGTACGACAAAGATTCAAATAAAAACAGACGTGAATTAACTGCGTGCCGTCCAGATCTCGATTACTATCGTGAAGACGTTTAACAAATTGAAAACTGTAACGACTTATCCTTCCTGAAATTGTATTACAGGAAAAAAATACGATACGTGGTTTGAAAATAATTATAAGTATATTTAAAAGCAGCAGTTGATGAAATGGCCTCTTTTTCTAGTTTAGTAACAAAGTTTTTTTAAGATTCATTGCAAAATATACAGAGTGTGCTTAAATATTAAGAACCCCAGGACGCTAGCACCCTATCCAACGAATTAATTGCGAAACAAAAATATATGGATCTAATAGGTCACTATTGGTCAGGTAGTTCCGTTAATTGGTCAGCGATAGGAAATTAGTAAAAACAATTCGATTTTTATGTGAGAATATTCGATACTGCTGGCACGCCATTTAAAGTAAAATTGATAATTTTTTATAGCAATCGATTGAGTTTTAGATGCTTTTAATGGGTCAGCTATAATTATTATTTGGTCAAGTCTAGATAATTAGAAAAAAAAAACAATAAAATATATCCGTTTCTACAATGCGCATGCGCAAACATTCTATGTTGCTTCTATGATCTATCGGCGAATAGGATAATCGATAAAAATGATATAAATGATAAAACACGTTTTTGTAAAAGCTGTTTTTATTTTACAAGAATGTGTTTTAATTATATCAAATGAGTAAAATCGCATCGTAAATTAATTTCAATAAATAGAAACCTGTTGTAGGGCTTAAGTTATCAATTAATATGAAATACTAGTTCGTAGAATTCTTACAGATGGCGAATTATGCGAATGTAATTGTTAAATTGCTTTTACAAATTTCCTATCGCTGACCGATTAATGGGATTACCTGACTAATTGTAACCTATTCATTAACAAAATTGCCTAGATTTATTAAAAATATAATTTTTATCGACTATTCTGATGGCTGATAGATTCAAAGAAGCAACATAGAATGTTTGCGCATGCGTATTATAGAAACGGATATACATATTTTATTGTTTTTTTTTCTAATTATCTAGGCCTGACATAATAATAATTATAGCTGACCAATTAAAAGCATCTAAAACTCAATCGATTGCTATTAAAAATTTTTAATTTTACTTTAGATGGGGTGCCAGCAGTATCGAATATTTCCTATTTCCTATCGCTGACCAATTAACGGGACCATCTGACTAATTGTGACCTATTAGATCCGTATATTTGTTTCGAAATTCGTTGGACGGGGTGCTAGCGTCCTGGAGGGCCTGTAATTAATAATTTCACAGAAAAAATATACTTACTTGGCAAACTGATTTGACGACGTGGTCATCAACGGTTTTCGCTTCCCGTTTCAACCTTTGTATAAGTTCTGAACAAAAAGCTGACGACTTAGAACTAGTATCGCAAGAGTTAAACGTCGTGGCACAAAGGGCCATTTCATCAACTGTCATTTGGCTACAATAACGATTCAGTACGTCTCTCAGTTCGAACGGTAACTGACGACGTTTGTTCACTTTTAAATAAAAAAATGCGGCGAGTACTTCTTCCTTTGTAAGTTTATCTACTTTTCGTATTAATTTTTCTATCATCTCGAAAATAAAATCGCTTGGTTTTGCTGAAAACAATATCAAAATAATTACGTATTTTGTTTATATTGTTTGAAAGTAAAGTCGAAAAAACAAATGCGTATATTTACTATAATTTCATCCAAGGAAAAGTTAAACTTCACTGAATTTATATTAGTCTAATCAATGACGGTAAAATTGGGGTTTTACCTAGCAATTCTTACGGCAAAGAATATGAATTATGAATATTTAGGGGTGGTCGTTGGAAGTAGATAAAGCAACAAATTTAAAGAAAAAAATGTATAAAATATTTTTGATTAGCTAATATAAATGCTCCAAAACAACGAGAAACTCATTACTCCAACTTTTCTGCGGAAAGTCGGTTAGTTTTTTTAGCGATAACACCCTGAAAAAATGCCACAAAAAATAATTTAAGATGGTTATTTTAAAGAGAATTTTGAAGGCTACAAGGTCGTAATGATTAGAATTAACTTCAACTCTTAAAGCCTAATATTTTCGAGGTTAAAGTGTTCAAAATAGGGGGGTTGTCGAACTACAGTACAAACTTAAAATGACCATATCTCAGTTAATTTTCAAGCTACAAGATTTTTAAAAAAGCAATATTTTCAGCAAATATAACCTAAAATTTTTGTGTCTTGAGCTTTTTTGCTAATTCCTTTAGTTTTCAAAATAAGGGACATTAAATGTCATTTTTAACGGAATTTCAAAATTACGTTTTACACTAAAAAGTTTTTGTTATATTAAGAAAATAATGATTTTCATAAAAAACAAACTTTTTTTAAAAACTCATCACATTATCTTATTAAATATAAATATACAGAAGGGGCTCCACGAAGTGAAAATTTTTTAGGCCAATTAGTTCACTATTTTTTATTGTCTCATTCGTTAAAAAATGGACTTAAACAATTATTCCAAAGGGACCTTATTCTTTCAAGTGTTAAGAATACACCATATTTTTTTAAAAAAAATTAAATTTATAGTTAATACCGTAAAAAAATAATTTATACAAAGTGCTGACTATCAAGCAGCACGCGCATCCTGTAAGAAACCTATTTTTAACGTTAAATTAAAATTAGTAATAATGGAGATTATAGTTTTTGAATTATTTACGAAAAACTAAATGCCTTTACTTTCTCATCTTAATTTGTTTATAACTTTTGTAATTTTTTATGTGCTAATATAATATTTTAATACATTATTCTAGGCGTTATTCCGAATGTAATGAACCATCGCATATATTTTTAAGAGCTTATCCGCTATTTTTGAGCTAACGCAAGCACGTAACAGGCGAATACTGTTGCCCAGACGCCGACGGTTGCATTCGAAGTAGAAAATACGCGGCGCATGGCGGACTCATACGTCGTAACGCTGCCGTTGAATAATATTTGGATGGTATTAACGTTGGGGATTCGGAAAGGCGATAAATTTAGAAAATTATATTAATGCTAATTAAAAAAATTGTCGGTAGTGCGCAAGATAAAATCAGGTATCGGAACTATATATAACTTTTGTTTCTTGTTCAAAATTTAATGTTTATCTGTTCAAGCCGAAAGAATTGCTACCCAATGTGACTAACTGGAGCATATAATTATTTCCAGTCAATAAATACTACTTAAAAATAATATAAATGCCGATATTACTGTTAGATCTTCTGGACATATGTATGAAGAAGTGTTTTTTGTTATTTAACTAATTAACCTATCACTAATAAAATACTAATGTTACACACCAAGTTTGAGAATGTACCACAACTCGGCAAAGTGAAACATCTTTTCGGTAGTCCACTTTGGCAGTTTCCAGAAGCACACGTCGTCCAGAGCACTCCAAATATCGTGAAAATTATGTGACTTAACTGATTCAGTACGAGGATATTTGGCTAAACATTGCAATAACTGCGACAATTCCTGGTCGGTTAAATGTTCTACGTGATCAAGCAAACCATCGACCAGTTTGTCAAAACGAGTATCTGCTACTGTAATGTTATTATTCACACAATAATCTAAAGAATCAATGAAACACTGTACTATTTCTGAGGACGTTTTGGATCTCCATTCTTGATCGAGACGAGTATTAAATTCTTCTAAAGATGAAATTGCATTGTTTGGACTTTTCAGTTGAAAATTTTCCGACTTAGGCAGTGGTATTTTCTTTAAGACTTGAAAAGCGTAATCGTTTTCACGGTGAACAAAAAACGTCGAATTTAAAAACGTCGACACAGTAAACGTTCGTGTTTGTTCGCATAATATTATACTTGTTGAACAGTTGGGTTTACTGTAAAGAGAATAGTCAGTTATTTTTGATTGTGCTGTTTTAAGGCTTTTTGACGATGCAGTTTTTAAATTGTCCACTACAAAACGTGCCGGCAATAAACGATACATTGCCATATTTTGGTCAACGTAAATTCCGCACAATATTTGCAAAAATATTAACTAAACACACACATGTTTATTTCTTACACTGATATAAGCTTTAAATTGTTTATATTTCACATATTTTGATACAATTTGAGTCATTAAATTACAATAAGCAGAAGAATAAATTCAATATTCTTCACTATTTATGTTAGATTACTAACTATTAACCAAAGAATATACTAAACTACTAACCTATAATTTTCTTTATCTTCTTCTTATTCTCGGGCAAGAAGTCATAGATAACCATTAAATAACAAATATGGATGTGGCTAATCGCACGACCACGATTCATGCGAAACCCGATACGGATATATGAATTACTTTTAAAAGACGCATTATTTACTCTTTCTAATTTTTAGGTACTCAAATATTTACTGTAATGATAATTTTTTAAAAATCGTTGGCTAAATTGAATTTTTTGACAATCTAATTTACAGCAAAAATACAACCTAACAAAACCTAACCTCATATTGTTAAATGGTGTTAAATTAAATTAAATACTTCCTGGTTAATTCAACACAAATCACAGATATACATAAATGTAATTTATGGTATCTGTGGTACAGCTTCGATTAATTATAATTTCTTATTTTGAACAAAAACAACAGGAAATTATTAATAAACTTCATAAAATCATTCTGAAAACGTTTTTGCTCTAATACAATTTTTTTAGATATAAGTATGCACACCATAGATTGTTGTTTTTATGACTAATCAAAATACACACACACAATCACAATACACGTCGTTGACATTTACGTGACGATACATACATAAATGTAAATTTCAAATAGTTAGGTTAGTTTACATTAAACAAGGGCAGTTTAGGTGTGTCCCTAAGTTAAATAATTAAGTTTGTAAGCTTAAAATGTCTGCAACATTGCGACCATATTTATTGGCTGTTAGACACACGCTTACGGCTGCTTTATGCTTAGAAAATTTTTCATCGCAAGTAGTAGAGAGGCATAATAAACCTGAGGTTGAGGTTAGGTCTAGTAGAGAACTGTTACTAACTCCGGTGATAATATCGAGAAATGAAAAAGAAAAGGTACGTAAATTAGGAATTGTTTAAATAACGTTTAGTTTCTACAGTTGATGTTTAGGTGCTCATTGAATCGTCTATCAACTCTGTTCGTATCAGTATTTCTGTGAAACAAGCCGATGAGATCGAGAAGATTTTATGTAGAAAATTCATGCGTTTCATGATGATGAGAGCTGAGAATTTCATCATTATGAGACGGAAACCGATCGACGGATACGACATTAGTTTCCTTATTACAAACTTTCACACTGAACAAATGTTTAAGCACAAACTGGTCGATTTCGTAATCCATTTCATGGAAGAAATAGACAAAGAAATTTCCGAAATGAAATTAGCTGTAAACGCAAGAGCAAGGATAGTATCAGAAGAATTTTTAAAGCATTTTTAGTAAGTGTACATTAAGCCTAAGTATTATTCAATTCAATTGTAAATAAATCAGAGTTAGATAGATAAAATAGGTACTACACTTCAGAGACAAGTCATCGCTCTTTTTAATTCTATACTGTTGAAAAACAAACTGAGCAAAGCTTATCTGGGTTTCATTAGCAATAACGTTCTCTTTATTAGTCACAATACCGTATTTAAAATGCATGTAGTCCAGGCAATGACAGGTTTTAAAGTTGTATAAAGTATTTTCTATTAGCTAATAGTTTTTGAGTTATTTGTAATTGAAAATGATGAATTTATGTATATCGAAAGAATACATGTTAAGCGTTTTTTACAAATAACTCGAGAACTTTACGTTATATCGGAAAAACTAATATAATCAAAAATGAAGCTTATAAAAAAATAAACAAATTAAGCGTCTTGTGTATTTGCTGTAGATGCAAAAGTAACCGAGTTATGGCTCGTTAAAGTTTCCTCGTTGTTCGTCGAGAACATAAACCGCGCCATTCAACGTTAATTGACGGTTAAACAGTAACTTTTTCGGGATATACTCATAGAATCTTATTTAAAGTGGTTAAAAAGACCTTTAAAATGAGTTTTTAAACTGAACGTATTAGGATAAAATAATGTCGGTTGCTCGAATTTTCAGAGAAAAAATGAGCACTCAAAGCAACGGCTTTTTTACGGAAAATGAAATTAACCGTAATCCGTCTACAATTTACTTAATTTATGTCTCAGTAATATGTTCCATTAGTTCGACGGGTTAAAAATGCTTATTTAAAAAGAAAAACGTGATCAGTGTAAAACGCAATTTTGAAATTTCGTTAAAAATGACGTTTAATGTCCATTATTTCGAAAACTAAAGGAATTAGCAAGAAACCACGAGATACAAAAATTATAGGTTGTTTTTTACTGAAAATATTGCTTTTTTTAAAATTATTTAGCTTGAAAATTACCTGAGATGGCCATTTTAAGTTTGTACTGTAGTGCGACAACTCCGCTATTTGAACACTTTAACCCCATAAATATTAAAATAAAAGGGTTGACGCTAATTCTAATCATTATGAACTTGTAGCCCTTGAAATTCTCTTTCAAAAATAGCTACCTGAAATAATTTTTTTGTGACATTTTCTTCCAAGGTGTTATCCCTACAAAACCAATCGACTTTTTCCGCAGAAAAGTTGGAACAATGAATTTTAGTCCAACTTTTGACGACAACATTAGGATATTACCTAGAAATTAATTGTTACTTTAACGATCCATAACTCTGCATCTACAGCAAAAACAAAATATACTTAATTTCTTTATTTTTCAATAAGCTTCATTTTTGGTTATATTAGTTTTTTCGATAAAACGTAAGGTTCTTGAGTTATTCGTCGGTCTTTGCCGGAAAACACCCTAATCTTACCGTCATTGACTGAACTAATAACAATTTTAGCACTACTAATTAATTATGTAATACATGTGCTATCACAGTAATTTATTTTTTTAAAAAACTTCAATTATACATTTGTAAATCGTGATGTTTAGTCGACGCAATACAGATTTTTTCGTGGCGCTAAAATTTAACAGCAAACCAAATATGCTATCGTTTGTAATTTTTTATATTGCAAGTGTAGAAAATTTGTAAAAACTACAGATTTTCTTCAGAATTCAGGTGAAAGTATACATTATTAGCTATAACAACTCGTAATATCTTTTTTTAATGCTGTACTATCCGATACATGAAGTTTTTTTAGGACTTTTTAACGGTTTTCCACATTTTCGGTATGAAAAATCATCCAATGGGACTTTCAAAAAAGTTTTATAGATTTTTTAATTTATAAGATGATAGCAGAGTCGATTTGCTTTTAAATTTAGACGCAAAACACTTTTTTTTCTGAGTACATTGCTTCGACTAATATTGTAATAATTCTTTGTTTCGTATTGCAAAATCTGACATAGAAAATCACAACGTATGTCTTCCCAATTTTGAAAAACTAATTCAACTAATTCGGTTGTTTAATTTACAACCAGGAGAAAAGCAAGTCTTTTTTTAATACCTAACAGAACTTCATCATGTTAACATTCCTTGTTCGCAGACACAATGTTTGCTATTTATTCGTAAGCCAATAAAATGAATAATTAAAAGTGCAATGTAATTTTACATTTCAATAAACATTTTTTCATTACTAACAAAAACGAAATTAAGCCAAAATTATTTATAGGAAATGTTAATCTTAAGTAAGTAATCTTTTTAGTTGAAATGCATTTGAATGTGTGTCTTGTATAATTGTGGTTTATTTTTATATTTTTGTTAAATAAGAATAAATTTTTTCTCTGTCGTACGTCGAGTTTTTTATTTATTTTAACTTAGCGGGAATTGAAATAAAAACAAAAAGATTAGTAAAATCGAGAGCTTATATTCAAGACAATTTTGTTAATAATTAATAGTTTTCAATATCACAGACTTGTCCTTCAAAAACAAATATCACATGTCGATTATAATACAAAAATTATTTACGTATTTGCCAACCAGTTAATTAATAGTGGCATTTTATCAATACAATTTCAATATCTGTAATTTTTTTAAATAAATGAAATATATGTATATAAGACGAATATAAATTAAAAAAAAAAAAACTAAAAATAAAAAAGTTGACGCCAGAAAAAAAAAATATATAAAAAAATAAGTTTCTACAATTAACAATAAAGTACCTTTTGATCGTTATTTACCGCCGCACGTGGTCCGTTACTTGTCGTTCACATGAAGTCCTTGTCTCGTCCGGCGTCGCGCTTGCTCGCAACAGTCCTACAACTATCGTCAAAACTATAACCGTTGCTACGTTTCAGCCTTTTTACCCTTCGTACGTTCGTGTCAACGTTCGTCAGGATCCGCATGAGACTCGCTTGCGGACTCACGGTCGCACTCGACGGGCCCGAATCGATCAGCGGCGTCTGCGACCGCGACGTCGGCTTCAGCTTGATCTGTCGCAACATATCCGACGATATTATCGGCTGAATCGAACGTTTCAACGGCGACAATCTCCTCAGTGGCGACTTGCGGTCCTTTTATATGTAGAAAATAAAACCAGAGTTAAACAGGGTTGTAATTAAGTCGAATAGGGGTGTGGGAATCGGTTGGTATTCGTTATCGTCGAATAATTTCAATAAAAATCAAATAATTTAGAAAAATGTTCGAATAACTGGAAAGTAATAAATGAAATCGTGATAATTGAATTGGTGTGATCATCGAATAATTCGAAACATTGTCGAATAATCCTAGAAATCGTCTAATAATTCCGATATTTATGAATCAATTAATCGGAAAGTAATATTCAAATTTTCAAATAATTGGAGTTATCTTTATACAATTGGAAAAATAAATGAATAACTCAAATAATCAATTGCTCGAATGGTGATAAAAAAATTAATCGGATCATGATATGCGATTAAGCATGGAATAATTTGTATAATCGTCGAATGGCATAAATAACTATGAAAAGGGTGTTCGAATTATCGAATAAATGGAGTAATGATTCAATAATTTAAACAGTCACCGAATAATTCGATTAATCATCGAATAATTCGAGAAATCGTCTAATTATATGAATAATTATAAATGTATAACTTGAATAGTGATACTAAATTTTTCGAACAATTGGAGTAATCATTTAATATCTCGAAAAATTGGAATAAGAATCAAATAATTCGAAAAATCATCCAATAACTGGAATAATTATGAATTCATAAAGCAAATAGAGATATTTAAATTTTCGAATAATTGGCGTGATCATTGCTTAATTCGAATAATTACCAAATAATCCCAGAAATAATCAAATAATTACGAATCAATCATCATGAGATAATTTGAATAATCATCGAATAATTCAGAAATCGTCGAATAACACAAATAAATACAAATTAATTAATCTGATCGTGATATGCGATTAAGCATGGAATAATTTGTATAATCGTCGATTGGCATAAATAATTATGAATAGGGTGTTCGAATTACCGAATAAATGGAGTAATAATCCAATAAATTAAACAATCACCCAATAATTCGATTAATTATCAAATAAATCGAAAAATCGTCAAATAACTGGAATAATTATGAATTAATACATCGAAAAATAATAGTCGATTTTTCAAATAATTGGGAAAATTGAAAAAATCGTCGAATAATTCCAATAATCAATTATCCAAATAGTTATACGCGAGTAATCGTCGGCTAATGATATGCGAGCAATATTAATAATCCGTAAAACATCGGGTAAATAGTATATTTATCGAAACGTCATAATCGAATTTTCTAATGAACGGAGTAATAATCAAACAATTTAAAAAATCGATGGAATAACTCAAATAATCATTAGAGAATGGAGTTCTTTAATTTTCGAATAACTGAAGAAATCATCGAATACTTATTCGATTGTTATTCGAATTTTTCAAAGAATTCTTTGATGAATACTTATATTATTCGAAAACTTTGAACATTTGGACATCCCAATCACCGGCCACGAAAGCCTACAGCATTCTCCAGTTTCGACGGTCCGAAGCTGCTTTGGGGAACAAACCCGAACTTGACTGCAAGATCTGTACCTTCACTTTACACTTATATTTTTAAAACTAATCAACTCATTAAATAAATAAAAAAAGAAATTACCGCTGCCTTTCGAAGTTTAACTTTCAAGATATCATCCAGTGAAATTACGGGTCGATTTTCGGAGCCAGCTTTTTGCATTTTCTTCTCAAGTTTTGCGCTTGATGTGATTCTAATAATAGGAGTCGATGTTAGTAGAAGTGGCGGCGGCGGTGGCGGCGGAGGAGGAGGTGGCGGTGGAGGAGGTAGCGCACTTTTGGAAGGCTGATAACTGCTAATTTTACAATTAGACAATAACGTGGACGTCAAATTTTGCATTTTTTCGTTTTGCAGTTTCAATTCGTTTTTTAAATCGTCAACTTGTGCAGTTAGTGAAGAAATTTGCGTTTGATATTCCTTAAATAAGTAAGAAACAAAATTTATTAACCACTCATACAATTTGTACAGATACATATAGATATTCGGCCGTGACGGGGCCCGTTATCAGACGACCAGCTAATTGTTTTAGTAACGATACGCTCATACGAATACAAAAATTGTTCGAAATTAGAACCACAAGCTAGAACACAGGCTTCGATACGTCTACCAAAAGTTACTTTCTCAAAAACATTCGCCATTTGGCGGTTGTACAGGGTGGGCGAAATTGGACACTTTTAAAGGCAAAGTATACTTTAAAGAGGAGATAGACAAAAACCGATGTCGGTGTCTCAAGCTCAATTTTTATGAGAAATTAATTGGTGCAAACCGTGTCTCGTTATCTATCACCGTTTCGGAGATACAGGGTGTTTTTGGAAATGTAAATGTACGTTTTCGAAAAACCTCTATAACTTTTTTCCTGGCGAAATTTGTTTATTTCTGTAAAAACATTCCTAAAGCATTCTTTTACGTAGAATTCAACGGTGTTAGGTGAATTGTTGTAGAGTGAATAGTTTAGCCGTAAACGGCATAAACAGTCATTTAAATTACTATTACTATTACTTAATTTCGACAAGTAGGCCGTGGAATCAAACTACATACATACATAAAAAAAAAAATCGTTAAAATAATAGCAGAGCAGTTGCTGCTATTTAATATAACAATTTCTCGACGTCAAATCATTTTAAAAAGTAATTGAGTAAAAGACAACGTAAACTTGCGCTAATCTAACAAAAATGAGGTATTCCCCCTTCCGAGATGTTGATTTATAGATTGCTGTATGAACGACTTCTCTTATTAATATTTTTGACCAAATTTATTCGCTCAATTGGAGTTAGAAATTCAAATTCTAACATTGCAGCAATTTGCTTTCGATCTCTACGGTTTTTTGGCAATTAATTTAAAATCTTATCTAAATTAGGCCAGAAATGTTAAAATCCTATGTTGCTCATAACTACATGAAGTCAGACGGCAGTTCAAACATCTTTCGTAGGGGAATATGTCGTTGTTGTTGGTTTAGCGCAAGTTTACATTGTCTTTTACGTAATTACTTTTTAAACCGATCTGACGTTGAGAAATTGTTACATTAAATGTAAATATTAAATAACATCAACTGCTCTGTTATTATTTTAACGATTTTTTTATGTATGTAGTTTGATTCCACGGCCTACTTGTCGAAATTAAGTAATACGAAATCCATAAAGTGCCGTAATTTAAATATAATTTGAGAAAAACATCAAGTGTGTTGTATATTTGTAAAACTAATTTTGAGCACTCTTAAAACGTGTTAAAATATACAGGGTGTTCCATTTAAAACACGACTGTTTATGTAGTTTACAGCTAAACCATCCACTTTACAACAATTCACCTAACACCGTTGAATTCTGCGTAAAAAAGTGCTTTGGGAATATATTTACAGAAATTAAAAATTTTCGCCAGGAAAAAAGGTACAGAGGTTTTTTGGAAACGTACATTTTTCAAAAACACCCTGTATCTCCGAAACGGTGACAGATAACGAGTCACGGTTTACACCAATTAATTTCTCATAAAAATTGAGCTCCAGACACCGACGTCGGTTTTCGTCTATCTCCTTTGTAAACGTGTCCTGTACAGGGTGACACGAAATAAAATAAGAATATCCGGGTTTCATCATTATGTTGTGCAAGGAATTATGCACCTATCGTTTCATATCTAAATTTCATTCATTTCGTCTACGAATAGTCAATAGAATCACCCTGTATTAAAACGTTATTGTGTACTGGTATTTGAAAGTTGTGCCCATTGTGAGTTTTAATGATTCGTTTACATATTAATAATTTTGCACAGTTACAGATCATTTCACTGAAATCCAATTTACGTAAGTGTTTATTTTTTAATTAAATTAAAAGTAATATTCAATGTTTTTGTTTTAGTTGCTGGGATTTCATTATTCCAAGCCATGTTATACCTTTCGTTGTCCATAGCCATTGTGAAGTCCGGCATTTCGATCCTTCATCTTATGGGAAGTTTTTCGAAAACGTACATTTTCCAAAAACACCCTGTATCTCCGAAACGGTGACAGATAACGAGACGCGGTTTGCACCAATTAACTTGTAATAAAAATTGAGCTTGAGACACCGACATCGGTTTTTGTCTGTCTCCTCTTTAAAGTATACTTTGCCTTTAAAAGTGTCCAATTTCGCCCACCTTGTACAGATCATTAACATTGTGTTTTTTTATACAATTCCTTTCAAATAAGAAGTATCTATCGTATGACATAATTCCGCTGTATTAAATACCATTTTAACATGTTCTACGCGTGGCAACTTTATCAGTGACGACCTTTTTCTGAACTCTTCTGCGGTTAGATTAAGAACACGAGCGTGACTTTCGAATAACAACAACGAACGATTGAGAGAATCTTCACGGCAATAGTTGTTTATTTTTCTGGTTACTGTCGGAATTACCAGCCGTTTTTCTCGAAAACCGTAAACCCGGAACGTTCAATCAATTACTCAAGTTGTTTGTTCCGTAGTATACTTTCACCTCTTGCAATATCTGTACATATTTCTGATACACCCTGTATAAATAAGAACGACAAGTGGTCCCGATATTGAACCTTGAGGTACGCCAACAGCTGTCAATTAGTTACCTGTTTTACGTGAATCATTTCCAAGTCAAAGTCTCCAACTTTGGACGCGAGTTTGGTCAGTTGCGTCTGGTATTCGCGCCTTATGTGATTTATTTCGGTCTCCAAGTCGCCAACTTTGGCCGTCAGAATCGAGATCTGCACCTGATTCTGATCGCAATTTTTACAAGATGTTCCCGGCTCGCTGTCGTTCGTCGTTGGATTAATTAAATTTTCTGATTTCGACATGACAGTTTTATTCAGCGAATAAAGACGACACAAACTAGAAACTCCCTAAAAGTATAAATGTCTTTAAAAACACAATGAAAAAAGATTAAACCCTTCTTACTTTTGTAAGAGTTAATCCCAGCCAGGAAATTAGATTGGATAATTTTTTTGGCAGTTTGGCAAATCGGTTGCTGCATTTTATGACCCTAGATAAAATCCTGCTGTTAATTCCACGGCTTTTTGCACTGAAATCGAGGGTTCTCTTGTTCGTCGGGAACCTGATTTTACTTATACGTGAAGTGTTTTTGACTGTGATGTTGCGGCTCCGATTAGTAAACTTTGCGTAGTTAATGTAATAATTGTGCGTCGGACAAAAGCATTTTTTATGTTTATGATTGTTTATGGAATAATTCCTACTTTTATACGGCCTGTAATGATAGAAATGCTTTCTCGGAGTTTTTTTGTTAGTTGGAAATGTTGCTGCATATTTATTAAATAAAAATTCGCTAGACGTTCTGCTATTTTCGGGTGTTAACAACGAGTTTATGTTGAACGTTTCGTCTGCTCTAAAATCTAATAATGTGCTTTTCTTTAAAGGCGTAGAAGTTTTTTTATTCCGTGTTAAAGTTTCATTTGGGTTACATAAATTGCTTTCTGTTTCCAGATCGCAGAGTGAAATAGAAAACGCATTAAATAATTCTTTATCGTATTCGGATTTGCAACTTAAACAATTTAGGTCTTTCGTAGGGCTGAGGTGTTGTTCCTCGAAGTCTAGAGAAGGCGAAAAGCAATTGTCGCGTAATCTTTTCAATGGAGTTTTGTAAATAACAACAGGATTTGTAAGCGTGTAGGCCTTATCCCATTCAACTTTAGTCTTTATTTCCTCTTCGTTACTTTCTGTTTGTTCGTGTCTTAGAATTAAGGATTTTGGTTTTGATACGAATGACTTTTCTTCATCGTCAGCTTTGGTAAATGTGTTTTTGTCATCAACAAAGTTGTTAAGTTCCGAAGTGCTCTGAATGTTAAAAAACAGGGACGCATTACAAGGCGGTGTGATGTTAGGTGTGCAAATGGGTGAAATAATGTGAGTTATGTTTAAACCAATATCGGTCATCCTGGAAACGTCGAATGTTGCGTTGTTTTCGCGCTTCCTGTCCTCTGCTATCGTTTCCGACTGTAAACGTTTGTTTTTTTTCTTTAGAGCGATTAAATGACGTTTACGTCTGTGATATCGTCTGCGGCGAGGCATCCTCACTAATTTTGTATTTTCCTAAAATGTTTACTTACTAAAGTGATATAAATTTGAAATTTTAAGTGTTAGAAAACGTGGAGATAACACGAAATGTCAAATGGCAAAGTGAGGTTATTTTTTTTTTTATTTGCTTAAAAAAGCCGAAATGTTTAATAATTTTCATGTAACTTACCTTCAAATTATAAACGAAGGCGAGTTTCTTTCACCACAATGCTAATTAAATCAGTTAAAAATATGTACATGAAGAGCAAAGAAGCTTAATTCAAATTAATTTAAAAAATCATTGAATTAAACGGCGGTTGCTTTGACAAACAATTAAAACAAAAAAAACTTGTCATAGTTTGAATACCAACATAGTCACACGTAACTGAATAAACTTACAATATTACAGTTGGTAGTATTTACCGCTATTTACAATCTTAGGCAGCATTTTCAAATCATTAGTATTATTTTATTAGCTTAATCCTGAAATAATAAGAAATTAAAATTCTCCTTTAAAACCAAATTCCATTCATAAAAACTGCTTGTTTACCTTTTCATTATTTACGTATTAAAGATTGTTTCTTCGTAAACATTGTTTATTTATCAATTAATAGATATTTTTAAATAACAGCTATAACGCTTGCCATTCAAGATACTAACAATGGCTTTTATTTTTGAAAAATGGCTCAAGATTTATTAAGAACCTAAAAGACACGCTTTTCAACATCTATCTTCATAAATAAATGACGATTTTTAATGTAAGTAATTAGAAGTATGCTTAAATGACAATAGTCACCACGTACTGGTAGGAAATATTCGGTCGTAACCTAACCTAACCTAGTTAAGGTCACATTAAACCGATTGCGCGCACATGCGCAACATAACTGTAATTAAAAATATCGAACAATCTTTAATAAAAATTCAATTCTCAAGAGGTAGAAAAAAAAATTAATAAAAGAAGAACAAATAATTTTTGTGATCCAACAATAAAGAACGAGAAACGTTTAATTGGAAAAAAAAAAAAAAACAAAATTAAAACAAAAAGCTTTTTATTCTTGTTTTAATATAAATACATAAAAAATGTACTTTTTGAACTTAAGCATCTGCGATAGTAACTTCAACTTCTACACCTGGTTCAATAGATATAGAAGTGATTTGCTTAACGATCTCAGACGGGGAATGAAGGTCGATAACTCTTTTGTGAATTCTCATTTGAAAACGGTCCCACGTCTTCGAACCTTCACCGCAAGGGGTTTTACGGGTAGTGATACGTAAAACTTTGGTGGGCATACGGACTGGTCCCTTTACTTTTAGTTTTTGCTTCTTAGCACCGCTGATAAGGTCAGAGCAGACCTTTTCTAACGATTTTACGTTTCGCGACGTCAGCGTAATTCTGATACGATGAACCGGTGCAGATTCTTGTCCGGGCTTTTCAGGATTTTCTTTTAGCGAAGCCTAACGAAAAAATAATTCTCTATGTATTTAATAAATTGAGGTTATATGAGAAAAAATACATTTAAGATCATTTCAAAGCGAATAAAATACATAAAGTCTATAAAAACTTCATAATTAATGATAAAAGAATCAGATACGAAAAAAAAAACGTACACCGTATAGTAAAATAGCGACTACGTATAAAAATTTAGAAACACGTGGAGGTACAAGAAACGGTGATTTTTAAGTAATGCAAAAAGTAATTTAAAAGTACTCACCATTTTTGTTTCTATCTATCTGGTCGAGATAACCAACTCACTGTCGAAATTGATCAGCGCTGAACCAGATAATTCACAAAAGAATCGGAGGAATTAGAGACAATCAGCCTCAAATTACCATAACCACACAAGTGAAAAGAATTTGCAGGTTAGGTAAATCACAGAAGTTATTAACAAAAAGTGTCTCAATAGCAACTGAAGTAAACATACGTTAATTTTTCTTTTAATATTAATATCGAATTAAAAATACATTAAAAATAATAATGATGTTTTTCCGAATAGCGGCCACCTCCTCGGGACGAAACGTTGGGAATTTATTGTCCTTGATGGAACATGAGAAAATAATTGGAACGGCATTTTAATACCTTTACCCGAATAGTTTGACTGCAATAATTGTCACGGTTCGGGAATTGTCGGAATTACTCGGTCGTTTGAATTGTTGAGCTGTAAATCAATCGCAAATTGCAAATATTAAATTACGTAGATTATGTCGTTAAGGTTTGGTTCGTTAGATGTTTTGACTTCATTTTATTTATAAAAAACTAAACATTAACTTATAACTTAACTTACCTTCAACAATTCAAATGACCGAACATTGCAGAAGCTACTATTATCGAATAGTGATAATTATTTTTTGATGGCCCCTTTTGTCATTGATATACCCACTTTAAGCACAAATATCTATATTTTTAATAGTACAATTACGTTTCATTTGGCTTATAAAAACGCTGCCAAGTTAACACACATATTTATTATTAAAAACGTATTCAATTTTTTAATAGTTGTGAATAAAAACAATTAAGACCCCAAAATACCATAATAGATTTAAAAATCTTAAGACACGTTTTGACACTTAATTCTCTTCAACTTAGACGTTTCCAACGTCTTGCAAAATTAAGTTATTCTTTATTCCTCACTAATATGTTTATTTAAAAAATCGGTATGTTTAATTTAATGAGCATTGTAAGCGTAATGAATAAAAATTTTATTAGTTGTATTGAACGGAAAAAGAAAATGTAATTAAATGTTACTGCTACTAAAGAAGATAATTGTAGGAAGTTAAAAATTGATTGTAATCATAAATAATTACTTATACAATACCATATTTAACTATGTCATTGATGAGTACTTTACCTATAAATAATGGGCAGTTTTAACTTCATGCACAGTTTATCAGAAAAATAAAATTTGCACACGGTTTAACATTGTATGTTGTTATAAAATTCCATAAAAAATTACAAAGTAGTTTTTTATTGTAAGTACTTTGTTGAATTATTTTTCTTATAAGTTCGTATAAAAGTAGAAAATATTATGTGCTATTATTTATTACGTATAAATAGATAAATAAAATGGCAAGTTTTTAAAAAAAACGTTTGAAGAAGCAAATGCATGTATTTCAATAGCACTTTATTTTAATTTTAAGAGGTCCGCTTTTTTGTGAAGTACCATAACGGTGAGGAACATGTAACATTAAAGTGTTTTATCGTAAAACTTGTTGAGATATGAAAATAACCGAAAAGATTCCTAAGACCTACTTAATAATTAAAGTCTAATTAATATTAATATCGACTAGTCTTCTTCCGTTGTTTGCAGTTTTTATAAATAATGAGTGGCATAGATTTATATTATTACCCAGCAAGCCCTCCCTGCAGGGCTGTTCTACTTTTGTTACGAATTTTGGGACTTACTGTTAACTTGAAATCGGTGAACATTGGCAACGGAGATCAAATGAAACCGGAATTTCTAAAGGTACAAACTATATTTTTATTATTTGATGATTATATTATTTTTTGTATCAGCAAAATTTCAAATATTCGTCTTTGCACAATGTTTTTGCGTTGTTTGGCAACACTGTTTCGAGCATACCATCAGCGTAAAAATATATTTCTTTAATGCGATAAATTTTCTTTAATACATAATCAGAATTAATGAGTAAGACGTCATTTTAAAGGTTTCGTTCCTAGATATTGTCGAAAAATGAAAAATAAATAAATAAAAACTTTAATTTAACAAAATAACAATAACAAATAAACCAAGGGCGCTATCTATTGGAAATTTGTATAGCTAACGATCGTAACATCTGGTGGGCGGAGTAAATTACATGCTATATGTATTTCGATCAAACAGAGATTCGAAAAAAGTTATTAATGAAAATATAAGGTCAAAAAATTACTTTCTAAATAACTTTGAAATTAAAATCAAGCGTAAAAGATACGATTTGTTCAATTGTTTATTATCATGAAAACTAACCTAACCTAACCTAACTTAACTATATAACCTACTGCTCTTTTTTATGAATCTGTACTAGATTATTAATTTTATATAAATAAGACATAAGATTGACCAGTAATTTAAATTATAAACTATGAAAAACCCAAATGTTATCAGAACTTTTTTTAGATTAACCTAAATTAGGTTATATTTTTACTTACTGTGTAAATTATATACTTATCAATTCTGAAAGAGCCTTTTTAGAAGCAATTGTCTCAAATTTGAATGCAAAACTGACAATTAGTTTCCGCGCCATTTTTCTAAACTAACTAACCAACAGATTTTATTATTATTAATTTTTATGACGTATTGAGGGAGATACGTTCCATTAAAAAAATACCAGTGTACGAAATATTTGCCAGTGTAAATAAAATTTAAAAAGACAAAATCAACTATAAGAAATGTATTAATGACAGATACTTGTTTATTTATTTTTTCGCTGATTGTGTTCGTAATAGCCAACGAAAATACCGTTAATAGGTGTGACATCATTAAAACGACGATTTAAATTAGTCAAAAAATTTGACAAACTTTATCTCAACCAAAAACCTACGAAAACAAAAGGCGAATAAAAAAGAAAAAGTCCGTATCGGATTCGAACTCGGGACTGCCATGTGACAAACCTTTACGTTACCGCATAGGCTAAAAGGCTGTTTGTAGTTGCGCGCGGATTTCAATCACGTCACATCAATGGACACTAACTTGCCGTTTAATGGCGGTTAAAGTACAACATAACTTTTTTTTGTAGTTAAATCCTCAACATACCATACCAACACTAGTTGACAATGATTATGTTCTCTGGGAAAGGTAACTATTAAAAAAACTTTTGAAACTTCTCTTTAAAAATTAAAAAAAAAAATTTTAGTCGCGCGATTCTTAAATATTTGGAAGATCAATATGATAAAGAGCATAAATATTTACCAAATGATCCAAAGTTAGCCGCTAAGGTCGATCAACTTTTATATTTCGATATTGGTACACTGTATCAAAGTCTGATGAATTATTACGTAAGTTACTGTGAAATTTGAACGAGAGAAGGTAAATAAAATTGCTAATTTAGGTGCCTGTGTTACTTAACGGCGAAAAACCAAACGATCAACAAGCGGATAAATTTAAGGCGGCCTTGAAATATTTGGATATGTTTTTGGAAAATAACGATTGGGTAGCTGGCTCCCAAATGACGATCGCGGACATTTCTATAATAGCAGCTGTTTCGACCGGAGACGTAAGTATTCAGCGTAGAAAGAGATAGAAATACTTCCGTTCGATTCCTGTCTCGCCTTAAAAAAGTATTCAGCGTAAACAGAGACGGAAATACCTCCGTTAATTTCCTGTCTCACTTTTTGTCGTTTTGTTGCGTATAATATAAATACCTTTTTTGAATTCACAGGCAATTGGATTTAATATAAAAGATTTCCCACACGTTTCCGAATGGTACGAAAAAATGAAGAAAACATTAGAGCCGTACGGTTATGAGGAAATAAATCAGAAAGGGGCCGAATTATTTAAAGAGTACTTTGACTCAAAAGCCAAAGGAAAATAACGAATAGATATTTTAAATGATGTTTGTTACATTTAGATATTTAGTTTTTTTATTGTTCAATAAAAAATAAGGGAAGCACTATTTTTGTTTAACTTAGAATTTAGCACTAATATACCTTAAATGGACTTTCATTTATAACGAACACAATATAGAAATATGAAGGCTAAACTAAAGTTATTTTAAAAAGTTTACATTAGATCGCTAACAAAATTCTAAATAAAAATATTTTATCAGATCTGGCAACAATGGCAGCGGGTACTGTGTAACCTTTATTGTTTATAAAAAACAAATTTGTATTTTGTAACTCTGTTTAATGTTTTCTAAATATTATAAATAATTACTACGAGTGTAGACAATAAAAAAAAGAAATTATTAAAACCACCAGTAAACGAGGACATTTTGCCATTGGTAAAATTAGAAGAGAAATTCACGATCGTTCCGCCTGTTACATAAGTATATTTACTATTCTCGGTTACACTTACAGCATCAGAAACAGACTTTGAAGTGGAACAATCTGCGCATGCGTTTATTTTCGACACTATCCAATCGTAGTAGTAAGGAACGTTTGCATAAATACCTGGAAAGTCGGGATTAGCACATCCTATTCCAGCTGAAACGACTCCCGACAATAATCCGTTACATGTTAGTGGTCCACCTGAATCACCCTGTTTATAAATAAATAAAGTAAATTTATTTGGGTTTCTGTATTACTAAACCTCCTCTGATGACCTTAAAATTTTAGCTATGGCGGTTGGTTGTAAGGTGCGCGGATGCGTGCGCAGTACCGACAATTTCACGTTCATGCTTCCTTGCAATAAGAAGGATAGAACGCGTATTATAACTGCTTATCCCTCCAAAATTAAGAAAAGTAGTGGGGGAATCGTATACATATTATTCCAGCGATCAACGAATTTAGTCGAACCCGGTCGAGCCATCGCTTCGAGTCCTAAGATTTTGATACAATATTGAAAATTGCAACAACGAAGTAATTGAAAAATTTGCTGAATTGAGCTCATTTACAAAGAAAATTAGGTTAAGTTTTTATATTATTAAAAATATCGTTCATCCTCTTTTTAGAGATATTCTTATGATTATTATTTTCGTGTACGGTGCACACCCAATCTTAGGATTTTAGATTGTCCTAGCACCTACCTTTCAAAGATAGAAAGAGTAAAAACCTAACCTAACCTAACCTAATCTAATCTAATTGTTTGTTTTTACACTTTCCAACCTTTCTGTTGATTGAAAGCAGCGGACTGGAAAACGTAGAGGAAAGGAGGATAAGAAAATATTTCAGGTATTTTCATCTCTTGCTCGAAAAAAAAATGTTCGAAAGAATAAAAATAAAATTGTGAGGTTAGGATTGACTTTCCGTAATAGGTTTGTTCAGTTTGCTCTTCCGAACCACTTCTGAACTAGAACAGAACCAATACCGGATTGTTGAACAGCGCATGTGCGGTTATTAACCGGTTCGGGATTTCTGTTTACTGCGAACGATTGCTGAAGTTGCTGAATTAATAATTTCAAAACGTTGTCTATTATCAAAACTATAGATAACCACTGACGAATTGACATGTGACGTTTCCTAACCTAAATTTAAGTTTTTGTTTTAGCGCGTTAATTTGGCGCGTTTTGGTTGATCTAACCTTATCTATGGGTTGATCCAAGTCAGTTAAGTATTTTAAAAATGTAATAATGAAGAAACGAGTGACTCTGAAAGAGGTAAAAACAATAAAATAAATAATTAACTTTATATTTGTTACTCAAACGCTATAGACATAAACAAAACAACACAATAACCCAACGCTTTTCTCTTCTATATCCACAAACAGCTGATAATTATCAATGAATTGCGCATGATCAGCAGAACTGATTGGGACGAAACTTTGAGTATTTGTTGTCCGTGATGGGACATGAATAAATTTTTTATGGCGATTTGGAAGGCAGGAGTGATTACAGCTAAATAAACCGCGAATTGTAACGATTTCTTCTGCTAGTAACTGTTAATGTTAATTTGCAAGAAAAATTGGAATTACGTTAGATTTCTAGGTTATGTTAACTAGAAAATGTATCAAATTTCCCCTTTCATTTCTTTTTTTCTGCCAAATTTCTGGACAAATTGCGAAAAAGTAACAAAAATACTGCGTTTAGGTTTAGTTAGATTTCAAGTCCATCAGAAGGGTGTGAGTTATACGTTAGAATTAGCTTAATTTATTTCTACTAATATCCAAAAATATTACCCCGCATGCGTCAGTTTTGCCCTGGTGATGACCTGCGCAAATCATGCCACGATCGAGCACAATAGAACCATTACTCCTTACGTAATAATTGGCGTAGCACGTTGCAAAGTCAACAATTTTTACGTCAGCTATCATAAGAATTGGACTTAAGTGATTATCTCCCTGAAAATACACCATAAGACATAAGTTACTAAATGCAACATTTAAAAATAAATTCCATTTTTAAAGCGTTCACTTGTTCTTCAATTTTCTTTTAATTACCTACTGCAAGATAAAATATTAAGCAATTAAAATTACAAATTTCTGATATCCCCATCCGCTGACTCGACACGACCCGGAAACTATGGGAAGTCTTTTCAGATTCACTGTTGCTATCGAATTCGTCAGATGAAACGGGCTATTTAACTAGAACAAATAAAAAATTGAATTGTTTTTTTCCAAAGTACCTCTACAAACAAACACGAGATATTGAAATGTTTACGCACCTCTATAATTGCAATGTCATTTAAAAGATTTTTCGTACTGTATTGTGGATGTGGTATTATATTCGACGCCTCTCTGTAAATGCTGCTACCGTTAATTTCTAATTTCTTTTGGCCTGCCACAATGTAAACTGTAAACGCTGGAAGAAGCCCACCCCACGAATAATAAACACAGTGGGCTGCAGTTAGGACATGTTTACTCGTTATCAACGAACCACCGCAAAAATGTTCGTTATTCCACGATCTTCTGAGAGAAACCTGCACAAATAAAAATATTTAGTTTCAAATAGATGAATAAGAAATCAGAAAATATCAGCTTGTATCCACGAAAAGTTAAATTTTACCATTAAAATTGTATTTTTTTAAATTTAGAAATACATCACCACAAGTTAGCAGCCACGACAGTGTTATAATTGTGTCGTTAGTCCGCCATGACAGTATTAAGTGTGTCAGGCCGCCATTACAGTGTAATGTCAGTCCGCCATCACAGTGTTAAGTGCTATTACATTTATCTAGCCACTAATGATTGTAACTAACTAATAATAATCATTGTGACTAATGGTAGTAGCAGAAATGTAACGTTCTTTTTGGTTTAAATTTAAATTAAATTAATTACTGTATTTTTTTCGACTTTGCCTGTCGGTAATTAAGCTGAAAAAAATGATTGCCTTATTTAGATACAAAATTGTAAAGGCACGAGTAGACAAAACGTAGTTTATTGCTTTCCTTTATTAAATTAAAATTGAATAAACAAATGTGATATTTACTTGAACTTTGAATAGGTACGTATGACTAATGTTCTAGATGTACCCATTCGAATTTTATTTACAATTTTTATTTTTAAAACTAATACTTAATTATTTCTTACCGTAAAGGGAACATCCCCGTCCTTTGCTGGTTCTCCTCCCACAATTCTACCTTCCAGGTCTTCACTAAACACTGCATAAAAATGATTTTAATTAATGTACCTAAAGCACAAATTGTTACTTACTTTGAACGCGAATTACTAAAAATATTAAAACTAAAAGCGATTTTATTCGAAGGCCCATGACTATAGCCGCATCGTTAACAACAAACCCTGTTAATTAACTAAAAATAATTAATTAGACGTGTAAACTGCTGTTAATTATATACGCGTATAAACATGTGTCCGTCATTATCTCAACTGATAACACCTTATCAGTCTATAAATCTATTAGGTACTTCTTCTGATCTTGTTTTATTAACAGTAGTTGGGCATGACGTAGAAGTTACACGTATGTGTTAAAAAAATAATAAAACTGTTCGATACACCAAGGGCAGATTACCGCCCGCTCTCCTCAGGCTCGAGCACAATAACTTCTTTGATTAAAGCGAGTGAGATTAAGGGCAAAAAATAAAAAATTCCTTTTTTATTTCATTCATAATAAATATAGAAATAAAATAAATAAATCCAAGGTGATCAATTGTTTGAATAATTCCTGGGGGACGGACTACATTGAAAAACAAAACGTAGAAATTAGAAATAAAATTACGACTTTGATAGTTGATCTTTTTTTTTTTTTAATTTTATTTTTGATATTGGATTATCGAAAAATTCTGATTTGTGCCTTTTAAAACGACTAGAAATTTGATTCTGATTAATAATCTGGAATTTGTAACCAATTAAAAGATTTAAGTTAAGAATCGAACCAACTAACGATGTCATTTTTGTGGTTCAAAGTAATTTCGTTTAATCAAATTAAAGTAGCTAATTTTGACATTTCCAGATCTATCTTAAAATAATTGCAGACGGTTTATGGGTTGCGTATATTCTATTGGACGATTATGACATGCACGTAGATTTAGAAAGAAGTTCGGCAAGTGAGGTTATGGTATTAAATTCAGACCAAAATTTCAAGGCTATTTTAAGGTCAAGAATTTTTTTTTAATCATAAAATGTAATTAACCGTAGAATTTTACGCGCTTTTAGAAACGAGTCAAAATTGGCTTTTCCAATTAAAATAAAACGCTTTGATCTTGGCGTAAGCTTGAAATTTTACCTCAACGTCATCGTTCGATTTCGAAGGTTTTTTTTGTATGAATGTTGATTCGTTTTCAAACTTTGTTGAAATGTGTTGTTAGTATTTATGCTTAAAACTAGTTAAAAGAAAAATCACTTAAGCTACTCACAACCAGGTGTCGCTTCTGCGGCTGTACTATTACGGTACCGCTTTGGAGCAAACAAGAGCTTTATGAGGGAAACAAAAACTAAAAAACCACGATTTGTAAACGCTATTGTGGTCTTCTGCTTATCAATGTATGTACGGGAGTATTAAGTTAACAAACATATTAGGTCAGACAAAAAACAAACAAACACATTGCTTCGTATCTTTTTTTTATAAAAAAAGAGTAAATTTACAGCAAGTAATACTTAACAACGTGAAAAAAATTCGCCCTACTTCGTTATATAACTTCTGCAAATTTGTTATTTAAGAAAACGCTGACTAATTTGTACTAATCGTTAAGTGTTATACAAAAATGCACATAAGCTGCACTCGATTATTTCGTAATTTATAATCAATTCTCTCTGTTTAAAAGTTTTTTTTACGTCATTTTTTTATTTTCACATTGCACAAACATTCACTTCTTTCTTGCACAATACATCAAACTATACAAATTGCATAAAACGATTTTTTAAAGTGCGTGTTTTAGAAAACACATATTGGTAAGATATTTTAACGCCACGAAAGTGGATTGTTTTTAAATTTTAAATTTAATTTAAGTGTTAAGCTTCTAATTGCTCATATATATCTTACGATTGCGATAAATTTCTTATATATCAGTCTAAAATTATACAAGCTGATCCAATCAATGTGATCCACGAAAATATTAAAATTAGCATTCCCGTATAATTTTTTAAAACTTCAAAATTAATGTTTGGTGTTAAAAATTAAAACAGATCACATTTGTTGAACGATCACCCTGTATATTAATGTACGTATTTTTCTCTTTATTACAAAGTAAATTAATAATTGGATATTTCAAGAAGATGAAGGAAATTTACGTATCTTTTAATACCAACTGTTTAAGAACAGCAAGTTTCTACTATTTCTACAAATTAGCAATAAATAATAGGTTATGTTACTACACGTCAGAAGCTAACATGGCCGCTCGTTTTCTTGCAGTTCAAATTCAAATACATACTTAAAATTTTGAACGTTATTTTATAGACGACGTTAAAAAGCACTTAGTACAAAATGCGCATGCGTTAGTTGCGCATTTGACTCTCTCTACAAGGAAACGCGCAGAATTCATAGATAAATATAAAAGCTAACTCCGACGCATGCGTATCTCGTACCGGGTCCCGGTGTTATTTACGTCGTCTCTATTTTGTACCATAAACCTTCATTTTAAGCCTATTTAAAAATAAAATTGATTTTTCTATAGATGCTCAAATTATTCTATTGCATAAACAAAAGCAGACAGATGGAATGTGAAAGTGATTCAGTTCAGTAAGAATAAATATCGCAAAGTATTTTATTAAAATCTATCACAGTGATCAGTTTAGTACGTGGTACTTCTTGTTACTTTATTTTTACCAAAGTATGTATGCAGACGCAAATTTCCTTCAAAAATTAAAAAGCAACATACAGTGTCTAAATGCAATGTTAACAATAAATGTGGTCCCATCGAAGATGTTTCTTTAATCGACAGATCAAAAATCATTATCAGTATCATCATCAAATCATTATATTATCTAAATAACACACCGCGCACTTGACCGCCAATAGCAGCGGCGGTCAATAATCAGTTGCAAGCACATACGTAAAGATTATGGCATGCGCAATGATCGAAAATAATATTTGCGCATGCGCTTAGAACTGATTAACGCATGCGAAGAGGCCATTACAGCAATGGATGAGCGCGCACTGTTGCTAGGCCACGTTTGTTGTTAACATTGCAACAGGCTGCATATTGCCCTTTTAAATTTGTTTCTTTTTATTACTGTTAATAAAAATTAATGTCTTTTAATAAAAATTGAAAATTGCGTACAGATACGATTCTTATATTCACATGATTCTCTAAACTTTTTCTTGCACAGTGCCAGTCAGCTTAATTAAGTAATTTCTACTTACAATTAGTAAATCACAAACTTTGAAAGTATGCTGCCATTTAAAAAAAAATTAAACAAAACAAAAGGTCCTTAAACTTACAAAGAACAGCAGCAACTAACCGTAAGTTGATCCCCATTCGAAAACGCACTGATTAACCTGCACTACGCTTTATTTTGTCTTTTCACGACTAACTTAATGTCCCGCACTTGCAAATTACGATCACTTTTCGCGGCGAACTTAATGAGCGCTTGAGTGCTGACCTGAACCGAGTGACGTAAGTCGAGTCGCGTAATGTTCTCGCACTTGGACAGGTGCTCGAGGCTGAGTTCGGTCACAAGTTTTGTGCTGCTCAGGTCGAGACTGATAAGGTTCGTAACGGTATTGGCCGGTTTCGTGCTGAGTTGCGCGATCCCGGCGTCCGAGATGCGCGGGCAACAACTGAGATTAAGATGCGCCAAATTGGGCAAGTACTGCGTCACGTAACGCATCGCGATGTCGGTGATTTCGGTACCTGCAAGCTTCAACGTCTTCAAGTTCCGGAATCGCGTTTTCTCGTCGCGCAGGCCGTGCCGCGAGTCGTTGTTCGGACCGAGGATTTCACGTAACGACACGTCATTGAAACCGGAAACGAACGAGAGATCGAGCGAGTTCAGGTGCGCGCAGTGACAACTCTTTAACGACACGACCGACTTAATGTTCACACTCACCAACGAAAGGTCACGCAAACAAGAAAGTCGTTGGATTAACCAGCTCAGCTGGTATTTATTGATATGCGCCCAGTCAAGGATCAACTGCTCAGGCTGGCGACGAACGATCCCTAAATATGGTGGTTGTAAGGGGTTAAAATGTACAATTATTGAATATGTTTTACCTTTGAGGTGTTCTGAAGATATCCGTTTTTGCGAAAAGTTCATAATTCTCCAAAGACTCGGATCGATGCTGTACTGAGCCCAGGTCTTGCACACTAGCGAACACTGGAAGAGATCGTGCGGACTTAAAAAGCGAAAAACGTTCAAAATTATTCGTTTATTTAGGGGTAAGTTTCCGGCTGGTAAGGAGCAGGAGTTGGTTATGGAAGCCGGTCGGACCACGCACAACGGTTTCTTCAGAGTCTTGTTCGTGTTGTTTATCAACTGTTGAGCCAACTGCATCCTGAGTGCCTGTTTCCGAGGAGCTTCGTTCGGTGGCGATTTGGACGTCGGAACGTCCCCTTCGCTTGTGCGTCGTTTCTTTATTGGAACCAACTCTTTGTTAGTATCGTTGAGGTCTTTGGATGTATCGTTTTCACTGCCGCTGTCGCTCAATTGTTCTGGCTGGACCTGAAGAACAATATTGTAAAGTTTTCGTTTCATATAGAAGAATAAAACTTAATTACTTTTTGTTCAAACGCACTGGAAGCGTCAGAACTGATGGACATGCGACGTAAATCCGTCGATTTTTGTCTGGCTCGGAAATGGCGGGGCTTGTAATCGGCATTTTTGCCCGACTTACAACACATGGGACACTCCCACGAGTTGGGCAGGTCTTCGTTGATGTAACCGGAAAATTGCGGACAGAGACGTTGTACACAGGCAGGGTGAGCTATCTCGTAACAAACCTAGAGAAAATACGTTCATGCGAGATATTTTTCATTACAAAATCTACTTACAGAACATTCCATGAGTCCGCTGGCGCTCTCGTTTCTCTGGGGTGCTCCCTTTTGGAGCGGAACGACGGGCGCTTGACCCCAACCGTCGAGCCCGCAATGTGCGCATGCGGCAGTGACTGGCAGCATGGGTTGCAAACACTGGCGCATATTGCACGTCTGTTTCGCACGACCGGGACCACCGAACTTCACCATATCCAAACAAAACGCGCACTCGCCGCAGTCATTACGCATGCACGCCTCGCATTTTTTACACCTAATAAAACAAAAATGTAAGATTTTAACGTGCGCGTTCTTTATTTTTAATATTTTACCTCGTACGTCTTCTTCGTGGACCATTTTTGTCGCCAGGTAACGACGGATTCTTCGACAATTTGACCCTGTTATTAAGTCCTTTCAGTCCCGGCCCCCTGCTGATCGGAATCTTCATTTTATTGTCACAATCTTCCGGCACTGTAAACAAAATAAGAAGCCAAAGGGTGTTAAAAATCTGAAATAAATATTTGCGGTTCTACCTAATAAAATTGGTCGACCCGTGATTGCCAATTCCCTGCTGTCCTGCCTATGAAGTCCTATCAACGTCCGGACGTCCTGGATTAAAGCGACGGGGTTTTTTATGAGATCTGGAACGTTTTTCTTGTTGGCCGGTAACATGTGCAAATAGAGCACGATTTCCTAGAAAAATTGGTCTTAATTCGTTGACTATGAGACACAAACAACGAGTGTTACTTTAAGTCCGTGAAGTTCCGCGTGGGTGAGATGGATGTGGGGCCGTTCCGGAGGTATGGTAACGTCACCTCCGGTTGTTAAATGCGACCTACCTAACAGACAGTAGACGTACCGTTCCAGGACGTACCATAACATTTCAGTAAAAAAGGGGTAGCGAAATTTTTGAGGTACCTGAAAACAATTTAACGATCAGTCGTCCTCAAATTTGACAACATTCGTACTCTATAAAACTTTGTTGGCTATCTTTTCCATGAGCATATGTACAGAAATCGACCTGTCGCGCATTATTCGACTTGGCAACGTTGGATACTCGAGTTGCTTGAAGTATATCGAGATGCGAGTTTATTAACTGTCGGTGGATATCGATAAAAGTATGAAATAATAAAACGATTACGTTACCTTTGTCGTATCTTCGACCTGGGCAATTTTTAGTTGTTTGTCGACGCCGAAAGAATGCAAGAAGTTACCGCCGAAAACCAGGGAATCACAGGGAGTGTAGACGGCGTGAATCCATCCTGTGGGAATGAAGAATGTGTTTCCTTCCATCAGCGTAATTCTGGCACACTTTTCGACCTGGTCGCCGAAAAATATGTCACCCTGTTTCCCAGAAAGCACCCACTTTTCGTATAAGTTTAAATTGTGTTCTGTAGGTGGGATCAGCCAAAAGACTTTGCTTCCTTAAAAACGACGAATACAATAATAACGTAACTGTATGCAACGTTGTATGACACGGTTGCGCATGCGTTCTTTAATGATTAGGTTGCGCATGCGTACTAACCTTTTAAAATGTGATACCAAACAGATGTACCGCCAAAGTCGACGTGGAAATCGGTGTAACAATTTTTTACGGACATTAGACAGTACTTTTGGACTTTAGGGTATTTCATTTCTTCAAGAACGTTCGTCGCCTCTATTTGACTTTCCTTCAGGTGTCGGGGCCACACGCAGTCTACCCAATCGAGCTGTCTGAAAATGTTCTTATTATATTATTCTTCAAACTATGAATTTCTGTATCAATTTCTATAGTGTTTGTGTGTCAGCTCCAATTCGCGACTGAAGCTGTAACACTCTTCACGCACAGCACTCGCTGTAGTCACCGAACAGAAACATGGGTGGGGAAAGCATATGAAAGTGGCAGCGCTAGTTCCGTAACGCTTACTTCCGATTCTTAATCGTGTTACGAGTTCATAACGTTCATAGTTAAGTTCATTACTTTTGGTATTTCCAAAAAGATTTTGAAGGCTGTTGTTGGTTGATAACGCCAACATTACTAACAGTTCTTTTAATTAAAAGTAATCGACCATAAAAAATAACCATTATATCGATAACTAACTATCGATGAATTTGTTTAAAACAAAATAACCGTGGACACCGGAGTACACAACCGGCTTTATTCGAACATTCAAATTGTCAATTTAAGTAAATAATAAATTTATTAAATGTGTATCGCTTACCTGACAACGGTGGGTGACTGCACGTAATTTTCAAGTTTCGTATGGGAAAACTCGAGCGAGATCACATTGAGCAGTTTATCCTTGTCCGAGCTTTCGTAATACTTTTGCCACTCTTTCATGGTCATTTCCGAATTTTTTTGAGTCATCACGTCCATGACGTCGAGCACGCGACGCGAACCGACGCACATGCGCACGTCGTTCACTGTAAAATTCGACGTGGGAACCCGGATCCCTGGAATAAAAAAACATATAGGGAGTCATTTTTTCTTGGGGGGGGGGGTCAAATTAGATAATTTAAAAAAATACCCTGTATGTCACACATCCAATAAAAGAGCTTGTTGAGAGGGTCTTAAATTAAAATAAATAGTTTTAAAGTAATTTAAAAAAATAGATGAAAATTGACCATTCCTCACTCTAATCTTTGAACTAATGAGCCCAAATTTTATTAAAAATACAGAAAACGTATAAAAAGTCTTTGTGGGGAGGCACAGTGGATGGACGGTTAGCGTGAGAGTAGTCGAGGAGAAATTAAGGGAAAATGAAGGTTGATTTTATGAGATAAGCATAGAAAGTAAGATTGTTAAATAAGTTGTAAAGCAGTGGCAAAATGTAGATACTCTGTTAGAGCAAATATGTGAAAAATTAATAAAGAAATAATATAAAAAGTATTTGGTCTTATTTATAGCCGACTTCAATATTAATTTTAAGGATAAATTAAATACCCTCTTGAAACGAGTTTAACTCGTGCTTGCCAAATTTTTATTCATACATATATCAATTATCTACGAGGTAATAAATTGTTTACCTCTCTTATTTTAGAATATTATTGAACGTACTTACAGCCCTCACCCTTAGTGACAATGATAGGTTTGGCTCGTGCGAAGGGTGCTCTAAATTCAGATTGAACTTGTTGTCAAATTGTATAAGAGAAACGCTAGGCGTTCATTACATTTTTTTATACGTTTAAATATTTTGGAATATGTATTTTAAAATTTCTGACTTTTTTATAAAACGATTCGTTATTGATTACATGGGACAAACAAAAAATTAAAAACCATTTCAGGCGAAAATAAGAACATGGTAATTGTTTTTCTTTTTTCTTGAAGAAACTATTTTTCCGTACAATAGAATATAGGCAACCCATCAACCGTCTGCAATTGCTTTAAGAAAATGTCAAAATTAGAGACTTAATAACAAAAATTCTGATATACGATTTGATTTTTGACAAATATTGAAAAAGGATCATTTCTTTAAAAATTTACTCAGTTTTTTTTGTGATTTCCAGCCAAACATACGTTCTGATAAAAAAACGGTATGAAGGAAAGTTGTAGATAATTAAAAACCCTACAATTTTGTTTCAGGGAATTTTCAACATAACCTCAAATTTTAGGAGATATCTGCAAAAAATCGGGTTTTCGATTTTATGTCCAGAAAAAAAATTCAACATTTTTTGAAGCCCTCTAATTATCCTCGTTTGTCCTAAATTTATAATTTGAATGATTTCAATTAACGTTTTTGAAAAAAACAATTTCTTCAGTCAAAAACTTTTGAAGGACTCATTTTTTCGTCTTGAATTGAACTTTAAGATAGAAGAAAAAAATCACCTTTACCTTTTAAAAACTTTAAAAATTATAAAAAACGAAAAACAAGAATATTTTTTTTAGGATCACCACTTAATTTTTATGATATTTAAAGGGTTTTTTAAAGGTAAAGGTATTTTTTACCTTCATCTCAAAGTTCAATTCAAGACGAAAAAAATGAGCCCTTTAAAAGTTCAAAAATCGAAAATCTTTTCGTAGGTCTAATTGAAAAAAAAAAACATTTTTTTTCCGAACACATCAATATCTCAGAAACCAATCAAATGAGGATAATTAGGAGACTTAAAAATAAACATCTAATAAATTTTTTTTTTTCTATATAGGTAGGCACCGAAAAACTGTTTTTTTTTTGCCGATATATCGTAAAAGTTATGTTAAAAAATACCCATTTCTTTTTTTAAATCATCTACAATTCATCAATTGAATTAACCCATTTCAATCGCTAGTTTTCCAAACATGTATAAGTAAACGATGAAACGTGTGAAATGACTGTCACAAAGGGACAGGTAGACGCCAACAATTCCGCCCAAACTCAAGATAAGACGCAAGGTTATTTTCCAAATCGTAATCGTCAGTAAATGTGATAACGATTATTCACTAAACCACAAATAAATATATACACTAATTTATCATTTATTTAGACCCCACTCGTAATTTACCAAGATGGGAAACCTAACCTAACCTAACCTAACCTGACCGTTTCTTACAGTGGTAATATCATACGGTAAGCATTCAAAAGTTTAAATCAACCAATAAACATTTTGACAATATGGCGTCGTGAATCAACCAATTCATTGCGAGAATTTTCAAAATTAACCAATCGATTTAAAAGGTTGATATTACTCTTCCGTGATTGGTTAATAATACATGAAAAAGTGAGACAACATCGAATTGGTGGATTGGTTAACATCGCGGTTTAACATAAGCGTGGTAATGGGCTCAATCCTCGCCGTAGATAATACTGTTTTTTTTATTCTTTTCAAAAAACAAAATCACATTCGTACGTAAACAGAAACGGGAAACTTTTTGTTAAAGTGTGTTAACGATTTAAAGTAAGATAGACGACCGAACTTACCTAGTCCAGTCTTCTCTTTGAAGAGGAGAGGGGTGTTAAAACCGTACTTTTGAAAGTATGCTACCGTTAATTCGCTGCCGTGCATTTCTTTAACAAAATTGTGCTGCGTAAACCGCGGATCTTCCAATTTATCTTGCAGGGAAAAGAGACGGCGTCCTTCGATGTCTTCGTCTCCAAGCGCCCAGTCTTCCGAATACAATTTTTTTTGTTTACGTTCCCTCTGTAAAAAACAAAACACATCCACTGTTAAACACCTCACAAGACACAATCACGATAATTATATACTTCTACGGTCATCTAGTTTTTTAGTATAAAAAAATTAAAAATCAACGTTTTTTGAATTTAAATTGTAACACATCATCGACCGTTAAACTAATCTATGGTTTTAGCAGAAAAGTACATACAGCAGACAACCAATAGAAAGAGACAGCAACACGCAATTAACCATAGAGATAACATAGAGTAGGCATCTAATACGCCGCACTGTAAGTGGCAGCGTTACGTGGAGATAAAAGATAGAAAATGGAGAAACAGTTTCTATCTTCCTCGTCGCGCATGCGTATTGGATAACGTTGAATGCTGGAAATGAAAAGAGACAGACAGTTTACCTTTATTGTCTGTATCTTTCTATTGGCGCATCGCATTTTTCATTGGCTTGCCTACCCGATGTATATCATCTCTATTCAACTAACATCGTTGATCTATAGAGGTCTTTAGTACAATCATAACCTAATTTTCAAACATTTTTATTGCGAATTCTCTGCTTTTATTCATACTATTCTTGATTATTAATTTGAATAAAATATTTGTATAGCTCCTAATCCATACAATTGAAAAAGTATCAATTTAGTAATAACGCCTAATAATACAATCTATGATCCTGTAAGTGTCGCTTTTGTTTTTATATTCTAACGAAAATTTTAGGTTACGTTAGGTTAAGTTTAAGAATTATAATTGCAGTTTGATTTTAAATTAGTTTAAATGATGAATATTATTTTACAACTTATATATAATGATTTTACTCATAATTTTTTAAAATCTACTCAAAATTAGAATTCTGTAAATAAACGAAACCTAACTTATCCTAACCTGATTTAATCAACATTTTAAAATTTTAAAATTTGTTTATTGTTAGGTCTCATTATTTTAATATTTATTGATAACTATTTTTCTTATATTCGATTTAATCACACGGTAGAATTCTAAAAACCGACTTTAAAATACTGACTTACAATTTACATTGTTTAAAGCCCTTGCATAACAGATGGCGCTGTGTTAGCACTGGTAAGGTTTGGTTAGGCTTCAAAAAATTAGTAAAAAGTTAATGGCATCTCCGTAGGTAACTTTTTTCATTCATTCGATACTAATATTAAAAATATAGGTGCTACCTCTAAGGCAAATAGTGAACATTAATCATTAAATCAATAAAAATTATTAAAAACACCTATTTGAAATCTTTAATAAAAATCTGCCCTCAAAACAAAAGATTTTTAAAAAAAGCTGGTTTTTAGATATTTCGTTAAGGCCAATAAAATACAACAGGTGACCATGAAAATGTGAAAATACATACCTACCTAAACACCTGATTATCAAAGCTTTATTTTACAATAAATTTATATTTAAATAAATTATTTAATTGGTGTACGTTAAGTGTACTAGAATTTTTATCTAGGTCAAAGATTAACAATCTTTAATTTAAACAAAAAATACTGAAAACATTAAATTTAATACGCAAAAAAATTGTCCAGTATTTATACGTATAGGTACCTCCAAAAAATTTTAAAATTTATTCTGACGCTTCCAGAATTAGAAAAAGAATTGTCAAAACTGTTTTTATATTCCACGTAGAAAACTTTTATTCCACACAAGGTACACACATGAACGCATTTACATTCACAAGCACGCACGCAAGTCTTTACTTCTTTGCCTGCATAGTACAACAAAAGAATGATACACTTCGACTTCGGATTATAAAAAAAAACAACAAAAACTTAAACCAGGCAAAAAAAACAAGAAACTATTAAAAAATCAGCTCATAAGTACTTTACCATTGTTTTAGTCATTGAATCACTGGTTTCTTTTTTTCAACATGACATATGCACAAATATGCATAAGGTCAAAAAACTAAATAGGCCAAAAAGAGGCGTCGTAGCTGCTAGTTCCTATGTATGACGTTGATGCACAATTTATCTTACCAACATACAACACGAATCACAATTACATAAAAAAATAAAAACACCTCGTTTGCGGACTGTTTCATAAACAAAATACCCTAATTCGTAATCTAATCACCCTCTTTTTCTATCACAAAACCAAATAAATCGATACCTAACAACTCGGCCTTTAGATTATTTCGAGTTGGTTAAAAAACCTTTCATCGTTTAACCCGGAAGTAATAAATCACTGCAAATACCCATCGGTATAAACGAAAAGCACCTACCATGCGAGAGACGTATTTTTCTCGGTCAACCAGAGAGGACAGCCTCTTACCCCTATGCGCCATTTTCACAACTGCTGCTAAAACGGCAAACCAGCAAGCAGCGACCGAATAGCGTTCTCCTAGAAGGCGGCGACGCATGCGCAAATATGTGAAACACACCTCGACGCAACCGTACTACGCAAGCGCACGCCGCTCATCATAACACGTTTATTTTGATGAAATTACGAAACCAATTTTAGTTGCGTTCAGAGTACGTGTTGGGTTGTGTCGGTGTGTTACATTACGCGGAATTCAAACAAATCTCGCAACATCAATATAAATATGCAAAAAATGTATTAAGTATTTAGTTTCTAAATTATTAAAAATATCTACTAGTTTTGTTAATATTAAAACAAAAAAAAATTTTTGTATGATATGTATTAAATTTTGCAAAACATTTAACTGGTAATTTGTTTTTTCTTTAAAAATACCTACTTACAATTTATCTAATGTTCATGAATAATTTCTATTTTTTTTATTTACTAAAAAAATAACGTTCTATGAGTAGTATCTTTCTTATGCATGTGGGTGTTGCACCTGCATAAAGTTAACAAACTCTACCTACCTACGTATAATAAAAACAAATATTTGTTAACCTTGTTATTACTTGATTTCTTGTAAAGTAATAATCTGCGAAGAAAAAGGAGCCTTAATCGAATCTCAAACCGTCAATTGGTAGACAAAGATGTTTAACAATAAAAATAGGTAAAAGGCAGCTGTGTCGATGCTGCATCGGTTTACGTGCTAGATGAATTTTACATTATGGCGACTATATGTCTTTTTCTACATGAAAACGTAAATTTTGCACCTACCAGTTGCCTTAAGGATGACCGCCTGCCTGGAGACGAAAATTCTGTCATTTTGCACCTGCTTTTACCAATCTCCTACCGATTTTCGTAATTTTCCTAGGACGAAAATGCGTGAATGACAAGTTGACCAAGCGCCTTCGATAGCGCAACTGGCATGATTACGAACTTGTGTATGTGTACTTACAGCAGATAAACATCTATGTATCTACGACGTACGTTGTAGAACTCTATTGCACAACACTCAATTGCTACCGTATGAGAAAGATATTGGGATTGTATTGTACGTGCCTTTTATGATTTCGTCTTCAATGCGAAGGTCGCCTATTGTTGCACACATTGTTTAATTTAAAATAAACCAATTGCAACAATGTAGAACAAATGTCAAAGAAACTGACGGCTGTCAATTTCTTCTTTTTTTATACAAAGTACAGAACATAGATTAGGTACAGAAATAAAATATAAAATAAGAAAGTGCTATACAAAAAGTAGCGTTTATCAAATATTTAGCAATAAAACACTTACCTGGTAAGTAATTATGTACATGAAATCACTTAATACTTCTGAAACCACAGAAAAATTACTTTATAATTATTACGAGCTGGCTAATAATGCCATTAGACGATGGATTTTCATAAATCAGCTAAAATAATTAACGAAGTTCTTTGATCTCTCTTCGTTTTCAAGATATTGATACAAAATCAGTCCAATTGGGCTTAAAAGAAACAAATAGGAAATTATTTTTATTTCTCATTAGCGAAACATAACCTAACTTTATAAAATTATTTCTTATATAAAGATATTCTTTGTTATAAAACATTTCTATAAGGTTGCTTGTCTTTTGAGTCTAATTAAAGACGTATCTCGAAAACAATATGGTACATGAAAAAAAAAAAAAAATTATTGATATTTAGGTCGGTTTATAAACATTGACTATCAAATGGCGGCACCCCAGAAATCATAATCTCCCCAATAATAACAATATGCAACCGTAATAACAGGGGCGGGTGCGCACTATTTCTTTTTTTAATGTTTTCTATAATTACTTTAACCGATAACCGAAGTTGAAAAAAAGACAAAAAAGAAAAAACTTAGGCACGGATTTGAACTCGAGACCACTAAGTGGTAAACCGTTAACGTTACCGTATAGGCTAAAAATGAGCTGGTGTATAAAACTGTGTAGTTGCGCGCGCATTTCAAGGACGTCACATCTGTTGATGGCTGGAAAAATTAACTTAAAACTGAAAACTATCATTTATTAAAAAAAAATTTGATACAAGTTAAACGTTTTCTACTATATTATACCTAATTATAATTAAACGTTACATAATATTTTACTACCTATTTATAAATTACGGTAACCATTCAGCATGAGGATTTGGAGCCATTGGTCGGTTCTTATTAATATTCTGGTTTATCAAATCTTCTTTCTCTCCCGAATCATCGGATCCCTTGCCGAAAACTTTCTTAGCTCCATTGGCAACGTACTCGAAGCCATCGCCGATTTTTTCTCCGGCTTTTCTGAAAGTGTTAGCTATCGAATGCGCTGAGAATGTATCGTCGTCGATGTTAATGTTTACGCCTTCCGTGAGATTCTTGGGACAGTTCTCTTGAGAAATTGGCGACAGTTCGAAAGGATCCACGCCGTAGCTCGATAATTTTGAACGAATCTGAAACGCATAACAGTCAGTTACGTAATAAGCCAATTTTAGTTTACTTACCTTATCGATGTAAATTTTATCCAATGAGCGTGTTCTAGATAGAATTGTGGCGGATTCTCTGCGTGCAAAAGCGAGCTTTTGGCATGTAAAAATGCCCGCAAAAGTATCGTAGTCTGTGGCAAAAACTACGTACGAGGCGCTTCCAAGGAAATCTAAAGACAAATGAATAAAAATCACAACGATAGAAAACTTATTTAGAAATATGATAAATTTTTCTTTTGCGAGCCGAGCCGAGGTGAGGCGATACCGAACGAATGCGTGTAAAGTGCTGCGAGCGAGGCGCATGTACAAATGTAGACTGATGTAGACGTGTTAACGAGGCGCGGTAAACTGCCCAAAGGCGAAAAGCCGAACGATGTTCGTCTGGTGTCGGCAGTGTCTCGGTTTGAGTCTCGCCCGCGGCATTTATTCAGCAGTGCCTCACCGTTCGGGTTCTCGATAGCGTTGATATGTGTGCACGTACTAAGAGGAAAGTTGGCAGACATTTTTGCAGGAACGGCTTTATCCGTCACATGTAATTTCCCCGTATACTTGTATTCGTGCTTCAATGGGGTCAACCCTATGGCAAAGTGTTGCGAAAATTGCTCAAGATCGTATTCGTACGGCTCATTTGTTCTTGTAAAGTTGTATATGATGCAACTGCTTGCTGTCGAAGTCTTTTGTATGGCGTACCATATTCCCAGCATCTGCAAATAATAAAATTTGAAACGTCGTCTGACTAGGCCAGAGGCTTATTATACAGGGCGATTCAAATTCAGTGACCTATTATAGAAAACTAACGGTACCAAAATTCTGAAAAAAATCGCGTTGTACTTACGACACATGGCCTATATTTTTTAAATATTTTCAATTTTGTAGCACTTCCGGTTATACCAACTTTGTTATTTTAAATGGAGTGGTATATTTTTAATGTAGAAATTCGAATAAAACGTTAAATTTTAAGGTAAGTTTAATAACCAACTTGTACATCTACGATGAACAGTTTTTGAGATAATTTAATTTATGTAAAAAAAATCACTGCCGCAATCCAAAGTATGTATAAAAAATCATAACATTCTCAAAAAGTGACTTACTGTATTGAATTTTTTACCGGTTGTAGTAGATGTTCATGGCTAACGTCCAGCCAAAACTAACCTTCATAATTTGTACAGGGCGTTCATAAAAAAAATCTAAAATTTAAAAACTTCAAACACGAATAACTTTTTTATAAATCCAAAATTGCTGAAATTTTTTTAAATAAAGCGATAGAAAGAATCCTAATGGATCGCAAGAGGAAAAAAAAGGAATCAAATGAAAAAATAAAATATAGTAGGTACCGTTAAAAAAAATTATTCGTGTTTAGTTTTTAAACTTTGAATTTTTTTTATGAACGCCCTATATATACTATGAAGCTCAGTTTTGGAAGGAAGTTAGTGTTAAATCTCTACTGCAACCGGTAAATTTCAGTACTGTAAGTCAGTTTTTGAGAATGTTATGATTTTTTATACTTTGGATTCCGGTAGTGATGTTTTTTTCTATAAATTAAATTATCTCAAAAACTGTTCATCCTAGGTGTACAAGTTGTTTATCAAACTTACCTTAAAATTTAACATTTTATTCGAATTCGTCGTAAAAAATATACCAATCTATTTAAAATAAAGAAGTTGGTATCGATTTCCGGTATAACCGGAAGTGCTACAAAATTGAAAATATTTTTAAAATTTAGACCATGTAAGTACAACACGATTTTTTTCAAAATTTTCCTCCCGTTAGTTTTCCATAAACGTCTAATGGGCTACTGAATTTAAATCACCCTGTGTAGGTATCGTTTAAAGAGGTATTTTTTCGAGTATACATTAGTCCGACTCTGTCCGTTTTTGGATCTCATTCGGTCATTACTTTTATGATTAGCAAACAAAGTAATGAACTTTAATGAAACGTACTTACTCGATAATTATTCTCAGTCTAATTGGTAATTAAATTATGAATATTTCAATAACATGCTTACGTATTTACATGATTACCAATATGTACATGTGTAGTTTTATTTTATTCTTGCATTTTTCTTATCAATAATCTGTCATTAAATGAAGTTTTTCCTATATAGATAAACATGTACAGGGTGGGCAAATTTAGACACTGGTTAACAGGTGGTAATGAATAGCCAGGACTTTTTTGTAAACAATTCAATTCTCTATGAAAAAGGTCTGTATACTTTACATTGTATCTATCATAGTTTAGGTTAAGTAAGCGTCGAAAGGTCAACAGCCGCATTTTGTAAAACTTCAACATCAAATAAATGACAGCAAAACAATTATTTGCTAGTAAAGTTTTCACAAATGCTTTTCTCATCGACTTCGACAAGAAACCGCGATCAAGAATTTTTTTCGCTACAAAATCCCTTGGTTAGGTTAAACTGGTTCCTTACTTCGACCACTAACAATGACGTCACGCGTAAGCTGTCAGACATTCTTATTTCCGATGGTTAGGGGCGTCATCTCGGCACACCACCACACCTGCACTTTTCTTACGTATTTTTTAGATTATTCATTTAACAATTCATTAAATTAAATACATACTTAAATTATGTACTCTTAATAAATAAATATACGGCTAACGTTAACGTGTAAAATAGAGAGAAGGGCACGGACAGTTTTTTTTTTAACTTGACATTGACTTTGTTTAAACGATTTCCTTCTAATCGACCTCTTGCGATCGATAAAAATTTTTGAATGATAAAATCTCTTGAGTATTTGACTAAGAGTTTCGTACATTGACTTCCTGAAATGACGTCATGCGTAAGCCGTCTGGCTTTCATACTTATCGATGGAAACCGGCTTTAGATATGAATAATAGTGTTTACTAAATGTTTTATTGACTTTGCTTGTTACTCAAATTTCTTATAAACAAATGATTGATTAATTAAATATTTGAAATTTTCTTTCATAATGGCGAATAATACTTACAATTAAAGAGACATAAATTTTCATTTACATACAAAATTCAACTTACCCTATTCATATCAAAATCTTGCATAGGTTCTACAGCAGGACAATCACCCAAACTGTAGGCATGACCGTTTCCATTTTCAAAATACGAACTTAAAAGCAAACAAACGGCCACGATTGAAAACATTTTAACAATGGAACACGCGTTTTTCTTTTATATTGTAAACTAATTTATTATAATACACCTTCGCTCCCGGGCTTTGTCAGTGAACTGAATGAGTAAGTAATAAAGCGAAAAGTGAAAGACAAAATCACTATAAAATATGACGCGAATGACGAGAACCTTTGAATGAGATCTTTATAGTGTTGTGATGTGTGGACGACCTACACACATAAATAATGCTGTTTAAAAAGGAGGAGACTTTGGAGTGGTAAAGTTCGGAGAAGTGGTAGTGGTCAATGAGTTTATCGTTCGAGTTTGTTGTTATCATTCTAACACAGAACCGTATTAAGAAATAATGAGGAAAAAGTGAGTGGGAACCCGTTTAACATACGCATTTGTTTGTAGAATATCGTGCAAAAGAAAAGTACACATAATTTTTGTTTCACTAATTGAGAGGTTAAAAAAAAAAAAGAAAAAACCCGGCATCAAATTCGAACCTAAACTCTACTGCGTAACAAACTGTTACGTAACCGTATGCGCTAAGATACTGTTTATCGATCACATTCTATTTTTTTAGAGTTGCGCGCGCATTTCTATGACGTCACACCTACTAAGAGTAGTTTAAGTATGTGCCTACAGTATTATTATTGTTTTGTGAATTAGCTACTAATTAAGTACTTTAGAAAATATGAAACATATTTGAATAAATGAAATAAAATAAAACGAAACTGTTTTTTGTTTCAAAATGTTTATTAAAAACCTCCAAAAAAACAGTAAATAATTTGAGTCAGTAAATTTGAGAAGATACTGTCCTGTCTTTTATCCGGTAATTTGTGATTTCACAACAATTGTGATCAATAAACAAGTTGACTAACCACATCCTACTACTATTAAATTAGCATAGATACCAGTAGCCAGTAGGTACACAGAAAATTAAAGTGCTTAAGAAATATGAAAAAGAAGTGGTGGGTACTTACTGTGGCACTGAAACTTTTATATAGTTATTTTTTTTAACACGCCGTACCTTCGTTGGTACTTCACCAAAATGAATTACTGAGGTATCATTTTGAAGATTATGTTCTCTTATGACGAAAAATAAATAAAAAGTTTAAAATTAATGTTTTGGTTACTAAAATTACATAAAATATTTTTAACGACAGCTGCATACTCCTAACTTCTTCTAACTATCCAGTATAACGAGTATAACTAACACACATACAGATTTTTGTTGTACAAACGCATTTTATCGATATCATACTTGCTTAAAATTACTTACAAACGTGCAGAGAATAATTTCATTAATCGCCAATTAAATATATGATATAATTTTGTACTTATTACGTACTTTTACTTTAAGAACAATTGCATCAGAATCAAAATCTTTAAAGAAAAATATACGTATTGCCTTATAATAAACATTATTTGTAGAACACCCGGTAGATATCATAAAGGTCGTTGTATGAGTCATATACATAAGTTTATTTCATTCTAGCAGTAGCTGTTGATAATAATTTTCATAAGAAAAATATGAGTCACAATGATTCACTGCATGTTATACAGGGTTATTCATACTGAGTGGTACATTAGACGTTTTAGGGAAAATAAGCACTAGAGGTTATCAACGGTGATATTTCTAACTAAAATATTTTCAATTGTCGGAAGTTGATGTCAACTTTGTTATTTTAAATGAAATGGCATATTTTTTACTACGAAATTTTAAGGTGACTTTTTTAACCAATTTGTATACCTACTATGAGCCGTTTCAGAGATAATTAAATTCATAGAAAAAAAAATCGCTACCGCAACCCAAACTATTAAAAATCATAACTTTCACAAAATATGACTTACGAGTGTTGAAATTTTCACCAGCAATGGCTGAATCCCAAAGCTAACGTCTTGACAAAATTGAACTTAATAATATACACAGGGCGTTCAGAAAAAAATGTTAAAGTTTCAAAACTTCAAATACGAATAACTTGATTTTGACATTTCCATATTTGACAATGCAGACGGTTGATGGGTTGCTTTATTCTATTATAAGGACATGTACGTAGATATAGAAAGAAGTTCGCAAAAAGAAAGTGAGGTTATAGTAATAAATTGATGCCGTGATTATATAGTTCTTTAATTCAAATTTGGACGGGTTAATGTATTTTTCATAACCAGGGAATTTTATATTGATTCTTAAGTAAATTCCAAAAAGTCGCAAAAGGAAAACAATAAAATAAAAAAATGACTTGTTTACCCATTTATTCACATCACAGATTTGAATTGACAAAAAATACTAATAACTTTTTTACAACCCTTTACAGATTGAAATACAGCACTCTAAAAAGAAATATTTATTTACAAATAAACTGCAGATAAATTACCTTTTAGTTTTAACTTTTATATAATAAGTATTTAAATATCAGTATATTTGAAGAAGTATAATTTTGGTGGCGAATTTTCAAAAACAACGTGCCGTAACTCTACTTACTGTATAATTATAGTAATTAGCACTTGAAAGTTTTCTAAATTTTTTTTTTTACAAGAGTAAAAATTACGATTACAGATTAGAAAAGATGTCGACCTATAATATACATGTAATATGTATTCAAAACGTAAAGAAAAAGAAAAAAAAAGTAGTAATATACTACAAAGTAGAAAGGCTCTTGCAATGTTGTTCCGCGACTAATCAAGGTGGCTATTCATCTGCATGGGAACGCGAACGAAGACAGTCGAGGCAGTACCGAATCCGGACGAATAGCGTTCGGCTGTTTGCCGCGCCTCGGTTACACGCTCGCGCCTTCGTTCTGCATTGCCTCGCCTCGTTCGAGTTTTCGTGCAGATGAACGGAAACATTTTCATGTTTGTTGCATGAAATAGACAAAATAAAAACGATAATAATGCATATCACCTATCGCTACGTTTGTCTGTGCTCTAAAAACTGAAAAATAATATATATGCAAGATTGTTTGTTTATCTAATAGTTAGGAATGTTTCATTTTATTTACACTAAGAACGCTATCTATAAAAATATACACTTTATCTTACAATTACCATTAAATGAAAAAATCACTAATCGTAACGTGTAGTTATAAAAAAGAAAATTGGAGCAAGTGTTTGGTTATACAATTTAAAAAAAAAAACGATTTGTAAGTAAAATTTGGCAACACCGTAAATGAACCGAGAACGACACCTAAAATCTGCCTGTTTAAAGAGCTTTCAGGTGCGTCCTTAACTGGATAATTCAAACACCAGCAAAGCTCTCATCGAATGAAGAGATCGAATACTAGGTTACTGCCAAAAAGGGGTAAATCATAGAAAGTATTGGCGTAACAGGATTAATTATCTTCGTCACCGCGAATCGTACAAAAATTTTAAATAGAGCTTTTTTGTAGCCAATTAAATAATCGACAATTTTTATAAACATATTTTTTACGTAGCGCTAAAAATAACCGTGATATTAGCCAGAAAAGACGAGAAATAAACGCCAGAAAAATAAATTCTGTAAATCATTTTCTTTTGCCTTTTGTCTGGTTGTTATAATTTCTATTATTAATGGTACAAAAAAAATGCAATATTTGAGACAATAAGACATATTAATTGTGAAATAAAGATTTGAAAGTACCAAACACCTGCCCGTATAATCGAAGATTAACAATTTTATGGTAATGAAATATGTATGTGTACCGGTACCGAACACTGAGGAAAGTAAAGTCGCTTTGTAAGCAATAATTAATTAATTAGTAACAATAATAATAATAATTAATATTAATGTTATGTAAATAGTCGTATATCAAAAAATTGAGAAAAAAGAGTAAATAATGAAGTTATTATTACTGGGCAATCACCCACCATCACGTAGCAGTCGAAATACGAAAAGAAGTCAAAGTTTTAGCTTAACGTGTTTTGGAATAATTTCACATAATAATCCAGCCAATACAGATTTTCTTTCGTGCGCTAGTTTAACAGCAAACCGATTGTGGTATCATGTGTAGGATGGTTGGTAATTATGAAAATATTAACCACCAAAAACTACAAAGAAATGACAATTTCTGGCTTATATTTAGAAAATAAGTCAACGACAATTAAAAAAACCTTCAAAATGTACTTTTATTGTACTTATTATTGCTAAAAATTATCCCAAAGCCAGCGCGAAATAGATAAGAGCCCGGGATCAAACGATTATACGCATGCGCAGAGTAAAAAGAAGCGCTCGCGGTTCACAAGTTCAGTTCCGTTGATCATGCGCAATCCTTTGACAATTATCAGCTGTTTGTGGGTAAAGGCGAGAAAAGCGTTGGGTTATTGTGTTGTTTTGTTTATTTTATTGTTTTTACCTCTTTCAGAGTCACTCGTTTCTTCATGTATTGCATGCGTTTTTTATAATACTTAACTGACTTCGATTAACCAAAACGCACCAAATTAACGCCCTAAAACTAAAACTTATATTTAGGTTGGGAAACGTCACAACATGTCAATTCGTTATTGGTTATCTATAGTTTTGAAAATAGACAACGTTTTGACATTGTTAATTCAGAAATCGTTCGCGGTAAACAGAAATCCCGAACCGGTTAATAACCGCACATGCGCTGTTCAAAAATCCGGTATTCGTTCAGAAGTGGTTCAGTGGTTCAGAAATTGTTCATTTGAATTCGGAAAAAGCCATTTTGTAGGTTCTTTAATTGTCTATAATTTAACTAGTTTTCTAAACGTACCCGTACTCAGCAGTTGATGTGATTTGTTTTTTTGATGTATCAACAATCGTACACAAGATGGCGCAGTCGATTTGCTATTAAATTAAATATTACCTTTTTCCGCTGTATTGCCTGGACCACAAGTTATTATTTGACAATAAAGATAATGACAATAATAAATTGAACTATTATAATAATATGTATATTATACAGGGTGTGTCTTGGAAACGTTCCAAAGTAAACAAAGTCACCAAACCTCCCGAATTTACCGAACTGAAACGAAGTTGAACTCTGATTTGTTAGATTAGGGAAACGAAAAATGTTAATTAGTTTTTTTTTTAAAAAATCCTAGTGGCTTTTCTAATCACCTTTGACGGTCCACAGCCACTGCTCGCCTATAATTGGTAAGCAAGTACACAGAATAGGTCAAATGTTTTCGTGAAGCTCGACACACCCTGTATATATATTTAATTAATAATAATATGTTTATGTATGTATGTACATCTAACTATTTACAACGAGACGTTTCTATTTTCATGTCGTATTAGAATTTCATTACAGCTATTTACAAAAATTTTCTAGTGGAATAATGAATAAGCCACTATTTCACTCCATCGGAAAGGAAATCGACGACCTGCGTCAAGCAAAAGGTCAAGTTTAATATTATTTTATGTAGACATACAGATAGATACTTAAATGTTTATTTTATATTACTTATCAATTTGATTTCGTTTGGATCATTTAAGTTTTAAGAAATTCTTATCTACGAAATAATGTGCCTACGACTGGAAAACAGTTAGTAAGGGAATTAATTTCTTGGTTTCTATAAACAAAAAGTTAAAAAAATTGCTCCTGAAATTCTCCTTCAGAATAAACGAATGTGAAAATTCACCGTATTCACTCAATTATTTCATAATATTGTTCTTAAAAAGTTAAGGACGATTTTTTGTGACGTTATTCACCGTAATTTTACGGGCGTCATATAACGGTACCGCTTTGGAGCAAACCTGAGTTTTACAATTGTTTCGGTCTCTCCACCATTCGGAATGAGTTGTAGTTTGCAACTGACATTTATATTATTATTATTATCCGAAACCGGCAATACAGAGAAAAAAAAGCACCAAGAACTATAAAAGAACGACAATTTTTTGGTTTCTGCCTATATTTCGAAAACTAATTAAGGAAACGGATTACGTTAAATGGACAAATTGTAGACAATTAGAAAGCCTAAAAAATGATTTTTTCAGAAGTCCAATTGGACAATTTTTTAGCCAGAAAAGTCGAAAAACGATAAGAAAAGATCATTTATTTAAAAAATTCATATCTCGGGGAATATAGAATATTAAGAAAAAATATTACGGCAAATTATAGATAATGAGCAGCCCTTTTAAATGTCACCCACTGGAGACTTCTAGCTTAAGTAGTTTTTGCATGATTGCAACATTTGGATTTTTAGGCATTATTTTGTTTATGTCACAGTATTAACAGAGAAAGTGTAATTTTAATTTTGTAAACGGTTTCTGAAAGTAGAGATTATAGATTATAATTTCTGTATCTCAGTTTTTTTTAATAGATCTATTGAAATGTGCTAAAAATTATCCCGAACTGAGAATAAAATGCATCAACTCGCAGCACAAATCAACGGTTGTTAGTGGTTGCAATCATTTCGTTCGATTCCCGATGGTTGCTGGTTTTGGAAAATATTTAGCACATATCAAATGCTACATTAAAAAAACTCAGATAGAGGAATTGTAGCCTTTAATCTCTACATTCAGAAATCATTTACAAAATTAGAATTGCATTTGCTCAGTCAATACAGTGACATAAACAAAATAATGCATCAAATTCCTAATATTGTAATTATACAAAAATTACTTAAGCTAGGGGTTTCCCTTGGGTCTCGTTTGAAAGTGCTGTTCATTAGCTATAATTTACCGGGATATTTTTTCTTAAATATTCTACATTACCCGAGATATGAATTTTTTAAGAAATGATCTTTTCTTACCGTTTCTTCGACTTTCTTCGCTAAAGAATCGTCCAATTGGACATCTAAAAAAACGATTTTGTAGGTTTTTTAATTGTCTACAATTTGGCAATTGGATGTAATTAGCTTCGAAGTCTGATTTCCTAAATATAAATAAGAAACTACCTGAACTACTATCATGATTTACTTTCAATTCGTAATCTTCAGTCGGACTTTCCATGAAATTATTATGAAATAATTGTACGCCTTCAGTAAATTTTCACCAAATTGTCAATGCAACTTCTAGTGTTCTTTATAAACCTTAGATAAAAATGCAAATTGAGTCATCAGCAGTGACGTCAAAACTCTCGTTCGTTTAGGTAGAGCAATTAGGGAGTTTACAATGATATCGTTAATTAAAATTTACGTTTTTTTAATTGCAAATATTAAATCGTTTTAATTTTTTATTCTAATTGAACATTTAAGGAGCTGTTTTTGAAACTTTATACGAAAAGCCGGAAATTAATTTTCGCGCTAACTTTTTTCCAACGTATGTTGTTAAACAAAAATAGAGTTCTTCGTAACGACAGGAGATGGTTCCAACGTTTCCGTCAATAAATAAAAAGCTTGAACCGTTCGCCTTTGAATTTCTATAAAATGTAAATTTTGGAGTCTTACTTACCATCTCCTGGCGATTAATAAAAAAAATTTATAACTTCGCAGCTTACCAGAAAAAAAACTGACAGATTGGTCGATTAATCAGTCACTTACGTAATGAAAACAAAAAAAAAAGCGAACTAAAACGTTCACAGAATTAAAAAAGAAACTATATATAACAACAACGATTCACGCCGTTCGCTAAGAGACCGACATGCAAGAGATCAGCTGTTGGCAGAGCTGATTACAGACGAGTTGGTCGCCGGATATCCGTCGCACTTTAAGTCCTTTCGCGTCCTTCCGTTTGTCGATGATACGCAATTCGATTTGGATGCCGCCCTCGTACTCCAACGATAACTTATTCACTAAATGTTCGGGCGTCGAACTGAGGACGCAGCATTTCGGCGGCACCTGATCGTTGATCGATCGTTTCACCATTTCCAAAATGTCCGTCGACTCTAAATTCGCGCAATCCTTCGGTAACTCGACTTCAAACGATCCGGAATGTTTACACGCCTCCAGTAGTTTGCTGTTGTTGCCGTCTTGCTGTCGAGGACGTTCGATTTCCATGTTATTGTGTTGTTGTTGTTGGTGTTGATGTTGGACGAAAGCAAGGTTTAAATTTTTGAATATTTCGAAGTTTTCCGTACCAGAATTTGCCAGTTCTTGGTCGATTTGTTGTTGAATGTAGCTAGCGTCTATGGGTCGGGATCGTAGTTCTTGATCGAAGTAACTGCTCTGGGTGTTCGAGCCTGAGCTGGGACTCTGGTTTCCTATACTAAGACTATCGTTCGACAGCGAATCGTCCGAATAACACGGGCTTTTGTCCGGGTTATTTCGTTTCAGAAAAAACTCGTCCGACGATTGATTGTTCTCGCCGCAATTTCCGCCTCCAACGCATGCATCGGACTGTTGAGGTCGACTAAAAAATTTTGCATCGTCGTTGTTGTCCGCGCTCGTCTTTCGGCCGATACCTTTCGTAATCGATGGCTGGTTTTCTGAAGGCTCCGATATTATAAACGACGGTATTTTGGGGACTTGATTTTCGAGACTGTCCATAGAATCTTCAGACGTATCAGAACCAGCCACAAGTGTCACTTCGCTGCCTAAAAACGATCACAAATTAATTGTAATCGTACAGAGGTGTATTCAATACTTACCTAAAACATCCGTTACGGATATTTGAGGATGGCACACGAGTTCGTTCTTAGTATGAATGCCGTGACCGTGCGACTGTTCTTCTTGAATCATGTCAAGGCCCGGACTTCCCGGATTGCTAATCGGCGAATTCGTTAGACTGCGGTGATTGTGGATGTTCAGGATGTGATGCATGTGATGAGGTACAGGCGGCTGATGCATGTACGGATGAACAAGATTGCCGTAAGCCGCAGTGTCCATTTTATCGTCCGATTGCAAAGGTAACATTTGCTGTTGACCTCGAATGTCCTGTTGAAGATTCGTAGATGGCGTACCCTGGGTTATTGAACCGATACTCGTCGTATTTAAAACGCTTATACCTACGAGAAAACGAGGTCATTATACGACCCTTGTAGGTCCAATTCCGCAACCTCAAATTTACAAGTTAAAAGTACCGTTACTCGTTAATTTGAGGTTAGGAATAAACTGTCATTACCCTGCGTAATGGACGATATGCTGGTCGGCTGCGAGAGGGCGACTGTAGCTGTGTTGGGTCCGTAGGTGCCGAACACTTGGGGGAGACTGGGATTGAGAAGAGGTTTATTGATGGGAACGTTACCGCCAGCGTACAAACTGAGGTTGGGCAGTTGTCCGTACATCGCCTGATGACTCGGGGAGTTCAAGCTGCTGCTCGAGTTGTGGGTGTAGGGCGAGGTGCTGCCGGAATGCACGGGACTGTTTCCATAACTGTGATTGTTCGGATCGTAACCGAAACTCGAAGAGGGAAAATTGTCTGACGACATACTGTTCGACGACGACTGATGAACGGGAGAATTCGATTCGGGATAACACGTGTCCGTTACGAAATGGTGAATTGGAGAACCTGAATTTTTATTTTTTACGTTTCGTACATCTTTGCTGCAGCTTGTTTTCGAATATTTACCTGGTATCGATCGCGGGGGACTGTTACGCGTTGCCAAACCTCGCTGTAATCTTTGACATTCTTGTTGCGGTGTTGTTGGACTCAATGTTCGGGCGCTGCCTGCAGAACCCTCGCTACCCCTTCTGACCGGACTGAATCGTTCAGATGATTTTTGTTCTCGACCTTAATGGCGGGACATCATACATTTTTATGTTTCGAAAGTAATAAATAAAGAAGAACCAAATGATATATTAATTCTTTAAACTATTATCGTAAGCCGAAAGAATTTTGGGTGTGAGTTTAAAAATTACATTTACGAGCAATTAAATTAAACTTTTGTGACCACTTACCTTTGATTTCTGGGTTAAATATGAACTTATTACGTATGTACAAACAAAAAAAAACAAAACAGATATTTGCGTGTAATACAAACCTTGAAGTTCTTGAACGGTGGGCAAATGGGGTTTGACGGCATGTCGAGAGTGCTTTCGTTGGGGCATGATGGGCATGGGCGGCAAATAGTTCCGTCCCATGCGAGCCTCTACTTCCAGTATTAGTTCGGGCGATATCACTAACAAATGCATGCAAAACAACATAAAACCAACTGCTACGTCAACACAAAATAATATATATATAAAAAAGACAAAAAAAAAGAGCATACAGAGCACCAAAAATATATTTACGTTACATATTTTGATAGAATATTAAAATAATAATTTGGAATCGTCTACGGATCAGTCAAATAACAGCACAACCGCCTCCATTTACAAGCAATGCTAAAGGTTTACTTGGCAACGATGTGCGAGTCTCATAGCTGTGAGGTAGTTGTTTGTTTCGATGCCCATTAATATTTTAATTTTAGTAGAAAGATTTGCAATAAAAAAACAGACATTGATCGGCCGCCATTCTTATGTAATTTGCAGCGAGACTCGCACGATAGGACTCTCGCCTTGAACGAATGCGCTGTTGCTAAACTGCAATCTATCAGTGGAAGTATGACAAAACGACGTACTAATACATATATTATAGATTATAATTTTGCTCTGTAGGCTCAATCTGGATACAAAATAAATAAAAAAAGGCATAAATTAAAAATAATAACTTGCGAAAATACAACATCGAATGCATTTTTTACAGCAATATTTTAAAACACAACAATCAAACGCATGCGTAGTCATAAAAATAGCAAACAATAAATTACTTCAAATATCGTAGCGTCTATGTATATATTTACATCGAAAAAACAACAAAAACTCGTGTACTTTTGCTGTCGGTAGATAAAAATGACTCTCACTACTAAACGGATATTTCTTCTATTATGTAATGCCTTTTAGTACTGGTTTCTACACATAATATGAAAAATTGCTACCGAAAAGTTCCTTAATAAATAACAATTGCTCCGGGAAAAAAATTAAGGCTTATTTAAATATTTACAACTCAAACGAAAATAACTAATAAAACCGGTGATGACGTATTTTGTGTTTACATTCAAAGTTTATAGAGGACGCTACGAATTCAGTGAATTTTTAATGTACAGGGTGGGCCAAATTGGACAAGTTTAAAGAGGAGATAGACGAAAACACATGTCGGTGTCTAAAGCTCAATTTTTATGACAAGTTCATTGGTGCAAACAGCGTCTCGTTATTTGTCACCGTTTCAGAGATATTGGATGTTTTTGGAAAATGTACGTTTTCAAAAAACCTCTATAACTTTTTTCCTGGTGAAAATTTTTTATTTCTGTAAAAACATTCCCAAAGCACTTTTTTACGTAGAATTCAACGGTGTTAGGTAAATTGTTGTGAAGTTAATATTTTAGTTGTAAACAACATAAACAATATTTTTTTAAATGGAACACCCTGTATGTTTTAACACATTTTAAGAGTGCCCAAAATTACCTTTCTAAATATACAACACACTTGATGTTTTTCTCAGACTATATTTAAGTTACGGCACTTTATGGATTTCGTATTGCTTAATTTCGACAAGTAGGCCGTGGAAACAGACCACATACAAAAAAATATCGTTAAAATAATAGCAGAGCAGTTGCTTCTATTAAATGTTTACATTTAGTAAAACCATTTCTAGACGTCAAATCATTTTAAAAAATAATTAAGTAAAAGACGACATAAACTTGCGCGCTAAATTAACAACAATGAGGTATTCCCCCATCGGAGATGTTGATTGATAGATTGCTGTATGAACGACTTCTCTTTTTAATATTTCTGGCCAAATTTATTCGCTCAATTGGAGTTAGAAATTCAAATTCTAACATTGCAGAAAATTGTCATACATCTACGGTTTTTTTGGAAATTAATTTAAAATCTTATCTAAATTCAGCCAGAAATATTAAAATCCGATGTTGTTCATAACTACAGGAAGTCAGACGACAGTTCAAACATCTCTCGTAGGGGAATACGCCGTTGTTGTAGTTAGTTTAGCGCAAGTTTACGTTGTCTCTTACGTAATTACTTTTTAAACCTATCTGACGTTGAGAAATTGTTTTATTATATGTTAATATTAAATAGCAGCAACTACTCTGCTATTATTTTAACGATATTTTTTGTATGTAGTTTGACTCCACGGCCTATTTGCTGAAATTAAACAATACGAAATCGTTAAAGTGCCGTAATTTAAATACAGTTTGAGAAAAACATAAAGTGTGTTGTATATTTGGAAAGGTAATTTTGAGCACTCTTAAAACGTGTTAAAATATACAGGGTGCTCCATTTAAAAAATTATTGTTTATGTTGTTAACAACTAAAATATTAACTTCACAACAATTTACTTAACACCGTTGAATTCTACGTAAAAAAGTGCTTTAGGAATGTTTTTACAGAAATAAAAAAATTTCGTCAGGAAAAAAGTTATAGAGGTTTTTCGAAAACGTACATTTTCCAAAAACACCCAGTATCTCTAAAACGGTGACAGATAACGAGACGCGGTTTGCACCAATTAACTTGTCATAAAAATTGAGCTTCAGACACCGACATCGGTTTTTTTTATACTTGTCCAATCTGGCCCAACCAGTACATAGTTTCTAGCGTCTATAAAATTAAAAATACAAACCCAAGTCACATCACAACCATCACAACACAGCGATGTCACAGACCTTATCAGTTATTTGTCGTTGTAATTAATAAGTAACTGGATAAATCGTACATTTTATGCTTGGTTTAGATTAAATAGAGGTATGATAGAGCAACTATTTGGCTTAAAATATTTTTATTAAAAATGATATCCTTAATTAAACAATTAAAACTTTTTGGATTTCAATTGCAAATATTAAATTAATTAAGGTTTAATTTTCTTGCAGGAACAATTGTTAATTCTGATGGCGCATTTCAAGAGTCGTTTTGCTTAAATTTTGTTTGGAAAACAAGAGTTTTCTAGAAACATTTCTAGAAAATTCTAGTCCTGCAGCGTCACATTAATCAAACATTAAACGAAATATACTTTCCGCATTCATCTTACCTGGAGGCCGTTCCATAACTGTATGCAGACCAGTCCTCCTGGTGCGTCCCGTCGAAGACGTACTTGTCTGTAAAGTATGGACATCCTCAGGATTTGCCATCGTATGTCTTTTCGAATTACCTCTGCACTTCATGTACCTGAATCAAACACAAAATTGAATTCATAATAAATTTTATTATTAAATAATAGATATTTACCGTGCGACTGCGTACGGATCGGAAAGCTCATCCAAAGTGGGTTGGCTCCTGTCAAGAGTTCCGGTACCGGTACCGCTGCTAAGACTGGGATTACCGCTGGAACTTGACGACATAGCGGACAACTGCTCGTGCGACCCGGGAGCTCCCCACGGCATATGAAAATTAGCACCGCCATCTAAACGCAACAAATAAACTTTACATCAAACACAACAAAAAGTTCCGGTCGTTACCTGAAGCTCGTCTACCAAACCCGCCCACTACATTCAACACGGTCGGCGGCTTGAGCAGATGCGGATCCTTTCCGCCAAAATAATGGAAATTCTGTTGACCCAACGACGGCAAATCCAAAGGCATGTTTATGTTGGGCAGAGTGGGATCTTGTTGAACTTGCGACATGTAATGAGACTCCAAAACCTGTTCGTGTGCAGGATCTCCGGGTCCCACAGTGTGTCTCCGAATGGCCAGGTAGTGTTCGCCGGTCGACGTGCAACTGCTGTACCCCGTCGTGGAGGCTGGCGACGGTAAATTCCCTAAATCGTCCGACACGTCCGTTTCCATGTCTCCAAACTGTAACAACCGAACAGAAAACAATAACAATTCATTGTCGATTGCTTATGGTATCAGTTTGGAAATGTAGAACCAGGTCATGGTTTAAAACAATTAACTCCACTTATCAGTGAAAGGTCTCTCGAACGATAATAACTATTTAAAAAATTAGGGCAATTTTGTATGATTTTTACCTTCTCTAGTGGCTGATTTTCCAAATCTCCCGCCAGATAAACGGCTGGAATGGTCGGCATGGACATGAATGGATACGTTCCGTCTTCGTTTATGCTGTCCGCACTCGGTCGTCGTTTCTCGTTCACTTCGTCCCTTATTTCACGTAAGCAGTTCTCGTTGAAACTTTCCCGACGACCGTTCTTCGGTTCTGCCAGTTTACCGTCCACTTCCACCTTAATTTAACATTTTATCGTTTAATGAAACAAAAACTGATTAAATAAATACCTCTCTAATTTCGCTCGATTTACTGTACTTATGTGCGACCAATTTTTCGTTGAAAGATTCGCTTCTTTCCGCGATTTTGTGTTGCTGTTGTTCTTCGTGCGTTCGCACCCTCTCTTCCAGGAGACTGTTGTCCCTCTGTTCGACGTTGCTGTTCTTTTGCGATATTTTATGCTGAAAGTTTATCGTGCGTTGGTGTAGTTTGTCGACCAGTAGGTTGTAGATGGCGTAGATGTGGTCGAAAGAGTTGGACTTTAACGACTGCAAAATCATATTCTGATTCAATCCGGGCAGTTGGAGCATGTGTTCTAGGACAGTTTTGTTTAGTTCGTTTTCTTTCTCGGGCCCGGTGTCGACGGGCGGAGCCTCGGCCAGCCATCGATGTTTCACGATCTGTGATATTGTCAGTCTTTTGTCCGGATCGACGACCAGCATGTGTCTTATTAGATGCTCGCAGTCTGAATGTATCAGAAATAATACGACTGCGTTAATTGTCCCGAATATATGTAAACTTTTATGACAATATGACAAATTCCTTTTGGACTACGTACCCACATAATATAATCAATTTCATTTTCGCGTTATCTGATTGATAAGAAACATTATCAACATTTTTTTCGTTCCCAACAAAGAACAAGAGAGAGAGAATGAATCTGTCCCTAATTTTTAATAGTAAGAGACTTGTATATGGATTACCTTGAGACATGAAGTACGGAATTCGGAATTTACCAGATATGACAACGTTTCTAAGGGCCTGCAATGTAGGACCGTCAAAGGGCAGTGAACCACAGACTAAGACGTACAGAACGACTCCCAGGCTCTGCAGAGTTAATAACAACAATGAATAGTTTACAATATGTTATGATTAAAAAAAAAATTAAGTACCCAAATATCGGCTTTTGGACCATCGTACTTAAAACCTTGGAATAGTTCGGGAGCAGCGTACGGAGGAGATCCGCACCACGTTGACAGTTTAATTCCCTCCGTAAACTGATTACTAAATCCAAAATCTGCTAACTAGAAAAAATAGGATGGTTAAGATGACATTGTTTTGTCAGTAAATTGATTTGGGTGCTCTTCGGGACGAAACTTTTTGAAAATCTACCTACCAAAAAAAGGTTCTTCTTTTGAGAAAATGTCTCAGAGGCTAATTTATTAAAAATTTAGAAGTTTCTAGGATATTTTAAAGATCTAATGACGTTTCTAAATGATTTTATAATATTTCTAGAAGTTTCCAGAAGATTCTATAAGATCCTTAAAAGTTTAATAGTTTTGTAAGACTTTATGATATTTCCTACAGTTTTAAAAGCATTTACGAAATGTTTTCGATTCTATGAAGTGTCTAAATAGTTTCATAACGTATCTAAATGGGTTCACAATCTGTGTAGAAATTTCGAGAAAGTTCCATAAAGTCTTTAAAAGTTTGAGACAGTTTCGTTAAATTTTTGGAAGGCTAATCATGTGTCCCATAAACTTTTAGAAGTTTCTATGATATTTTTAAGATTCTGTGAAGTTTCTAAATGTTTTTATGAGGTTTCTAGATGAGTTTACAATCTTTCTAGAAGTTTCTCGAACATTCTATAAAATTCTTAAAAGTTTTATAAAGTATGATATTTCTTACAGTTTTAGAAGCTTCTACGAGATGTATTATACGGTTTTATGAGGCTTTTAGATGATTTTACAAAGTTACTGGAGACTTCGAGAAAACTTTGTAAATCTCTATGGTATTTTGAAATTGGCTTGGATTATACTAACAAAAAATCCCGTAAAGATGAATTATCGTATGAACTTTCCGTTTATGATTCTGAACAAAATTTAAATCCTCTTAGATGCGCGTATCGTTAAAAAAATTACTGGAGGGTAAAGATCAGCAACTGCGGCTAATGTTGACTAATTGTAGTGCACGATTCAGTCGCATCGGGGCGCGGTAAGTCTCTAGGCGGCTCATCTACCAAACTCCTGTCGTTGCTAACCTTGATTTGTTAGTGCAGTGAGCCGCCCATAGGCCGACCCCACCCCAATTCCCCCACCACTTCACAGTACAAATACCTATGCACATTCTGCTCTCCGTTCAGTCCAGTTCAGTCCATGTTATCTATGGTCCATGTTCAGTCGTTTCTGATTATTCACGCTATAATCTTCGCTAACATATTCATTATTAAATGTTTTTTGAAATGAAGATAAAAACAATCTCGCGTGGCTTCAGATTGACAATTGAATTGTGTGATGTGTTATAAGTGCTTACCTTAATGTTCATATTGTGATCTAATAATAAATTTTCAGCCTTAAGGTCTCTATGAACTATTCCTTGCGAATGACAGTAACTCACAGCCGACACTATCTGATTAAATATTCGTTTAGCTTCTGATTCGGCCATACGACCCCTAGATACTAAATGATCTAAAAAGGCATGACAATAACAGATTAACGCCATCTAAATAAAATTCAAACAACTTACCAAATATTTCACCTTTACTAGCATACTCAGTTACTAAGTAGATGGTCTGGTTGGTTTCCATGAGTTGATACAGTCTTGTAATGTGCGGATGACGAAGTTTCTTCATTATTGCAGTCTCCCGAAATATTTTGGTTAAATTTTCTTCATCTAATGCAGTCTTATCTATTATTTTAATGGCCACCTGTAAATTTTTACTATTATTTATTTGACGTTAAACTTTTGCAAAAATGCGTTCTTTAACCTTTTGACGCTTGTGTAGAGAAAACCGTGACTGATACGAAAAAAGGTAAAGAGACCTTTTTTGTAGAGAAATAAATTTTCTACAAAAAAGTCCCAAAGCACCCCTCGAAAAAATGCCAAACAAAAGCATATAATATTTATTTGTAGAAAATAACGCCGAACGTAAATTAACAATTCAACAACGTGAACACAACATTTTAATTAAGTAGTTCACGTTATCGAGCGTCTGCTGTATTACTATTTTCTCTTGATTTTTTATAAAAACATATTTCAAGCCCCCCTTTTACCCAGTTCTCCTGCCCGTAACCCAACATAGATCAGAAGTTGAGTAAAGTATTTGTTTTAATTTTCAGTGGTTAAAATATTAAAAAAATGCCAAAATCTATATAAAAAATTACGCGTATTTTATTTAAAATTCGTACGGAAAATTTTATTAAAAAAAAAAAATTAAAATACGTACGTACTTATGTTTTAGCGCAGGTGGAGGAATCTATTATCTTATCAACTAACCGGAAAAAATCGCAGTTTAATTTTCATTTTTAAAAGACGATTAAATATGTACATGTATACGTATGTGTATGTATTATTTAATTATTAGTGTGAAACATTTAAATTATTTACACGTGCATGCCTATTATTCGTTTTTATTATTTGCATTACACACTATTTTATTACGTACCTACAATATGTACTTTTTATACAGGGCGATGTAAATTTAGGGTTCCGAATGTCTGTAAACTTACTCAGAATCTATTGAACCGATTAAGTTGAAATATTGAATATTTCTGACGTAAATTTAAAATTTTTAATATGTGGGTCATTTTTTTATCTTCGAAACTACTGAGCCTAAAATTTTGGTAAAAATATAGAAAATTGTTTGTTATTTATAGATTCCTAGAAAACTAATTAACATTGCAAATTTCTCATTATTGTACGTATAAATCGCCACAATGTTTCCCAATTATATATAGCTAAAGACTTCGATATTAATTCTAACGAAAAAATTTTTATTGATAAGTATCCACATAAGTACATTTTTTTATATACGTATTTATCGATTTTTTGCGCATACAGAAAGAAAAAAATAAATAAAAGAGGTAACAATAAAATATGCTACTTGTTAGGTGCTAATCAATAAACATTAAGTGTCTTGAATATTATGACAATAGGAATTTGATATTGTAAATATTTATATTTGTTTCCGATTATTAAAATCATTAATTAGTTAATAACACATTTGTTTACGATATTTAAAATAGGCACCTTTTTGTACATGCCATATTTACGTTAACAGTTTACCAAAATTAATGATTGAGTAATAGTTTTGAAGATTATGTTCCTCGCTATTTACGAAACATAGACAAAAGGTTTAAAATTAATGTTTTGGTTAAAAAATTTTACTTTAAACATTTTTAAAGACAACTGAATGTTCCTAACTTATAGGCAATCAGTTTCACCAACATACACGGCCGCGCAATTGTTTGCATACTGTTAGACAAGCTGATATACCAAATAATACATAAATTTTCAACCATTAATAAACTAAGGCTTTTAACACTAAGACAACGAAAATTAAACGAAAAAGTATAATTTTTGTTCACTACGTTAACAGTACTTTTAATAATTTTTATAAAGTAATAAAAAATTAATTGTGCAAATAAAAAAATTCCGTTTTAGCAGAAAACTTACTAAGAAAACTGCACTATATGTAGTCTCGAATGGAAAACATAACCTAACTTATTTTATTTATCAGAGCTATCTCCTAATCTGTTTTGTTGTTCAGTTGTAATTAATTTAAATAGTAGCAAAAGTAAATAATGTCAACGCTCCTAGCAAAAATTGCAAAGTACGAAATAGTAATAATAAAAATAAATATTTGGCTAGAAAAAGTTCATTCGATTCAAACGATACTGTTAACCTACACAATATTTGAAACAAATAAAATTGATTAATTTTCTCAGTGAAAGATTGCGAACTTAATTCAATCGTCTTTTCCTAAATTGAACAGTACTTTTTAATAAAAAAATACAATGAACCAGTGACGTATATTTACACAACAAAACTTACCTTGGTTCTTGTAACAACATGTGTAGCAAGTTTTACGACGGCAAAATTACCCTTGCCAATGGTTTTTTCTAGTTCATAATAACCGACCCGCACTAATTTTTCTACGGGAAAAGTTTTTCCAGACATTTTCACTATTTTAACGACGTAACAACAATAACCCTACGACCCACTCCAATAGACACTAAACTGCACTAAAAAGGTGGTTTAGTACGTACATTTTCATATAGATTTCGCTAGAGCTGACGTCACATTACGTCATTGGTACAGTTCGTGACAAAAGCGATGGCATCGAATGAATTAATATGAATGAAATTACCAAATGAAATATTGGCACAGGCGCTTACACAAACTACCATATTCACGCAAAATCAGTTCGATATCGCACAAAGACTACATTAATGGCATAAATGTACACTTTCGAACTTATTCTTGTTATTTTCGTTATTTAGGTTACAAATTTCATAAAAATAAAATGCAACGCTGCAATTAATAATACATCAACCAAGATTCATGTGACCGCATTTATTGTTGTTAACAATAGATACTACCAATGTATGCATGCAAAAAATAATACAAAGAAAAATCCTTTTACCAAAAAAATTACTAAATGTTTTTTTCTTTATATTTACTTTTAGCTATTTATTTTTTTTATTTAATCTAATCAAATCATAAGTAAATTAGCGCATTCGTGCAAATATTTTATACATCGGTTCCTCTTGTGCGTATATGCAACCGGCTGCTGTTAGTTATATTGGTTATCTATAAGTTAGGAACTCTCAGCTGTTTTTAATTAATTTTTTTAAACCAAAACATGAATTTTAAACTATTTGTTTATTTTTCGTTAATGGCGGGGAGCATAATCTTCAAAATGATATGGTAATCATTAATTTTGCTGATGTTATAACGGAGATAAAGCGTGAACAAAAAACACTTTTTCGTATATAACATGAATTACTTAATCTCTAAACTATATTCTAAAGTTCTTAAGTACTATTAGAAGAAAAAAAAAATACGTCAGTTTGGACTTAAAAAACAGTTTTTCATTTTTTTTATTTGACCCGACTATATTTATTGCAATTCTGACGTCGTTACTTCTATTGATATTTTTAACATAACCTCTTAAACGAAGTTGATTATTTATGCCTAAGAAAATACGCTCCACTTTCTTAATTCATTTTACGACAATTATTACTGAAAAAGTCTTTTGTAGAGCATGTCTTGTTTCAAAATGTAGTTAATGAAGTTGAAAGTTCGTTTCGGATCGATTTTCATTCAACGCAATACTGCCATCTTTAGATCAATTATTATATTATTAGCTGGGCAGGGACTGTACTTCGTAGGTTTCATTCAATAAAATTTGAAGAGGGTTTTGAAAAGTAGGTTTATATAAATACAGGACCTTCATAAACATCCGAGAACCACGCTAGTGCATGTAGGCAACTAACAATACAAAATGCACAAAATCAATTTAAATTAAATAGAACCATAAATGAGTGATATAATAGAACTAGACCATAGACAAGAGAGGAACTAGACCGAGAAAATTGTGATTAGTGGTTATTTTTTGATGCCGAATATTTTACTTTTTCCTAATTGTATTAAATAAATAAATAGAAAATAGTGATCGAAACATTATCAACTCATTTTTTCATGTTTGTTTTTCTGAGGTTTTTGTGCAGCTTACTGTTGGTATAAGTTTAGTTGGTGATTATTATTACTAAAAATAAATGGGAGGTGCTAAACATATGGTCGAACGTCAAAGTCAAAAGCAACAATGTAGTTTAGTAACAAATTACGATATGCTTTAGATAAAAGAAAGTCGTAAAATTAGTTAATTAAATTATGTAGTACATTATTGTGATGTATGTTATAATACACTGAAGCAATTGAATGTCGACTAAATATCGTTGGACAGTTTGGGTGCTTTTAGTGGTGTTTTTACGAAAATGTATTAACAGCATTTTAAAATCACGTACAGGAAGTTTTGATTTTCACTAACTGAGAGACCACATTTAAAAGGTAATTATTTTTAGTTGAGACTTATTTTTTAGAAAACATTTGTACCTTGGGGTATATTACATACATTTATATAATCAATTGTTTCTATTAAAATCATTGCTATTCTTTTGTTTCATTTATTAGAAGTACAATTGACCAGTATTGTAGAACAAAGTATTTTTTAACAATGAATAATCGTGACACACCATTTGGAATTAAATGTGTACTAAAATTAGCTCAATGTTGCTGTCGTAAGCTCCATTTTAATAGAGAATTATGGTAAGTAATATTTTGCGCTCTTGAGAGTATATTTTATTATATTTTAATAATTGTATTTACATAACATTAAGTCAGTATTGTCATCCCAGTTTAAATATTTAATGTTTAACTTGTATCACTTTATGTGGTTTCATTTATCTAAAAATATTGAATTTATGTTGACAGAAGCTATTTTTAATAGTTATTTATAACAAATAAAAGTTAGTTAAGGTTTCTGACAGTTATTGTTAGGTTAGGTTTGATTACGTCAGATGAATCTTAGGTTAAGTTAGGTGAATGTAAGGTTAAACTAGGCGAATCTTAGGTTGGGTTAGTTGAATCGTAAGTTAAATTAGGTGGACCTAAAGTTAGGTTAAGTGAAACATCGGTTATGTTGAATGAACAATAAAAAAATGAAATAATTGAATGTTAGATGAATCTTAGATTAGGTTAGCCAAAGTGAATTTTTCTTAGGTTAGGTTAGGCAAATCTAGTTACGTTATTTCTCAATCAACATAAAAGTTTAAAAAACTAACCTAACCTAAAGTGCGTTGCATAAATGAGTGATGCGTTGGTGGACGAATTGTATAAATATGATGTGCGCAGTTTAAGAACGCGCGAGATTTTGGGAGATATCGGCAGGAAAGACTGCCGTCTTTGTTTAAGCTCCCCATTGAAAAAGGCTACTTAGAATTACATATATGTATTGAAAATTTTGGTAACAAAATAATTGAAAAATTTGTCTAAAAATCGCGTAATAATTTTAGGATCACGCACCATCACAACTCACTAGTGAAGGGCTTTCTGTTGCTGTTTTTTCTAATTTTAAAAAAAATCACTAATTGCGAACAATCTACTTATTTATATAATAATATCAAATTAAAGTAACGAAAAAGTTAGTTTATGGGTTTAATTTTTGTTATAGCTTAAACCGCTATTGACTAGTCAATATTATTTCCCATAAATATGTAATTTTTGTTTTAGTTTTCGGTTTAGCGTATTATTTCTAACGTATATTGCGTACATGTGTTACCACATGTCTCGGAAACCGATATCTGTTGTGAAGGCTGTTCTTCATCAAAATTGTAGTAGTTTAAATCCACCTTCAGATATCCCTCCAGTGAAAAACTCCACGTGGTGTGATTGGGCCCCATTTGGTAAGACTTTTTAGGAGCCGTGCATAAAATATGTCGCACAGAATTTCACTTTTTTTAGATCCCTCCCACCCTTCGTTACGCTAAGTGAGACGTTCAGCGAACCCCCCGCCTAACTAATATTACGTCACATTAACTAGCCCCCCTCCCTAAACTGATAAACAGCGAACGTCACATTTTCTTTACCCCCCTCTCCCCTTGTCTTAACTCGTCACACTAAGTAATAACCCCCCCTCACTCCCTTTTATTTGCGAACGTATTTTATGAACGGCTCCAAACTACCTTATTTATTTAAGTATGTGATTATAAAATACTGTAAAAGTATTAAATCGTGTAAATTTTATCATTATCAAGTTTTTTAATAGTGTAGATTAATGTTCATTATTTATTGGTTCATTTGTTGAATTTAAGTTTAAATATTTAGTTGCTTATCTCTAGTAAAACAGTACACATTTTTTGTTAATTTATCATTTAATAATTGCTTCAAAATAACGTAATTTTTTTGTAAATTTTCGTGTTGATGAAGTGATTTTGGCTTTTTTTTATTCACTGTTTAGAAGTACTATCATAATTTGTTTATCATAAATTGTAGAGAAATGTTATAATATTTAATAAAATAAAATAATAGGCAAAAGGTCAAAAAACATTTACTTACGTAAACGATTTAATTTACAATAAGGATTTATGTTTTTGATATTAATTAAACACGTTCACGATTGTATTTATTTAATAATAATTACCATTTTCTGAGGGTACTCAACATGCTTTTTTTTCGATACATATTGAGAAAGTTTTATAGATTTACATAAACAACAAACGAAAAAATCATCTTTTTTTGGTCATTAAAAAATTGTTTTTAATACCTATCGTTTGTTTTGGTGAAATGCTTTAGTTCTTTTATTTATCATAAAATTTTAAGGAAAGTCTACAGCTGTTAAATATGTATTAATTAGGTTTGCTCGCAGATGCGATTCTGGACCACTTCAGGGAGTATTCGCATGCGCATTGTAAACCGAAAGTTCAGTTCTGTCGATCATGCGCAGTTCTTTGATAATTATCAGCGGTTTGTGAGCAAAGGAGAGAAAAGCGTTCGGTTATTGGGTTGTTTTGTTTATGTCTATGGCGTTTGAGCAATAAATATAGTGTTAATTATTTATTCTATTGTTTTTACTTCTTTCAGAGTCACTCGTTTCTCCATTATTACATTTTTTAAAATATTTAACTGACTGATCAACCAAAACGCGCCAAATTAACGCGCTAAAACTAAAACTTATATTTAGTTTGGGAAACGTTAGAATATGTCAATTCGTCAGTGGTTGTCTAAAGTTTTGAAAATAGTCAACGTTTTGAAATTGTTAATTCAGAAATTGTCCGCGTTAAACATAAATTCCGAACCGGTTAATATGCGCTGTTCAACAATCCTGTAATGGTTCTGTTCTAGTTCAGAATAATCGCATCTGCGAACAAAGACTTCGGTAAAACACCTAGCAACTTGTTTTTTTTTTGTTTTAGATGGTTCTGATGCACAAGCGTCCCAGTTACTGGGACAGCTGGACTCGGCATTCCTTTTCGCTTATGCAGCTGCAATGTTTGTGTCCGGTTTTGTAGCGGAACGTGTTAATTTACGGTATTTTCTGGCGTTCGGCATGCTTCTCTCGGGAATTTTTAGCTATTTGTTTGGCATAGCCAAGACTTACAACATACACGATCTATGGTATTTTATTATTATACAGGTAATAAGCGAAAAACAAATTAATAAACGGAAGCGGCGTATTTTTTTAAGCTCTACCAATTCGATAATCAAATGATTGGGTAATAACACATTTTTAGGGTTTGGCTGGAATTGTACAGACCACTGGCTGGCCCGGTGTTGTAACTGTGGTGGGCAATTGGTTTGGAAAAAGTAAAAGGGGGCTGATTTTTGGCATTTGGAACTCTCATACGAGTATTGGGAACATTTTAGGTACCTAATTTGTTCAGTTTTATTACATAATTACGGATTACGGACGTTCTCAATGACCAGTCATCCTAGAACTGTTGGCTAAATAAAACTAATTATATAAGAAAGTGTTTATTTTGCAGGTTCTTTAGTAGCGGGTGTATATGTGGAGGACGACTGGTCTCTTTCCTTCATTATTCCAGGATTAATAATCGGCGTAGCGGGTTTTATAATATTTCTATTTTTGGTCTCTCATCCGTCTGACGTTGGATGCATTTCACCCAACGTAGACAGGAAGGTTTGTTGGACCTATTAAATCTATTCTATCGGATTTTTTTGTGTTTATTCAATTTTTGTCCTTCAGAAATTCAAGCGATTGAAAGATCAAGCGACTAGTGGAGATACACCACCGACGAGCAATTCCGAGGCAGAAGACACGGAAAGTTTAATAGAAGAACAGGTTAGTTGGCATTAAACTTACTAGAGTTTTCTGTTAAATGTAGTAAGGAGACCGTCGTACCACTTGGGCAATTGAATGAATTCTTTAAATTAATTAAAAATAATTATTCCCGAAATTTGTCAACGCTGCTCGGATTCCGAGGTGTTATAAGCAGGTAAATTAGGTTCGATTTTGGCGTAAGCTTTTGATATAATGGAAACAGTCTTCAAGATGTTACGGTAGGATTTGCAGCCTTTTAATTTTTAAACAACACTTGTCCATGTGATCTAGCGAAGGATTTTCTGGGAGAATTATTTATTCATAGGGCACATAATGCAGTGGAAGATGTTAAAATTATAAATAATCTTTTAAAAACAATTACTAATGATGTGAGTGATGATTTCAAAAGCAGAAACTTTGTATGATCTGGTGAGAGAAAATTAAAGACACATTTCGCATATTTAAATAGTAAAATGGTCGAAAAGATGGTAACAGCTGGTATAATTTAACAATATAAAAAATATGATTTAAGTGAGTTTGTTTGATGGTATTAAGCTATTATTGGCTGAAGACATTAATTAAAAGCAATAAATCATCAAAAGTAAAAAAAAATTAACAATACTTGTTACTAATTTACTTAAATTGGAGAAGAAAAGCTGTTTTTCTTTTATAAAAACGTATAATAATACAATAATTTCAGAATTAACATTGAGTGTTTCTTCTGTGAAAAATATTTAATGTTGTACGTACAAAAATGTGACGTTAACAAAAGAATTTACTTCATTGTTTACGTCTCTAATTTTATATTAACTACGACATATGCTTTATATTTGAAGGAACGCAGGTATTTCCCGTTAATTTTCATCTCGTTTCATTTATTTTTAAACGTGTAAATATCAAACGTAGACCACAAGGGTCAGGCAGTGTTGCCACATCTTCGAATACTCATTACAAGATGGATATCACCGTGAATTCCATTAGCTTACAATTAAGAAAATTTTTGACAACTTTTCGATAACACATTATTATTAAGACATTTTTCGAAAGTTATTTATTCACAAAAGGGTATAATTTCATATTTCTAAACAGATATAGTATCTATTTTTGGGAACATTTCTGGTGATGGGGATGATTTTGTGTTTTATTGCACTGATTTTTGTACACACTGTTTGTGATCGTAAACAAAAATTAATACTTTCGAATGAAAAATATTTTTTTAAACTTGGATTACAAATTGTAAACAAGTTTAAATATTACAGCTTTTCGATCGGGAAAGAAAAACGAACGTTATAGATGAGTTGCAGGCGAATATCAGACGTACAATCCCCAATTCTAAAGTAAGTTCATTATTATAATCGGGTAAAAAAACAACTTCCATTCTTTACTTGTTAATATTTCGTCATTGCAATACATTTCTATAATTGTTAGCTAGAATAGGGTTGCGGAAATGTGTTGATTTAATCAATTCATGGTTTTTTCATTTTTTGTCGTTTACTTTTTCCATTTTTTTTTTACCTCTGTTGAGATTAACGGTAAAAATAACAACGAAATACGTTTTCGTATTAAAAGAGAAACAACAATAACCTAAGAACATTGGCCCCAAGTTTAGGCAAAAACCACATGAAACTTTTTTCAAAACAGTGAACTATTTATGTATAGTCTACGTATATGATCTGTAAGTGTTCTGCTGCTATGGAATAAATTAACCCCAATATTGAGTTTCGCAAGCAACAAACATGTTGTATGGATCGGTTCAAATGCCCATTTTTGGGTATTTGTTATTTACATGCGCAGTGCATTCTTTTAGGACTGTTGAGGTCGTTCTTCGTTTGCTTGGTCATTATTTGTTAAAGCTGAAGAAGTTTGAAGGGTTTAGTTGATAATGTTATTTGTATTTTGCTATGAAAAAGTGTATGCGCCGCGGTCGGTTGTGAACTATTGCACGAATGAGCTGCCGTTACGTAGGTCCGGGTGCTTACTCGTTAAGCTGACATCTGTACTCAAGAGTTATGCTTAAACGTCAAAACTTATTTATATACATACTTAGTTTTCACGTAATTCGTTCGTTAAATTTTTTTTAAATTTGTATAATACGGGTAGAGTTTTGAAAATGTGGCTAATAACGTAATAGCTGATGCTCTAACTAATTAAAATATTTGCAGTCGTCTGTCACTTCCGATTATACCGGAAATAGATATCAATTTTGATATTGTAAATGGAATGGCATAATTTTTACGACGAATTCGAATTAAACACAAAATTTTAAAGTGAATTTGTATACCTACGATGAGCGGTTTCTGAGATAATTTAATTTGTATAAAAAAAATCGCTACCACTATCCAAATTATAAAAAATCTTCCACAAAATATGACTTGCAGGGTTGAAATTTTTACCAGTAATAGCTGAATCTCAAAGCTAACACCTTCTAAAGTTTAGAAACTTCAATTTCGTGATTTAAACTTTAGATTTTTTTCTAAATACCCTGTATAGATTATTCAGTTCATTTTTGTCAAGGCATTAGCTTTGAGATTCAGCTATTACTAATAAAAATTTCAACCCTGGAAGTCATATTTTGTGGAAATTATAATTTTTTTATAATTTCGGTTACGACGTGATTTTTTTTTTATAAATTAAATAACTCAGAAACGGCTCATCGTAGGTATGCAAATTGGTTAACAAAGTCACGTTAAAATTTTGTGTTTAATACGAATTTGTCGTAAAAGATATGCTATTCCATTTAAAATAACAATGTTGATATCAACTTGCGGTATAATCACCGGAAGTGACGTTCGACTGCAATATTTAAATTAGATAAAGCAGCAGCTACTACGATATTTGCCACATTTTCAAAACTATCTAATAAAAGAGCTACGTGAAAAACCGTCTGTAACAAAATACAAATCCTAGCAATGTCGTACAATTTAAAATTATTTTTGTTTAAAAGTCGATTAAATTGTAAATCCTGCATTGCACAGTTAAAAATTAAAATTCCAAAGTTTCAAATACGTACATTATTTAAGTGTTCTCAAGAGGAAAAAGGAAAAGAGACCAACAACGACCCATTTCGTAAATGTAAATGTTTGCGACACTTCAGAGCATATTAATCTGAAAGGGAAAAAATAATGGATGTACACAAAATAAAATGGATAGGCCACTATTGTATGGTTACACTTTTACTTCTATTAGGAACAACATCTTCATAGAAACTCGATGTATTCTCTGAAGAAAATGGAGGTATTATTTTATTTCGATTTAATTTCTTTGGATAGCAATATGTTAACTTTTACAAAAAAAAAAATGTAAATTTCAAATAATTCATTTATTATTTGTTTTATTTTATATCAACAACCCGGTGTTCTAGAACGATATTTATCAAATTCACATGCAATATATTTGAAAGAATTTCAAAATACTTATTTGTAAATCGTTATCTATTCAAAGCTAATGAATTCGGTTCAAATAAAAATAATTGTGGTAAGTACAGTAAATAAAAGGAAGCATTAATCAATTCTATTCAAAAGCGTCTACAATTCAGGTATTGTCAGTTTATTTTTTTACACAAAGTTTAAACACAACTCTCAGATACGGCTGCTAGCTCAACGAGTTAGCTCCTGTAGCGTCAGCTCATTCGCGCAAGCGGTTCGCTACTAGCCACTACTAGCCGCGGCAAATACGCTTTTTCACAGGCATAAAAAAAATTACTCGTATCATTATCATCCAAACCGTCCTGGACTTCTTCTTCAGCTTCTAACAAAGAATGACGGTGAAACACTTCTTCGTAACCAAAAAACAACCTCAACAACACCTTAAGTGTTGAAGAATGACCTTCAACCCTACACAATGGTAAGAACTCGATGGATGCGCAATAGTGTTCAGCGTATTGATGTTAAATTGTTCCGTAATAGTAATTGGGATACGTCACATGTCAGTTAGTCAGTAGTTATCTATAGTTTTAAAAATAAAGAACGTTTTGAAATTGTTAATTCAGAAAAAGGACTTCCATTGTTCAAAATTGACGAGTTATTGCGAAGTAATTTTTTTAACGTTTATATAAAAACGGGTATTTTATGCTTACTTTTAGGAAGTTCAAAGACGGATCTCGGAACGCACGTATTTATTGCCGAATAATAGAAGTCATAATCGACAGCAAGCGATTGGATTTTTTGGTGCATTGAAGATACCCGGAGTAGTAGAGTTTTCGTTTTCTCTGTTTTTCGCAAAATTAGTTAGTTACACTTTCCTCTACTGGTTACCTCTATATGTACACGCATCAAGTAAGTGTATAAATTTCTAGAAATTCAATTTATTGACTTTGTATTATTATTAACTAAATTATACGTTTTGGCTACGGTTAATATTGAAAAAACAGTAAATTAATTTATTTTAGCAACGATGGGTGCTACGCTCAGCGCCGATTTATCGACTTTGTTCGATGTCGGTGGAATTGCAGGTGCAATAACAGCCGGTTTTTTGTCCGACTGTACCAACATGCCGGCAGCGACTTGCGCAATAATGTTAATTCTTGCCATTCCAGCCGTGAGTCAAACGAAAGTTACTTATTTCTCATACAAATTGGAATTATTTAAAATTTCAGATGTTCATTTACCAGCACGTCGGCACGATCCACATCGGATTGAATATAGTCTTGTTAACAATCGTTGGATTTCTCGTTAACGGTCCGTACTCTCTCATTACGACGAGCGTTTCGGCAGAACTCGGCACACATTCCAGTTTAGAAGGCAATTCTAAAGCTTTGGCAACGGTCACGGCCATCATCGATGGAACGGGATCGATAGGTAATATAGAAAAATATATATGTAACAGTGAATACTTCTTACAACAAATTAGTTAATTGACGTCTGAAAGTGAAGGGGAAGTAGAACAAAAATATTATCATTGAATTAATTATTAATAAGATTCCTACGTTGGTTGTGTCAGTGTTGGACCGAGTGTGAACGCCCAGTGTCACTAGCGTGCTCTATCGGCCGGCGATAAAACTTTTTTGAGCGTCAGTCGTCGTGAATCTGCAAATTATTTCTGGTTTTCCATGTAAAGTTTAAAAAATTGCTCCACCAAAAAAGGAAAATCAAACATTTGCAACTCGTGCATCTTTAAAATAAAAGATAAGTAAATTAGGTTCGATTTTGGCGTAAGCTTTTGATATAATGGAAACAGTCTTCAAGATGTTACGGTAGGATTTGCAGCCTTTTAATTTTTAAACAACACTTGCCCATGTGATCTAGCAAAGGATTTTCTGGGAGAATTATTTATTCATAGGGCACATAATGCAGTGGAAGATGTTAAAATTATAAATAATCTTTTAAAAACAATCACTAATGATGTGATGATTTCGAAAACAAAAACTTTGTATGATCTGGTGAGAGAAAATTAAAGACACATTTCGCATATTTAAATAGTAAAATGGTCGAAAAGATGGTAACAGCTGGTATAATTTAACAATATAAAAAATATGATTTAAGTGAGTTTGTTTGATGGTATTAAGCTATTTATTATTGGCTGAAGACATTAATTAAAAGCGCTAAATCATCAAAAGTAAAAAAAAATTAACAATACTTGTTACTAATTTACTTAAATTGAAGAAGAAAAGCTGTTTTTCTTTTATAAAAACGTATAATAATATAATAATTTCAGAATTAACATTGAGTGTTTCTTCTGTGAAAAATATTTAATGTACGTACAAAAATGTGACGTTAACAAAAGAATTTACTTCATTGTTTACGTCTCTAATCTTATATTAACTACAACATAAGCTTTATATTTGAAGGAACGCAGGTATTCCCCGTTAATTTTCATCTCGTTTTATTTATTTTTAAACGTGTAAATGTCAAACGTAGACCTCAAGGGTAAGGCAGTGTTGCCACATCTTCGAATACTGATTACAAGATGGATACCACCGCGAATTCCGCCATCTTACTCAACTGTTTGACCATTTCAGAAGCAATTATTTAAACTTTTAAATGGAAAGCCTTTATTCGACTGATGTACAAAACGCCATAAGAAGTATTCACTTCAATAAAACTACTAGTTTTACACGTGCAGTTTTTACGTTAATGATTTATTTAGGAGCTGCTGTCGGGCCTCTTTTAGCGGGCTATGTCCAGTCAAAGTACAGTTGGCACAGTGTGTTTATTATGTTAATGTTGTCGGACGTGTTCGCGTTACTTCTCTTGTTGAGATTGGTCGGACGTGAGTTGATCGTGAGCTGGCGTGGACACCGACGGAGAGAAGAGAGAATCGAATAGCAATTATATTGTAAACATTTGTGAATGGTGTCGTTATTGCCGTCCCGATCTACCGACGAACGGATCATTTGTCAAAAAAAAAAAGAAAAAATCGATGGTTTTTAACGTGTCTAGTTGTAAATATACAATTTTATAATAATTGAGATTCTTAAACGAAACAACCATTATGTAGTATATGTTTATGAATAGTCCAGGCAATAGAGAAAAAGAATTACTGAATTTTTGAAAAAAAGAATCCATTTTATTACTTTAATATATTTATTAAGTAATTACATTTTTTATTAGATTTATTACGTACCTATCCGTTACACTTTACTTAAGAATTTCATGCACATATCAAACCCTAAAAATGAAGCTGCGTTAGCCGGAAACGCCCTCAACAATACCGGCGTTATACCCTTGTATAATCCCAAAGGGCCGTCGGTCTTCATAAGTTCGACAAATACGTCTTTCATTCCGCCCGGGTAAGTACCTTCGGGCGCTCCTTGTAAACGACTCTTGAGCACATCGGCCGGCATCCCGATAGCCCAATTGGCAATGCCTGCCATACCGCCCGAAACCAAAGTAAACGTTTTCGTAGTTTCTTTTTTGCCGTTATCGGTAAACATGTTTTGAAAAAATTCATAAGTAGAGAAATAAAGTCCCGCCGCTGGAACGTCTCTTAGTATAGTCGCCAAACTACCGCGGTAAATACTTTTAATGCCACCTTCCTTGAAAAGTTTCATTGCGCAGTCTAACGTTCCCGTGTACAATTTTGGCTTGGACGGATCGTCTTGTAATTGTAGGAGGACTTTAATCCGTTCTCCGGGAGCCATTATGCTCGTCGTGAGCAAACCGGAGAGTGCGCCTGCGCAAAAGCACTGGCCCAAACTGAGCTGTTGCGACGAGTCTTTCGGACCGAATATACTTCTGCCGAGTCCATAGCCAAAAAACGAAACTGCGAATATAGGAGCGATGGCCACGAGGGGCGCGGACATTCCTTTATACAGTCCGAGAGGGCCTTCTTTTTGTATGGTCTTTAGTATGCAGTCCATCGTTCCTGCGTACAGGGGTTTCCCAGATGAATCGGTAGCGCCTGCTTGCAATCGTACCTTCACTGTGTCCAAAGGGTGCCCTACCAATACGGCAAAAATACCCCCGCATCCTCCGGACACAAAATATTTTAATTGGTCCATCAATATTTAAAACATCGTATTAAATATTTTAAAATGTATAAAAAATTACGTGTAAATGGCAAAATAAATTACAAATATTTATGTCCTTTCGCGCATAAATTAAACGGTTTGCGTTATTCTTTTGATAAGAATTGACGTTTTCTGACAAATCGATGTTATGTCAATCTGTATCCTTCAGGAAAAGAAAAGTAACGCCGCCTCTGGTGTATTTACTTAAAATCTAATGGAAACAACCACGAAGTGTATCTATACTTCGTGAAAACAACTGAAACATGTTATCTATGGTTTATGGCATATAATAGGAAGTGGCTCGAGTCCTACTTGTGGGGCTCAAGAAAATTGACGTCCTGGGTGGGCGTGGTTTAAAATAGTCCACGGACATTTGACAATGGACATAGAGACTACAGACAAAAAATTCTAGAAAGAGTATGAATTAGCGGATAATAGCTACCTTTTTTTTTGTTTCAAAACACTGCGCCCAACTGCGCCTTTTGCTGGTTTGTTGAAAAGAGACAGGCACTGACGTCTGCGTCGCAATGTTTCTTTTTAAAAGCCTTATTACTCAGTCCACTCTCTGTGTATTCAAATTAATAAAAGAGCGTTAAGTTGGTTTGCAAACACTAAAGTTACTAAATAAACTACATATTATATTCTGTTTTTATCGTTAGAACTTCAAGAGGTATTTTATAGTTCGTTAAAATTTAAAAGTTACACAACAATAGTATACTGTAAACATCGTTCCAGTTTAGATTTTTGTACTGAATCTGCTACTGGCTGTTATATATTGGAACGTATTTCAGTACTGTTTCAGTACTTTTGTCAAAAATAATTAAGACTATCCGATAGAGGCGCTAGATGTATTAATGCACGATTTTAACATTTAATGTGGCATAAATATTGCAATTTTTGGCAAATAAATTTTTTAAACTATGTATTTGAGAATAAAAAAATTTTTATAACGGTATACCTAATAAAATTTCATGGTCTTAACTAATGAAAATTACTAACAAGAAAACGTTCCGAGTGACCAATATGTTGTGCTTAGAAGAAAATAAAATAAATAAACCACTTTTAAATGTTTCAAAACGAGTATTTATTTAACTCTACAATTGTTTCGGTATTATAATACCTTTCTCAAGAGTAACAGGATTTTACTAAATCATACTAAATTTAATGCGGTGCTTATCATCTATTTATACCTAAATCCTGTTACTTTTCAGAAAGGTATAATACCGAAACAATTGTAGAATTAAATAAATACTTGTTTTGAAACATTTAAAAGTGGTTTATTTTATTTTCTTCTATTCAAAAAATGTATCATACAGAACCGACCAAAACTACTGAAACAGTACTGAAATACGTTCCAATATATAACAGCCAGTAGTAGATTCAGTACAAAAATCTAAACAGGAACGGAATTTACAGTATACTGTGTGACGTAACGTGTCACAGTGCTCACAGTGTATATCGGAACACGGTCAATGTCCAGTGCTCAATGGCTCAATGTTTGACGATCTGCTATCTATTGGTATTGTGAAACTCTACGGCTGTAAAATATTTTTCTTAATTTCTTAAGTCACATATATTGACAGCAATTTAAGTTTTTTTTTTTTTGACATTCATATCAAAATCAACATCAATTTTAGCAGAAAAATGTCTTCTTATTTGACAGTAAAACGCATGACGGATTTTACAATAGATTCTTGTCATTTTAACTGTTTTGGACAATAGGTCACCCCTATACTGTCAACAATGCTACCAGTGGCCTCTTTCGGCATTATTATTTTCGAACTATAAATATCAAGGTCGTCTTTCTAATGACTAGGTTCTGCAAATATCTATATGTGTATGGTCAATGATCTATGGTAGTATATTCTTTGGTAGGAATAATCAAAACAATCGGAAAAGTAAGGTTATATTTGAATTAGTAAATAATTATAAATATTTTCTAATTTAAATTCGTAAATTCAGTTACAAAATGTGGTGGCAATTTGCATTTCGGGCTGTTCGCAACTACGCTCCGTATATTACTTTGCCTTTTGCAGCGGTAGTGGGTTTTGTAGGTTACAATTTAGAAAATATTTTATCTCGAAAGTACACGCCGTATAGCGGTAAGAAACAATCAAATTCAATTAGTTTCCCACGTAAGTATTTGATTGTTGTTTTCTATTGTAGCGCCGGTTATTGATGTCAGAACCGAAAGGCTTTTGTCAGACGATTCGTTATCGAAATCGACAAACTTGCCAAAACAAATGTACGAAAACGCTTTAGAAAAGAACGTTTCACCGTCTTTAATTTAAAAAAGGAAAATAAAATATGTGATAATAGTTATAATATGTTGTACTTTCAAAAAATATACATTAATAAAGAATTCATGTTAATAAGTATTTTATTTGTACATAAATTAAATCAAGTATCCAAAAAATAAAAAAAACATTTCCATAGGAATGTTGTTTACATCATGACAGTTTGGTTATGAGTTGATACGTTGATAGTCAGGCAATGGCTTTAGGATTTTGCAAAATTTGTAGTGATTTAGTCAAAAATGTAAGTGAATTAGTGAGTTATTTACGTTCCAATGTTGCAACATTCGGTCGATACAAATCCAAATTATCCGTAAGGCTGAGTGTCCACCATGTTATATAAGGTGCCAGATGCATGATTGTTGTGCCACATGGCATGATTACGATTTCTGGGGCGCCGCCATTTGCCGATGTGTTTAGATAAATCGACCCACAATAAGTTAACTAAACAACAATTTTTTTGATATTTCGTTTCGTTTACGAGATATCGATACATCAAGTCGTAAGTTCTCAATTTATCAATGTTATAATTATTGGCTAATAGCATCTCGTACGTAACTAAAATAGCTTCATGAGTCTATAATTAGATTCATTGCCAGAAAACATATCTTTCGGGTATAATTAGAGACTGCGACGTTGCATTTGAGTATGAAGTCCTTTAAGATAATACTGCTGCGATCGATATTTGCAACGGCGCTCTTAAACCGGTTCGCGCCTGCAGGGCAAATAGGCGTTATCGGATTCATAAAACAAAAGCAGGCTTTTCTTGATACTTGTAAGAAAAGAATGCACTTGACTTAACGAGATGTTTAATGGAATTCTCTAGAAAAGGGGTATACAGTATAAATACTGTCGGGATGCGACATCAGACAGTATAAGTGTGAGTCTTCTTTGGGTTCTAGTTGTTAATTTTGTCTATTATATAAATAAATAATACTTCAGAATTCGTTACAGTAGGCACAACAGAAATCAAAAAGCCAGATATAAAAAAAATTGCCCATTTCCCATTATCAAAATACATCGTCAAAATAGCTGCGCCCCAGAAATATATAATTTCCCCGTTATTTTTAATAGTATTAATCAAAATCACTGCACAAGGTAGCATTGGGTTTGGGAACATCCATTTTGGATAAACAAGCAAAAGTTTAATATAAGATTGCAACCTTTCACGGCCGGAATCCATAATAATACTAAGGTTCGGTTAAGAACTATTTAGTCCAAACGTTTCGTCGGTAACTGCGGCTGACAACTTCAATAGATCTGTGTTGACGAGAGCGACTGAGACCCTCGCAACATCAGAACAATTTTTAAACCAACGAATCCGCTTCATAACTTTCTCGGATCAGCTAAAGACTCCAGAGAGCCCTTGACATCTGGCGGTGTTTATAGAATATCTCGTTCTTGCGGAGAACTATAAATTGGTACTACAAAACGCAGCATTAAGACAAGAATAGCGGAACAATGCATCGACTTCTACAACCCGAGAAATCTGCTTTAGCCGAACACCTTTCGCAAACACTATATGAATTTTAATAGAAACAGAGAGAACGACGTAGAAAGCGTCTAATCCACTGACGAACCATTCACCCTTCTACGACACGACCACCGCTACCCAGTATATATACCAGTGCATAGCTAGTTATCGACTCGGGGGTGGTCGGTGGTTCAGTGGTTAAGTGTGTTGGCTCGTAACCGAAAGGACACGAGTTCGAACCCTAGGTAAGTAAAAAAAAAAAAAAATTACCGACCATTTCTCATAGCGAAGATAGTTCAGTCATAAATATACCCATATTTGAAACAACAAAAAGGTCCAAAAAAAAAAAAAAGTTATCGACTCAGTTGCTGTCGAGACTTACAAGCGTTTCGTACGCCAGTTCTCGGGATATAAACAAAAAAGGCAACTATTTCAGTTTTTGCTGCCTGACGAACGTATCCGAGCGTATTAATTGTTATGATTTATGTTTTCATTACCCAAAGATAGCGTAATCGATTTCCTGTTCAATTTTAATACAATATATTAATTTTTTTTCGCTATAGTGCCTGGACTAATACTAAAAGGGATTCTCCCGAAATCGATTCATTAATGCATACTACCACCACACAAAAGCTTATCCCAAACTCAATTTACCAGACCGCGACCTCTTCCTGCAACTACATGCAACTTCGGTGGACGCTCCGCCTAATCGAAACAACCACTTTTTGACTAAAATTTTCTTAGGGCAATTATTCTTTCGTTTTTAGGTCATTCATGATTTTCTTATACGACCTTTTTTTAATTTTAGTTATGTAAAAAACAAATTTCACTTTCTCAGAAAATTGTCTCGTCTAAGTTTATACATAATAATGGATTAAGAAACGATAATGCAGAGTAAGTACATATATGAATTTTATTCATATCTTAGCTCTAATTTTATTTGTTTAGTGATTTGAGAACGATTGTGTCTGAAACTGTCATCAAACTTAGTCGCCCTAATATTAACTCAGTTGAAAATATAACACGATATGAAAAAAAAGATTCTCCCGATTCAAATTTAAAGCTTTCACAGGTATGTTTTCCGTTTTTTTTTTTTTCTAAAAAATTTTGGTCTCTAATCGTATGTAAACAGTATACAGGGTGATCCATTTTGAATGGAAACTTCTATCTATAGCGGTATTTTTTGGGTCACCTTTATGCTTAATTATATCAAGTTGTTGGAACTATTTTGATAATAATTTGAAAATAATTTTTAGGCGACACCTACATCTGTCCACAACTATGGTGTTAATAAACTTGGTAAAGAAATAACAGAGTTACAGACAACACCTGTTCTGGTAATTTGTTTGTTTTTGTCAAACTTATTAATTAATCGTCTTTAATGGAAGTTTCCGATTAAATTATTAGAAATATTGGAGCAACGATCTTCAGTACAAAAACATTTCTCAAGTGCGATATTATTCGACTAATAACAAAAAGAATAACAAATGCAAGAAAGAAAATGAGAAATGCCCTAAAATGATAGCACCATGTTGCGATGCACCGGCGAGAAAATCTTGCAGATATCCCTTGGATACGTCGACGTGTTGCAAACAGGAAGCCCCTTATCCTTCTTACAGTGAGAAGTGTGTAGAAGAAGTGATCAACAAGCCGTCCGAATGCAAATTGTGCCCTTGGACACCAGATAAACATCCCTATTTCGAATACGTCGGTAAGTTGTTCAATTTTTGAACAGACTAAAAATTATGTACATCCCTCTGAGTGCTTTCGGTTTGGAGATATTCAAAGTGGCTTCAAACACTGCAACCAATTTTATAGAAAACGTGAAGTAACTTCAAAACGGTTTAACCTAAATCTCATGAGATACTGATACATTGGCACTTAGTGTGTAAAGGATGTAACCGGAAGTCCGCCATATTAGGAAATATTACGCCATTGCGCACTGAATTCTGCGCAAAAGTTTTATTTGAAATGTTTTTCCCTGTTTTGAGCAATTTAGTGATTCACCCATTATAAATTATCAGTATTTCGGGAAGAAATTGATTTTGCGCTTTTTGGACAAACGGATATTTAATTTTTCAGACGAATTTCCACATTTTCGACATCCAAAAAAGCCAAGAAAGAAACGATATTCCACTCTTGCGACCGTTTCAGCACGACAATATTCGACTACGGGACAATCAACAACTTCAAAAAACGTGAGAAACATCATCTTGTAACATCTATTTTTTAATAAATAATGTGCAGTAATAAAAAATGAAATCGTTACCAGATATGCGCTATTTAACCGTGATTTTTCTTAGGACAGCAGTGGCAACCTGTTGGCGATAAACCAACATGAGATTCTCAGTATCTGTTCTAACATCAGGCTTGAGAAGGTGATTTACAAAAACTCTTATCATCATAAATGAACCGAAATAACGCGAATTATTCACCTTTATTATAGAAACCTTGCAAGCCACCTCCTCCAAAATGCAAACCCGAACCACCGAAATGTGACACGGGAAAAAAAGAGAAAAGCCCCGAGCCAAAAAAGAAGAACCAAGACGACTGTAAGAAGAAGTGTTCGAGTTTAAACAACGAAGAGTTACTGTTGGATTGTTTATCCAACGAAAAAATCGACCTGAGAAGTAAGAATAAAAATGAATACGTCAAAAAAGGCAAAGTTCGTAAATTTCCCTTTCCAAATCCACCACCAGTCAAAAAAATTGACACGGAAACACCTTGCCCAAAACACAAAAGCAAGCCACCCATAAAAGACTGTCCAACTGGAGGAGGATGCCAACAATGCTTACCAAATGCACCACTTCAACTTCTTCTCCATCTGACCAACGAAAACGTGCCTTTTCCGTTATCTTTTCAGGTATTATTTGCAATTTGGACGTGATTATCTTATTCAAAATTAATTTATTTATTTCAGGAACAGGCAAATTTTTTAAACGGCAGTATACATCAGTTATATCTGGTAAATATTTAATCATTTCTGATATCATTGTTCAGACGTAGACTCAATAATGTAAAAATTAAGGCCGGATCGCACGGTTAACACATTAAAGTGTGGCCCATTACAGAACACGTGTAAATTTACAAACATTCGTGTGGAAAATTCGTCATTTAGTGGAACAAAAAAAGATTAGGTTACACAGGAAGTCGCGCTATTTGTATTATTACGCATGCGCTAATGGATTGAGCGATGGAAAGACGATCTTTTAGCACGCATGTTACACAATTCAGTTCTAATTTTTACATCTTTGTAGCCTGAATCCACATGCTTTTGAATTGATTTAAAGGCAAAAAAAGAAAGTAATTTACGACTGCCTTGACGGCCTATGTCTTATTTTAGGAAGATGATAAAGACAACAAGTGTCCACCGACGAACGAGAAAAGCAAAGTTTGTCCCAAAGAAAGCCTAATACTTCCAAAAAGGAGAAAGGTCAAACGACCGCCGCTTTGTTCGGAGAAAGAAGGGAATAAAAAAGGAAAATAATTTAATGCTTCTGCAAGAAATATCTTAAAACAGAAGCTATTTTATAATAAACAAATAGGCAAATAAACGGATTTAAGTATGGTAGTATAATTTATGAAACGAAAAAATAAACTCAACAAATAAATACATTAAAGTAAAAAATCTTTGGTAAATACATCAAAATTTTATGCAGAATACGCTGGAGTAAATTTGCTATTAGCCAAAATCAACTCGGAAGCGCAAAGGTCAAAAATTTGAATAAGAAGATGTTGGTTGATCTTTTGACTTTGAAACGAGGACAAGATCAATTTCAGAGCTGCATTTAAAGCTTTGTCGCCAAATATCTTTGGAAGATATCCTTAAAAAAAAAAAAAGTACGTTAAAAAAACGTTCAAAATTTATTACATACATACATTATTAAACGTACCTGGCATACATTTCATGCACCATTCGACCATTTCATCCAGTTTAATAGTCAATTCATTATCGTTAAAGTTTTCGGGTAATTTCCCGATAAACTTATTAATACTGTGAAGTATCGTTTCTGATTGCGAATTAAGAAAATTCTCGCAAGTAGTGCCAAATAATAGTAGAAATATTCTAACGGCAGTTTCCTGGGTCAGAGAAGTGTTTGAATCGAAGAGAACTTCGCAAATAATATCGACCAACGATTTTGTTACGGGAATGTGGGAAGTGAATTCGTCCGATTCATCTACATACAAATCGATTGTTACAAGTAAATTTTATCTTACAACTAAATAAGAATAAATACCGTCAAGCTCTAAAACAGTGGGCGACCAGTTGGTTCCTTGTTGATCTGTAACTTCTAACGAATTTATCGCTTCGTAAGCCGTGTCGATCGTACAAAATGCTCGTCTTTCGGATATCAGTTTGTCCATTCTCGATTGAAAATCGTCACTCTGTAATGAATTAAAGAAGGTAATCTTCAAATTAAATAACAGGAAGCATTAAAAATTGTAGGTACTTCTAAATCCAAAAATACCTCATGAAAATGCATCCATTAATGAATTAAGACACTATCAAATTGTTACGTTGATAAGCGCCAAATTCTGCTAAAAAGTCGCCATAAAGCGGAGCAACAATTTGAAGCAGAATTCGAACGAATGGTGCCGTTTGCTTATCCTACTGCACGTCAAGATTTTGCAATGGGCATTGTCACACGCTTTAGAATATGAGGCAGCGAAACAAGCATAAAGACGCCAAGATCGACCGGTAAGGACTTCGGTGAAACGTCAAAAGATGGTAGAAATTGCTAAGCAAGTTATGTGTTCAAAGAAGAGCGAAGAATGAGAGAGTCCCCACTGTAATAAATATTGGCAGAAGATGAAGTCCTACATGTATCCGGAACCCTCGGGTTACGGTGCATTGGGATGCTATGTACAGGCGTCCGGGGAAGCCTCTACTTTTTCAGGTGACTCTAGCTAGTAGTTGAAGATTGAAGATAACCATGATATTATGTAAAATACGCAATTATTAACTTTAAAACCTAGTTTATGTCGATATGATAACTGGATATCACGATCCAGTCATATAAGTATTGTGAGGAGACAGAGGACCCCCCGGTGAGTACCTTACGTAATTGGTAATATGAACAGTAATTTTTGTTCTTTGTTACATGTATTTAATTTTCGTCTGTCTGGTTGCATTAATTCGAACGATGCCGGAGGTAAACTGCTCTGACCTGACCCAATGTGGAATTCCAAATATTTTCCATTATTTAGGTAAAAATAAAACTCTAAATTACACAATTCAAGAACCAACTACAAATTACCTCAAATTAATGAGGAAAAAGCTATTGCTGTCATTATGTCCCCGGCGGGATAACAGCAATAGCTGTTTCCTCATTAATTTGAGGTAATTTGTAGTTGGTTCTTGAATTGAATTCATATTAATGTATTTACCTACCTCGATGAGGTGGGTAAAAAACGCCCGACTTGCGCACTAGCGCTCAAAACATATTTTCGTGGTTGTTTGACATTTGTTTGATGACATTTTAAATCATTTCACGTTAACCTAACCTAGTGTACACTAGAGAAAACCTAGTAAAAAGTCTCGTTTATCAATTTCATATAAATAGAACATAAAATTTACCAGTAATTTTAATTATAGACTGTGAAGAAAACGAAAGTGGTCAGAATTATAAATTAATAGTTACGGGTTTTTTATTATGTTATGAAATTTGTACTTATAATTAATAAACAGTTAAAATAATAATTAAATTCTTGATTTAGATAAAATAATAAAGAAGCAATTTTTTGGTTTTCATACTTCATTAGAATATAAAATTCACTAATAATTTAAATTACGAACTGTGAAAAAAACAAAAATGAACAGGATTTTAAATGAAGTTACAATTTTTTTATTATGTTGTTATTCGTACTTATAATTAATAAATACTTAAAAGAATCGTATATATAGTTGTGGCATCAGTTTAAATTAAATTAAAAGATCGGTTTTTTATTACATTATGTTATTTGTAGTTACAATTAATACACAATTAAAACAATCATGTATTTAATTTTTGATTTAGGTAAAACAAATTTAAAAACCAAATTAGGTTAGGTTCACGAATCCGCTTCCACAAACTTCGACTGATTTCGACCAAAAACACCCCAAAGCGTTCAGAAATGTTTTTACACTCCAGTGTCACTCTGTAACGTGACTTTTTTCCCCTGGGTAAAAAAAACGCTCTACCCATACTCTGCCTTTCTGAACGCGGCCCTGAATCGGTTTTAACGGTCTTCGGATTTTTGTGACAACTGAAAGTTCAGTTCCGTTGATCATGCGCAATTCTTTGACAATTATTAGCTATTTGTGGGTAAAGGAGAGAAAAACGTTTGGTTATTGTATTGTTTTGTTTATGACTATCGCGTTTGAGCAATAAATAGATAATTAATTATTTGTTTTATTGTTTTTACCTCTTTCAGAGTCACTCGTTTCTTCATGTATTGCATGCGTTTTTTAAAATTTTTAACCAAAGAGCGCCAAATTATATCTAGGTTGGGAAACGTCACACGCCAATTAGTTAGTGGTTATCTACAGTTTTGAAAATAGACAACGTTTTGAAACTGTTAATTCAAAAATCGTTCGCGGTAAACAGAAATCCCGAACCGATTAATAACCGCACATTCGCTGTTCAATTATCCGTTATCTACTTATTATCTCTACTAACTTACAAACGAATCAACTTCGACGAACGTCCAGTTATCCAAGTTCTGATGTATCCCTTGCGTCGATTCATTAACAGTTCCAGGAAGAGCGGTTTTGATTGTGTTGAGAGTGTTTTGAAAGACTCCAGTAGCTGTACGAGCACAAAATTTATATAAACTGGGCATGGCGCCGTCGACTTTAGACAAGTCTTGCTCACTTTGGACCGCAACTGCTTCTTCAGATGTTTTATAAATTTCGTCGTGTAACCTAGACGATAAATTATTCTCTTACCGTTAAATTGGAATGAAAATTGAACTTTTAACTTACATTGGACTTAACGATGGTGTGCTTATTCCAGATTCGGACGATTTTTGCTGTAGCAAAGATCTAAGTTTTGCAATAGTCGTTGCGAAATCCGCGGCTTCTTCGTACTCAGGTTCCGGACTGTCATTAATCAGCAACACGTCTTCAGCAATTTGAGGAATGTCTTGTCTGATAGGCTTGCTGCTGACTTCTGGAGTTTTCTCCTAAACAATATACATTGAAAGTCCAATAAAAATAAAGTAAATGCTACTTTATACCAACAAAATATTTCCATCGTAATTAGGGGATTCCCTCAACGGATTAATCCAGACGGATTCTTCGAAATCGTCTCCGTTACCGGTGAGTTTTAGTTTTTCGTCGGCTGATTTTAAACGAGGCGCTTTGGTTAATTTGTGCGCCACTTTGGCATCGTCTTTTGTCGGTTCGGTTTTGTACTCGTGTTTATTTTTGTTGGTAAGTTCGGAAAAATTGTCCGGCAGGCCCGTCAAACGCAAACCTTTTCTTAGACCTGCCATACCAAAATCTAAAATACCTTCCACTACACCTGCTGCTTCGTCCTGTTTAAAAAATTACGTTCATTTTGTAATTTAACCGTCAATTAATTATTTATTTAGTACAACACCTGCTGACATTGCGCAAAAAATTATAGCGACACCAAGCTATTTCTTTGTAAAACGTGTATTTGTATTGAAAGCTTTCAGGAAAGTTCATAGTCATGTATTTGTGGTAATAGTATCAAAAATGTGGTTTTAAAATATGTCAATGTTTTGCGAATGGTAATAGATCCAAGTCGATAGATATTTTATGAGCGCAACAACAATAGTCCACTTTGCACTAAAATTTAACAGCAAACCGACTGCATCATCATGTATTGGATAGAAGGTACGTTTTTGACGTGGACATGGGGGTCGGCAAGTTTGGTACACTCCGTACACTCTACTAGTAACGTCATCTGACGCTCACAGTAGGTATTACTATGGTAACCCGTCAAACATATACAGCGTTTTTCACGTAACCAGTTCGTTAAAAGCTCTTAAACTAATAAAATAATACTGGTAGACTTTTGAAAATGTGGCAAATAACCTAATAACTGATGCTCTATCTAATTAAAATATTTGCAGTCGTCTGTCACTTCCGGTTATACCGAAAGTCGACACCAACTTTGTTATTTTAAACGGAATGGTATATTTTTAACCCCGAATTCGCATAAAACCTAAAATTTTAAGGTAAGTTTGATAACCGACTTGTACACCTACGATGAGCGGTTTCTGAGATAATTAAATTTATAGAAAAGAAAATCGTTACCGCAACTCAAAGTATAAAAAATCATAACTTCTACAAAATATGACTTAAGAGTATTGAAATTTTTACCAGTAATACCTAAATCTCAGAGCTAACGTCTTGACAAAATTGAACTTAATAATTTATACAAGACGTTCAAAAAAAAAATTTTAGTTCAAATGGCAGCTACCATATTTTATTTTTTCATTCGATTTCTTTTTTTATTCTCTGTCGATCCATATGGATACTTCCTATTTTTTTATTTGAAATTTTTTTAATTTTTAAAATAGGTAATTTCATTAATTTTGGTATAATAAAAGTGTACTTTGGACAATTGACAACTAACGACAATGAAAGCAAAATCACAATAAAAATCTTTTTTTCGATTAATTTATGTTACAAAGATGTTCTATAAAAATTAAATTAATTAATATGTACTCTAATGGGAGTTTTCGTTTTTGGTGATTTTTGTAACATTAATTAATCGAAAGGGCAATTTTTATGCGAAAAATATTAAAAATAGCTATTTTAAGTAAAAATTCAAAATTACTTAAATTTTTTTAAATAAAACAATAGTAAGGATTTAAATGGATCGAAAGAGGATAAAAAAGGATTCTATTAAAAGAATAAAATATGGTAGGTGCCATTTGAAAAAACAAACTTATTCGTGTTTGCAATTTTTAAACTTTACAAATTTTTTTGAACGCTCTGTATAAATTATTAAGTTTAATTTTGTCAAGACGTTAGCTCTGAGATTCAGCTATCAGTATTAAAAATTTAAACACTCTCAGTCATATTATGTAGAAATTATTATTTTTTATACTTTAGGTTGTGGTAGCGATTTTTTTTTTTATAAATTAAATTATCTCAGAAACCGCTCATCATAGGTGTACAAGTTGGTTATCAAACACACCTTAAAATTTTACGTTTTATTAGAATTCGCCGTAAAAAATATACCATTCCGTTTAAAATAACAAAGTTGGTGTCGACTTTCGGTATAACCGGAAGTGACAGACGACTGCAAATATTTTAATTAGATAGAGCATCAGTTATTAGGTTATTTGCCACATTTTCAAAAGTCTACCGGTATTATTTTATTAGTTTAAAAGCTTTTAACGAACGGGTTACGTGAAAACCCCTGTATATGTACATATATCAAGAAAAAGAGTGTATGAAAAAGGAATTTAATTTGGATTGTTGTTACTTAAGGCAATACATGTTTAGATTTAACGTTTACGCGTCACAGCACTATTGAAGCAATGTCTTATATTTCATATTTTGCGTATCATCGGCCTATAATTTATTTCGCCGTTTTTTTTAGTAGAAATAGTTTTTTATTTGAAAAAGGTTTAATGAGATTTTTGCCTATATTTAGCATCGATTTTCTTAGCGTTATCGTTACTCCTTTTGCCCGCTGTATTTAAAATATCACCATTTATATTCCTTTCAGATAAAATATACAGGGAGCGAAAAATATGGTTTTATTTCGGGTCACTTTGTATGTTTTTAGTGTTTTTTTTTTTGTAGATAATAAATAAGTAGGATAACAGCGATAGCAATTAATTAATAAAAACTACAACATGCCACGACAAAACATCTACCACATAAGAAAATACCTGAAAATTTTCAATTTTGTGCATAGCATTGGTTGTAGCTTGTGAAACAGGTCTTACCACAGTGTTGACAGTGTTTTGCTGAAATTCCTTCATGTTATGTAGCGTTTGGGCCGTTACATTTCCTGAAACAAAAAAAAAGTGTGTGTCAGCTCCGACACGCGACTGTAATTTCATCAAATAAAAATAAAAATCTAATAATAAACAGACAATGTAAATTATTTAAAAATATGATAATACGATAAGTAAATAAGTTATGCTGAAGCTGTAAGAATGGCCGTATTCGCTGGCCTCATCACCTTACTTTCACCTTTTCAAGCGCATGCGCACGATTAGGATATGCGCAATGGCCATTCAAGATCATTTTAATTCTGCTATCAAATTACCCGCAGATCTTTCTGTTATAAAGACTTCAAAAAAATTGCTATACTTCTTGGTCCGCAAAAGATTTCTAACTTTAAATGAATGAACGCGAATGAGTTTTACGATTACTTACACTAAACGTTTAGATTAAAGTTTAAGTGGTCACTGTTAATGATAATGAAATCAAAGCGATTCCTAGGGAACCACTGTCCTAGATCGATTACAAGTTCCGAAACCCCTAAAGAATTTGTTTCTATCTGGGAACGTCTTTAATACAACATATAGGTAGTTACACACGTTTTACAAATTACCTATAGGTTTCATGGTATTAGACAGTAGGACAGATGTGTTTGTCATAGCTTTTGCACAGTTTGTTGTCAAATTACTTTTGGAAGAGGCATGTGGTTGTTCTTGACTGTTCCACACAATTTCTGTCGGTTCTTCCCGTCTGAGCGGCGCCTGCGGCTCTAAAGAAAAACAAGGCACACAACTTTTTATTACAGGAGCAAAAAATAAAACAGAAGTTGGACTATAGACAGTCGGAAAAACAGGAAGACTTTCTGAAAGTATAAAGCGTAACTTGAAATAAATAAATAGCATTAGAAAAGAAACTTTACTTGAATAATTCATACCTGTAACATTTTCTTTCCACAAATTCTTTTCAATAAGGGTTTGAATTTCTGAGTTTGCGTCTGTAGCGTTCTGTAATTCAAGTAGATCTTCACCTAGTGAAATGCACTGCAGATCGCTGGAGTTTCTCCAGGTTTTGTTGGTCGATTTGGATTTATAAATTTTTACCGGTTCGGTTTTCGTCAATTGCGTTAAACTCGATGTTTGTGCAACGTCTTCAGATTTCTAAAAAAAATTCTGTAGTAATAATAATAGTTTTTTGGAGTTTACTCCTTAATAGGCCCGGGTATAAAAAGTATAAGGAGTAAAATCGAGTATTCGTAACGGATGTAAGCATAACGGAACTGACGTCCATCTTGTACTGGTCACTCACTTGAAATAAGAATAAAGAAGGAACGCAACTTACTTTTTCTTTTATATCGTCCGTTTTATTAAGGTGTACTTCGTACTTAATACATCTTTTAAAATAAACGGTACCATCTATCTCATCCGCTACTTTACCATTCTCCTTATCGGTCTCTTTAGTGTCTATATTTGTGTTACTTTCTGCTTTTGCAATTTGTTTTTCTAACGTTGAACTGTCACCTTTTCTACTGATTTTTTCAAAATCCGATAGTTTAACAGAAGAGTGCCTCTTTAAGTCGTAATTGTTATATTTTTCAGAACAAGTTAGTAAAATTTTATAATTGAGGAAACCGGGCGCAGAAATATAGTGTAACATGTACATGACCAATTTTCTTGCCAAAACGGATACCAATATCTTACATGGTAACGAACAGTAAAGTTCCCAGTTTATAAACTGTTTCAAAACGTCCGTTGTTAAACGATGGACGTACATTTCCATCGCTTCCGGTGACTTACTACTCACATGGCTGTACCTTTAAAAAATATATATGCAGGGAGCTTCGTTAAGCGTACAGTGAGGCCGAAAAGTTTGGGGAAAAGAAACGTCTGGAAATTATTTTGAAGTTCGAATTTGTGCCGTTAGGCGGCGTAACTGCGACACAAAATTGACGCTATCTCGGAAATTTAGATAATGAGCTATACATTTTAAAGTACCAATTAAAAGCTTGGGTAATGTCGCATCTTTTTGTTCTCTAATATTTTTTCATATCTGTCGTAATAAAGGTCGATGTATTTTCTAACGTTTACGTTTTATTTTCACGATTAATAAAATTTAATCTTGCCAATAACCAACGACTTTTAATTAATAATTTAGCCTTTTTCTTACTTTCGAGAATTCAACTGGAATATAACATTTTTTTTTTTGATTTTGGAATATTCCTACACATTCCAGACCATTTTAGAACATTTTAAATGATTCAAGAATGTTGTAAAACATTTTTTAACTTCTTGGAACATTCCAGATCATTTCCTAACACTCTGGAACATTCCAGCAAATTCTGGAACCTTCTGGAATATTCTAATACATTACTGTGTACCCTTTCATTCACTCAAAAATTGGAATATTGTAGATTGAAAAATCGTGAAGATTCTGGATCATTCTAGATTATTCCCGAAAAGTTGGAAACAGTCTAGATCATTTATACGAGACCGTAAAGATTCTGAAACATTCTAGAATGTTATAAAACATTTTTCAACTTCTTGGAACAATTTAGATTATAATCGAACATTCCAGAAAATTCTAGAACATTGCAGAATTCAGCAAAAACTTTCTTTTGAAAGAGTATTAAATGCCAAAAATGATCAGATCGGTTGAATTATTCAAAAGATATTAAAACGTAAACGTTGGAAAATACATCGGCCTTTCAATCCCTTATTACAACAGATACGAAAAAGTCTTACAGAACAAAAAAAAAACCGACACTACCGAAGCTTTTAATTGCTGTTTTAAAATTTATTGCTCAATTCTCATCACCCAGGCTTCCAAGGTAGCATCAATGCTGTGTTTCTTTACTACAGTTACGCCCCCTAGCGGTGCAAATTCAAAATTGAAAATAATTGGTAGTCGTTCTATTTGTACAAATTTCTTTTCAAACTTGTACGCTTAACGAATAGAAATAATACAGGGTGAGCAATAGTACATGGAGGGAAGATTGTGTCGTTATTATTGGTTTTACGAAAATATGATCCAGAATAAAAGTTAACGCCTCATAATAGATCCAAATATCTATCCATCAAGACTGATACAAAAATAAAACGAATTTGTCGACTTACGTAATGAAAGCGAAAAATACAAGCGTGAAATATCTATGAATCATTTGTTTTTCATGGCCTACTACGTTTGAGATAGATAAAACAGCCAAAAATTAACAAAAATCCAGTTATTTCAGGAACAGTCAGAGATAGAGCCCAATATGTACTAATAAAATCGATAGAGAATCAAATTCTGTATCTGCTAGTGCACAAAAAAGTATACCGTTCCATTTAAGAAAATGAAGTTATTGACGTTTAAAAACTCAAAAATAAAAAGTGTTTTGTTTCATCTTAATAAAGGCGAATTGAATTAAATTTGTATATAAGACGATAGAAAATTTCTTGCTCAACACAGTGATGAAAACCGGATCTTTCTATCTTGTTTCGTTTCGGAGATACAATTTTTTTTCTGAGACGCTGCAAACGTTCTTTTTTTTTCAAAAATGCTAAATAGTTCCGAAATGGTGCGACTTAGGCCCAACATTTGGTTATCAAAGTGACCTTTATTTTTAAAGAGTATTTCAAAAATGTAATAATATTTAGGGTGTTCCATTTAAAAAAATTAAGTTAGGTAGCGCTCAGGCAAAACGGTACACCCTGTATATTCGAAAATAATTTTAGGTGTAAAGGAGTTCATTCTGTGAAACTTTTATTTGAATCATTTTTTCGTAAAACTAATATTAACGACACAATCTTTCGTGCACGCACTTTCAACAAAAGTATGTAAATTAGATTTACCTGTACATTTCTTCAACGGTACCTCCATTTCGTCCAACTCTCCTGACAGTTTTACGAAACTCCTTAATATGATTTAAAATTAAAGTAAGAATGCCGTATGAAACTTTTTTGTTATCGACTTGTACAATAACTTGCAAAAATCTTCTAACGACCTCGTCAAGTAATTTCCTGGTTTCAGAAGGAAAATTGTCATCAGAAGATATATATTTATACCACTTAATAATAAAACGATTTTCAACGTCAACAACGAATTCTTCTATACGACCGTCAATAGTATTTTTTGTGTCCAACTTTGTTTCATTCTGTTTAAGGTTTATCTTTTTTATGGCCAATCTTTTTTTTTCTTCTTTCGTGGATTCTTGTGACTCTTTCTTGTTTTTTAGTTTTTTACCTGATACTGCCTCGAAAATAATATCGATTGCAGTTGTAAAATTCAATTTTTCAAAATTTACTCCAACAGGTTTTGTTTGCTTTAATAATGATTGCAGTGAAGCAAAAGCAGTCCAAGCCGATATTATGAATACAACGATAATGTAAAATCCGAGGAAATATCCACTAAGGGGCAATATTTTAAATTGAAAATTCAAACCTAATACTGCGAAGATCAGGGCCAAGCTCGTAGAAATCACTACATCGTAGTAGGAGTAGGTCATGTTAATAAATATTACAATCACAATTTAAAACTGGGGTTCGTACGGAATTTTTTTTGTTTTTAAAAAAAAAATCATCACAATTGTTAATTGTTATACTATTGTTTATTTATCTTTTTGTTTTTGAATGTCACGTCCGTCAACTGTCACATAAATGTCACTTCCTGACGATAGATAGTTGGTATATTAAATCCATAGATAACATTTAAACCTTCAACCATAGAAATATTTTTAATAAATAAAATATTTTATTAGCGAAATAGAATTCTGGCTTGGCGTTTAGTGAAACATTTTAAATTATATGATAAATAGAACTCTAAACTAAAAGTTTATATTTCACTTTGATAATGGCATAAAAGTCGAAACGATATTGTCAGTCTTTAAATAATATTCCATAGAGTCTACGTAGAGAAAGAGCAGGCAGGTTAATAAGAATTACGAATATGCAGTAGAAAGAGACAGAAAATAAAGGTCAGTGTCTATCTCTTTTCATGCGCGACAAGGAAGATAGAAACTGCACGTTTTCTATCTTTTTTGCTCCACGTAACGCTACCACTTACAGCGGATCACTCTTAGACTAGCGGATCACTCCTTCCTAGTCTAAGGGATCACTCGCCTTCTAAAATCGATTGGCTACTGGTTAGAAAGAAACAATGCGACTACGCGGTCAATGTCTTTCTCTATTCTGCAAATATAAGAATAAGGAGACTGTGGCGTGGAAATAATTAAAAACCAAAATGGACTTACCCCAAAATACCACAACACTTTTTAAACGCGGACACGTGTTTCGCTCACTTAAATTGTGACTCAGTCTTGCGTTGAAAATGCTCACAATTTAAGTGAGCGAAACACGTGTCCGCGTTTAAAAAGTGTTGTGGTAAGTCCATTTTGGTTTTTAATCTATTCTGCAAAGTAACAAAAGAAGGAGCTTCCGGTCGCACATTAGTTTTCTCTCTAGAGCATTTAGAAAAGGAATGTTCAGTCCACTTATTATTATCAATAATTATTAATGAACATAATAAAAACTTAAAGAAAATAAAACTAAGAAGCCCTAAATTCCACACAACGTTTAGCTCTACCTGAGGATGACACCAAGGGTGTCAAAACGCGTTTTAGGTGTCTAAACGTTGTGTGGAATTTAGGGCTTCTTAGTTTTATTTTCTTTAGTGAAGTTCCACAGTACTCCATTAGTTATTCTTATAATAAAAACTTGTAAAAAAATTTTTAGTCAAGTCATTTTAACTAAATCATCTTAGATTAAATTAGACTGTTTTTAATTATACATAATAAAAACAATTAAATAAATCCCATATTTCATTTTAGACTAGACATAGAAATTACGGAGCAATTTTTTGACTTGATTATTTTTAAAAAAAAATGTACGATTTTAGCATATTAGTTTGTAAGGTCAGTAAGAGCTAATTCTGCCAATGATTAATGATGTTGATGAGTAATTAAGCAACGTTTTGATCGTCAATTTCGGTTATCATCAAACTAACATAAACATAAATCCGATCTCAATTTTTTCTAGAGAAATAAGCTGTTAATTTTGACAAAACATTTTAGGAGTGCTTGTTTAAATTTTATTAAAAAACCGAAAATTAATTTTTTAAACATCCAAGCATGAAGCGCCTCTGGTAGTACGTTCACCATCTCTATTATGTATCTATAGTAGCAGTAGTAAGTTTACAGTGATAGGTGACAGGGGGTGACAGACAATAAGTAAATCTATGGTGCACGAATTTTTTTGGAATAAGATGGTAATTTTATTTACCGATTGGTATTTTAAAAATTTAAAAGTATCGTATATGAAGTTATTAATAAATAGTTCAAATTATAAAAAAGTTTAATGGAGTACTTTTAAGTGTTCTCAAAAAAAAATACAAAACGTGAAATTTTATTTTAAGACATTTATCGTTAATATACTACGATTACGTACGTATAGTGAAAATAAAAAGTGATAACTAAAATGTCTTCATCAGAAGTATTAACTGAAGTGATAATAGATTGTACAAATGACGAAAAATATATGTTAAGTGAATATAAAGTGCAAGATTTGAAAGATAACAATTGTCAAGATCAAGATGTAAGAAATTAATAATTTTGTTTTTTTAAAATGCTTATTCATTATTTTATTTTTTTTAAGACTACATTTGGTGATGCAACGTACTCAACAATTTATTTTCAAGATGGACAGTATTTTGTTCCCGCAGACAACCAAACTATTGTATTAGAAAGTTCAAATGATGATACGAACCAGTACATTTTGAATGATGAAGGTAAAACTTATTTAAAACAGTATTTTTATGATGCACGCTAGATTAGATGTTATAGAACTCTTGAATTTATTACTACACTAGTTAAAATCGTCCAAATTGTGACAGTGGTGCATAATCAGGACGACAATTTAATATTATATGATCATAACCTCACTAACAATTTAGACAACCCATCAACCGCCTGCAATTGTTTTACGACTAATCTAGAAATGTCAAAATTAGCGACTTTTAATTACAAATTCTGATTAAACGATATCATCTTGAATCTCGAAAGTATGCGCGTCTGGTAGTTTGATCCTTTCGTTTAATTTTTTAATAGTCTGCAAATTCAAGTTGTCGGTTTTCAGACGAAATAAACGATTTGATTTTTGGTGAAAAGTGCGTTTTTTTTACATTTTGTTTATAACGCAATCAAGCAAAACTATTACAGCTAGAGATTTTTTATTGGATCTCATTCGAATTTGAATGTATAAATCATTAACATTAACAATTACCCGCAATATTTCTAAGGCCTTGTTTTAGCGTTTTTTCGCTAAAAAAATTGTCAAATCGGGCTCAAATTTGTAATAGGATATAACGCATTTTATTCGCTAATTTTTGAGATATTACGAATAATACAACACAGTTTTTTCTTTAAATAGTTATGGTTTTACTGTTTTACCAACTACATTACAAAAAATGATAGCACAATTGGTTTCCTGTTGAATTTCACAATTAGTCCACGATAATATCTTTATTGCCTTTACTATAAATAATAAACAATTAAAAAAATTTTACACCTTGATGATCATCATACAACATAACTGTGCACCTTTTTTGTTCTTCTAAAACCCTTAATACTTTTAAAAGTATGTTATCATCCATCCCCCTGAATTCCTCATCTGTTACATCGTCGCCTTGAGTTAACTCGTAAAACGTCATAACACTACCTGTAGCTCCTCTATTTACAATATAATTGTAAATAATATCTGCCCATTCTTGTAACGTGTGCCAATATATCTCCCATCGATTCTTTGTTTTATCTAACGGAGCTGCGTTCTTTGTCTTCTCAAGTTCTTCCAAAATTGTTAATATAAATTCTCGATCACACTTCCTATTTATTTCGCTGTTGTTAAAGAGCGCGAGTCTTTGAGCTTCTCCCAAGTCCAATTTGTATTGTCTAGTTGTTCGGAAATACTCAAGTACGAGATTATGCCAAGTAGATAGTTGTCGCGTTCTTGTTTCGGTGTGGGGTTGCAAAGTGAAAAAGGGAGGAAATTTATATTGCCACGGCCACTCTATTGCTACGTCGTTTGACATTGTTTTTACGCGTTTTTTTTTTACTGCAAAAAATAATTTACAGTCAAAAAATAGTGAATTTTGCTTTATATCATCAGTTTTTACCTTTAAATTTATGAAGATCACTTTCCAAATGAGTTTTGTAGCTTAAAATATAAGATTTTATTAAAGTTGAACGTATTTTTTGACTTTTATTGTATTTTAACCTAAAAAATTATTATTTACTATTATCTATGATTATGAAATCATAGATATTTTAAGTCGTACTATAGAAATAGGTTGTGTTCAGATACGTTGAAATAAATTCATTTTAATTTTTTCGGTCGATCTATTTTGTAATGGTAAAAGTAGTCTAGGGTTAGTTGGTCAGAACCATGTCAGAACCTTAGAACCACATATTTTCAAAATTAGAGACGTAAAACAAGAAAATCGTTGCGAATTTTCGACATTACACGAAAGTTGGATGCAGGTTAGGTTAAGTTTGATTAGATGTGGTGGGTTCGCGAGATAAGAAAAAAATAAAGTGGAATAGTGGTATATTTTCTGAAACATGGAATAAAGTGGATATTCCATCAGATCAACTTGTTATACATTGTTTCGTAATGTACGTGAAAAAATTAATGATTAAGAAAATGAACCATTTTTTCTATTTTATACAAATTAAAATAGCATCGACAGTTTGACGATCAAAAAATCAATAATTAAACTATTTTATAGAATATTTTACGTATTGTTACGTATAAGATGTACTAACTTAACCTATCTTTACGTAATCTGACGTAGTCTAATCTAACCTAACCTAATATAATTTTTTAAATCGCGAAGTAAACTATTTTTTAATTCAAATGTTAATTTATAACAATAATCTAACCTTATGTTATTCCATAATTTTTAAACCTCGCAGTTAATATGTTAATGTTTTCGATTATTCAATAAATCAGTCACAAGACAAGTAGATCATTTCGATCATTTGCATAGATCATTTGGATGGGAAATTATCTTAATATTGATTACATTATCATTAACGGGCGATAACATCGATAACATGTTACAATTAAGATGAGGTTAGGTTTGTATTATTTGTGGTTTTAACCTAAAAATGTTTGATTTTTATACGTAGGTTTTGCGTAGGTTTATGGTAAACAATTCCTCAAAATGTTAATGCTATTTTAATTTTATATTATTAAATTGTTCTCTTATTCATGTAAATTATGAAAAAAAAAAATATATATATATATAAGAAGTTGATCTAATCTTGTAAAAAAAATTATTACAATTCATAAAACTTGAATGATGAAATTCTACAATTAATAATCGTACGATTACAGTTAATAAGCTAAAAGACATATGCACGTCAAATAAAGTATGTTACCTTCAAAAAATAAAAACAAAAAAAAATAGCCTAACAATAAACGAGTTAAATGGAAGTTGCCGCGGGGGAAATCCGTATATTTTTGCCTTTCCAGCATAGCACGCTGCACTGGCAGTCGCGGAATGCCCGAGATTTCTTCGGATGTGAATAATAAATTGCCAAAAATAAATACACAATATCGCCATATGTAATGCCTCGTGTGCATTATTTTTAATATTTTTTTTTCACTATAAAACGTAAATCCTTCATCAATCAAAGTTGGATTCTTCAATCGTAAAATAATCGTATTAAAAATCAGCGATTTCGATTAATCGTCCAACTGTAAAGACCGTAGGACGAATTGTAATCTTGTATAAGTTTTGAACCCGAATAACGTAGACGAGTTTTTAAAAAACAAATTTATTTTATTACAAAGAACTTTAATGTACTAGCTAAGCTATTGATTTACAATAAGTCGCGAATAGCGTAATTAGATAAATCGCCGAAGCTATGTAGTTCAACACTGAGGAGGAATTGCCTTTGTCTTGGTATAAACAGAGTCCGTGACGTCATCTGTTATATTGATAAGGGCCCATTTGATGGTACCGTAACTTATATAAAAATAGAAGTTACTTATTGGTAGCTTTAAGAGATAATTTATATATAAAAAAAGTAGAGATGTTGAAGAAATCAAAAAAATATATTCTAAAACTGGATTTTTAAACTTTCTATATTCAAAATAAACAATTACCTATTTGTTTACATGTACGAGTATCAAATTAATTTACTTTTAGCAAACACGATGCAGTTAGACGTAAACGATCCGCAAGTTCTGGAAGACATCGGAATGGTCCGGTACTACGATGAAGAATCGGGGCTAATCTATTGCTATAATTCTGTCGTCGAAGACGATTCAAATTATGTCCCGATCGCGTCGGGAAATAACGACTTTGTTTTGGCGGATAACGAAATTATCATCACCAATGACCAATTAGATCAACAAGCTGCGATCGACGAAGATATGGTTAACTTTATAGATCCGACGCACAATCAGAACGTCGTAGAGTTTCCTTCAGAAAACGGTAATTTCGTCGAAAAATACGACCAAAACACGTTATGGTCACCAACATATTGCCAATGTAGACAATAAGTTGCGGGATTTTTACTTATTAATATGTATTTTTTTCAGTAGGATTCATTACTTCGGATAATGAAAGATCGAAATACTCGTACGCCATTTTAAGAGATGGAAAATTACATTTGAGAACGCTGGACCCATTATCGTTCGACTCTCAATCGAAAAACGAACAAGACGATCGCATTGCGGCTCAGCTCGAAGCATTTCAACAATCGATAACGCTCGATAATCCGGAAATAGTGTGTGATTTAAGAAGTATAACGGGGAAGAACCTTATAACAGGTCAGGTGGTTACTCTCGACAGTTATTTAGAACGTTTGGAGAAACGAAAATGTACAATAGGAGAGCTATTAGCTCCTACAAAGAGGGCACCCTACGTTAATAACAACACGCTCAACAGGGGTGAAAATGGAGCGAAATATAAAAGGCTTTTCAACCGAAATGTTGTTTCAGAAAGATTGGCAAATGGGAGGAAATTGAAAGGAAAAATTGTAAAAATTGAAAAGAAACAAATTGTACTAGAAAGTAGTGACCAAGTAATAGAGGAAGTGCGTTGTTAGTGTTCTTTTTTTGGGATAATTGCTATGATTTATTCCTTTTAGAGAAACAAAGAGGAAGACGAGGATTCGAACGGTGCACTAACGATGTCGGACGCTTTGAACAAGACCCAAATTTTGTCAGTCTTGGAGGACGTAAAAGGAAAAGTTTCCAGCGCGTTATTGGGCCTTATGGAACTGGATAGCATCCGCGATCAGTTAAAAGATAAGGACCTTCTGATAAAATTAACCGAAAAGGCTTATAACTGCAGCAAGAACAACTACAACAAAGCGGTAGCTAACGTTTATGGGCGCATGGTGTTAAAGGAAAGCAACGAAGGAAAACGATGGGAATTCGTTCTCATTAATAACGAAGAGTTAGGAGGTAAGTAACAAGTTTCATAATTTATTGTTTCTTTCGTTCATTCACACATTTGTTAAGTTAAAAAAGTCCAAGCTTTAGTACTTCTTTCGCTCCGTGTTATTGCGACGTTGTCGAGTCGTATGCAATTGTTTGACAGGTTACGAGAAGAACGCAAGTATCGTCACTTATTTTAAACATATCCTTTATTAATTCTCAAGATCGTTCTTATTTTACAGTAAATTGGATGAATGACAATGTTGCGAGTGATCCGGAGTCGTCAAATAAATCGGATATTTGTGAGCAGAGTACAGCAGTCTGCGTATATTTGTTAGTGATTACGGATAAAAGTGGTAAAAAGACGACGCGTGTCAACATCGAACACGTTCCTTTGTCGCACTGTCCATTCTGTAACAAGACCATCGGGATGAGCCTGAAGGACCATTTAAGCCGCGCGCATGTGCCTATAAAGGTTGCCGGTTTCGACTGCAACCAATGCGAACTTAACTTTGACAGTATGGCGCGGCTTCAGAAGCACTCCAAGGTTCATTCGAAGAACTACAGGTGAGTGTACATTTATGTAAATAATAATTGTTAAAAATTATATATCAACGAATGAGTTGTGGATGTCTTTCAGATTCGAGTGTGCGACTTGTAGCAAGAAATTTACGAGACATACAAACTGGCAACGTCACGTGGACATTCACAAAAGTGCCAGTGAAGTGGCGTATCATTGTGACATTTGCGGTTGCGGTTTTAATTATGCTTCGTCCCTGACACGACATATTGTGCAAAAACATATTAGCAAACAATGAAAAATATTACTGTTTTAGTGCCAATAAGAAACAGGAAAAGGAACCAGATAAGTAAGTTATTAGGTTCGTTCGCGGATGCGATTCTGAACCGGTTCACGGATTGTTCGCATGCGCAGTGTGAAAAGAAGAGTTTGCGGTTCACAAGATCCAGAATCGATAATACGTAATTTTTTAAAACTTGAGAGGAAATTAATTAATTCTTGATACTCTTTGGTTTCGTTTTTCTACTAAATTATCATCTATAGAATACATCAAGGGAAGGAAGCGGCTTTATTCTTTACGTATATTTATTGACGTGTGCGGTTGGGCAAAACAAAATCTTCTACGATTTCGACAAAGGATTAAATAAAAGCTGTTTAGATTGTTGAATTTATTTTAAATGTTCCCGTTTTACACTTAAAATAACAAAATGTCCGATTACTAGCCTGGTCAATACCGACTGTCTTTTAATTTATAAACAATCTATAGTGTAATTCTGATATAATAATATATGAGGACTGTTTGTAGATTAATGACGCAGCCGAGTCACCTCTATTGATTGGCCTTCACATCTTTCATAAATACTTAGCTGTTAACTACAGTCTTTTTGGTTTCACTGAACTTTAATTAAAAATATCACCTTATAATGTTACAGTCACGGTAAAAGTGTAACAAAATCGTGCACTTATTTTCACTTCCTTTAGGATTTCTTCTCATTTGATTCACTGATCATTCCTGGTCTCATTAACGAAATCAGTATTTTTTTTTATTCACAAACACATAACATATCTAAATGACTTGTGCAGCAAAGCTGTTCTTAAAATAAACAAAAGCGCCAAACAAGTTGACGAAAGTGGCACTCAAGAAGACAGCCAACCATTTCCCGTCGTGTGCGGTAACTAATGCGGCCGTAACCGGGCCGCAAAGGATCCCAGGAATTGTAGCTATGGTGCTACTGATGGCGAAAGTTGTTCCCGAATGATTCGGAGCCACGTCGACGTGGTTCGAAAGGTGTCCAGCCGAATTGCATGCGAGAAAACCCATAGAAATTGATACCAAAATAAGCGCTAAAGGGAGTTCGTTAACGACGCAGAAAATCGCCAAAAATAAACCCGGACCCACGAGACCTATGCATGTCATTAAACGACGAACACTCAGCACAGACCAGCCTAAAGAAAAATAAATGTTTATCGTTGAATATTAAAACGTTTAGAAAATACCTTTAAATAACAACCCGTCAGCTATGTGACCGCTGGCAACGCCAAAAACGGAATGAACTATATAAGGAAGTGCTGTAAGAGAAAGGGAATGGGAGTCGGCTTGAAGACGTCGCGATAAATACGTCGGCAGCCACTGCATGATAATGTAAGACGACCAGTTCATTGCAAAATGGGCCCCGTAAATGGCCCACAATGGCTTATTAATTATAAAGTCTGACCATCTGATTTTTTTTGATGTAGTCTAAAAAATGTTTCTATTTACGGTAAGCGATTTTTAAATAGATACATGAATTTACCTTTGGCATATGGAGAGGAAGTGCATCTTCTGGAAGGAACCCGCTCGCTGGATAAACTATTATCCACAATAGGATCCACATTAATCCTAAGGAACCAAACCAATAAAACGAAGATTGCCACGGAAGATGAGGACATATCTGGAAATATTACATCACAACGTACAGGGTGGGCCAAATTAGACACTTTTAAAGGCAAAGTATACTTTAAAGAGGAGATAGACAAAAACGTACATTTTCCAAAAACACCCAGTATCTCTGAAAACGGTGACAGATAACGAGACGCGGTTTGCACCAATTAACTTCTCATAAAAATTGAGCTCCAGACACCGACGTCGGTTTTTGTCTATCTCCTCTTTAAAGTATAGTTTGCCTTTAAAAGTGTCCAATTTCGCCCACCCTGTACATGCAGAATTAATGGTCAAGCAATATGACGCGTTCTAGTAAATTCAGTTTGGGATTAGTTTTTGTGTATTGGTATGAGATCTCGTTAGGTTATTATTATATTCAATCCATGAATCAAAGTACCACTTTTTCAGGTGCCCGGAAACAAGATAGCGCATGCGTAATAACGCAAATTTCGCGACGTCACCTCTTTTTGTTAAATTAAATGGGGAATATGACAAAACAGGGGAGGCCAATGTATCTCCTAATTTTTATATTTTAATATCTCCTGAACCATTTAACCGATTTGAATATTTTTGGTCTCGATTGAAAGAGCACCATGGTGTTTTCCAGTAATTTTTTTTCTAAACTGTTTAATTTTAAATAGCTGAACTAGAGGGCGTTTTTTGTGATAGCGTCTTAGACTATGAAAGAGAGGGGACGCTTAATCGTCGACTGCAACATATAATGTTAAGAGGGAGTTAGTTTTGTTACCATTATTCGTACAATTAAAATTCCATACAGAGTAAACAATTATTAAGAACTGTTGTTTTGCGTCAAAAAAAAAATATTACGCATTAATTATTCTTGTACGTAAATCGTAACATATTTTAAGTAGTATGTGAACAATAAACAAATTATACGCAACTTACTTTGTTTAACCTTACTACATGAAATTCTTTTTACCTGTGAAATGTGATTCCTGCTTCATTACCTTCACTGGGGCTTTTACAGCCCTAAGAAGAACAAATCACCATTGTTTTAAACAAAAATACACTAAAACCTAACTATACCGTTCAATAATATTCACACTTTTAACGACCGACACCAACGCACTGTCTGCCACCGTTTTATGGAGGCAGTTAAATTAAACTAACAATGTTCGACGTATAGCGGCTTACGAGTTACATGTCCCCTCTCTTTCCTAGTCTAAGGATAGCGTATATTCGTGATTTTTGGAAAAAAAAATTAAAAGCAACGGTACTATTTGGTTAACAAGCCCTCCGGCTGTGTTAAATTACCTAAATTTGGGCAGTTATACCGCTATCGGTTCTCAATTTAAACGAAGAAATGTTCAAAATTTAAATATGGCATAAAACGTACATTCGTTGTAGTTATGAATTAATTTGCCAACTTACAATCGATGCAACTGTTTGTCCCGCCGATCCGGCAGCTAGTAAATAACCGAAAGCTCTGCTCCTTTCTTCGACTTGTATCGTATGAGCAAACAAATGAAAAATAGTAGGCAAACCCAATCCTTCAGCAAATCCTAACATAATCCGACATCCTATCAGGAGCACAACGCTGTGTGCTAGAAGGGGCGTTATAAATGTGGATATGCTCCACAGTAGTACACTGAATATTAAAATGTTTTTGGCCCCTAATTTTGACGCCCAAAAACTACCTACAAAAAACACATTCGCCAGTATAATTTACTATCGAAAAGTAATCACACAAGTAGTTAACGTACCTAATAATTGACTTGTGAAATAGCCGCAAGCAAACGCTGATAAAATCCATCCCTGGGCATGTAACGACCAGTGAAACTTATCAGTCATCGGAATGATAGCAATTGGCATGATCACTCTGTCGGCACTGTTAATAAAATTTGCAAAACTACACAGTGCTACAATTCGTGAAGTCCGAGAAAACCAATGAATACGCATTTTGAACGAATTTATTTCTGCACCGATCTAAATCACAAACGTAAATTCGGCTTTCCTTTAAAAACCCACATTTTGCTATTAATCACGAACTATTCGGTTCTGTATTATTCGTACAGGTAACGAAACATGCAAAACAACTTGTTAATTTATTTTACTAATAACTGAACAACTTATACATTCACTATTATTATTAAATTTTCACTTTTAATATTTACTCTTTTTTGACATTTGTTTTGTAATTGTCACGTCAACTCTATGGTTATCAACCATAGACATGAAATATGGACTACGCGATCCGAAGCTCACTTATTTTGAATTATTTCTTTTTAAATAAATGTTTGCCGTTTGTTTTCTATTTTTAGATCATAAAAATTGTTTGTTCGCTTTTTGTTTATTTATAATTAATTAAAGAAATTTTCATCCTTAAGTTAACCCCCCCCCCAATCATCGATATTTTTATTATTTACCTCTAGAACAGATAAAGTTTTATTAATTAGTCTAAGATTAATTATTTATTGTTCGATAATTATTCAAGACTGTTGGTTAATAAATAATGTTTATTTATTAATTTTACGATATTTTTAATTGTCGAGCATACGCGCGCAAATTTCAAAACAACTGAACTCATATGAGCCGTCTTTTTAGTAGTGTTCGATAATATTATCTATTTTCAAAACATGAATTTTATAATTTGTTGAAGTCAAGTATTCCCATAGTATGCCTATATTCAATTCTTATTTTTGAGTCGGTGTTCAATTTAATTTCATATTCTTTCCAGTGACGGATAAAAATTAAAATAAAATTATTTTTGTGACGTTTCGGTTTGCTTAACCATCATCAGCCTAAAATTAACATTAGTAGAGGTAATGTCACCTAGACTTTTTGGCTATAAAAAAATAGAAAAATGAACCACTGCTTGATTTTTTTAAATTATGTACGTTGCGGCGGATTTATGATAAGAATTACAAAAATAAAAAAAGTCAAAAATTTCAAAAAAGTTATTTAAAAGGATTTTTTTTTCATGATTTCGGATCATTTTAGCATATCTAAAAATGAACACATTAGAAAAGAAATTTAAAAATATAAACAATTTATAATTCTTTACAAAACTGTTTGGCGATTTTTTAATTACTTAAATTTAAAAAAGAATCTATTATTTTTGATCTGTTGTACACAATATTTTGTTGCACTGTTATTTTCAAAATCTATAATTTTACAATTTTGTATGAGGATAGCATAAATTAAATGAGCAATTTTTGTGCGCACAAATTCCCAGTTTTTTAGTTTGCGTTGAAAATTTTCTAGTGGCATAGAAATGACAGCATACAGTTTATGATTTCCTTGTACAAAATTTGAAATTCGTAAGTTTTAAAAATTTAGAAAGTGTGAAAAGATTTGTACAATGTTAATTGTTGTTTGATGTTTCGAGCTACGAGTAATAGTGTGGTATGGCACAATGTGTTGGCCTTGTTCGTCCTCGTAAGATACCGAAGACCAGAAAAAAGTACATCATGTAATTACCAACATTTTTCTGGTTTAACCCGCCTTAAAAGGCTTTTTAAGATGAGGTCCATTAATATCCTAATAATAATAACGAAGATACTGAATAAAGTACGTGGTGTAACAATTTTATTACATCCTTCTATCACAAACATACACTGTAATCAATAAATTAATTCACATGCTAATTTTAAATTTCAACAATAATACTTAAAACGAAACTAGTGTAAATTTGATACGACTTTAAATATTTGCTTGCATATAGGTGTAACGACAGAAGAAACTTGATAAAAATTTACTTCTAGCTATAATTGATATTAATTTTTTGCATATTAAATATGTGTAAGTATATAATTATATATCTAAAATTACATCAAAATTTATTACCAGTGGTATACATTATTGTACAATAATTATGTATAGGTTGAAGCTAACAGAAATTCCTTTTGGTTTAAGTAGGCAGCTCAAAGACTTAAAATATTAACCACAGCGCAATTATGGCTCCTTACTGTTTTCGTCCGTGAAGCCAAATTTGCGTATTAATACACAATACGTTACGAAAATCTCAAAAATGCAACGCGAATTCTCGATTGTAAATCTTTAAATCTTTGCGAGTATTCGCTGGCCTCATCACCTTGTAAGTTGTAAACGCATGCGCGAGATCAGGACATGCGTAATGGTCATTTCGTACATCGAATATTGTCTTTGCGCGTGCGCTTACAATTTAAGTGGTGAGGCCAACGAATCCGACCAGGGCAATGTGAAGCCTAATGCAAGGTTTAAGTGGGATGTTTTCATGTAAAACCTGACGGAAGAGCCTCTAGAGGACGTCAAATCCAAAGAATCGAAGTGAACCGAATCGAACAATTTATAGCAGATATTAAGTAAAACTTAAAATTATTTGAAATAATGCTAGTCTTACTGTGATATAGCTCGCATAAGTTTTGAATTTTTAAAGATAGAAGAAAAAATTCGTTCGTTATTCTGAACTGGAGGAGGCGTCAAAGTCAGAAAATCAAAGTTAACCAAATTAGACATGAATAGCAACGGAGATTGCGTAGATGACGAACGAGGGAACTTTCTTAAAAAGTTATTTGGGATTCGCTTTTACGACTTTGAATCCCCTGAGAGGCCATTTCCCCAGGTTTTAGAGAAAAACGTCTTTTTGAAGCTTATTCGGGATGATGTAGTGTATCGACTGAAACTACGTTTGGTGTAAACATTCCACTAGACTGCATAGTGGTCTATCGCGTTGTAGTTCATTTTTCACTAAGGGAACGTACAATATGTATTAAAAATAATTGATATAATATACATATACTATCATATTGTATACTCCAACGAGAAATATGCTGGGAGTTTGGAAATGAGATTAATTAAAACTGAAATGTGCCTATTACTTGAACAGAAGCACTTAACAACAAATAATAATAAATTTGTCAAAAAAATGTGTAAGAAGAATGCTTTTTTATTATTATTCTTTGCATTATTTATGTATATTAAACTTGAAATCTGCAAGCAATCTTCGCAACTGATGATACAAGTTTTATTAAACTTGCGCAGTATAGGTACACTTAACGGTTCTACAATTTGATTCTGTTAAAACGAGTAAGTACGTCGATTATTTTTTTATTAAAAAGAACAATATTATTAAGTTAGGTACCTAATAAACCTGTAGAGCTTCGTTTAAAACAAAACTTCAAAAATATAGGGAGACGTAGTAACACTTAAAAATACTTACATGTATGTATATATACTAAAAACGACCTAACGCACAATTTATAATTATTTATATGGCCATCAATCAAGTGAAAATAGTGGAGTATGTATGTTGTGTTTTTAATATTATTAAGTGTTTTTATTATTTATTTTGTTATGTATCGTTATTAATCTATATGTATAATTACTCGATTAACGATAAAACAAAAAATCTATACGCTAGGTCAATAAGTCAATAATTCAGAGGAAAGAAATGCAAGGTCTGATCGAAATGTGACAAGACAAAACAGTCAGACGGTTGACTCTTGTCCTGCACAACTATAAATTAATATACTTTGTAGATTAAGATCCTAATTTCCTCCTCATCACCACTGTTGTTTCTGTTCGAAAGTTTTTGCTGGCGAGTTTGTCATACCTGCAAATTAAGCTGATTTAAACGTTATCATGTATGCACTATCAAATCAATTGTTAATTGCATTACTTTTACATAAATTCTACGTTTTACCGTCTGAAATTCGTTAAGAATGACCCAACGACTTTTTCAGACCTCACGCGAATTAGTGAAAATGATAAATAATTTATGATGATACATCAAATTTTAAGACATTCTTAATTAAAAAAAAAAGTTAAGATCATCAAAATTTATATTATCTCTATTACATTATTCCAATTTTAATTTTCTTATGATTTCATTGAAACATTGAATATTAATAAACAATAATCAAATGAATTTTTTTCACGCAAATCAATGGAGAAACCAGCATTCGTTCTTCCGTAAAAAAATGTTTAAAATAAGTAACTTGTTAGGAACAGAACCAATACCGAATTGTTGAACAGCACATCTATGGTTCGGGATTTCTGTTTACCGCGAACGATTTCTGAATTAACAATTTTAAAACGTTGTCTATTTTCAAAACTAGATAACCACTGACAAATTAACATGTGACGTTTTCCAACCTAAATATAAGTGGCCTCATCAGTTGTAAGCGCATAAGCATAGGCAATTTTCGACTGTGTGAGAATGACCATTTCGCATGTGCCAATCTCGAGCAGTCGAAAATCGACTATACGTGATAAGTCCAGCCAATAGGGCCTTTGTTATCCAACACTGGGATCTTTTGCTCCACCTCCCATGCGCATGAGTACAAAAATTGACCTGCTGCGTCACTTTACTTGACAACAACGTCGCATATTTGGTTAGATTCGAACTGATCGACGTACGCTGCCATGCGTGGAAAGCTAAAATCGACAACAAGTCACTCACTTTAAACATTTACTTGCTGTAATTTTGCGTTTGAACATTTGTCCATTATTAAAATTTTAAATAAATCGTAAAAAACAATTTTGTTATTAAGTAAAACATTTAACTAAAAATTTCAAATACAAATATTTCGAACGTGTGCCGCAAAGATTTTTAGGTGTTAATTATGTTCTCTCGGTTATAAGTACACATATAAACTTTGAAGATAATCTTGGAGCAACTTTTAAATAAAATTTATGAAAGAATGTTAAAAGCATCGGGACCTGGCACAAAATGCGCTTGCGTTAGTTGGAACTGTAGATTTCACTTTGTAAACCAGATCATTAACTTAGTCATTGTCTTCTTTTTTAACTAATTAATAAAATCGATAGAGAATCAAATTCTGTATTCGATAGTGCACAAAAAATTACACCGTTTCATTTAAGAAAATGAAGTTATTGATGTTTAAAAGTTTGAAAATAGAAACTGTTCTGTTTCATCTGAATAAAGGCGAATTGAATTAAATTTGGCTATAAACCGATAGGCAATTTCTTGCTCAACGCAATAGTGGACGTCGGATCTTTCTGTCTTGTTTCCTTTCGGAGATACGATTTTTTTTCTGAGACGCTGCAAATGTTCTTTTTTTAAAACAACGCTTAATATTTTTCGAAACGGTGCGACTTAGGCCCAATATTTGGTTATTTATTTATCTTTAACGGGAAATTCAAAAATGTAAAAATATATAGGGTGTTCTACTTAAAAATAATTTTAGAGTGTGAAGTTCACTCTGTGAAACAAAGAGTTCATAGATAAATCTTATACCTAAATCATACGCATGCGTATTTTGTACCTAGTCTAGGTGCTTTTTAACGTCGTCTAAATTCATGAGGTACTAAATAGAGACGTAAATATATTTTTTTTTTGGGTTAGTCCTATTTGCACTCGACTTTCCATAAAGGTTACTGTAACATGTAATCCACACAGTATTCGACATGATGTATTCTATAGTTTCAATGTCAATTGAAATCACTTTTGGTAAACTTTATGGAAATAAATTATTAAGTACAATGTTGATTAATGTAAAATTGAGTTTAATAAAATATGAAGGCTATTTATGGATAGATTATCTAAATATAGATAATAGAATTAATTACCTGGAGTGTAAACAGGAACGTCTCCTTGGTTAAGGGCTGCGTTTTCGTTCAGAGCCGAAGCATGCGCAGGCGGCATGGGCATAGCAAAAACTGGAGCTGTTTTCTTAGACGGAGATGGTTGACTCATTATGGGAGATGATCTATTGGGTGAATCTCCTCTAGCAGCTTCATCATCCGATACATCGTCCTGAAAACAACAAGTATTCCTTTATAAGCTGGATACAACATATGCTTTTAAATTATTTTATTATTATGCAGTTTTTAATGATAAAATAAAAAAAAAACAGCGCAAAATCAAACTGATAGATTTACGATTAGTGTAAAAGTAATTCGATAAAATGAAGCTTTATTTTTTATTTAAACGACAAAACAAAGCAAATTATCAATTGTGAATATGTAATGATAATTATGTATCTCCATTCTGCGGCAGTTGCTACAAGGAGTCGAGTAACAGACAATAAAACAATATGTATATTTTTCCACCATATTTTTCTACAATAAGACTTACCCTATTTCTAGAGGGTTGTGATGTGATCGGCATACCGCCCATGGCGCTTTGCTGATTTTCTCGCTGAAAACATTGGCTACATCAGAAAGAAATAAAAAGAAACAAAATAATGTATATGTGTGCGGATACAAAATTGAAGAGACACTATAACGAAATATCAGCTAAAGAAGAATGATTTTGGTGCAAAAATAATAATAAAACTGAAAAACGACTGACCGTAAGTGCTAAATACAAAAACTATCGATATTACGTGCCTGAAATTGAAATGCTCGAAGTGACTAAAAAAATTCACAGTAAAACTCAGTTATAACAACCTACTCGAAACTGTGTCGATGTATGTATGTACTGTAGAAGAAAAGGGATTTTGGTACTTTTAAGCCATTCAAACTGTTTGTTTTGACAACAAAAATTACCTACGTTAATATTTAAAGTTATTTACTGGACATTTATATAAAAAGTTGCAACTGAGAGCATATCATCTAAGTAACGATAACTGGTTTTATAAAGCTCTGGTTTAATCCAAAGCGGTACCGTTATATGACGGCCGTAAAAATACGCTGAATGAAGTCACTTGACGGTGGGAATTAATACGACCAGCCGTTGCGATGAGAAAAGTTGTACTCTCAAAAAAGGCAGCAAGTAAGGTCTTGGGTTGTGTCATATACATAGAAAGAAGATATACTGCTCTTGAACCCATTGCGCATCGGTTTCCGCTGCGGAATAAAAGAAGATAGATGCGGTAGCCATTTTGACCTGTACCTTTGTTTTGTTTACGTTGTTTACAGTTGTTTACGTTTTGTTTGTGGGCAAAGAAATAGGTTTGTGGCGTCTCGTGTTCTGAACAAATTATTGTAGTTGCAAGTTTGCATATTTTATACAGTGTTTGGTTAGTTTTAAGTAAAATGACTTGTTTTGTCAAAAACTGCAAGTCAGTAAAACGTCTTTTGGGCAGTAAATCAGGAATATCTTTTTTTATTGGTAACTATTGTGCAAGTTAAAACTATCAAGTTTTGTATGATTTATTCCTTTTTAGGTTTCCTAACGAACAAGAAGCATTTGTACAATGGTTACGGATTTTACAATTACACAATCTGAGCAACATATTGATTTCCACCAAATAAGAAAGAATGCTATTGATTATAAACAGATTGGTAGAGATCATGATTATGATGTTCTTCCGCAACACATAGGTTTATATGAGTATTGTGAGAATGTCGTGACATACATTAGCAGCTTTATTATTAAGATGCTCTTAAGGTCACTAAACTGCTCTGGTTGCATACATTTATTAATAATTGATAAAGAAGGCATCCACGATGAAAAATATTCCCTGTTGAAGCGGAGAGACTTGGGTAAAAAACAGCATATAAATATTGAAATTAATTTTGAATACATGTTCTGATTTTAGGACCCTACTTCTATCCATCACAGGCTGTAGTTACAATTTCTACAGAAACAGAGCTTTTCATCAGACGGCTTATGTATATTACAGACAACAGTTTGCCGTCTAGAACATTGGTTGATGATGATGTAGGCTTTCACGGCCGGTGTCTATATGTAGAATGGTTTCCGGACTGAGTTGCCGTGGTCTAGTAGGGTGAATTCCCCTACTAGACCACGGCAACTCAGCCCGGAAACCATTCTACATATTGGTTGATGACATTGTCAGACATGTAACACTGAAATTATGTAATCGCATAAATAAGTTGTTTCAAGATCATGAGGAACATCATTACAATTTGCTTAAGAGCATAGCTCAATGTTACTGCAAAGTACGTTTGCATAATTTGGCAAAAAAATATACAGCCAAGCTACAAGGCGATTTAATTCGTCATAAATTTACGAAACTCATACTTTTTAACCATCAGTAATTTCTGTTTATGGTTATAATAAATGTTTCAGTTGACATGTGTTTCACTTTTTCTAATGTACGAGTAATAAATGTAATAAACGTATTATTACTGATTTCCCAAATGTGTACGAAAACGATCAATTCAACAAGAAAAAATTACCTTAAAATATTTTCATTTCAACATGTGTTCTGAAGTGTCACTAACATTCTCAAATGTACGCGGCTTTGAGTCAACCAATCGGGTTCGAGCGCATACAACCAATCAGGTAGTTTAGGTCAAAATGGCGGCGTCCAGTATTCCGCGTGTCGGATGTCTCTTTTGAGCAGTATACTTTCTATGTATATGGGTTGTGTGCTGTTAACATTATTAACCGTTTCCTTCTCTTTAAACGACATTTTTAACTTTTCTAATAAAGAGAATCGGTGGGAAATTTTTGCACTTATTTACAATAATGTGATTAACATCTGTACCAATTTTTAACTTTATACGAATTATTGTACATCAAAAAGTCCTTTTTATCTACTTTGATTGGAGTTATCTACAAGTCAGTTCACTTAAAAAGCTAAGGACGATTTTTTTGTAACGTAATTTTACGACTGTCATGTGACAAAGTCATAGTTCTCTATATTCGTTATACTTTTCTGTTTCTGAAAGTGTTTCTTTTTTAGAATTTTGACAACTGAGACAGTATGTTTCAATGAATATCAGTGAATACAGCTGCATTCGTCTTTCTGTAAAAAAATGTTTGAAATGAATGACTTCTTGACGGTCTTAGCTTTCCTAGTAAACCTTGCTGAATAATAGTATATGACGTGGCAATGTCGTAGAATTATCGTATCTTTCCTATCACGTCACCTGTTGTTGATTCAAGTCATTATTTGACTATCCAGAGAAGGTGCAGTGAAATCGAAAAACGTCCACGATACGTACAAAGATAAAATGCTGTGCTGCGTATATTTTTTTTGTTATTGTTTACACACGCTGTCTTCATAATAATCTTTCTTTCTTGTAATTTATTGTTTAAATAAAAATCTCATGAAGACTATGAGTAAAACAGTTCTTTTAAGATTGATTGATTCACACGACGCATTCAGGTCACGGAACGGACAGTTTGGCGCAATCCAAGTTTGCGACATTGCCAGGTTGAGTTGAGAACAAATTCTTATACAGTATGAACATTATTGGTGTGGGAAGTGTCGTGTAGATACAATATAAGCGAGTTTTACTGTATTAAGTACAAATAAGATTACTTTTACTACTTTTAAATAAATTACAGACAATACTTACACCATTTTTTAATCATTTCACTCCTTTTACCACGATATTTGCACTAGATATTATTGTAAAAATTAATTTGTTGTTATGTATTTACCTTACCTTCACTGGATACATTTTCGGGACTGGACGAGTTAGATTATTATTTACAAATCAGGAAAATTAAAAAAATCAATAAAATCAGTGGCGGATTCAAGAAGCGAAAATGGAGGAAATTTCCCTCAAATTTAAATGCTTCTGGATCCGCCCTTGATAAAATACATGCTGCCATCTAATTCTAGTTACAATAATACGTACTCATTTTAGCACAGATATTATAATCGAAATCAAAGCGAAATATGTTGTATTTATGTAACATCGACAAACAAATAACGAAGTCATAATACTTACGTTAAGTGTATGGTATTCCCCTGTATCTTGTGGTGGTCTCGGTTTGCACTTTCCACAGCAGAAATTGCAACAACAACACAGACAACAGCAGCAGTAACAACATGTTACTAAACCACAGACTACGAACAACACCTGGAAAAATGAAAAAGTTATACTTTAGGGAATAGAAAAATGGAATCTGTATTTAATTTAAATATTTCTAAGCCATTTTTTGTTGGATTTTCTGTTATTCTTTTTTTCGGGCAGCAACTAAAACATGTACCTACCACAAAAAAGGATCTACTTCGCAATTTACGTGTAGGTATACTTACTATTAGGTATGTCTGTTTTTGATAACGTTCTTAACACGGAAAAAAAATCAACCCACTTTGAATTATGTTACAAATTTTGTTATAGATTTTAGGAATAATAAAGTTAATAAATTTGTACATAACTTCAATCGTTGACTATTTTATGTTTGTAAAATTCTTTTTGTAGCAGTTTTTGTTTTTTATTATTAATCAGATTGCAGTAAGGTCTCGATAATCCGAATCCTCCTGTTCGGATCTATGGAGAGTTCGGGTTACAGTATATAAATATTTTAAAAGGTGGAATGAAACGAATATTTTTTGTAACTGAAGGTACAAATAAATTTCAATTATGTATTAAGTGGTATAGGTACATATGTATTATTACACTTTTTTAAAGGTACTTTGGCTTTTATTCGCTGCTCTAAAAACTATGTAAATAAGGCATATTCAGGCTGGGGATTTTCAGGCGTTTCTAAAGTTTTTCTGGACCCCTTTTTGTATTTATTATATAAATAACCGCTCCTTGCTTTTGACCCACAGTGGGAAATAAACAAGTTAGCAGAACGACGCGCGATGAACAAAAAATCAACATGGAGAAGTCGTTCGGATTATAGAGACGTCCGGATATGCGGGAGTTCGGATTATCGAGGCCGTACTATATCTACCAATTTAGTGTTATAACCGTTCACGCTCCACTTTCATTTCCTATCTCCAACAATTACTCTTTCGTGTTCCATTTTGATATTTCCTTCAGGAATTTTTCATCATCTCGCCATCCATGACAGAAGTATTGCTTTATCAGGAGCACGGAAACAATACAGCGCATGTGCATTAGCATCAGATGCAACATAACCTTGTCAAATAAATGATGAACTTTCCAAGTGATTGCGAGATGGAAATGTTATATGTACCGAGGGATGAAAGTGGGCTAACGCAGGCCACTTTTGTAACCTGTTATAGCCCACTTTCTTTCCTCGGTGCGTTACTGTTAAATCCTCTGTGATAAAGTACATTTGTCGCTTCTAAACTTTCAAATCAACATTTTCAAATTTAAATCCTCTCATACTTAATGTTATATATGTTTTCCTTTCTCGATTTGTTCTAACTTCTTGTTTAAATATTTATATATTATCATCATCAACACGTGACACTTCTTTTATTTCTTCTCTCACATTTTCGTTTTCCATTTGCACCCATTCTTTAAAACTATTCATACTCTTTTGTTTTTCTCCAATTTTATTTAGTATTTCATCATGTCTCTCCATTTCTTTTAAATTAAAACAGTTGCTGAACAGTAGCATACGACTTGACAACGTCGCAACAACATGGGGCATTCAAATAGGTAATTGGTAAACTCACACTTCGATCATTTTGTATCAGTTCAAGTATGTAACGATGCCATCTCGAGTAAGTGACGCAATAAGTGAATTTCTGTGCTAATGCGCTTGGGAGGTGGAGCAAGAGTGCGCAGCGCCGGCCAACAAATTGGAATACAATTTACGCTGGGAAATTGTTGTCGTACAACGAATTATTGTGTGAAAAATATAGCAGATTTAAATAAACTTTTTTTATCTACAGGGTAATTATTAAAAAGTAAAAATGACAAGAGAAATTATAACCGAATATACTGCTTTAGATTTTCTATAGTTTTATTTATAGATTTTTGAGCTTCGCCGATTGTTTTCGTCGCGTCTTGTTTGACATTATGAAATGCGATGTCGACCTCTTTCTTCATAGCATTTACAACTTCCGCTTCCATTTTATTTAGTGTTTTGTTACGTAGATGGCGCTCCATAGCTTGTTGTGCTTCACGTATCGTCTTCGCGGTGCTCCTCTTCACATTCTCGAAAGCTCGTTCGATCTCGCGATGTTTTTCGATCGTTTTCCTCAATGTCGATTCCTGCATCTTCCTTTTAGCCTCGTCGAGGAATTGGTCCATTGATTTTCTGTAGAGGGTGCGCTCTTGCGGATTCGATAGCATTTTCTCTTTCTCGCGAGACCCAGCTTTAAGCCGGTTTATTGTTTGCCGAGCACTTGCCACGTGCTTCGTTGTTTCTCGTTTCATACATTCGAAAGCTTCGTTAATATCTCGTCGCGCTTTTTCCAGAGATGTGTGCTGACGATCTTTTTCATTGCGAAGCGCAAAATCTTTGATCTTAATCGGAGACGTTTTCTCTGGTTGCAACTGATAATTTTTCTTCATAGAATTACTATTGTTAGTTATAGCAGACGTCTTCTTTGGTACCTCAGTTAATACTATCTCGTACACTTTCGGTTCTTTTTGGATATGCTGCTTTTTAGTTTTCTGTTTTGGGGAATCCTTATTTTTTTCAACTTCTATTTCGCGTTTTGATATTTTGGACGGGGGCGATTGTCTGCCTTTGTCTAAACTGCTTTGGTTTGATGATGAAAATTTATCAATTTTATTCGATGATTTCTCAGTAAAATCGAATTTATCTATTAGATCTGAAACGCCACCGATGGAGCTGTTTGTGGAGTAAAACGACGTATTCGTCTTCTTCAAGTCGTCTAAAGACTGGCGAAAGAGTCCTTTAGACATGCTGATCAAATTGCTCGTCCGTTCTTTAAATCTGCTTATCATTGTGTCCATTTCGGTACCGAAATCGGGATCTATGTAACTATTTTTAGTTTTGGGAATCGCTGAAGACGGTGGAGAATGAGATGTAATGGAATACGAAGAGGGATATACGACGTCTACCAAGTTTTCATCTCGCACATCATCAGATGCAGTTTTAGGTTTCGGTACCGTTGTCGGATTAATTTTATTTTCATCTTCGTTGTTCTCGTTGAATATTTCCTTTGATGAAGGCATCACGTTGTCGGTCGTTTCCCGGAATTTCGACAAAAGCAAATCAATTTCTTGTGAGAAGTTATCCATTTTTTTTATTTTATTGTTATACGATCTTCATGAGAAAAACTAAAAATTTTGATGAAAAATAGTAATGAAGTGACATTAAATGTAGATGACAAGTTGAAAGAACATTTTCACAATTTCTAATGATAACCGTGCAATGAAAGTTTCCATAGTTTCCATAAGGTGTTTTGAGAAGATGTTGTTAATTAACTAATTACAATTTGAAAAAAGGAGTACTTAAACAACAATAAAAAAAAACAGCTCAACTTAACTGAAATAATAAATAATCCTTTTAAATAAACTTTGCATTAATTAAAACATTTTGTCACTTACTTCACATGTAATGCCAAAAATTTGGGCACTTTGAATGTATGAACTTAGTAAAACAAAATTCATTCTGTCTGGCATTTTATGTAGGTACAATATACAAATTTGTTATTAAAGAAATAAAGAAATTAACTGTTAACGACCTCATAAAATATTTATCAACTGACCCCTAATCAAATACAGATATACATACGCATATGTTTACTAAAACCTAGTGTACTTTTAATTCTGGGAAAAGATACAAAATATTTAGTTTAAATGATCAAAATAATGTAAATCCTGTAAACTGTACTGCGTAACGTGTAGCATGTCCTGAAGGTTTCAAATATATTTTTGTATAATTATAAAGTTAAGTTAAGAATGTACATTAAAAGTTTCTGTCGAAAAGAAACATTAAATATTCCCAAACTGATTTGATTTTAGATTTTCCTGTCCAAAATACATATTTTTAACTAAAAATAAGTCATCACACTAAACAAACTGGCTAATGCATTCTAATAATCCGACAATAGATAAGCCAAAAACTAACAGATTACTAAATATTTAATCTCATAAATTATGCTTGGTTAGCATTCTGTCGAAGCGGCCAGACGCGGATCACGATTTCGAGATCATTGGTTCTCGTCAGCGCGTCATAAGTTGTCCCGATAGAATAATTTACGCAGACGTCGTTTAAGATATTAATTAAATTTGTAGTATTACGATAAATTGTTATTTGCTGGCAGAAAACAATTTATAAGGAGAGGTCGCATCCTGTTAAATCAAGCTATTAAAAATAGGCTTTAGTAAGTACCAATTGCGTTAAAGGGGTTTTATGATCTTATGTAATAATTTGACATCTAAATATGATCGTGAGCCCCCTTTTTCAGTTTCTTAAAATCATTCGGTAGCGCTACCGCGTGTGCTACACCAAAAGTTGACAGCAAACAGATTGTGCCACCACGTGTAGGATTTTTTTTAAGTTTTATAACCATCAAGAACTAAAAAAAAATTATTTTTTTTGTTTATATAGAATATTAGGAAAAAATATTCCGGAAAATTATAAATAATGCGGAGCAATTTCAATCGAACCCCTAGTTTTAGTAGGTTTTGCTTAACTACGATATTAGGAATTTAAGTCATTATTTTGTGCAATTTTAACTTTTTAAACGGTTTCTGAAAGTAGAAATTATAGACTACAATTCCTCTATCTAAATTTTTTGAATACGGCTGTTGAAATGTGCCAAAAATATTGCCAAATTGAGCTCTAAATTCTTATAATTACAATTATATGCTGTATCGCCCCGATGCCTTCATTTGCGGAAGTACACTGCTACATTAATTCTCATTTTTTAATAATCTTCTAGAGCGACAAATTTCAGTTTTTGGCACTAAATTATGACCTGAAGAATTTGTTGGTGTTGTCCTTCGGGAGTAGAGGCCGTCGTCGGTTGGAATTGCTTCCTGACGTTTCGCTAGCACGAGTGGCGAGCTTATAACAACGAAGATGGAAGTACCTCAGAAGAAGCTCGCCACTCGTGCTAGCGAAACGTCAGGAAGCAATTCCAACCGACGACGGCCTCTACGCCCGAAGAAGGACAACACCAGCTCATCAACTGGCCGCGAAATCCATAATCAATTTGAAGAATTAGTGATTCTGCTAGCTTTGGTTATTAGTTCGGGAACATTTTTAGCACATTTCAACAGCTCTATTAAATAAACTGCGTTGAAGAAATCTAATCTCTACTTTCAGAAACAATTTACAAAATTAAGATTGATTAAATACGGTGACATAAACAAAATAATGCCTTAAATTCCTAATATCGTAATTACGCAAAAGCTACTAAAGCCAGGGGTTTCCCTCGGGGCTCGTTTGAAAGTGCTCCTCGTTAGCTATAATTTGCCGGAATATTTTTTCTTAACGTTCTTTATTACCCGAGATATGAATTTTTAAAGCAATGATCTTTTCTTATCGTTTCTTTGACTTTCACGCCAAAGAATCAACCAATTGGACTACTGAAAAAATTATTTTACTGGTTATTTGTCCATTGGATGTAATCTGCTTCGTTGGCATATAAGCCAGTGCGCGTTATGGATTTTTTATCCGCGTTACCAGTCGGCTCCAAGATTAGCCCGACGTTACCAATAGACCCTTGACGTTCCAACACTAGACTAGACCGGACGCTCACACACACACACACGCGCGCGCGCGTAGAGGTGTATGTACACGTTTACACGAATACATTGCAATCTGTAGGGGAATTACCAATTAAAATAAATAATAAATGTGGTCTAATCGAAGTGATCATACCCTGATTATTATTATTTTTAATTATTACAGTAAGACCCCGCTTAACGCTGTTTCGGTTCAGTGCTCTTTTATTTCAACCCGGGAATTCCCCGAAATTGTGCGCGGCGCTACGTTTCCAAATATGTACCTACATAACATATCCGAAACAGTGTAGTTGTTTCTTGTTTGGTGCGGTGCTGTAGGTACGGAAGCATTTTTATCATTTGAACCATTTGTTGACATTATTGTAACTATAAATTTATATAATACTATAACGATTCATACAGTGACAAACATTATGATCTTTAACTATTAACAATGAAATATTTAATAGTGGCGTATTTTAAATACATTAATATGAATTGAATTAAAGAACATTAATTTGTGGTAATTTGTAGTTGGTTCTTTAATTGAATTCATATTAATGTATTATGATCTTTAGTTTTTATCAAGGGTGATAATGAAAAACAAGAAAAGAAAGCAGTCAGAAAAAGCATTTCACTGGAAACTAAAATGCAAGTGATTAGAAGATTGATTAGATTCTGGTGAACGTCAATCTCAAATTAGTGCTGCATTGAATTTGGCAAAAGGAAAACGCAAACTACATTAGATGCCTTCTTGACAAAAAGGCAGAAAATTGGAAACACAAAATAGACTGAATGATCTGACTGACTTGGAATTTTATTTGTTTTTATAAGTATATTCGTTTATATTGTTTTTATTTTTGTAAGAAATAAATGTTTGGTTTTATTTTTATTAAAAAAAAAAAAACAAAATTATTAAATTTAATACCTAACCAATTTTCTATCCATCTTCCCCTAACGCCATTATATACATGTTAAGATAGCCTTGTTTAGCGCTGTTTCGCATTACGCTTTACTTTGATGGAACGTATCCTACCCGTTAAGCGGTCTCTTACTGTATTTTAATTGTTGAATTGTACTGTTTCTGTGCAGTACAAAAATGTGTATTAAATATAAAAATAGTAAAACAGAACATTTAATATTCGCATCGATATTTAGAAATGATTTCTAGGTGTTCCATAATATTTTTGTAGCAGATTTTCATGTATCTTTTGATAATGACGTAGCTGTCGAAACAAATTTGTTAAGAAATTTTAAATATATTTTGTGAAGCTTATCCAACTGTGTTTTTGTATTCATTTCTGATTTTTTTATGTTTGAAATTACAATTAGCTAATTTTAGTATTATAATTCTTCATGCTTAAAAAAACGTACCTGGACTTAACAGCTGTTTCGATTTATGTTTTTATGACCTACAATATTAACTACAGCCAGTGCACCCTGTTCTTAACATACGTTAATTTTCTAAACGAACACTACAACCGCAAGAAAGCTCAATTTAGTAGATAGCAACCTCTCCTTTTTAATAGTACAGCTTAAAATACAGTGATAAATTAAATTTCCCTGACGTATTAACACTTACCTTACACCATGTTGAAGTGACAACAAAGTAAGCGTTCACATTTTCTTCGCCAAACTGTTCTGCGATGTATAAACCTAAACTACCATAATTATCATAAATATTTCGCTTGGTAGGGTCATTGAGAATTGAGTGGGCACGATTGACTTCTTTGAATTTTTCGGCAGCATCTGGGTTGTTCGGGTTTTTATCGGGATGAAATTTCAACGCGAGTCTTCTGTAAGTTTTTTTAATGTCTTCTTGAGTTGCAGTTTTTGGTAACTGCAGGACCTGATACAATGAGTCGCCTTGCGTTCTGTAAAAGATGAAGCAAAAATTGCCGCTTTAACGGAACAAATGATTCTCGGATTATCGAAAATACGGATAAATTGATTAATAATTAAACGTCAATATTCGATTAAGATTGTATGACTCACGATAACTTTCGTTTAGGATGATCCATGCTCTCCGGATGGTTGGTAAAATGATGCAGGTAGCGAAAAATACGTGTTCACTTTATTAACTAAATATTTCACTAACAGCAACTAATACATCCATCTTTTCCAATGAAAAACAATTTTAAGTAACTAAATATGTTAGTTTTAAATCACTGCCAATTGCGACTTGTCGGTATTATACTGGCGATCTGATATAATGCAAACATGTAATACAATGAAGTTCATGTAAATGTTGTAAACACTATGATATAAATACTGTAATTACACACACATTCATAAATATTATTTGGCATTGGCATGAATTTAACCGTCAATAGTAAATTGACATTTTTCTTGTCGTTGCAGTCTTTTGCGCCATCTATCTAAACTTCTAAACCAACAGAAATTTGGCAAAAAAGCATAGACGTAACAAACGATTTTATTTATTGTAAGTTTCGAAAGGGGAATTTACAAGGTGAACCATTTTAAACGAAGTACATACAGACGGTTGCTTACAGTGCTTTCATAAATGTCGGAGAGCCACGTGACCTTCATAACCAACAATACGAGATGCACAAAATCAATTCAAATATCCCTAGAAATACGTACATGATTTCTGACAAATTACAAAAAGGTCTGGGTTTGAAATGGAAAAGTTACTTAAACTTTTAGTATTGAGCCCAACAAAACAAAAGCGTGTTAAAATAAATAAAAGAAGCAAAAAGGCAAGAGGGACTATTTTATTATCATTAATCGAACATAAACAAAACTCATAAGAACAACACCAACATTTAGTTGATAGGGTGATACTAATTTTAGTAATTCAGTGCGCCAACCTCAAATCAACGAATACACTGCAGGTTACTAAAAACTGTGTTACGTGACTCGGACATTTTTGAAGTAGGTAGATTTAAATTTCTTTTAGATTTTGTTGTTATTCATGTCGGATTACTTTTACTTTAAATTATTAAAAGTTCTCCATCCGCCTAAGGGGATAAACCACCATTGTTACATTTGGTAATTGTTCAGTTTAGTATCAGAAATCGATTTTCTTGTATAGTTCGTCATACTGATCAAGAGTATTGTATACAAATGAGCCGTTCATGGTGTTTTTGAGCTTTTAAAAATTAAAAAAAAAATAGTAATCACTTGATGACGTAGTAGTTGAAATTGTTGATTTATTTTAATATTAGGTGCATGTTATATTTGTTTTTTTAGATTTCATAAAAAACATTTGAATGTCTTTATATCTGCGTTGTAGTTTAGGTCGGCGGCTGAGTGTGTGTGGATGTAAACGTACAGATCCATACCCACAACCCTGTAACCTAGCACGTTAGTCGATAAATAAACAGTTCGTAGTGGTTCGTAGTCAAGTGTTGTTTATCTACACAAACATAACATGGTCGCAAGATTAAAATAAACAACTATGCAAACAAACGATGTCGTTATCGCATTCGTACACATACACATTTTTGGAAGCTCAAAAATACCATAAACGGATCATTTCCACGATGTTCACGTATACTGTATGATATAACTGTTTATCAGTAATTCTTCAATAAATCCTTTTTTCTGTAATTTTATTTGTTTTATTTTTAATTATCTGCTCCTACCATTAATGTAAAAACCAAAACTATATTTACAAAAAATTAAGACTTTAGTAACAGAATTCCGTTAGAACTTTCTTACTCCTATTCCATAAAAGTTCACCAAACGTCATTAATCAAAATATTATAATAAAGAAAAAAATAGAAACATTCAAATTTACCGCCATTTAACGTTTAGTTCGGCCCAAATTCATAGAGGCGCTGTTCGGTTTTCAGTTATTATAGAAGTGCCCATCAGTGCCCATTCTTATATACGTTAGTATATATAGTATATTCTTTGGTTCACGTGGTTTATGTGAATGTGTGTGGCCTACTAGATCGTATTATAAACATGTGATTTGTCATGCTTCTTTTATTGACGCTGCCATTTTTTTATCGTCGATCACTCATCGTCCAGTACCGCAAAGTAAAGCGACACGCATTGGGCAAACTTTCATTATATAGAGATTTCAACATTGGTTAGGTTAGGTTTCAGACAAAAAACGGGTTTATTAGCAATGATCATACAAAAGCTTCAAACGGTATAACTTTGGTCATTTTTTTTATACGACAGTATTTAATGCCAACTTTAAAAATATAAATGTTTGATTTAAACGTCTCCGAAGCAAGTTTTCAAACTTGTACTCCAAATTAATGATTGTTTTAATGTAAACCCTTATTTTTGGGTCCGGATCCTAAAAGCGCGTCAAATTTCTTTTTGATAGGGATTAAACGTCAATTCACGACCATTTCAAAAAAATTACCTTGATTTCTGGGTTAAATTTAAGGCCATAATTATATTTTACCCTAATAATTGTGTAACTTTTCTCTACTTTTTCTTTTATTCACCTAAATTTTTTCCCGGGGATTACTCATCAAATAGTTCATTTAAAATGAGTATCTGTATCTGTATAAATAATTTCAACTTTGTTACGATAACTAATTGTTGTTTAGTACTTTAAAATTATTAGATTAGAACGTATTAAGTTATTTGGATAGATTAGATTATATTAGCGTGTATTCTATAATGATTTCATCGGTTTTAAGGTGCAAAGTATCCTTTTAAACCTTAAATGTTTATTTTAAAGTTGACTGTACCTGCTTTATCTTATCATTACTGGAATGCATTTTTATAGCAGTTTTCATGTTCATTGAACGTTTTTTAAATAATACATTAAATAAACAATTGATTGTATAAACTTTTACATTGTGTTCAATCCACTAGGTCTGGATGAATTAGAAAATTGTGAAAAACGGAAATAGTAATTTTGAAGTGATTTTTACTCTTAACGTTTCTCTGCAAAAAATATGCATGTGAGCTTTAGCTCAATAGTTTTTGTTTTGTTGCAAATAATCAGACAGTCCACTATCCGAACAATCACTTTTATTATCTAGATACGATGCGTACAAGGGGTACTATTACAAAATGCTTAGAGAAACTTGACTGGCCGCCTGACTATTAATGAGTGATTGATTGAATCCAATTGAATCAACGGCATGTTCCGCTGCCCGCCGAGTCCCTGGTCGTGCTTTTTAGGAAAGTCCCAGCTCGTTGGGATCGGACATCGCGGCGCCTGCTTGACGGCAACGCGTCGCCGGATGACGAGCGCTCACATGCATATTCTTATTTTGACATAAATTAACATATACCTAAGCACAACATATTGGTCACTTGGAACGTTTTCTTGTTAGTAATTTTCATTAGTTAAAATCATTAAATTTTATTAGGTATACCGTTATAACGTGTTTACAGTATACTGTGTGACGTAACGTGTCACAGTGTATATCGGAACACGGTCTGTAGCGAACGCGAGCATGCTTGTGTTCGATCGGGTACACTTGTGCGTGTTACGGGCTAGCTTGACTAGCCGCAGCCGGTTTAGGCAGTGTGTGCGTCGTATTTGTAAACGTGTGTCTCGTACCTGCCTTCTAAGAAAGTAATTAAGGAGTTCGCCGAAAACGTAAACAATGAATTGGCGTAGTCCTGATTCGGGTCTACAGGCCGTCGTTGGTTGGAATTACTTCCTAACGTTTCGCTGGCGCGAGTGGCGAGCTTCTTCAGAGGTCTTTCCATCTTCGATGTTGGATGTAGACAGTCTTACATCCAACATCGAAGATGGAAAGACCTCTGAAGAAGCTCGCCACTCGCGCCAGCGAAACGTTAGGAAGTAATTCCAACCAACGACGGCCTGTAGACCCGAATCAGGACTACGCCAATTCATCAACTGGCCGCGAAAGCCTTAACCATTTTGTCAACGTAAACAATCTTACAAACTTCCACACTTTTCTGGATTGTTATATGATGCTATAAAAGTGGAAAGACGTTTTACAGTTAGTAATAAATTGACCGTGACAGTGGTAACATCCGAAATAAATCGACAGTGTTAGAGGTGAAAAGACAAATAAATAGAGACTCGCATATAAGTGAGTGTTGTAAATAAATAGTAAGCTAAGTTCAGTATTAATTAATAGTGTTTTTAAGTAGTTAATTAAATCAGTGTAAATAAATTGTATTCCTGTACTTAGTCTTGTAAAATAATAAAAACTTAATAAACCCACGAACATTACAATATTCATTACGATTTAGTTTGGTTAATCGTTCTAATATTTAACCATGTATGTAGCTTTATCTACATCTAATCCAAACAAGGTTACTTACCTTAATTTGAAGGTTTTTTAATGAAATTATTTGTCCGGTGATAGAACTGCTGAGAATCAGGTACACTTGGTGCCTTGTACACCATCAGTTTAAAAAAATATTCAGTGCAAATTTTCATTTCTTTGTTAGACCTGTGTGAGAAACTGAAGACCATTTCCGAAGTTTTCACGGCGGAATTCGCGCCGATTGTCCACACTGTTTAGAAATATGCTCTTATTGTTTAACAAAATTATAACTTTAGGTATCGATATGTCGAAAACGTAGCGTGATATCAGAAAATTTTATTATTTATTTTTGTCTTATTTTGGATTAATAAAACTAAGAGAATTTGTGGTGTATTCGTTGTGACATTTTTAAAACAATAAAAATCAGAAATGAATACAAAGACACAATTGGATAAGTTTCACAAAATTTTGTGTCTTTGTATTCATTTCTGATTTTTATTATTTTGGATTGCTTTAACGTAATCAAAATGACCTCCATCTTTCCCCTCAACAAAAATTCAACCCGTACTGTTTATAAATAACATCAGTTTAACAAAAAGTAACAATATAATATGTAAATATTTATTTTTCTATGGAGTTGTATTAATCGTAAGACAGAAATTTCTTAAAAACACATATGTAATAATAAATAAATTGATCATTGCTACATAAAAATTATAATACTTGGAATTAGAAACAGCTTCAACTAGTTAGTTATGACTATTTTGTTTTCCGACGATGATGAGTTTGTTTCATTAGTAAATAATAAAGCAATATTGTTGAAATCTGTCACTTAACTCAGCTGTTTGCTGTAAATCTAGCTATTAGACGGTCAGATAGTTATACGTTTTACTACCTTATTTTCTCTCTTCCGCCTTTAACAATAAGAGGCTTGAAAAGCATGTAAATCAATGGAACTTACAAATTAATTCACATACTTTTCAAGAGAAAGAAAAGAGAAAATGGGGCACTTAAGTGTACGACTATCTGATAGTCTATACTAAATGTAACTAAATAGAAGAAAAAGGCGCGTGTTGTTTTTCATTATTTCAAATCAATTACGTTGTTAATTAATTAAGAAAGTTGCACTTGCAACTCCGATATTTCTGTCGTCATTTCATCGGGAAGGTCAACGGTGTTTTCAGTCTCTTCATATTTTTGTTCAAATTTCGTTTCGTGTAGGTCTTCCAAGTCTTGACCAGTCTCGTCGTCGTTGCTAGTATTGTCAGGATTGGCGTTGCTATCTACACTATTTTCCGCATGCATACCATCTATAAATAGATAATTAGATAGACAGAAACAAATATGTAATAAGAAATCATTTGATAGTCGTAATTCGTACCTGCGTTAGTATTATCAACTTGCTGTTGATCTTGTTGGATGGTCGAAATGATGGGTTTCGTACGTCCGTATTTTTCGTGAATGGCACGATGCCGTTTCAAAGCGAACCGATCGGAAAAACCGACACTGCAAATGTCGCATTTGAACGGCTTTTCACCCGAGTGTACTTTGGCATGGTTTTTCAGATGCGTCGCTTGATTAAAGCACGAACCGCAAATATCACAACGGTACGGTTTCTCACCGGTGTGGATGCGCCGATGGTTCCATAACGTCGAATGTCGCGCAAATGATTTGTCACAAACCTAATTTTAGTAAAAAAAAAAAAAAGAATTAATCGAAACAAATTTTTATAATAACCATTTTATTTCACTAGCGTCCCCTACCACCCGGCGATGGAACTTGGCAAAATCAAGCACACATAATTTTTCCGGTGGTTACACCTGTTATCAGAGATGACATATTTAAGATACAAGTATCTGAAATACAGATATAAGATGGGAAATACGTATTTAAATCTTGTATCTAAAATACTTTTTTAAAATTCATTTTGTATCTTGTATTTAAATACCTTTTGTTTAGTATCTTAGTATTTTGTAAATACTATTTGCTAAAATACTTTTAGTAATAGCAATCTATGAATTTCTTCACAAAACGTGACAAGATTCTATGGTGCCATTAATTTTAAATATCAATGTTACCATAGATAAAAATGAACGCGCGGTTAAAATTTTAGTTTGGGACCAAATTGATAGAGTATAATCGTCTATGAACACCCCCCCCCCCCCACTGACTCGTGTCATTTATAATTACTCCCAATTTTTTTGTGTGGTAACAACAATAACGCCTTTTAGTCCAGTCACTTTAGAGAAAAAAAGGGGTAAATCTCGGAATTTGAGATAATAAGCTGGAAACTCGTGTACAGCTTCATTTTGGCGTTCTAAAAGTTGTCTCAAAAGTCTCATATTATCTCGTGTCTGCGTCGTAAGTTATTCGAGGTCAAAGGTCACGAAAATCGTTTTTTTGCAATTATCTCCGTTTCTATGGTTCCAATCACTTCAACACTTATTATGAAAATTAAAGATAAATAAATTTGCCACAACTATTGTCTCAACTTTTTTTCTATAAACTCAACCATTTTCGAGATAAAGGGCGGAGAGCACCCAGCGCTCAGGCATACATACTGTAATACAAGGTCAAGCGTGAATCTCGGTGAATAATACCTTGTATACAGTTACTAAATCATTAAAATATTATCAACAATAAATAATTTGTATTATTTATTAGTTAATACATTGTACTGAATGATGTTTTATATATATTTATAAAATATCAATTTTCTTCTTCTTCATCATCATCTTCTGGGAAATTGAAAATTTCAATTTCATCTTCATCATCTTCGTTTTCCTGCATCATTGTCTCCATACCTTCTAAAATTTCTGGATCAAATGCAGTTTCTTGCTCGGGATCGTCTTGCAATACAACAGCATTGAGACAAGCTTGCCCATTGCATTGTCCACAAGCTAGAGTGCATTGCAAGCCTGATTTTCTGCATCCGCAGCGTAAACCACAACCATTCTTACAATTACAAAATATTGTACTGAGTAATTCACTTGGAGCTGGTGGTAATAGTGTAGTTATTGGCTGTAGAAATTCATTTTGGAGTACCCAGCCCCATTCTTGAGGATCTAAATCATGTCCTAACCACTTTTGAATTTGGTAATAAACACGATTTATGTGTTGATGAGCTGCTGCACTTGTTGGTGGAAGATTAGATAACTGGACAGGTTTATGAAGTTTAGTATATTTAATGAATTGAATGTATCTGTGATGATCAATATTATTTTCAGATTTCGGAGCATTATATATTGCTAGTAAGATGCGTACTCCATTTTCGTATAATTGCTGTACAGGGCAGTTTTCTTGTAGAAAAACTTGAGCCAGTTCATCGAAATTAGCAAGTTTTTGAAGTGATTCTATAAAAGTTTTTTTCCCTTTATTAAACAGCGCAGAAGTTGTATCACAACCACTAAATGCATGTAAAAATAGAATATGTTTCTTAGAAAGAGGATATTTGTCAAAACTTTTTGAAGAATAGACTTGTGCTTTAACATTGCCTTTTCCAGGTTTTTTAAAAAAAATCTCTTCTTGATGTAACTGAGTGCGTCCAATTAAAATAACGAGCAAATCTATGTCTTCTCCTATGATGACGACAGTCCTCTCATGTTTGGATATTTCAATAGCAGTTTCGATAATAAGAACATCAGCATCATCTCTCGCTTGTTCTGTTGTGATATTTACACTTTTTAACTTTTCAATGAGCATATCAATAAGTTTCTTTTTATTATATTGATTTGACAAAAACTTGTCTTGGCTGATTGGCACAATCATTGTTTCATCGAAACAAACTTCATAGGATTTTGAAAGAGCAGCTGTTCTTCTGAATTGTTCCATTGCTTTTATATTTTTAGTGTAGTCCGAGTATCCGTCAAATACAACAACAGTTTTTGATCCATAATGTCTTTGTAAATACTTGACGTATTTATCTATAGCGACAAAAAAAGTATCGTCTTTGCTCCATACAACGCGATGCAGAAGAAATCCACCATCGATGATATAAGTTACATCATTTTCATTAAATTCAATATCAACAGGTGTCATATTATCATATAATGTAGATTTCGTGGTTTTTCTCATGCCATTACTGTCAAATAATGACGCTGGATATGGACTTAAATCATATTGAAGGTATCCTTCGAGATTACTTTCAAACTGTTTGGTTACAGTTATCCTTTGGAAGAGTAACAATGGATCTACAGAGACTTTACAATCGTTAATTTTGACTAATTCGTTAACAGCTGAAAGCGGCAAAACCTTATCAGCGCGTTTCAAAGTTATTTTATTAAATTTCAAGTCAGTTATGTTCACCATAGACTGTAATCCGATTTCATGGGCATTGTAACAATTAATCTGGTCATTTCCAACGATTCCAGAAGCTAAGGATACCAATTGTTTTATTTTTGGAAAGGGATCATGAAGTTTAAGCCATTCAACTAGCTTACCTACATCAATGTTATCTCTTTTTACTCTTGAATCTCTTGCATCAACGTGTTGTTCAGCAGAATCTAATGAAATATTACAATACTTTTCAATTTCTTCACAAATTGTATTTGTAGCGTACATAGCATACACCCATTTACATAAAACACTCTAAACACTCTCTTGAGTACTGCGACCTCGAGATACTCCCCCTTCTGTCTTCATTGACTTCATAAGACTTTGTTCGATTATCATGTCGGTCCATGTACCAGAATAGAATTTTTCTGTTCGTCTCACAGTGAAGAATCCATCTTTAAATTTCTGAAAAGTTTGTTGATCCATTGTCTTTTCCAACTTCATCATATCTTGAATATATAAATGAGTAGATTTTGCATATAAAAAGTGACCACAAGCATGAAAATACGGCAGCATTTTTCGTACTGCATCAAGATGTTCTTCGAAGAGTCCCAGTCTTTCAGCGCGAATAAAGTCTAGTACTATCGATACCATATCAAAATATTGTACCCATAACTGTGCTGTAGGACCTCGAGCTTTCAATTCCTTCAGTTTATCATGAAATTGATTAATAAATGAGTTCGAATTACCTATACAACCTTCTATATCTTCATAAGCAACATCACGACAAGTTGTTTGTTCAATTAACTCATCCAACACAGAATCATCCAACTTCATGTCTTCAAAAATTATCGTTGATAATGCAAGTCGTAATAGTGTATGACCTCTGATACTTCTTGAATATGCGTGTCCATTTAACATTTTGTCGATAGAATTAGTAGCATATATTGTACCCAAAGCTTCCTTGATTCCACTTCCGTTCATTACATATCCTATGCATCCAAGAAATGACATGAGCATATGAAATCCCCCTAGTTTAACAACTATTTTAGATATTTCTGAGCGCTGGGTGCTCTCCGCCCTTTATCTCGAAAAGGGTTGAGCGTATAGAAAAAAAGTTTAGACAATAGTTGTGGCAAATCTATTTATCTTTAATTTTCATAATAAGTGTTGAAGTGATTGGAACCATAGAAACGGAGATAATTGCAAAAAACCGATTTTCGTGACCTTTGACCTCGAATAACTTACGACGCAGACACGAGATAATATGAGACTTTTGAGACAACTCTTAGAACGCCAAAATGAAGCTGTACACTAGTTTCCAGCTTATTATCTCAAATTCCGAGAATTACCCCTTTTTTTCTCTAAAGTGACTGGACTATTTGTGAGATTTGAGAAACGTAAATTTTATTTTAACTGGTCTTACTTAAGTCTTTAATTAAAATCATTAAAGTATAATATTTTGTCTTGTCACATTTGCACGATCAATGCGATTTATTCGTAAATAATTCACGTAAAAGGATAAACTTACGTTCAATAAAATGTTGTTTACTTAGAGAAGTATTTTATCTTGAAAAAGTAATTGAAAGATACGTATTTTGTATCTAGTATTTCCGATACCATTCCAGAAAGTTATTTGCATCTGGTATCTGAAATACTTAATTTAAAAGTATCTTGCATTTTGTATTCCAGATACATTGTACAAGGGTATCTTGTACATCTCTGCTTGTTATAAAATAATTTGAGTATTCAATCTTTATTTTGATTATTATACCTCTAGTAGACGCTCACGAGTCCGCCAAAGATTCTATTAGAATATTTCCAAAGTTGTTTATAAATCCGTGCAAAAATTGAAAGAAAAAGAGGCGGAGCTGGTAGTTTTCAGGAATTTTTAATTAATCTCATGAAATTGAGATTGAAATCAATCGATTTGTCTAAAGCAGAAAGTCAGAGAGTAGTTTAATTGAGCTGGAAATTTTGTGTTCAAACTTTTATTTTTATGACTATAAATTACAAATTATTGTTTCGTTTAGGAATATAGCAGCACGTAGTGACCAGCCTCTTGTTTTTATTAAAAGTAGAGCACATTCTTCTGGATACCCTTTTACACTCCAATTAATTCTTTGGTTTCTTTTTTATTAATAAACGACATAAGAATTTTTTTCCATTAAAATGTACGATCTACAATGGTGGTGTTAATCTAAATTCACGCTTTTTAATTTAGTGCACCACTGGTAAATCTAAATCTGTGTGATGTTGTCACATTCTATCGTCGATGTGGATTTAGCGGTTGTCAATATAGTCAGTCAAGAGGATTTTCGTAGGGAACTGTTTTAGATTTATCGTGCAATATTTTCTTTTCATCTCGGATTCTTGCAATACATTTTTTTCGTTAAAGATATATGGATTATAGAAATTCATTACCATCGAACAACCGTCATAATCTTAGAACTAAACCTAAACTCATACTCCAGTTTCCTCCTATCCTCTCATTCCCAGAAAACTAGAAAATCTGACAGCGATTCCTAATTATTTGATATTTTTTAGTAATCTAAAGTCACCCAGTCTCTCCCTGACCTTTCACGCCTAATTTCACTTCTAATATGCCTTTAATTAGCCCCTCGTGTCTCAATCTCGAATTATAAAAGTTTCACTTATGCCGAGACTTTATCATTATTATAACTATTTTTTAAATATATTTAAGTACGTATATTACCTACCTCACAGACGTACGGTCGTTCGCCGGAGTGTATCCTTTCGTGATTTTTTAGATGTGGAGATTGAGAAAATTGCATTCCACATACGTTACACCTGTACGGCTTCTCCCCCGTGTGGATGCGAGAGTGATTTTTTAAGTAAGCGGCTTTGGCAAAGGCCAGGCCGCAAATGTTGCATTTAAAATTCTTCTCTCCCGTATGAAGACGTTTGTGTGACCAGAGCGACGAATATCGACTGAATGAACCTGAAATTTATGCGCCTGCGCTTAGAGAAGAACCGAACAAGCTCGAGAATCACGGCATACTTTAACACAACCACTGAAACACTTACCGTTACAAATATTACAATGAAAGGGTTTGTCTACGTTATTTTGTTGATTCTTCGAACCTCCTATAAATATAATGCCACTACCGTTACACTTTGTACATTTGGTTACTGATGCGACTCCTCTTCTTTTTACAGGATGGGCGTTCTTTACCGCTAACGGAATTGTATTTTGCGTTCCTATTAAAAAAATTTAAGTAATATTAGTTGCATATACTCTTGCAGCACGATTTATAGAATAAGACACAAAAAAATTAATACCTACAGTAAATTAAAATGTACTTGCATAAACAAAAAAATAACAAACCACCACAGTTAGTAAGTTATACTAATATAATAAATGTTAGTGCTATAAATATGTTACTACTTTATCAACATATCAACAGAGACATTCGGTAGTAGGTAATTGTTTTGTCGATGAAAACAGTCTCCCAAAAAGTTACGTACAATTCTTTGCTAGCTATATAACCGTTGCAAATGGTACATCAAGTATGTATCAAGGAAGTCGACTGTAACTCATGAAAACTGGATAACAGAAGGAGCTCAAGTAGAAAAAGTGAGGCAATGAGTCTCGAAGTGTGCTGTACTACGCAAGTTGTGCATGATGCTGATTCGTTGTATCCGATATGTGAACTAGTGGCGCATTCGCGTTAATGTATAAATGCGCATCGTGCTTATTTTGCTACGTACATATTTAGATTGTACTTTTTCATAATGAACATGTTGCACGTTTAAAATTTTGAAAACGAATGCGCACTCATAAATTTTCACGCGCATGCTCCACCTGTTCACGTATTATCGAACGCAGCTATTATTAGCTGATTACTTCAATCGTGTGGGTCTAGATGCGCAGTAGCGTCACGCGCAGCGCGGTTTCTTCGGCTGATCGCCATTGACGATGTTTTTGCCTCACTGCCTACTGTTGGGAGTTTGTTCTTCTGTTATCCAGTCTTCTTGAATAGACTTTAAGAGAGAATGAGAAATAGAAAAGAAGAGGAATTTCGAGCAAGCCAAGGATAAGCGGACATATTAGCGAAAAGCGGTAAATAAATTCCGTGTGTGAGAGAGTAAAGACCAACAACATTCTATTGGCAACGGACGGATTCACTAATGCGCTATATTTTCCGGCGACAAAACTTGTGAGTGTCAAACACTTTAAACTTTTCCTATGGTGCATTGTGGTGTTTGTACTTGTTCAAAAAGTATTAAGTAAAAATTTTGACTACGATTTATTCATTAGAGGTGTTTGAGTCCATCAAGAAATCTATTGGGCTCTTTCAAGAAAGAAATGGTAACAAGTTCTTAATTATCCTCGTAAAATTAAGGTTCAAACTGATTTTACTGTACTGCAACTGAACACTAAACAGGTGTAAACGCCATACTGCATCGTAGTAACGGTCAAATGTTTCTGATTTTCACAAGTTCTATCGCTGAGAGATGAGCGGCGCTAGTGGTTTCGGTCGTTGTCAATAACGAGGAAAAGATTCGCAACGGAGGAACTACAATACATAATCACACACCTCTATCAGCTTTGGACATACTGTTTGTGGTCTGCGTTCCTGTCGATTCCTCAAACTTGACCGTGGACGAATCGGGAGCGGTGGTGACTACGAAAATTTGAGGCTGGATCGATTCCGCTGAAAGACACGTCTCGCATTTGACCTTCATCACGGCTCGTTTCTTGTTGGTGTCCTGTGGCAGAGGTGCGCCGCATGATTCGCAGTTTTTTATTTTCAGCGTGTTCTGGGGTTGCTGTTGTTGGGTTTGCGCTTGCGCTTGAACCTGCTGCTGGGGCTGGTGCTGATGTACTTGAATCTTGTGCGACTTCAAGTCGCTCTGAGTGGCAAATGTTAAACCGCATTCTTCGCAACTGTATCGAATCCGATCGGCAGACACTATTTGGATTTGGGCCGGTTGTGCCTGAGGTTGCCCTTGGACCTAACAAATTACTTTTCTAATACTTTTGTACTACCCTTTTTTTTGTCAAATGTTAATATAATTTTTGGAGAGACCTTTTCAGTTTCGTAATCGTCACCTACAGAATTTAACCATGTTCAGGTAAGAATAAATTCATGTTTAGACACCCCTGATAATGTAGGTGCATTCGTTATTTAATCATTAATTAGTACCTCTTATCAATAGATAGTTCACAAATCCTCTCCATAAGCAGTGGTAGGTGACGAAACAGGAATGCTTTTGTTAAGGAAATTTCATGGGTGACGAATTACGAAATAAAAGGTCTCAGCAGATAAAATTTTATTGTGACGAAATAAAAATACACCACGTAGTCATTGGACTGGCAAATAATAGGTGGGTTGTGAACAACAGCCCTTAATTGCTAATTTTTTACCATTTACATGGGAGTGGTTGTTCAGCGGTCTTTTTAAATTTAATTTTAGAGTATCTGGCGTTTACTTAGAGATTTCAGGGCTATGCAGATACTTTTTAGATTCTTTTGGGGTGTTGAGCGTGAAAGACTTATGAACAACGTTGAAACGCACCATGCGCATGCGCCAGTATTAGGTTAAAGATCTGTAGTCACCTATTACATTAGAAGGGTTACAAAGTCAGATAGTATTAGTGTGAGCAGAGACTTAGAGAATGAACTCAGCACTCTGTATGTAATAGCTTGCTCTTCACAAGTTTTTTTATAGTCACTTTTCGGTGGCCACTGCTCAGTCCATTCTCTATGTCTATGGCCACATCATATTGCTTTCATCAGTTGTAAGCACATGCATAAAGTCGATTTTGAACTGCCAGAGATTAGGACATGCGCAATGGTCATAAATTATCGCATTTATTAATTTATGCATGCGCTTACAACTGATGAGGCCAGCTAATACGGCCTATGGTGTTGACAATCCAACTTCCAACTAACGCAGGCGCAGATTATTTCACAAATAAATATGTTCGTATGAATAACCTTCATAACCCATACAAAATTTTTAATGAATTGTACAATATTAGTAAGTGTGCGATCACCATTTTGGTTATTTCTTTTTTTTAAATTTCAACTGTAATTAATATATACCAATTCTAAGAACTTAAATAATTGTACACTAATGCGAATTAATTCATTCCCACTACAAGTTAGCTCAAATGAATGAGGAAAAATCTGTTGCTGTTGACTCGAACCCGGGCCCCAGACTTTACGCGCCAATGCTCTAACCACTAAGCAACGAGGACATGACATGGCTTTTCCTTTATTCACGTAATTAAAATTATTGCAGTTATTTTGGATTAATCATTAATTTACAATTATTTTTTTAATCATATTTTAGTAATATATTTTAGCGATATAATAAAAAAATTCCATGAAAATCTATTTTACTAGGACTCTTGTTCCAGCTTTTTTAATTTTAAGGGCTATCTACACTCCTCTAAATTACAATTGAGTGTATTTATACGCTTGAACCCTCACCTCTCCGATTCGATTCAAATTTTGATATTGTAGCGAACACGAGCATGCTTGCGTGCGATCGGGTACACTTGCATGTGTTGCAGGCCGGCGGCTCAACTAGCCGCGGGCGGTTTTCGGCAATGTATACGTGTGTTTGTATGTGTGTGTCTCGTACCTGCCTTCCAAGAAAGTAATTAAGCGGTTCGCTGAAAATGTAGACAATCTTTCGAATATTCCAGACTTTTTCCTGAATGTTCTATGATGCTATAAAAGTGACAGAGACGTTCGCCGAGGGAGTTAGTAATAAATTGACAGTGACAGTGGTAACATCGGAAATAAATCGAGAAGTGAAGAGACAAATAAATAGAGATGCGCATATAAGTGAGTGTTGTAAATAAATAACAATCTAAGTGTATATAAATTGTGTTCGTATACTTTAGTCTAGTAAATAAATTTTTAATAAACCCACGAATACTACAATATGTAGTATAAACGTTTTTTTTGAATACTGGGTTTTAAGCAAGAGAAAAGTGGACGATACTGGGGACGGCACTAGCAGGAAGGCTGGGATGGTTGTTGGGGGTAGATCAGAAAGTGAGTGTGGCTTTGGGAGTGTGATGGTTCCGGGTATGTGGATAGGTTTTTATGAGGTGGCTCAGAGACAGTGTTGGGGTAGGATGTCTCCGTGTGTAAAGTGGCAGTGGACCCACGTCCAGCATCTACTCCACTCCAGGAGCAACGGGAGCAACTGCGTCTACGGAGTCACCCTTACGCCCAACACCAGCGCCCCCATCGGTTCCTTCACCAACATCTAACCCACCACCAGCACAGCGTACTATAATTGACCACTTAATGGAGATGTCGAAGCTTACCACTTGAACGGTAATTTGCTGTTGTGTTTGTTGGTCAGCTTGCTGTTGGCCTCCTTGCTGATGAACTCGCTTGTGATGATTCAACAGACTAAGGTGGGCAAACATGAGACCGCACACTTCGCACTTGAAAGTTATGTTGGAGATCGTGTTTTGCGCCAGCGACATCTGATTGACTAAGGCGTAATTATAAGAAAACGGTTGCGTTATGTAACATTTGTCGTCAGTCAACTGCGACATGTTTACGGTGGAATGTTGTGTTTGCGCTGTGGCAACGGCACCTGGAACGTGATTACGTCAGTTACACCAATGAGTCTAGGAGTCACAAACGTTTCGTCTTCGTCTACGGATATGACAGGCATCCTGCGGGTTTGTTGCAATAACAAACACTGGGTATGCCTCCCACATCCGCTGACGAAACATTGGGAAGACAGTTCAATCTAGGAAGCCTAAGTTCTAAGATTATGTACCTGTGGCAGGGGCAATCTTGTGAATCATGTTGACGTTAGCATAACAGAAAGATGGAAATGTTTCTTTCTGTTGAGCTTCTTGTCCCTGGGCCTTGTCTTTTTCTTGTTGTCCCTGTTGCTGTTGCGGTTGGGTCTGATATTGGATTTGAGACTGCTGCGTTGTAATTGCATTCGGATCGAACATTTTCTTAATTGGTATTTCTTTGAATAGCTATAAAAAATAATGCAAAGTATGTAAATTATAAGTTATTCTTTATATCTCACACTAGGAGTCGACCATACCTTTCAGTGGATGAGGATATTTTTGAAATATAAAGATTTATTATAAAAGAAGCGCTCTTTCAGAGTATGAAAAAGCACCGCGCATGCGTATTAACGAAAGTCTGGCGGCGTCACGTAACATAACCTCTTTTTTGATTATCTAAATGGCGAACTTTCTAGACGAATGTGACAAAAAAACCGGAAGAAAGTGTTAGCGTATTTGTCAATTTTGAGCAATTTCCTACTAATCAATTTTGAAAAAATTTTGTGTACCTACTTTTAGTTCGGGTGTACGAAAGTTTCAAAATGGCCGACCCAACAAGATGGCGGACGATGCATTTTTTTGCAAATTCCTTAATGTGAGTATCAAACGAAAGAGTTTAAAGAGAACAAAACGATAAAATGAAAGCATGTTTAAAAAATTTTTTAATAAAATATTTCCATATCTATTTGTTGAAATGAAACACTAGAAAATAATGTATAGGTTTGTTTATTGATGAAAAATAAAAAAAGTATTACAGCAAAAAAAATAGATGTTTAAAATTCAGAAGATGGACGCTTTTCGATCCAAGCTTTAATTTGCGGAACAGTCGAGACGTTGTTTGTTACAGACTGTAAGCTTGGATATTTTTCTAGTAAATTTCCACTTATCATGGAATTAAGATAGTCCAACCAAGCGCTGAGGATAATATCGGCCCACGTCAATTTACCACAAGCCAGATGCCCGTTATTCTGTTTGGCGATTGCGTCTAAACGTTCCAGATAATAAGGAAGCGTTTCGTTAAAAAGCGGCCCTTTTCGTGATTCTTTTAAAGCTGGATCGGATTCGTAATGATATTGACCAATTTTCTGTCGTAAATCGTTCAAAGTATCAACGATCGAATCGATCTCTAAATCTTCCCAATCGTTTGCTCCAGTTAATTTCACTTGTTTGGCCAAATAACGACAAATGGCGATGCTCTGATGAGCTGCTTTGCCGTTAACTTCAAGGACGGGCACTTGCCCGAAAGGCATCTTCGGTTTTAACTTGGGCCAATCATCGCTATTTAAGCGATCATCTTCCCATTCAAGTTTTCCATAACTTAATAGAAAACGGATCGGTTCACCCAGAGCTTTAACAGGAAAGTAAGTCAGCTTATATTGAGGAGCCATTTCGAAGCTTTTTATTTTTGAAAATCGATCTTTAATAATTATGCGTTGTTTATCAAAAATAATGTACTTGTTGTTAGTTACAGATCGTAAATAGATAGACGATGCTTCGGTTGTTATAAAACAACAAATTGCAATTTAATACACCAACAGTAAGAATCAATCACAAATAGTTATGTATCACCACAAGAAACAACCCAACCAACAGCGGCAGCTCAACTACTCGATTGAATATGACCGCGTGACCGTGACGGCTGACGGTGTTTACTAGCCGGCTTTTATTTAAGTACACACACACACACACACACACACACACACACACACACACACACATACACATTTGAAACACATAATGTACCACATGCATCAAGAATGTGCAACGAATTTTGCATTGAGGACGTTAAAAATTTCCATTTAATCTTAACTGTCCTAGTCTTCTAGTTATTTAAATTTTTAAAGTACACAAACCAACATAGTTTGGTTAAAGTAAGGTAAGCTCTCAATATTTTACAATCGGCGTAGAAGAAAAAAGGAGAACGCATTCGGAGGAATAAGAATGCAACCTACGCTCGAAGACTGCGACAAATAAAAATAGTATTTTGAAAACAGGGGTACCTCATGTCTACCAATGTCTACGGTCCGGTACTCGTCAGTTTAATTTATACCTGAATTTCTCGATACTGTTGGTGACTCAAAATTATATATAAATTTCTGATAATTAAACTTATAATGGTAAAATTTGGTTCAATATATAGGCAGCCCCCCCATTACTTAATAATATGCATGTATTTATTCATACCTATGTATAAAGGATTTCTTTAATAAATAATGCTAACACTGTAATAAAAAAAAACATAAGAACAAGAATATAATTACTTACCTATTAGCAAACAGATAAATGATTCCAAATTAAAATTTACGTCAGCAGATAACAATAAGAAGACGAAATATGTAGAAAAATTAAGCAATCAGAACTTTATTATTGTTAAATACAAATAAACATATTAAAAATTAATTGCCTTCGTTAAGACTTAGGGATGCATTATCATAATAATTTTGAAAATCAACTTATTTTAATTAGCCACTTTATAATCCTATAGAAACAACATACATATTTTGTAAAAGAAAATAAAATAAAAAGCAGAGCTCATTGTTAACTAATTGACCTTGTACAATACATAGATAAGGTTAGTACAATAAGTTAACAACTTCATATTAAAACATTTTTCATTTTGTTTGTTACGATTGACCAGGGGCGGATCCAGCAATTTTGGTAAGGGGTCCACAAATGGACACATGTTTCGCTCATTTTGAAAATGACCATTATCAACGCTCACACTCAAAGTGGGCGAAACTCGTGTCCACGTTGTGTAATATTACAATCTAAACCGTAAGAGCTGAAGTTAGCTACAACATATTGAACTCGTACTCCAACTAGTTTGTCGATTGCAGCATGAAGACTATAGAAAGGATTCCAAACTCAAATAGGTTAGGTGTCGCACATAAGTTACGAAGTGAAATGAATTGGAAATTAATCTCAACGTCATTTGAGTGTCGTAATTGGTTGTAATGTAATAATTTCCCCCTCTAACTTATTTTTTCAAATATTGCGGACGTTTTTTTCTACCAAGGTAGAAGGGGAAATTACCGACAATTGAATCTGTGACGTTGAGATTAATTATCCGATGACGTTTTGTTTACTAAGTTCATGAAATTTACATGCGGCTAACTTCACTTGGTAACTTGACAAGTCAATGCGGCTAGTGGCTGTTTTTAGAACCTGTATTTTTTTTAAGTTTTTTTGCGGACAGACTTCATAACCTATTTGAGTTTGTACTCCTTTCTTTTCTATAGTCTTTATGGATTGTAGGTTAAATAAGAATGCATTAGAATCATAGAGATAATATATTATCTCTATGATTAGAATACGTGTCCGTCGACAGACAGAAACGTCCACACACTAGTCCACACGCAATCACTCAAAAACTCTTAAATCGAACTTTATTAATCCCCTCAAAAGTTCCCAATAATAATGATGTTAAAGCCGATGAAGCGTACTAACACTGGCAGACAACATTCGAAGAGACGATTTCACCCCATTTGTTAAATTCAAACGACTAATTAGGCCTTAAAAGATCCCAGTTCATATATTTTGGCCCTAAATTGTGGAACAAAACCTTTAGTTGGATACCCTGGTGACTTGGTGCATATTTATCGATATATTGCTGGTTATTATTAGTTGCTTTTATTGCCATCAATATATCTATCAATAATGATTATTATTAGATAAATATTTTGAGAGATAACTGATACTATTTGTGGTTATCGATAACAAAAAATAATTAGGTATGGAATGTATCTGCTGGTACAGTTGGTATGGTGTACAGAAAAAATGAACACACAGTACATTGCGAACGAAGTCAATGCATTGTAACTGGGTCACAATAAACCGCGACGTCTAATTGCTGAAGCCTGGATTTATCTTATAACTTATGTAAATAAGAATTGTATTAATAGCGTAATATTGAATGAACCGTGGTCTCTACTCTATCTATGTACATTTCCTTCCCAATGTGTACACAACTATAACTGTTCTACAATATCTAAAAATGAACCTAAACTCGGCTAATGACCTAATCGAATTTATAGTTTTCTGTAAAAAAAAGTATATCCCCCACTGGGAATCAAACCCGAGACCTACCGCACGTGAATCTTCAATGGTACAATAGTCTAGGAATGGTACGCATTGCGCCAAAAGATTGTTGCAGATTTCCTATTTTATAATCGCTGCGCGCGCATAGAGAAGGTTAAGGTTTTCTCCAAAAGTCAACGTCTTTTACTACAATTAAAAAATTATTATTTTTGTATAACAAAATCTTTATTCTGGAATTATCGTGATAACAAAACAAACTGATTAATTTTGTATTCAATTAACACCCACAACTAAATTATTAATAATTAAAATGGACAATTAAAACAAACACAATCTCAAAAAATTAATAATAAAGATGTAACGTTTTAATATTCAGTTTGAGGACGTTTCTCGATCCAAGTTTTAATTTGAGGAATGTTCATGACGTTCTCTACGACGTTTTGTAGGTTAGGGTAGTTTTCGATCAAGTTCCCTTTCGTCATGAAATTAAAATAGTCCAGCATTGCTACAAAAACCATATCAGCCCAAGTAAGTTTGGCGCAAGCCAAGTGACCGTTGTTATTTTTTGCGATCGTTTCAAAACGTTCCAAGTAATAAGGAATCGTTTCCTTGAAAAGAACTTCTTTTCGAGACTCCTTCACATTAGGATCGCTCTCGTAATGATAGGACGCAATTTTTTGACGAAAGTCATTTATAGTATCGACGATCGAATCAATCTCGAGATCTTCCCAATCGTTTTCTCCGGTTAATTTCGCTTTCTTCGCCAAATAACGAGCTATTGCGGTACTCTGATGAGCCAACTTACCATCAACTTCAAGAACAGGTACTTGACCAAACGGCATATTTGGTTTTAATTGAGGCCAATTTTCTCGATCAAAACGGTCGTCTTCGAATTCGAAATTTCCATAATTCAAGAGGAAGCGAATCGGTTCGCCGATTGCTTTACTTGGAAAATAGGTCAGTTTGTAATGCGGTGTCATTTTTTCTACTTCAGAATTATCAAACAGGTCAATGGTTTTATGGATTCTCTTTAAATTACACTCGTCCAAGTTTTCACACAATTCGGTCATTCGCTTTATTAAAAATGACACATGAAAGCGGAAATGCTCTTTTGTTACTATATTTCATAATCTTACCTGCTTCGATTATTTTATTGTTACCTCTAAATTATGATTAAATACTTCAGATACATATTTAAAAAAAATTAGGGCCATTTAAGTAGAACAGAACGCGTTCTGGACCTCTTGCAATTGTCAGGACATGCGTCTAGCACACAAAAAAAAAACAATGTTAGGCTCAAAGGACGAAACCGCTCTTTTAGAAATAAAACAGTGCACAACGCGTTGTGGTTACTGAAGAACATCCACATCGCGAAATGCGTGTTATGGTTATCATAAAAAGACCCATGATGCATTGTGGCGTCAAGGGCCTTTTAACTACGAGTTTCGCGGTGTGATTTTTTTTAACGTTCACAACTCGTTAGGAGCCGTTTTTTTTGCTTAATGAGCGCTTTCGTTCTTTAGACCTAACATCGTTTTCTTTTCGGTCAATGATTGAAACATATGCCCAAAACGCGTTCTGCCAATGTCCGAAATATCGCTTTCCGACCGTTTAAAGTAGACCTGAACGCGTCTAGGAAACAAAAACAAAACGGTGCAAGGATCAAAGAATAAAAATCCTCAATGATCGAGAAAATTTCTCACAACGCGTTGTGGTTACGCCGGGAAAAATCCATACCTTCTTCTGATATATGGAAGATCGTGGTAAAAATTTATTATTAATACATATAAATAAAAAACCCAACAAATTGGAAACGGTTTAAGTGTTATTAATGCGTTTAAGTAAACAAAATGTAAAAGTACACTAGGTAGGTACCTTATAAACATGTAGGTGTACAATAGATAACAGTTATTAAATTTATCATATTTATCGTGCGTATTTACAAACTTTTGCAAATATTTTATAACTATTTACCCGCGTCGTGTGTGTTCGAACAATAAATGAAAATATTAAAAAATGCAACATAATTCATGAGATTTCTATACTTTAAATGCATGCGAATGTGCAGTATTAAGTACATATACTGTATTTACATGTATTTGACCTTGGTACATGTGTTTAGGAATCTAAATTATCATCTAATTACAGGAAATGAAGTTACAGACACAGACAGAGTTGTGCAATAATTTCAAGGTTCAATACTGTGGTTCATCATACAATTAAATTACAGTCGCCAGTCGAAATACTAGTCGAATATTAATCTCACTTTCTACTATCCTGAGCTACTTAATTTTTGCGTTCCTCAAAAAATAAAACATCGACGTCTTTAACTGTTTGCGAATATCTAATAATCTAATCCCGATCTCCCTCTGGACCTCTTTACTCCTGATTCTACTTCGAATATTTATGAAACATATCTCTTCTCATTATTGACTTTCACAGCACCTTTTATTCTCCTACTTTGTCTATCACAGGGACGAGAATCATTTTTTACAACAGGGCATTCCTTAGGCCGCTTGTAATTTGCTTTTTATGTCATCGAAGGGTACAATCAATTCGATTCTGTTTAGGTACATCGATTTCATCAAAGCTTACGATACAGTTAGTCATATAATCATTTTACCATCTTAATAAAAAAGCGGTTCAGGCTATTATAGTTCAAGGTCAATCATTATTTATACCATGCCGTTTTGGGGCATCAGGGTAACCGCCTCGGGCCAATTTTATTCTTCCTAAGTATTTATTAATGACCTATCCAATTACCTGAACAGCTCCAATTATCTCATGTATGCTGACGGTTTCAAAATAATTTTTGAATTTCTTTAGACTTCAGACGATATTGACCACCTACCAAACTGGTCCAGGGAAAATAGGAAGTGTAAAGTCATCTCTTTCTATTCAAGTAGATCCTCGCCTCACCGATTTTTATTTTTCAAGGTCATTTGCTAAACGAATCTGTGGTATGCGAGCGTTACCTTCGAGAATAAAAGGCCCAACAACTTACGCGTGACGTCAACGCAAGTAGTCGATATACGAAACCCCCCTAAATCCTTGTAGTATAGAAGCCAAGAGATTTCATTATGCAAAATTTTTCACCACCAACATATTCTTGTAGAAATCAATGAGAAGAGCATTTGCAAAAATTAACTGATAACTATCGACAGTTATTGATTTATCGATATTTTTTGCTATCGTAGACTGATAACTAAAATCAGTTGTCATCCAGGACTGGATTAGACTAGTACTGTAAACTTAATTTATGTGTATAATAGGCAAAATATAGGAAATATCTAATAATAGCTATAATAACGACTGTTATGCAAGGAGTCCCGGCACCAAGTGCCCCTTCTGGCCTCTCCAGTACTTCCGTTCGTTAGTACTCGATGACGTATCGCTAACGTATCCATAACCCAAACAATTCTTAAATACATTTAGACCATTGAAACCTATTGTTAAAAGTACTCAAAAGTTGTAGAGTGGTTCATTAAAATAGCACAGACACAAAGTGAACGCCATCTGCGGGAGGTTCCACCTCGTTTGGTAGTATTCTGTCGAAGCAACTTATGACGTACTGATGAGAGCTAATGAGCTCGAAATCGCGATCTACGTCTGGTAGTTTAACAGAATACCGACTAAACAATATTTTCTATTCTTATAGTGTTCTTTCAACTTCACTTTTGATAAGAAAATGTTTATTAATGGTAATATTATCAGGAAAATTATAATATTACGTAATTAAGAAAATATAATGCAACAAATCAATAATATACATTACGTCAATTTCAAATTGAAGTATTTATTAAAAATGTAATAATAATAATAATACAGTGCAATTCGCAGAAACAGTCGAATGTGTGTATGTACAAACAAAGCTGCTGATATAAAATCATTACAAAAACATAATACAACCTGAATTCAAAAGAAATGTAAACATAAAATCAATTCCCGTAAATTTTGTTGCCATGCGAACATTAATTATTCTAAAAAGCAATTTTATTAAAAAAAAAAAAAATCAGATATGTAAAGACTTTACCCGCAGAACTTATGTGTAATGTGGGTGCGCTAATTCCACATTTATAGTTTTTTATTTTTCATTTGTGTAGGTAAATATTTTATACAAACACTTTCATTTTATCACTCATCTCTTAATAAGACTCCACAATTTTTTTTATTTTAGATACTTCGGATCTACATATTGTAAGAAAATATTTCGCGAATCGATTTCTCTGATGCAGTTACATGTATGCAACAAGATAACAACTGTTACATTAGTTAAAGTGGTTATCTATAAGTTAGGAGCATACAGCTGCCGTTAAAAATGTTGCAAGTAAATATTTTTAACTAAAACATTAATTGTGGTACTTACGTATTAACGCCACCGCGGCAAAAATTTAATGGTTAGCAAGTGTGGACAACCTAAACCTAAATTATTGGTGAGTAAATATAAAATGTATGTTTACCAATAGAAGGGTTAGACCTCAAGGGTGAGGGACATGTAAATGTAAACACACCAACCCTCTACCCTAACCTATTGCAATACACATGGAAGCATTACGACAGTTTTCTTTTTGTATTTTCTGAAGTTCAAAACCAGTATGAAGATGTCTTAAAATACAAAAAACTGTCATATTACATCCGTGTATATTGCAATAGATTACGGTTCAGGATGGGTGTGTTTAAATAAATAAATCTTGAGGTCTCACCCTTCTATTGGTAAACATACATTTTATATTTACTCATCAATAATTTAGGTTTAGGTTGTCCACACTTGCTAACAATTAAATTTTTGCCGCGGTGGCGTTAATACGTAAGTACCTTAATTGTAAACGTTTTGTCTATTATACGTCAATAGCAAGGAACATAATCTTTAAAATGATCTTAGTCATTAATTTTGGTGTATACAAATGTACACAGAAATTTAAATCAAAGTTTAAGCAAAGTTACAAAATGAATATTGAATTTATTATAAACCGCGTATTAAATTATTTATTCCACAACACGGCTTTGCATGACGTAGTGCATATACGTATATTAATTCAAAAAAGTCATCGCTACTTTTGTAACATTTCTTAAATAATTTCGTCATTGATGAAGTCATAGGTAATTTCTTGAAAAAGTGGTACGATACCTAATATACATACACCCACACAAAAAAAAAGAAACATACCATAAGCTGTACTACCTGTGCGTGCATTTTAAATTTTTAAAATTAAATGTTATAAATCGGAATACTAATGTAGGTACCTGAGTATAAATGTTTCTTTTCTACTAACAGAAATGCACACAATACATTAAAAATTGTTTATATTTTACGACTCAATATAATTTTTGAATTAAAGTAATCAACGTACGAATGGTAGGTATTGAGAATGAACGTTAACAAAACATAAATATTGGGGCAAAGCAGGGTGCGGTTTGAGTAATTTATATTTTGAAATTATTGCATGTCAGCAAACGCTTATAATCAAAGAAAATGCAAAACTAAAAATGGTAGAACATGTGAGGTCCCTGAATATTTTAGGTTGTCGGTTGTCGGCAAATTTTCTTTCGCCTTTTCTTAAAATACATCTCTTTTTACAACAAAGACGCTGATAAAATTGAAATGAAATAAGGATATGAGACAACAAAGAAAACCATTTACCTTTGCTCTCACTCGAAGACGTAATCCGAACGCCGATATTAAGATTCAGAACTTGCAAATTTTCACAACGAACTATCACAAAAGGCACATGAAATTATAGGAAATTTCCAAAATCTTGGAACAGTTTGAAAATTATTTACCGAAAACATGTAAAAATACACAAAATTCGCAAAAACGCTTACATCTATCTCACTTTAGAAAATGGCGGACAATCGTTGCCATCTTTGTCCTTCTTGTTCTTTTCAGTTCACATGCGCACCAATAACAAATTAACGATTACAATTTTCCTCTTACGTCGAATTTCGCTTCATCGAATATTTGCACAAAAAAAAACAAATTCCTAGGGTAGGATTTTATTTTTATTGAAAAAGAATACTAAACTCGTGCGGATTTGTATTTTTTGAATTGATAAAATGTATTTAAAGGGATTAACAAACCAGCTAAATGCATTATATAAAGTTTGCTGAAATTGATTTTCATTTTTAGAATGTAGTAATCTAATTCTGGTCTAGGGTTTTTTTATTTGACCCTGACAGTTGAGGTTTGTGTGTGGTTGCGATGTCGGATTTAGGAAGTGGAGATGAAGGGTCTAGTTCACAAAGTGAGTATTAAGACGATGCAAAAGTTAAAAAATTATCTATTTAAGTTTTCAAAATGTCTTAACACCTGTAATAACGTAAAATTACTTTTCCGCTTGTGATCTGTGGCATAACAGATGACAGACTAGACAAAATGGCGAGTTAAAAGTTCGTTCTGAACTTTGTTTTATTAAATTTTGTTAATACCGGTCGTTGTATCGCATAAAGTTCGATCAAAAATCGTGAAACTGGTTTTGTTAGCGTCGATTTTGTTAAATATGCTGGACGGGAACTGCAGTAAATGATTAGATAAGCATTTTTTAGTGTTACAATGACAGTTCAAACATGTATTGCGGTAGGCTTTCGACGACCTTGGCCAACAGCCTTTAGGTTGTGTTTCGTTTAAAAAATGCTTTGATATGTTAGCAAAAATGGTCTTTATAGTTAACGCTGAAATGTTTTGTGATTTATCGGCAGAAATTAAGTTACAGCAGTGTAATTGTTCGTGAAAAGTTATCCAAGACTTTTAACAGTCTTTGTGTAGTTTTTATACGTACGTAGTTAGGCAGCAAGGAAAAAAAATGGTGTAATTAAGCCTGTTTAACCATTTTAGAATACCGTCAGGGAATGGACCAGGGAAGTACTGAATATGACCCAGGTAATCATCTTTGATCTTTATTTGATTTTCGTTACCGAAAAAAAAAAAAATAATAAAATAAAAATCGATCGACTCTTTTCCGTGAACTTATCTTCCGATTAGTTAAACGCCAAAATTGTGTAATGATATCACTAGAAGTTGTGAATGAGAATTTTTTGCAATGAGTCATGTCATTTCTTAGAAGTCACAGTAGAAGAATCAAATAGTATTTAGTGAATTGCAATGATTCATATCATTCATTACATACACGTTCGCGTAGTTCTAACCGGCAAAATTGCTGGCAGAAAAAGTGTCTTTAACTACATGAAGGCGCTTAAGTTCGCGTTTTCAAACATGTCGAAAAATTATTTATCTGCCACATGCACTGAAATTTAATTAAAGTCTTATTGTATCCACCACAAAATCAGTTAGTTATGGATCAAAAATTTGAATGGTCATTTAAGCGGATTCAGTACTGGCAGGATCCAGGTGCGATATGTGAATTCATGTATCTTTTTTTTCAAGTGCTTGTGCGTTTACGTTCAGTGTTTGTTCAACTTCTCTTTTTGAATTATAGGTCAGCAGGGGCCTGCAGAGCAGGAACTGGCCACCAAAATGTTGCAAATTCAGAGTAAGCGCTTTTATTTGGATGTCAAGCAGAACAGGCGAGGACGATTTATTAAAGTAGCAGAAGTAAGTTTCTTTGTGTTATTGTAACGGTGCGCTACTATTTGACAATGAATTTTGATTAATCGACCCAAAACGAGACGAAAATAAAGAATAAACTTTTTTCTATCTCGCTTCTTTTTCGAAATATTGTCAGTTCTGAATTCATTAATGTTATACGTACGTTTTAACTTAAGGACTCCATACACAAAGACAATGTCGTCTGTCTCTAATTAGACCGGAAAGACATCTTTTCTGACTACCAATAATCATTTGAAAGTGTTTTATTACTGAAAAAATGATTTAACAACGGCAAATTTTAATAAATATTAAAAAATTAGGTTATGGAAAGGATCTGTTACGCTGATGTGAAAAAAGATTAGTTTAACGTCTTTTTGACATAAATTTTTCTATTTATGAATCATTTATGCGAGCTTCCAAATGTCAGAAAACATGTCCTTTGAGTCTAGTTAGAGACCGAAGGCATTTTAGTTGCGTACGAGGTGCTATTAAACAATAGATAATTATAACGTTGGTGAATTCAGGACTTACAACCTTAAAAACAAAGCGAGATATTAAAAAAATTTGTTCTTTATTTTGGTTTCATTTATTATTATTTTTTTTATTCCGTATTCGTTTCATTCAATTTTTTTCATTTTCCTAATTGATTTTTAATTTTTGAGTTATAAGTACTTAGGTGATTTAAGATTGGAAATATGTAGTCAAAAGCGGATTACTTCACCAATTCATATCTCAAATTCAACTATTGAATCTTTTGTAACTTACCAGGTCGCGAAATAATTGTTAATAATTATACTTTCATCAGTTGTAGGCGCATGCGCAAAGACAATTTTCGAAGGTGTGAGAACGACCATTGCGCATGCCCTTACAACTGATGAAACCAAAGTGGTAAGGCCAACGAATACGGCCCATATTTTAGATATAAATAATATGATTCAGTCCCTAAATATTGTTTACAATGTAGTCTTTTTGTTGAGTGATTTGAAAAGTTAAATTGTGATCATTATTGTAATGGTTCAATCGTTTAAATTAAATCATACATTGTTAAATACAAAAAAATCGTTTAAGATGAATTTATAAGTATAATTTCCCGATTTTCTTAGATTCCAAGGTGGCAATCCTATTTTAAAACTTCATTTTCATCCTAAAAGACGCTCGATAGCTAAAACATTGCGCTAATTCCAAACACCAAATTCATGATACAGATCTACGTAGACTGCGAAATTTTTTTTAATCGCAGATTCTTGTAGAGATCGATGAGAAGAGTATTTGTGCCAATTTTTAGCAGTAGCACGTAACTGCTACTGTTATTTATTTAACTTTAAAGTTATGTAACGAAAACCGTGATAGATACGAAAAAAAGTAAAAGAAAAAACTTTTTTGTAGAGAATTGAGTTTTCTACAAAAAAGTCTAACAGCATCCCTCGATAGAATGGCAACCAAAAGCATAATATTTATAGAATAACGCCGAACGTAATTAACGCAAACTTAAATATCGTCTTATTTTTTAGTAAAAATATTACCATTAAAAAATTGTCCTCTAATTACTCTAACAAAATCTAGTATTAAATATACGATTTGTTTAGTTATTTATTAATTATAACGAAAAATAATAAACTATGTAACGTCACTGCTTATATCTAAGATTTATAGAGGAAACTCCAGGAATTGCTACAAGGCGAATTGCAACAATTTTTGCGTACGTTAAATAAGTTAAGGGTTTAGTTTGGTTTTTTAGATTTTATGATTTCATTTTGTCGAACTATTTAAAAAATTTCATCACCTGATGATACCATTGCGCGGTAAAACATAAATAATAAAAGTTTTCTTTAAACTTGTTTTTTTTCTTTATATTTTTTGATTATAGATAAGTTTCAATTTGTAAAATCGTTAATGGATTTTCCCTGACGATGAGTAATAAAAAGAATTTTCATCGAATTTTTGATATATTTTTGCCGTGTGAGGCCTTATTAGTTGTGTTTCATCGTCATAATTATCAAATAGCCAAATCAGTCGTATATTTAAAGGTTTTTTATTATAGAGCAATTAGGTAACAATTTTGTAGCTATAATAATATTTTCATTAATTTTTTTTATTTACGTCGATGTCATCGATAATTAAAATTACCTTTTTCTAATTGAAAATATTTAATTACGGCTTTTTTCCGGATCAATCATTAATTCTGATTGAGCATTTTAGGAACGTTTTTTTAAAATTCGTTCGAAAAAAGCCGGAAACTAATTTTTTCTGCGCTAACCTTTTCAGGTCTACTTTTGGCCATTTATGGATCTTAAATCGCCTACAACTCGGAGATGTATTTTTCGAAAAAATCCCAATTGACTTATTTAAAATATTTCAAGTCGTTCGAACAAAAAGTAGTATTTTGGTTTTCCATTCCCAATAATGCAGCAAATCGATTCCATTTGGTTTCAATCTGGCAATTAAGTGACTTATTCATCTTTTTGAGGGTGCACTGCTTACATATAATATAATACTCGCCTTTGTTATTTAATAATTTAAATTATGATTTAATTCATTTTGTTTAAGATCGGTGCAGACGGACGACGATCACAGATATTTTTAGCACTTTCAACAGCTGCCGAATTTAGGGATCATTTGTCATCTTTCAGTGACTACTATTGTTCTTTAGGTAGGCAAAGTTACACAAATTATTGATAAAGTACAACAACATAATTAAATTGATGATTTATTAATTACAAGTTACTAGTGGGTTTGTTGTAAAAGTCATTTGACAGTTCTTCCGATAAGGATCCGTACGAAAATGAAGTTCCCTAATTCAATATTACATAAAATAATTCATGTTTTTGGTAGCGTTCTTAACACGACTATGCAACGTCGCAACAACACAGAGCGAGATAATGATTTCAACCGATAGTTGATAAACACGCGCCTCGATCAGTTCAAGTATGCGACGTTGCCATTTCGAGTAAGATGCGCAAAAGGCCAATTTATGTTCTAATGCGCATTGATTGTGAAAAAAAGATCGAAAGTCCAGTTAATCATTGTTTTGTTTTATTTGTATACACATTGTGTATTTAGTTTTTGTATATAATTTGTATAGTTTATGACAGCGGAACTAAAGTAAAGTAAGCTCACTATGTTTTTGTACTTAATTTGTATTGTTTGTGTAGTATTTAGTTATGTCGAACCGTTTTATTTTGTTGTAAATTACCTGAAGGCCCTCCGAATCCTGACAATGTACCTGAAGATGGCAAGTTGCGTAGCGAAATGATGATAAAGGACAACCGACGCTACTATTTGGACCTGAAGGAGAACGCGCGTGGTCGGTTCCTGCGCGTATCGCAAACCATCACCCGGGGAGGACCCCGATCGCAAGTGGCCATCCCCGCCCAGGGCATGATCGAGTTCCGCGACGCGCTCACCGATCTACTCGACGAGTTCGGTGGAGGTGACGAACAAGTAAGTCTTACACACATCTACATTTTAATATAATATTAAACTATAATTTAAAGGAATCAATTTTATCATCTAATACATCATACATATTTTGTACCCCACTACTGAAATCGGACCGTATATATGATTGTATATCTATAATGAGGCGACGTTGAAAACTATCGGGACTCAGTAGAAAATGCGTATGCGTTTCCGAACCACTTTTGAACTAGAACAGAACCAATACCGGATTGTTGAACAGCGCATATGCGGTTATTAACCGGTTCGCAATTTCTGTTTACTGCGAACGATTTCCGAATTAAAAATTTCAAAACGCTGTCTATTTTCAAAACTACAGATAACTACTAACGTATTGACATGCGACGTTTCCCAACCTAAATACAAGTTTTAGTTTTAGCGCGTTAATTTGGCGCGTTTTGGTTGATCGCAGTCAGTTAAGTATTTTAAAAAATGCAATAATGAAGAAACGAGTGACTCTGAAAGGAGTAAAAACAATAAAATAAATAATTAACTGTGTATTTATTGCTCAAACGCCATCTGTATCAGTAACGAACAGCCCAGAAACTTAAAGTTCTGGATCCTGTGAACCACGCACGCTTCTTTTTTACATTGCGCATGCGAATAACCCACAAACTAGCTCAGAATCGCATCTGATGCTTTCGAATCTATCCTCGAAGCGTTTCTGTCAGGTTTCACGTAATGCGAAGGTCCGCGGTACGAAATTACGACCAACATCGAAGGCACACGACAAACGACGATTGCTACGTTTACGTAAATACCAAAACAAAGACTGGCAATAACGCATCGAGGGAATTTTACGAAACAACGCTTTCCACGTAAAAATTTCGACTTCAAAAGTGGGGTACAACATTTACAAAAGTCTTGTAATTACTGTAGAATAGAACTCCTATTATCGGAAATGCAAAGAGAAAGTAAGTACCTAAAGTAACCTCTAAAGTCCCTTGTATTATCTGAAACATAAGCCGGTGATAGTGCTTTCTTTGAGTGTGTTCTGTCGGTAATTTTTTAAACACGTTTACGAGTGTCGCTGTAATTTGTACAGGGTGGTTTAAATTCAGAGGCCTATTAGTCGTTCATTACTGATAATCGGGGTTCTACTTTACTGTACGTATATTTTAATAACATCGGTATTAAAAATCAATTAAAAACTGCAAACACGAAATTATGATGTATAATTAAATTTGATGAAAGATAAAAAAGAAATGATGAACGTGCGATCGCATGTGTCGTTAGGCGACTTAATAAAAGAGAGCAAAAATTCAGTCTTTCAAGCAAGATTTGCCGGAGGGTCGACATCTGCACGTCGACAACAAAAACTTCTACTTCGACATCGGTCAGAACAATCGCGGCGTGTACATGCGCATCTCGGAGGTGAAGACGAATTTCCGTAATGCGATCACGGTGCCGGAGAAAAGCTGGACCCGCTTTCGCGACATACTCGCAGACTATTGCGAGAAAATGAAGCAACCACTGCAACAAACGTCTGTTTCTGGCATTGGACAGCAACATCTGGGCGGCAGCGGAGGCGGAGGTGGCGGAACACCCGGAAACACGACGGTGTCGGACCAGTCGCACACACCGGTATGTTTTCATATTCATTTAGTTAAATTTGTTAAATTGAATCATTTATTAACAATTACTAATAATTATTTCTCGTAATGAAATCGCTTTATACTATAAAATTGTATTAGATATTTCAACTGTGTATTTAGAGACCAACGTACCACCTGGGCAATTGAATGACTATTGAAGAATAAATTCTTCAATTAAAATTATAAAGAAATTCAAATTTAATGCACGCAGACGTGGATGCGAAGTTAATGTGTCTCAATTTAGAAATTTACAGCCTTAATAATAGACGATAGTAGTCACTACTAGCAACCCAATAATAGTACACTAAGAAAATCGTATTAATAGTCAGAGTTAGTAGGGTACTAGGCTTAGTGGCCACTAAATATCTTAGTAGCGCGAAATTATTTCTCTTAAATGAAAAACGCGTAGAAGAAATGATATGCCAATCTCAAGAATTGCACGACCTGTGAATGACGAATAAAAGGGAGTACCATCATCAACATTTGGAATTATTAAAAATTAAATTTAAAAAATAAAACAACCATACTTACCGTACTTTTCTCGTGCTTCGTCGAGTTAAATTTCTTTTATTAAACAAATAAAATAGGCTGAGGAAGATACAATGTATGTAATTTCAAAAAGCCACCATCCACGCAAGGGGGTACATACATACAGAGATGTGACTTATTTAAGATACAAGTATCTGAAATACAGATACAAGATACAAAATACGTATTTTCATCTTGTATCTAAAATACTTTTTTAAAATTCATATTGTATCTTGTATTTAAATACCTTTTGATTAATATCTTAGTATTTTGTAAATACTTTTTGCTAAAATACTTTTAGTAATAGCAATCTATTAATTTTTTCACAAAATGTGACAAGATTCTATGGTGCCATTAATTTTAAATATCCATGTTACCATAGATAAAATTGAACGCGCGGTTAAAACTTTAGTCTGGGACCAAATTGATAGAATTTAATCGGCTATGAAGTCCCCCCTCACTCCACTGACCCATGTCAATCATAATTATTCCGTATTTTTTGTGTGATATCAACAATATCGCCTTTGTGATTTTCGAGATCGCGAATATGGAAACGTAAGTTTTATTTTAACTGGTTTTATTTAAGTCTTTTAAATAAAACCCTTAAAGTATAATATTTTGTCTTGTCACATTTGAACGATCAATGCGATTTATTCGTAAATAATTCACGTAAAAAGATAAACTTACGTTCAATAAAATGTTGTTTTCGTAGAAAAGTATTTTATCTTGAAAACGTATTTGAAAGATACGTATTTTGTATCTAGTATTTCAGATACCATTCCAGAAAGATATTTGTATCTGGTATCTGAAATACTTATTTCAAAAGTATCTTGCATTTTGTATTCCAGATACTTTGTACAGGGTATCTTGTACATCACTGCATACATAATTACTCTTACAAATTAACAGAAATATAAAATCCCTTTCGATTTAAAAATATTAGGGGATTTACACCACTTGGATTGCCACGAGGTATATACGTATATTTTAAGATTCCAATGAAACATTTGCTTCCTCCGCTTCCAACCCTTCTTGATTGACGTTCCACACTTCAAAATCTTCCATCTGTAACTTGAAACCCTCAAACACTTCGGAATACTCACACTTCATAATCGCAATAATAATTAACGATTCAATACTTAAAAGTAAGGTTAAATGTCAAAATTACCGCCCTTTCGACGTTCAGTAGGTCGTTTGCTACAACTTCGCGCTGTTGTGAAGTCGCTACGATGCAAACCGTCCTATTAGCAAGTAGCATGTTAAATGACAACTATAAATATGATACACACTTAGTGGCTACTAACTAGTGGCGTGTTAACACGTTGACTATCAATAAGGCTGTTAGACGTTAAACTAACATTTCAACAACCAACAGTGGTCAGCTGTAGTTGCGTGCGCATCATAAACGAAAGTGATGCGCTGTGTTATAATAAACACGTTCAAAAACTTTCGGGATATATGTAAATACTTTGTAATGGTTAAGATTTAATTAATTTATTCCAGATTGGCAACAATATTCACCAGCAAGACTCGGGTTCAAGTCTGAAATGAAGACGGTGATCATTTTAGATCACACAACTCTAGGTCACTTTTAAACTAATTCAAGTGCTGCTGTGCTGGGGGGAGGGGCACGACAGGTTGCGGTCGGTCAGTTCCCCTTCCCGCTGCCGATTAAAAATTAGGTGGGAGAATATGAGGTCGTGGGACGTGCGACGTGCAACGTGCGTGCTCCTGCCGCCTTTATTTGGTTTCTGTGAGTGTTCCAAACAAAAACACTGTAAATGTTAGATATATTCTATATTCTATGTTACGAGTTATTAAATTATTAATTTATTGATTTATCGATTGATGAAGATTAATTATATTATTATTGTTTCTATTTTTCAAGTCGACCTTTTAGTTTGCTCGTTGTCGGGTGGTCACTTTTCCTGTTTCAATATCGCCGCGACCAAATTACGATTTTTATTCCTTTTAATCGGGCAACAGCTTTTTTTTGTTGTTGTTTACGGGAAAATTGACCCCCTTGAATAAATGTAATATGTATCTGTTAAGAGGAGATTTCACCGAAGAAAAAAACTGCCATTTATTAAAAAAAATTGCGACGAAGAAGCAGCAGAGCAAGTTTGTCCCTTTTTTCTTTTTTGCGATCATCGTTGTCTGCATAAATGTATAAATAGGTATAGATACATTTATATATTTTTGTCTTATTTTTGCTCGATTAATTATTAGTGGATGCTATTCATAAGTAATAGGCGGTGCATTGCTTCTGCTCTACGATCATCACCGCATTATCCATCTCAACGCTGCCAAGTCGATTACGCTGCGCGCGTCGGGGGGTTGTTGCCGCCTGTCTTCTCTAATTGTGCGACCTCCCCCCTCCGTTTAATAACTACAGACAACATTTAAAAAATTAAAGAACGTTTCTTATAATTAATAAAAATAAAATAAATGCAATTGTGATTAGATCTTATATAAAAATATATTATGTATGTTGATTTAAATCGGTCTATACTTTCAAAATTTTATGTTCTTTGTGATATACTTATGGCTTCGTTTATTTAGAAGAAGGTTTGCCAACTGTTTGTTTGCTGCCTCTTGGCTGAGGGGCCGCACGGTTGACGATATTTTAAAATTAACCTTAAAATGAGTAAACGTTTTGCGTGTGCGAGTGTTACGTATGTGTTTTGTGATTTTTTTCTGCGTCCTGCCTCTTTGCCAATTCAGGTGGCTGGCAATCTCTATTTATTTTATGGTAAAAAATGTCTTGAAAATTTTTTTTTGTTTTCTCATGCGCAACTTCGTCTTCTTGATGAAGATGCACGTGTACTATGTTTTAATGTAATGTTTTATGACATGTTTTTTTTTTAGATCTTTATTTTTGTAGTCCTAGTCAGATAAGTCAGCTGGCTACTCGGGACTTTAATTTTCGTTAATTCTTTAAAGGGCGCAGACGGATAAGAGGGTACAACTGCGTTAGCTCTAAAAAATCTTAACAACGTCAGTGGCCGTTTATGGAAAACTAATGGTAGGAAATTTTTGAAAAAAATCGTGTTGTATTTACGACACATGGTCTATATTTTTAAAATATTTTCAATTTTGTAGTACTTCCGGTTATTTTAAAAAACGGATATTTATTACAAATATTTTTCTCGAACATCTTTGTAACAAATTAATCGAAAAATTGTGATTTTGCGTTGATTGTCGTTAGTCAGTTACACTTTTATTATGCCAAAAATTATAAAACTATATTAAAAATCCAAAGTTACTCAGTATTTTTTAAATAAAACGATAGCAAATATCCTAATGGATCGAAAGAGGAGAAAAAGGAGGTATCGAATGAAAAAAGAAAATATGGTATGTACCATTTAAAAAAACAAAGTTATTTGTGTTTAAAGTTTAAATTTTGGATTTTTTTATGAATGCCCTGTACAAATTATGAAGCTTAGTTTTGGCAGACCGTTAGTCTTAAACCTTTACTACAACTGGTAAAAGTTTCAGTACCCTTAGTCACTTTTTGGGAAAGTTATGATTTTTTATACTTTGGATTGCGATAGTGATTTTTTTTTCTATAAATTAAATTATTTCAAAAACTGTTCATCCTAGGCGTACTAAGTTGGTAATCAAACTTACCCTTAACATTTAAGGTTTTATTCGAATTCGTCGTAAAAAAATATACCTTTCCATTTAAAATAACAAAGTTGATAACAACTTCCGGTATAACCGGAAGTGCTACAAAATTGAAAATATTTTTAAAATATAGACCATGTGTCGTAAATACAACGCGATTTTTTTCAAAAATTTCCTCCCGTTAGTTTTCCGTAGATGTCTAACAGGCCACAGATTTGACATTTGTAACAGTTTTTCGAGACACCAATTCATCTATGAGATCACTATAGGCCCCAAGTGGTAAATTTAAAGGCTTTTTAAAGATATCTACGCCATATCTTAATCGATCCCAAAAATTCTTATTGGAGGTTAAAGATAAAAGTAATTAAATTCAAAAATTTCAGCGCCAAATTCAAATTTTGGCATGCGTTCGAAAATTTCCTCAAAAATTTATTATGGGAAGTGCAGAACAAAAAAAAATTACGGTATGCAATTTATTATTTTCTGTCTTCATTTTTTTCAGATTTTTTGAGCCATGGCATTAGACGGATAAAAAAATATCAAAAACCCGTTTTTTTTTGTAATTTTACGACTTCTGCGTGATGCCTATAGATTAAAAGAAAAACATATATCAAGTGATTTTCGAATGAAAATTCCTTTTTTTATCTTTTAAGTCATGTTTACTTATCGCAAATCGTTAAAAGAAAAATCAGTACGTACAATAAAATTAATGGCTCTATGGAAAAAGTTAATTTCAGTGTAGATTTTTTTTTCCAACGATTTGCTGGGAGTAGAGTTGACTGAAAAGTATTTTCATTTAAAATACAGTTAAAGTATATATATATATTTTTTTTTTCATCTGTAGGTAACACGCAGAAACGGAAAAATGACAAAAAAAGTTTATATTTTTTCCGCCTGATTTCATGGCTCCAAAAATAGAAAATAATAAATTGCAACTGCACTCGCCAAAATAAATTTTATACGATGCTTGAATTTAAGTTGATCCTAATTATTTTTATCTTTAACCTCCATTAAAAAATTTTGAATCGGTTGAGAAATGGCGGAGATATCTTTAAAAAAAAATCGAAATTTACTATTTGGTGCCTGTAACGATCCCATAAGTGGATTGATTGGGGATCTGGAAATATTTTCAAAAATTTTCTTTTTTAGTACACTACATATATTAATTTCGTCTGATCTTTTTAGAGCTGTAAAGGCAATTTAACTCCCCTTAGACCATTAGATAGACGTAGATTTCAGTTCATGCCCCATTTAAATTCAATTACTAAAACGATTTCTACAAAGTTATTCGAGGAATCAATTGTCTTAAAAAAATGTGATTTTTATCTTATTCCGTATTATATATCTATTAAAATTAATTTTTAATAGTTAACTATAATGCTTTCATATTGTCTCTAAAATTCTGTGATTAAATTTTTGACACTGCCACAATACGAAAGTAAATGTTGAAATAAGTTTCGAATTGTTCACATATCAGTGAAAGACAAAATTAGGGATAAAGTTTCGATCGGCGTGGAAACCTTCGATTCTGTCCAATTTTTTTACGTGCTGATCTTCATTTAAAATGAAAATTTAAAGGATGTTTACTCAAATATACTTTGTTTATCAAAATTTTACCCTCTTGGTACATAATCCGTGTGAATTATAAAAAATGATTTAAAAAATTGTGGATGCTCTTAAGAACGTGTTAAATATCCTTTGAAGGTTTTTATGTCCTGTCAAGATCAGCAGACTCCCTTGGTAACATCTGGTTTGAAAAAACTAAATACCACATTTTATGTTGTTATATACCGTTATGGTCCCGAGTAAGTCAAAAAACACTTAGAAACGTAAAGAAAATGCAAAAAAAGAAATTAATGTAAGAAAAAAAAAATCGATGATTATTATTGTATGAAAAGAGAAACGATGTGTTATTGATTATTAAATATTTTTAAATTATATTACATAAATAAATGCTGGACATTTTGAAAATTAACATATTAGAATAGAGTTAAGTGTGAGGGGGCGTAGCCTCGTTATCTTCGAGGTTCGTCCGCGAAAGACGCCACAACCTACATGGAACGACAAACAGCGACGAAATTGTTCGTCATCAATTCGAAGATACAAAACTACCCAGAAAAAAATTATGTACCTATATAAGGAAACATAAAAATGCAAATTGAACGCCATGCAGGCTGTGGCAGAGGTTTGCTAGTACCTCTTAATAATTACTATATTTAAATACTAAATTATAGATTTAGGGTCTCGCGTTCGGGTCGTCGCGCCCCTTTACAAGGGGAGGCGTCGTCATCGTCGTCGTCGTCTCTTTTAGTAGCGCACGCAGTTCCATCGTTTTTGTTATAATTAATTAACCCGTTTCAGCTCAACTTACTTAGCCGTTGTTATTTCTTTCAAATTTTATCTGTACTTCGTAAGTGATAACAAAACAGAGGAAAATAATATACATACACTTTAGTTTAAAAAAAAAAAAAAGAAAACAAAACGATAATTATAAAAAAAAATACAACAATGAATGACGCCTTTGTTTAATAGGGTTACCAATTGTAAATATGCATAACTTATTATATATTGTTGGCAAGAGCGATTACAGCTTTAATGGATAACTGCATTGATACTTTAAAGTCCCAGTACTTACTGAGTTGACGGCTGGTTAAGCATTGATATTTATATTATGAAGTGGTGGGAGTACCGGGGCGGAGTCAGACTGTAGGCGGTATGCGGCTCGTTTGGTAAGCACCCGTTGTTGATGATTAGCTCGTCTGGGGAATTGACACCGTCCGTCCCGATATCCCCACCAATTCGCAGTATAAATATCAGTGAACATTCCGTTCTACACTTAGTCCCTTCCGAAATTTTGATGTGTAATTATCTCTCACTTCGACTAGATTAGAAAAAGAAAATGTTTTCAATAGAAAGCTCGTCCTGTGTTTACAAAGTAGTTCAAGACAATTGGTAACTCAACTAATGCAGTCTTCGCATTGTAGTGATAGATTATTAATATTTCTTATGCCGAGATAAATCTATAATAGTGCTACGAATTTTGATGTGATTGAATAATCAGTTTTTCTTACTTATTTCAAACAAGAAACTGCATAATGTTTGGAAGTAAATTCAAATAAATTTTTATTATAAAAACCAACATCCGCTTTTTAAAATTTATGTTTATTAAATCAAAAATTTGGAGGTTAATGAATTTTTTCAGTTTCCGGTCAGTAAATAAACATGTTGCAGATTCTTGAAAGCGAAACTTAAATGCGTGAAATAATTATTTTGGTCTTACTGTTTATAGAAGAACTTAATATTACTACGAAAAAGAAAAATCAAAGTTCACTGTTGGATCCCTGTATTTAACTTTTTTTCTTTTTGTTTTCATATAATTATTTTTTTTTTTTCTTTATAAATATATGTATATGTACACAAAATCAAGGTGCGCCTTGGGATTGAACAGGGAACAACAAAGTGTTTGTTACTAACTTTATGTCATTCATGAAAGTTCTATATTTTATGGCGTTGTAGAAATTTGATGATTTTTAAAATTTTTTGTTTTAAACAATTACATGAAAATGTCAATGTGTCATGGAAATTATGAGGTTTGTTCAACCTCGAACTATAGCTTTAAATTGTTTGAAGTATTTAATTTGTATTTATTTAAAAAAAAAGTATCGTATGTTTATATATATATATATATATATAAATAACTAGGTTTTTTATGTTGGCAAAATTATTTTTATTTTATTAGATGGAAATAAAGACGTTTCATAAAGGATTTTCTTTTCCTGTAGCAATAAATCGTATGATAAAGTAAATAATATTATTTTCAACTCCTATTTTTAAATTGACTTAAAAAATTTATTTCATTCGTAACGTTATACCTACAATAAATATTAAACGAAATAATCTAGTTGCTTAATATCAGTGGCGACTTATGATCCTTAGATTGGGTGTGCACCATACACAAGAATAACAAGAACATCCCTAATATGATTTCACGAAGATAACTTGACCGTGCTCGGCTAAATTCGTTGATTGCTCGAATATCTCCGACCATTAAACGACGCACATCTTAGGAACGTATACGATTCGCTCATTACATGCTCATTACGCTCATTACCTTTTCTAATTTTGGCAGTAACAATACGCTAAGCATTTTGTGTGACATGTTTAGGAATTTAAAAATGTGGGTGTGGAGAATTTTATTGTTTTTACCTTTTTCAGAGTCACTCATTTCTTCATGTATTGCATGCATTTTTAAAAATACTCACTGACTTCGATCAAACAAAACGCGCTAAAACTAAAACTTATATTTAGGTTGAAAAACGTCACACGTCAATTCGTCATTGGTTATCTATAGTTTTGAAAATAGACAGCGTTTTGAAATTGTTAATTCAGAAATCGTTCGCGGTAAACACAAATCCCGAACCGGTTAATAACCGCACATGCGCCGTTCAACAATCCGGTAATGTTCTGTTCCAGTTCAGAAGTAGTTCGGAATCACATCCGCGAACAAACTTACTGTTTGACGATTAATCATAATCGCTGATTCTGATAGTTGATTACGATTGTTTTGCGATTCCAGTTTTTGATTGATGAAAGCAACGTCACAATGGGAAAAAGCGTGATGCAAAATAATTCGCACCCTGGTTAGTTACACCGTTTTCTGGAATGGTTAAAGTAGAGATTTATTATTTTTTTTTTTACTTTTTTGGAGGGAATACAGTTCATTTGATATATATTTCTTCATATATTAATCGTAATCGTACTATTAATAAGTTTAAAACCGTCATCGTATGGTGCAACAAAAGTTACATTGTTTATTTTTTATAATTGTTAAAATTTAAGTGAAAACAGTTTTAAACATCAAAGCTTCATTTTTTGGTAGATAAATGAATAGTGTAATCGTTACCTATTAAATTATGTTTTTAAAGTCAAAGCAGTCAAATTCTAACGATTAACTACAAATTAATGTACGCAAATGTACGTTGGGTTGCTGCGTTATCTATTTTCATTTTGACTTTCAATTGATAAATCTTGGCTGCTATTTATTAAAATTGTTTGCGGCGTTGCCAATAACAGCTTCCTACGTTAATGTAAACGGATTAAGTTTTTTAATTTACAATATTCGCCTTATTAATTTTATACAAAAAACTATAATTCGTTATACTTTTATGATCCTCTAGAGGTCTACAGTTCTTAGTTCGTAAATTATCTAAACATAAAACTTCTTTTGATACATTTTACGAATTTATGGTAAAATTTTCAGTAATAACATTAATTTAAAAGAAATAATTAGGAGAAAGACATTTGAGCACCTGTTTTGATAAGTAAATGTCGATTTTTAATGTAACTAAATGTATACCAATTCTTTAGCCCAAAGGACCCAACCTCACCTAACAATAAGCTGTTCAATAGTATTCGGAAATTGGAATTATTAAATAAAGGTAAAATAATTCAAACCGAGTAATTCCGACCAGTCTCAAAGAGTACCAATTATTGCTGTTAAACTGCCATTCGGGCAAAAGTTTAGTTACATTAAATTTCGACATTTAGTTAAAAAAAATTACCTGTCTTTTTAGATTATAAAAAAAAAGATGTTGAAAAGCCCTTCCCCCATTATTGAAGTGAAAACTTCTTTAGGCGCGTTATGCGATTTTTAGTCTGCGATAAAAATGTAGATTCGCGTTACTAATAGACTGATAGCGGTCCAACACTAGACTAGTACGGGCGCACACGTCTACACGAATAGATTATAATCTATAAGGGGATTACCATTTAAAATAAAAAATATATTCAGCCTAATCGGAGTGTTCATACCCTGATTTTAAATTTAAAGTTCTGTAAAATTTTATAATAATTTGAAATATCCATAAGTTTAATTTACAAATAATGAAATTTTTGTTACTGCCGATTTTTCTTTTAAATTTTCAATAAACTAGCCATTTTCAGCCATTTTTTTCAAAAGAAAAACCTATTTTACGTAGAGATACGGACGTTTTACCATTTAAACTCCCATAAAAAATTATGCTATATTTCCTCCGAAAATCCTTTAGGAGATTTTCATGTCCCATCAATGGCAACAAATACCCAAAGTTTCGTTCCATTGTTTCGACCGTAGGTGACCGCTATCACTAAGAAACTACAGAAACAGATATTCATTTATTTGAATAACGTAATGGAACGCTTTATGTGAGGTTAGCTTAGATTATTTTTAGTTAATATTCTAATTAGTAGTTAGTTTAGTTTAAAATAATTTAAATGGATGATTTTATATGTACGTATGTTTGTTTTTATTCAAATTGCGGCATTAATTATGAGTAATATTATTTGCGATGTTTAAGTAGCATCTGGCAACGTCGGAGTAATAATCATGTGTCATGTATCCACTATACACATTTCTTACGTTCCGCATGCTCTCCTCGTCGTTCATTCTTCTTTTAGCGGATGAAATGATTATCAATAGTTGTATATATTGAAGAATATTAGAAAATGGCTGTATTTTATCGAAGTGTGTGCATAGACTCTTTTGTGTTGTGTGGCACGTGGAAGGTAAGTCTATTGAAACTATTGTTTTTTCTTTGCACAGTTTTAATTGACACTTACACAATTTGAAATGCGAAACAGTCAATAGTCTTGCTATTGTCAATTAATTATTGCGGTCACTATCTATCTAATTAATCATTTTTGGTAACTGAACTTTACAACAGCCACTTGCTGACAATAAGAGGGACATACACACACTTTTGTTACAACTAACCTTGTTTTTTATTGTATAAATTGTGTATGGCATTTACCTAATCGAATTATCGTTTTATCGGCTTAAAAAAGGCCTTTTGTAGGTAGGTAATGTTCAAAAAATTTGCAAGGCCTTCAAAATTACGACCTTGAATGTCTTTGATTAATAAAAGAAACATGTTTTCTGCATGTATTGTTTGTTATTAATACCTAATAACTGCTCTATCGATGAGATTACATAGATGTTTTTATAGTAGGTGTACGTATAATTAATTGAGAGGTTTTTCGAACACGTGTTATATAAGCATGAGTAGGTATACCTAGTGGACAAATGATAATTTTTTAGCTGAAAGCAAAAAAATGTTTTGGCAAAATCGGTAATATACCTAAGTATATGAACATACACAATCGATATATCACTACACAATAACGACAGACTCTTCTGATAAGCGTTGTATTTTAAATGATGACTGACAGTTTTTTTTTTTAATTTTTTTTACATACTTTTTTTGCACGTTATGTATATAGAACGAATGATTAGGAAGTAATCCGATTTATCATTGTCTGAACTTGCGAATACAAAAGAATTCCACTAGTATAATAAATTATTTTGAAATACTAATGCCAATAAAAAGCAACTGATTACTATCAGTTACCTAGATAGGTATATCGATAACCAACAACTAAGCTGATCAGAATTCTGAAGTATTGACATAGATATATTCCAACATTATCATTGAATCGATATTTTTTTGTTATCGATAACCGAAAACTACATTTAGTTAAGTATCGCCCAAGCCCGACTAAAGTTAGTTTTTAAATCTGAACTTGAATTAGTTCTGGGTAAAAGTATCGACACGTCGGTAGTTATCGATGACATTTGTAACTATCGATATATTCGAAAATAATCATTGTATCGATAGGCGATAGTAACATTCAGTTATCGTCCAGGACTTACTAGAGCTTGTTTGAAGTCTGAATCTGTTATTAGTCCTTGGAAAAAGTATCGACATATCGATCTATTCTAAAATTATCATTGAATCGATACTTCTCTGTTATTGATGACCGATAATTACATTCAGTTATCGTCCAGGACTCACTTAATGCTGGTTTGAAATCTGAATCTGTTATTAGTCCTGGGGAAAAGTATCGACATATCGATATATTTCAAAATTATCACTGAATCGATATTTTTTTGTTATCGATACCGAAAACTACATTTAGTTAGGTATCGCCCAAGCCCGACTAAAGTTAGTTTTCAAATCTGAACTTGAACTAGTTCTGGGTAAAAGTATCGACACGTCGATAGTTATCGATGACAACTGTAACTCGATATATTCGAAAATTGTCATTGTATCGATATTTTTTGTTATCGATAGGCGATAGTTACATTCAGTTATCGTCCAGGACTCACTAGAGCTGGTTTGAAGTCTGAATCGGAAATATTCCTGGGAAAAGGTATCGACATATCGATATATTCGAAAATTATTGTATCGATATTTTTTTGTTATCGATAGGCGATAGTAACATTCAGTTATCGTCCAGGACTTACTAGAGCTTGTTTGAAGTCTGAATCTGTGATTAGTCCTTGGAAAAAGTATCGACATATCGATCTATTCTAAAATTATCATTGAATCGATACTTCTCTGTTATTGATGACCGATAATTACATTCAGTTATCGTCCAGGACTCACTTAATGCTGGTTTGAAGTCTGAATCTGTTATTAGTCCTGGGGAAAAGTATCGACATATCGATATATTTCAAAATTATCACTGAATCGATATTTTTTTGTTATCGATACCGAAAACTACATTTAGTTAGGTATCGCCCAAGCCCGACTAAAGTTAGTTTTCAAATCTGAACTTGAACTAGTTCTGGGTAAAAGTATCGACACGTCGATGGTTATCGATGACAACTGTAACTCGATATATTCGAAAATTGTCATTGTATCGATATTTTTTGTTATCGATAGGCGATAGTTACATTCAGTTATCGTCCAGGACTCACTAGAGCTGGTTTCAAGTCTGAATCGGAAATATTCCTGGGAAAAGGTATCGACATATCGATATATTCGAAAATTATTGTATCGATATTTTTTTGTTATCGATAGGCGATAGTAACATTCAGTTATCGTCCAGGACTTACTAGAGCTTGTTTGAAGTCTGAATCTGTTATTAGTCCTTGGAAAAAGTATCGACATATCGATCTATTCTAAAATTATCATTGAATCGATACTTCTCTGTTATTGATGACCGATAATTACATTCAGTTATCGTCCAGGACTCACTAGAGCTGGTTTGAAGTCTGAATCGGAAATATTCCTGGGAAAAGGTATCGACATATCGATATATTCGAAAATTATTGTATCGATATTTTTTTGTTATCGATAGGCGATAGTAACATTCAGTTATCGTCCAGGACTTACTAGAGCTTGTTTGAAGTCTGAATCTGTGATTAGTCCTTGGAAAAAGTATCGACATATCGATCTATTCTAAAATTATCATTGAATCGATACTTCTCTGTTATTGATGACCGATAATTACATTCAGTTATCGTCCAGGACTCACTTAATGCTGGTTTGAAGTCTGAATCTGTTATTAGTCCTGGGGAAAAGTATCGACATATCGATATATTTCAAAATTATCACTGAATTGATATTTTTTTGTTATCGATACCGAAAACTACATTTAGTTAGGTATCGCCCAAGCCCGACTAAAGTTAGTTTTCAAATCTGAACTTGAACTAGTTCTGGGTAAAAGTATCGACACGTCGATAGTTATCGATGACAACTGTAACTCGATATATTCGAAAATTGTCATTGTATCGATATTTTTTGTTATCGATAGGCGATAGTTACATTCAGTTATCGTCCAGGACTCACTAGAGCTGGTTTGAAGTCTGAATCGGAAATATTCCTGGGAAAAGGTATCGACATATCGATATATTCGAAAATTATTGTATCGATATTTTTTTGTTATCGATAGGCGATAGTAACATTCAGTTATCGTCCAGGACTTACTAGAGCTTGTTTGAAGTCTGAATCTGTTATTAGTCCTGGGAAAAAGTATCGACATATCGATCTATTCTAAAATTATCATTGAATCGATACTTCTCTGTTATTGATGACCGATAATTACATTCAGTTATCGTCCAGGACTCACTTAATGCTGGTTTGAAGTCTGAATCTGTTATTAGTCCTGGGGAAAAGTATCGACATATCGATATATTTCAAAATTATCACTGAATCGATATTTTTTTGTTATCGATACCGAAAACTACATTTAGTTAGGTATCGCCCAAGCCCGACTAAAGTTAGTTTTCAAATCTGAACTTGAACTAGTTCTGGGTAAAAGTATCGACACGTCGATAGTTATCGATGACAACTGTAACTCGATATATTCGAAAATTGTCATTGTATCGATATTTTTTGTTATCGATAGGCGATAGTTACATTCAGTTATCGTCCAGGACTCACTAGAGCTGGTTTGAAGTCTGAATCGGAAATATTCCTGGGAAAAGGTATCGACATATCGATATATTCGAAAATTATTGTATCGATATTTTTTTGTTATCGATAGGCGATAGTAACATTCAGTTATCGTCCAGGACTTACTAGAGCTTGTTTGAAGTCTGAATCTGTTATTAGTCCTTGGAAAAAGTATCGACATATCGATCTATTCTAAAATTATCATTGAATCGATACTTCTCTGTTATTGATGACCGATAATTACATTCAGTTATCGTCCAGGACTCACTTAATGCTGGTTTGAAGTCTGAATCTGTTATTAGTCCTGGGGAAAAGTATCGACATATCGATATATTTCAAAATTATCACTGAATCGATATTTTTTTGTTATCGATACCGAAAACTACATTTAGTTAGGTATCGCCCAAGCCCGACTAAAGTTAGTTTTCAAATCTGAACTTGAACTAGTTCTGGGTAAAAGTATCGACACGTCGATAGTTATCGATGACAACTGTAACTCGATATATTCGAAAATTGTCATTGTATCGATATTTTTTGTTATCGATAGGCGATAGTTACATTCAGTTATCGTCCAGGACTCACTAGAGCTGGTTTGAAGTCTGAATCGGAAATATTCCTGGGAAAAGGTATCGACATATCGATATATTCGAAAATTATTGTATCGATATTTTTTTGTTATCGATAGGCGATAGTAACATTCAGTTATCGTCCAGGACTTACTAGAGCTGGTTTGAAGTCTGAATCGGAAATATTCCTGGGAAAAAGTATCGACATATCGATCTATTTGAAAATTATCATTGAGTCGATATTTTTTTGTTATCGTTTACCGAAGACTACATTTAGTTAGGTATCGTCCAAGCCCGACTAAAGTTAGTTTTCAAATCTGAACATGAACTAGTTCTGGGTAAAAGTATCGACACGTCAATAGTTATCGATGACAACTGTAACTATCGATATATTCGAAAATTATCATTGTATCGATATTTTTTTCTTGCGAGTTATAAGTTAATTGTGTAGTGTATCGATGATGTAAATATAGTTGTATATATTGTATTCCATCGTCTTTTATTATTAACACACTATGATCGATCTACACTGGTCCTTCGAGTATTAGTGTTGTATATTACAAGATTTCATCGACGAGCTGTCTGAATGTATCTCATCATCATTCAACATATACCATTATTGATTTTGATCGATAACTAAAATCAGTTATTGCCTAGGGCTGCAGTGTGGACTAAAGGAGCTCTAAAACTAGGTTTGCCACCTCAAAGATTTTGCACTCAAGGTTATCAAGGATCTTAAGCTATTGACCACTTCCGGTTATGCAGGAAGCTGATGCTAACTTTATTATTTGAATTAGAATACATATTGTATTTTCTACAACGAATTCGTATTACAAAATAAACACAAAATACGAATACTACAATATAGATACTAAAATTTGAATCCACTTTACGATAAATAACTTCTCAGATAAATCAATTTATTGAAAAAATTACGCTGCAATCCAAATTAGGTAAAAAAATCGTAACGTCCATAAAAAAGAGCGTTGTCACTTTTATCAGTTGTAGTCGATTTTTAAGGTCGATATCATGCCAAAATTAAGCTTTATTACTTGTATAGGAAATTCCGAAAAATATATCCAAAAGTATCTGATGTCGAAACGCATTTTGGGTTTTTCAAACTTCTTTTAATAAAGTGGAAATATTCGGTTTTAGTATTTATTTACGTACGTACAGTTGATAGTATACTTTTAATTGTTAAACGTGTCTTTTTTGTAATAAAAAAGTTTTTGTTTCCTATTAAATAATTTAATTATATGTAGATGTAAGAACAGTGTATCTATCCGTACAAGTGTAGCTATGTACCACATTGTATTCATATGTAAATAAGCACTTACATACGTCGGTTTAATGTAACAGCAATCCATGTGAAGGCAAATGCTGTATATATGTATGTACATATGTAGATATTCCTATAAATCGTTGGCAAATTAAAGCAGTTGCACTTACAAACGAGCGTGAAAAATTTACTTCATCGTCAGTTACCTCTTTGGAGTGGTCAACGTTTACAAAGTTCATGTTCTTGTGCTTTGAAACAGGAGGGCGCTGCATAGTGTTGTGTTTATTTTTTTATAAGGAACAATTTTTGGCATTTTTTTATTAAACATTCTAAGTGAGTGTTACAATATTTTTTTACGTAAGTTATTTTGAGAACCTATCAAATGTTAGGTCCCTTATTTATTTTCCAAAGATTGCTATCATGCCTTAATAAATCTTGTTTAATACATAATCTTTTAACTGGATAAAAACAAACTTTTTCAAAAATTTTTATTATAAAAATTAGATTAACCACCGGCATATTTTCCGGCAATACACTCATTCTGTTAAAAAAATAATTTCATTGTATTTACTCCTATAAGTGGGTAACACTCCTACTATCTATTGTACTGTGTATCATCATTGAATATCAATACAATCGAGCATATTTTTTTTAAATAAATGTAGTGTAATTGTCTGCAAATTTCGACCTTGATGTTTCTTTCCTAAAATACGTACATAGACACAATAGACTTAACCGCATATGTAATCTCATACGATAAATAAATCTTTTGATGATCTCTTGCGTAATAGAAAAATAATTTTCCATTCTTTGCGCAACTTAACAGTAAAACATTCTTTAGTCCCAAATATTATTTCATAAGGGTCTTATCTCCCTTAATACTTTACAAAACTCAATGATTGTGGAATTGTTCTAAACATTGCGTTCTCTGCTAATGTCGAAAAATAAAAATAAAGTTTAAAATCAGCGTTTTCGTTATAAAAATTAGTTTCAAAACCCGTAACCGAGAGCGCCACCTATTGAACAATATGTTTAACTAAAGTGCATGCTAGCTGTAATCTACCACCATAGCGCTGGCTATTACTTACTCCAATTAGCAATAAAAGATATGCTTTTTCAAAGGAACTAATTTTTGCTTAGGGCTAACACTTAAAATTAAAAATTCGCACGTTAATGAGGAGATACAGGTACGTTTAATCAACCTTAATTCTTTTAATTAACAGAAAGGAGGTAATAATCTAGGTCTAGGTAATAATTGCATATTTTTTGTGCGAATAGTGAGGAAAATGTACAATTTGCGTAGACGGTATTAATATTTATCGTGTCTTACAATGGTCTGAAGTTTTATTGTAGTAGAAGTGGATATTGCACTTTGTTCGACATTTTTATTTTCATAATTAATTTGTTCTAATTAAAATGATGAATAACGAAAATAATCCAGAAAACTACGTATACAAGATTATTACTAAGTAATTAAATTATTTACAGAATGCTCAACAATTATTATATTAATAAAAATACATACCAAACGAATAGTTAATTAATCTGTTTGAATTATTTAGGGCCTTGGATCTTCGGTTGTTCTGCTAGGCAATGGTTAAAAAAAAAACATATTCGCTGTCACCCTTTAATTCACTAGTCGTTCAAAATTTTTTTGAATATTCTGGAACATTCTAGAAGTTTTTCGATCATTTTAGATCATTTTCGACAACTCTGGAACAACTCCGAAAAATCTAGAATATTCCAGCAAATTCTAGAATATTCTAATAGATACAATACTGTTACCCTCTGATTCTCTAAAAGTCGGTCAAAAATTTATTGAATTTTCTGGAACATTCTAGGTCATTATTGAAAATCTTGAGCATTATAGGACGTTCTAGATCATTCCCGATAAATCGGGAATATTCCTGATCGTCCTGTAACGATTCGAAGCATTAACATTTTTGAGAATCTTTAACATTCTAGATCGTTCTTGAAAAATCATAAAGATTCTAGAACAGTTTTAAACGTTCTAAATGTATCTCGAAAAATCGGAAACATTCTAGATCATGGTTAAAAGATTTAAGATCAATAAAATCTACTCTTGCCAATAACCAACAACTTTTTATAAACAATTAGCCAACAAGATAAATTCATACATTGAAAATTCATACTTTAAAGATATTAGAACATTCTAGAGCATTTCAAATCATTTTTAACTTCTTAGAACAATTTATATCATTCTCGAACACTGGAATAATTCCGAAAAATCTGGAACATTCGAGCAAATTATAGACCATTCCGAAATATATTTTTCGAAGATAAATCATTCGCGAGAAATCTGGAACAATTCATAGATCATTATTGAAAATTCTAATTCGTTCTGGTATATCGTAAAATATTCTCTTTTTTAAAATTTTAGTAGAATATCCTCACATTTCATAAATTAATGAAAGCGGGGAGTCTAAGGAAATGTGACGCTCACAGTTTTACGTTCACAGTTCAAAGCGTGGCTTACGATTAGCGTGACGAAGGGGGAGGGAGGGGTCTAAAATTGTGAAATTCTGAGTTACGAATTTTTATAAATTTTTGAATATTCTGTGACGCTCTAGGTTGTTCTCGAACATTCTAAATCATTCTCGGGAAATCTGGAATAATTTATAAATCACTTAATAAGGGCTACTTACCATCACAACCGTGAGAGTAGAAGTCAAGTAGAAAGTCATAGAGATATGAGAGGCTCCACTGAAAACCCCTGTCTTTAGATTATAGATTGATTTTAATATAACTGTAATGAAACAACAATGTAAGTACCAACTTATTTTTTTCTTTTCCAGATTGTAATAAGCGAAAGTGTCGCAGGTGAGGGAGAGAACTTTGTGTTGCTATACGACACTAGCGGCTTTGTTGGTTAAGGGTGGTGGTGCCTATTTCTCATTTCAAGTGATCTACAGTAGATTTTAATCGTACTGAAGGAAATAATGTGATATTGGTCAGGATAAAAGACACTTGCTCTTATGATTGACGAAACAACTCCAACAGCTCATAATAACGACATGACATTTCCCCGGGGCAACAAAGACGAAAAGAAAAAATGCCTTATTATAAGGCTTTTTGGTAAGTTGATAGATAATTAATGAATGAAAATATTTTGAGGTGTCTTTAAAAAATAATGAGATAATTGTTCATCCTAAAACGTTATTTCTGGCACTACTAGAACTATGAAGTGTTTTTCAGATTAAAGGTCAAACAATATGGAACTTAATATTTTTTAATTATAAAACACCTATCTGTATTATTATTTATCGGATAATTAGTTAGGTAATTGATGAAATTATACATAGATGTATATGTGGTTAATGGTGCATCTATTACCTTGCGTAACATAGAGTTAAAATCGACCTTGCTTCTATGGATTACATATATACATAGATGGTACATCGTATACGGATAATAGTGTAATTATTATTTTTGCTGCAGAAAAGTACGACAGTTTCGAATTTAAAGTATAATTTTTCTACCTGTGTAGTAATTAATTAAGTTCTTATATAAATAATAAATCTGAAATTACAGACAATGGCTAGATTTATACACTGAAAAAATTATTGGCGTGGAAATTAATTTTTGTCCCTACAAACAAATTTCTATGGTTATAGATGACGCTATGAGTTACATAACAAAGGGGAGGTATCGATAAGCTAAGAAAAAATTTAGGTAAAAAACACGTAAGGATCAATGTAAAGGCCCGGAGAGGGAATAAAATCGAGTGAACGTAACGGATGTAAGCGTAACGGAACACGGAACTGCTGCTGCCATTTTCGTATGATTTCCTACTTATCTTATACTGAATGCATAAGGAGAGGGACACGCGCTAGCACGTTTAAGTTCGCCCGGTGACTAGAGCGAGTGTGTGAACACGAGTCTAACCGTTAGACCATGAGGAGCACGAAGATACACGACGTCTCTTGATAATAAAAATAAATAGGTGCTATTAATTTATTGTCAAACAATTTTACGAATCTAAACTCAACCCGTAACGTAACCTAACCTCATTGTTGAAATTTGGCAACGTTGTTCATTGTAAGTAGGCACTTGCTAGTAGACAGTTATGAGTTCCAGTGCCATCTCAAGGGGTATTGACAACAAAAATGTACGCTTCTGAATTTTTCAAAAATTTTGTCTTTTTCCGATTAAGCAACTAAAAATACAATTTTTTTTGTCTGTTGATCTCTTCGTATCCCACTTAAAATTAGACCGATTTTTTAGCTTACCGATACTTCTCCTTCACTGAATCTTGCGATTATTTCATTCAATTAGTGGGAAAATCAATTAAAGACTTTACAAATCGAAATAGCAAACAGCTTACTGGTTGATGGGACGGTTCTTGTGATATTTTAATTGATTTTTTTTGTCAAACCTTCTGATGAACTAAATCTTAACAAATAAACTAATAGATTAATTACGTCAATTGATGAACTGTTTATAAACATTGACTTTCGATTTGATGAGTTTCGAATTTTCGACAGCATCCTCAATATACGTCTGATTGTGAGGATATAAACACAAAGTCATCAACAGTGACGGCACAGGCCTTATTAATAATTTTCTAAACGAATCGTATATTTAATGCTTGTTTTAAATTGAGAAATTAAGGAACAGATTTTTTGCTATAATATTTTCATTATAATGATATGATTAAATATTTAAATAAGTCTTAATTTTTTACATATTACATATTATTTTTTTTTTACATTATTGTTCTGGATTTTTTGTAAACAGCATGAGATTAGGTTAGATTAGATTCGTAAAATTGTTTGACAATAAATTAATAGCACCTATTTATTTTTATTATCAAGAGACGTCGTGTATCTTCGTGCTCCTCATGATCTAACGGCTAGACTCGTGTTCACACACTCGCTCTAGTCACCGGACGGAGCTACATGTGCTAGCGGGTTTCCCTCTCCCTATGCATTCAGTGATAATATGCGTAGGGACATCATACGAATATGGCAGCAGCAGTTCCGTGTTCCGTTACGCTTACATCCTTTACGTTCACTCAATTTTACTTCCTATATTTTTCTTACTAATTCTTAAGGAGTACACTTCAAAAAGTGGTCGTAATGTTATTCATTCTTGTGATTTGGTTCATATACATGTAATATAATCAATCCCCTACTGACAATTTGTGCCACGCTCACCAAATACTGGATGCTCTATAAATAATTAAATACTTAATATTTTCTCTCTGTTCAAGTAATTACAATTTAGTAGTACAGTGTGTTTATTAAACATTGTCAAATATATGCAGATATATAGCACATGGTTCCACGTACATATACATCATCTTGTTAAGTTCTTTTGACCCGCCTGAAATCATGTGCTTACATTTAAGTAATTTAGAACAATTAAAGTGTGTTAACAGTCATCATTTAATTAATCGCTTAACTCCATTACGTACAATGTATATTTCTTTCTGTTTCTACTTCGGTTTAGAGACGAAAATCTTAATTTCTACCAAGATACAATATTTTGGATTTTTTATATTTTATAAATTATATTTGCAGGTCAAGTTCCAGCGCGTCTGGTCCTATATTTTTTATCATGGTCTGGATTTTTGGTTTCGTTTATGATGAGGACGGATATTAATTTGGCCATAGTGGCAATGGTAGAGGAGCCTCAACAAACGTCTGTGAATTCGTCCAGCGAGTATTGTTACGCAGTTGAAAAACAAGATGATCCTGTACAAAAAATTGTAAGAAAGTGAATATCTTCCCGATTATTGAATACAAATTTCTTTAAGTTGCTTCATTCAACTATACAAACTTTGGGGATATATAAGTGAAGTGACGTCCCTAAAAATTTGAGAACTAATGTTGATTATTAACTAGAATTATTTTTAATTGCGAAAAATACAGGCGTAAAATATTTGCTTGGTAAAACAGCCAAAATTCCGATTATTTCAAAAGTAAACGTATTCCAGAAATCCACACTTTAATTTGTACTTCACTTAAAGAGGCGTTTTAATTTAAACATAAATACGTATGAAAGATTTGACGTTTATGTCCATCTGAATATAAGTGAGAATTAGACAAAATAGCGCAAAAAGTATTGAAAAAAAAAATGCTTGAAAAAGCGCAAAATATCAAACAAAAAGCCATTACAAAAGAATCAAATTAGCAAATTAAGCAGAAAATTAATGTATTTATAGAACAATGAATTATAAACGAAAATTATTAGTTTATTTTTATAAAATCTACGTAAATATCTGTTATTATTTAATTTACCTGTCTTTTTAGATTATTATTTAATGCTTGAAAGAATTTATAAGTTTTGTAAATGCTTTTTCATTTTTTTTTTAGTAAAAAGACATCTACAATTAGTCATAATTGTACATTTAAAATTCTTGTCAGTATTGGGATCGATTTGTCTCATATGAGTAATAAAAATTATTAAAAGTTCGTTAAAATTTTTTAAACTTATAATACCGGTGGAATTTTGCAAATGTAGCAAATAACGTGATGTTCTATCTAATTCAAATATTTGTAGTCATTTGTCACTTGCGGTTATAACGTATCAACTCGCGGCCAGAATCAAATGAAGTGGCGGTAGCTGGGAGTTACAATGTCGTATTTTATGCTAATAATACTTAAAATTCGTTTCCATAAGATAATAGCAACAGACCAACAGATTATTATTTTATACTTAAAAAATAATAATCACAATGTTGATATGAATAATTTTTTGTAGGATTACGGGGGGACCCTACAGTGGTCTTCTGATGTACAAAGTTACGTCCTTGCATCATTTTATTGGGCTTATATAGTGTCTCAAATTGTGGGCGGTTTGGCCACACAAAAATTGGGCACAAAAAGGGTTTTTGGTTATGCACAATTAATTACGGCCATTTGCAGCCTATGCATCCCTTGGGCCAGCGAAACCCATTATGGTCTGGTCATAGGATTGAGAAGTATTCAAGGATTCGCATCGGTAAGAGAAAACTAGGTTACTACTGCCATTGTAGCGGCGTTTAGTGATTACAATCAGAACTAGAGGACGTAGATCAGCTGAAACGAAATACTTTTTTTCCAGTACCAAATTTCGGTAATTCCAAAGAGTTGTTTTCAGATTAATAACGTTGTATTTGTTTTTTAATATTGGACTTATGTGATGAGTAATGTAATCGCCACTATTTGCTGAATTAGAACGTCAATTCGCTTTTATTAACACGTTAATTTGCGATAGTCGGAAAACTTTAAAATTATATAAATGTTTGCTTTTAAACTATTACTTATTACGTTACGTTTTTTATTATTTGTCATTTTAAATAATTATTAGTTAAACATAATTTATTATACGAAAGTGATAATTAGCATATTCCGGCATATACATTAGATTAATTCTCAAAACGGTAGGTACGTAATATTCCAGTCTCCTTTAAAAAAAAAAGTTACAATTATTCTAATTCAATCATTATCAATTACTTTGGTAAATGTATTCAGAAACGTTTTCATTTATGCGAATGTGTAATAAATGAAATTATTATTTACAAGTGGAGGAATGTTCGTCTTTTTATCATGCAATCCATGAACAAAAGTAGTGAAACAATACGGCGCATGCGCATTAACACATCTGGCGACGTCATAACATAACATAACCTCTTTTTGCTCAATTAAATGACGAACTTCTAACACGAACTAAGCAAAAAAAATTATACGCACCTTCGGCTCGGGCCTTAATTCACACATGGTCTGTAATAGCCATGAGGACCATAGAAAAAAAGTCCAAACTCAAAGAGCTTTCTTATTGAAAATCTGTCCGCAAAAAACTTTAAACTAAAGGTTCTAAAAACAGCCACTAGCCGCGCTGTCTTACGTAGGTTACCAAATCAAACAAAATGTCATTAGATGTTAATGTCAACGTCATAAATTAGGTTGTCGTAATGGCGTATTTTCTCGCTCGACCTTGGTAAATTATACGTCATTTCTCCCTGGAACGAAATGTGAAAACCGTGTCTCTGTAGGTGTTTCTGTTTCGGACATATTCAAAGTGGAACCAAACACTGCAAACGTCAATTTTTTTAAAAAATATGAATTATTAATTGTTTTATTTATGTTGTTCACTTTAAAACTTGGAAAATCAACGGGTAAACAATCTTTTTTTAATGTTAAACCTAATCACAGTTACATATATGGGCATATATTCCCCTTTTAAATCGTTAAGGTTATAGTTAAAAGTCTTAAACCTAATTCCGACGCATGCGCATTTTGTACCGTGTCGCGGTGCTTAACGTCGTCTTTGTTTTCTGTTTACATTAAATTAATTTATAGTTTCTTGGTGTATAATTTAAAAGTATAAATCTCCTCAATAATTGAGGTGACTGTGTATGGTAAATAGCTTAAAGTTTAAAACGACAATATAAGAAATATGAAATTGCCAGAGCGCGATCGCTAAACAATTCTTTTCTGATTTTTTAAAGGGGTTAACGTGGCCAGCTATGTACGCCTTAGTCGGTCACTGGATCCCTGTACCTGAAAGGAGTCGGTTTATGTCAAGTTTTCAAGGGTTTAGTATCGGCATAGGGATCACCTATCCTCTATGCGGTTTTCTCATTGGGAAATTTGGATGGCGATATGTTTTTTATACAACTGGATCTATAGGTAATAAAAACAAACCTTATGTGTAGATAATAAGAATTTTAATCAAGTAAAATTCGTATTGGTATATAGGTATTGTATGGTGTGTTGTTTGGTATCTTTTGGCGTTCGATAGTCCAGAAAGTCACCCTCGTATTTCGTTAAGTGAACAAAGATACATAAAAGAAAACACAGTAAATACATACGCAGCGGTAAAGACCCAACGAGTCCCGTGGGGTTCCATATTCCGTTCCATGCCGGCATGGTCTATCGGTATCACAACCTTCGGACGTATCTGGATCCATTACACTTTCATCATTCCAGGACCGAAATATATGAAAAGTATTTTAGGTTTCAGCATAGAAAAGGTATTAACTACATTACATTATAAGTGAGTGGTGCGACCTCAAGAAGATGAGTAAAAAAAATTCGAAAATTTCTCTAACAAAAGTTTCTATTCCGGGAAGTTTACTGACTTACTTAATTCGTCATTTTGAGGCTGCAGTACGACCGCTTCCAGTGGCGAGGAATTGATTTTCTGGTTTTCCATATGAAGTTTTAAAAAATTATCCTCAAATGTTCCATCAGAATTAAAAATTGCTGCATAGAAAAGATTGAAATCTAATTAAATATTTACAATCATGGCCAAAGAATTGCTCTACAATTGCTTTATATAAGCCAATCATTTAGTTTTTTGTTAATTATAAGGAAAACTAACTAATACGGCCTCTAACGTCGCTGCTGATGACGTATTTTGTGTTGTATTTTTAACATTTATAGAGGACGTTAGAAGCGACAACGGAATTCGATAAAAAATCACTGAATTCGTACAATTATTTCATACCATTTGACTAGCCAACGAAGAAAAAATTGTAGATAATTAAAAAACCTACAAGTTGTTTTTTCAGAAGTCTTAATTGGACAATTCAAAAGATATACAGGGTGAATCAAACTGAGTGGTACATTAGACGTTTTAGGGAAAATAAGCACGTTAGAGATTTAAAACTTTGGCAGTAGAAGTTATCAACGGTGGTCTTTCTAACTAAAATCTTTTCAACTGTCCACCACTTCCGGTTATACCGGAAGTTGATGTCAACTTTGTTATTTTAAATGAAATGGCATATTTTTTACTACGAATTTGCATTAAACACAAAATTTTAAGATGACTTTGTTAACCAATTTGTATACTTACGATGAGCCGTTTCCGAGATAATTTAATTCATAGAAAAAAAATCGCTACCGCAACCCAAACTATAAAAAATTATAACTTTCACAAAATATGACTTAGAGTGTTGAAATTTTTACAAATGATAGCTGAGTCTCAAAGCTAACGCCTTGACAAAATTGGAGATAATAATTTGTAAAGGGCGTTCAGAAAATTTTAATATCTTCAAATACGAATAACTTGGTTTTTTCAAATGGCACCTACTATATTTTGTTTTTTTATTCGATTTTTTTTATCCTATTTCGATCCATTAGAATATTGTATATTGTTTTATTTGAAAAAATTTGGGTAATTTTGAATTTTTACTTAAATTGATGTTTTCGTTATTGGTCATTTTTGTAACAAAAAATTAATCGAATTAACGGTTTTAGGGTAATTCTGCTTTGATTGTCATTAGTTGTCAGTTGTCGAAGGCACACATTTTTATGCGAGAAATATTGAAATTAGCTGTTTTAAGTAAAAATTAAAAATTACTCAAAATTTTTCAAATAAAACAATAGGAAATAGCTATAAGGAATCCAATGAAAAAATAAAATTATTTGTGTTTGAAGTTTTTAAACTTTTACTTTTTTTTTGTGAACGGTCTGTACCAATTATTAAATTCAATTTTGTCAAGGCGATAGCTTTGAGATTTAGCTATTATTGGTAAAATTTCAACACTCGTAAGTGATATTTTGTGGAAGTTATGATTTTTTATAATTTGGGTTGCGGTAACGATTTTTTTTCTATAAATTAAATTATCTCAGAAACGGCTCATCGTAGGTGTACAAATTGGTTAACAAAATCACATTAAAATTTTGTATTTAATGCGAATTCGTAGTAAAAAATATGCCATTTCATTCAAATAATAAAATTGACATCAACATGGTAAACAGTTGAAAGTATTAGTTAGAAATATTACTTTTGACAACCTCTACTGTCAAATTTTCAAATCTCCGGGTATCTTCAATGCACCAAAAAATCCAATTGCTTGCTGTCGATTATGACCATAATTATGACTTCGATTATTTGGCAATAAATACGTGCGTTCCTAGATCCGTCTTTGAACTTCCTAAAGGTAAGCAAAAAACACCCGTTTTTATATAAAAAAATTTACTTCGCAATAACTTTCATCAACTTTGAACAATGAAAGTCCTTTTTCTGAATTAACAATTTCAAAACGTTGTCTATTTTCAAAACAATAGATAACTACTGACTAACTGACATGTGACGTTTCCCAATTACTATTACGGAACAATTTAACATCAATATTCTATTTAACAAGCAACAAAATACGCTGAATACTATTGCGCGCATGTATCAAGTTATTACCTTTGTGTAGGGTTGAAGGTGATTCTTCAGCACTAAACGGGTTATTGAGGTGTTTTTCACGGTCATTCATTGTTAGAAGCTGAAGAAGACGAAGTTTGGACGCTTTGGATGATAATGATAGCAATGTAATTTTTTATGCCTGTGAAAAGCGTACTTGCAGCGGCTGGTAGCAAACCGCTTGCGCGAATCAGCTGACGCTATGACGCTACAGGAGCTAAGTCGTTGAGCTAGCAGCCGTACCTGAGAGTTGGGTTTAAACTTGGGTAAAAAAATATATTGACAATATGAGAATTGTAGAACACTGTAGGTGTGTTCCAAGTTAACAATTTTGAATCGTAACGTGATAGTAACAGAATCGCGAGGACTGTTTTTTGTACGCAAGTCATAACTGTGTAATTCGTATAAGTGTACCTGACTTGGAACGTTTTGGTGACTACTAAGTTATCTGCGTCACTTGTGAGAAGAAACTGCAAGGCTCTAACTTGATCTTATTTCTTTAATAATTGCTATTTTAGTTACTCTGCATTTTTTTAATTCTTTCCTCATTGATCATTTCATTTAAATCTTCTTCGTCAATTTCATTATCAATTTTAATCCCAAACTAGTCCACCCATTAACTACTACAATGAATAAACGATAACGACCTATGTTTCTTTATTCTATCCGACCCGTCCCCGTTGCGTACCTATACACTGCGCATATCAGCCCACACAGTTTTCAATCGAAGCCAGGTACTGAAGTGATGGTTTTGTTACGATAACTAAACCGTAACAAGTTCACTTGGAACGTTACCAAAACCATGCGATGAATAGTCACCGTTCACTTGGAACGTGTTTTTCATAATGCGCATGATCTGTTCCGTGCCCGTACGGTTTTTCTGTCACTTGGAACAAACCTTGTGTGTGTGTGTGTGATTGACGCTTTTGAATTATTTTGACTTAAACCGAATTCATTAGCTTTGAGTAGATAACGGTATTTTAAAATTGTTTTGAATATATGTATTGCATGTGAATTTGATAGATATCGTTCTAGAACACCCGGTTATTGATATAAAATAAAACAATATTTACTTAATGCATAGAAATGAATTAATTGAAATTTACATTTTTTTCCGGTAAAAGTTAACATTTTGATATTCAAAGAAATTAAATCAGAATAAAATAATACCTCCATTTTCTTCAGAGAATACATACGAGTTTCTATGAAGATGTTGTTCATAATAGAAGTAAAAATGTAACCATACAGTAGTGGCATATCGATTTCCCTTAGTTTCCCTAAAACGTCTTATGTACCACTCAGTTTGAATGACCCTTAACTTCAAAAGTTCAAAAGACCGAATAATTCTAACAATTTCTGAAGTTATTTTATTATGAAACGTCGGAAGTTGTTTCTACAATAAAATATACATATATTCACCCTTAATTGCTTTGATTCAATTGCATATATTTATATAGAAAGCCAGAAATTAATTTCCGCGCAATATATTTTATTATTTATTTATTTTTGAAGATGCACTATTTCTCGGCTATTATAACGAACCGAAGAATAATATGTCAATTTTCAGAACGGGGTGTTATCCGGAGCGCCGTTTATTTGTAGTTATTTGGCGTCGGTAGTTTTTTGCTACGTCGCTGACAAACTGGTCACTAGTAATGTCCTTTCTCTCACTAACGTGAGGAAACTTTTTACTGCCTTCTGTAAGTAAATAAATATTCATTGATAAGTAATTAAATTAATGTCGCATTACATAATAAAGTAAAACTTTTTAAGGTGCACTATTTGTGAAACATCATTTAATTTTATCGAAAAAGAAGAATTTAATTATTCAATAAATATGTTTTTCCAGCTCAGGTCGTTCCTGGTTTCTTGTGCCTCTTGATTAGTTACCTTGGCTGTGACATAGTAGTTATTTTAATCGTCTGGTTTGCGGCGGTCACCCTGATAACGGCCTCTTACGCGGGAGCGATGGCCAACGTCGTCGACATCGCCCCTAATTTTGCCGGACCAGTTTTGGCATTCGCCCAAACGATTCACATGACCGCTAGTTTCCTCAGTCCTTTGGCTGCTGGCTACCTTACAAATGATGGCGTAAGTAAAATTATTTATATTTTATTAAATAAAAGTATCTATAGGAATTAATAACAAACCAAGTCTGCAAAATGTTCTTTTTTTCGAGTGAACGTAACGGAAGTAAGCGTCACGGAACTAACGCTGTTACTTCCATATTCTCTTTTACTTTATAGAAATTTTAATTTCCTCCAGTTTTATTTCAAATCTTAGAAATTGACAAATGATATTCAAATTAATCTTATTCATGCAAAATCAATGCAGAAAGCGGCATTCGTTTTTTGGTAAAAAAATTATTAGCTTGACTCATTCAAGTATGCGATGTTGTCAAGTCGAGTCAAACTGCGCAGCAGGTCAATTTCTGTGCTTGTGCGTCGGAAACGTCCTTACTAAGGTATTGGGATGTTTTATGTATATTTTATAGTTAGATAAGAAAAACAAACAAACAAGAATAAAAACGTTTATAAGATTGTGAAAGTTTTACAATATGAAGATTAAAAATTGTTTTGTTCGAGTATATTTACTTACAGTTAGATAAAACAGAAACACATAATTCTAATAAGAACATTAAGAAGGAACTTTTTTAAAATCATGCAGTCTAATATTTTATTGACAGTTTAAAGGTCGGTCTTGGGACGATTGGCGACCCACTTTTTGATTTGCGGAATAGCCAAGACAGTGTCGACTACTTTCCGTAGATTGGGATATTTTTCAATTATGTTTTCACCTGCTTTCGCATTTATAAAATCCAAAGCGCCGGCAAAGTAGACATCTGCCCACGTTAATTTTCCAGCTACCAGATGGCCCTTGTTTTTCTTAGCGATTGCTTCCAAACGATCCAAGTAAAAGGGAATCGACTCTTTGCGCACTTGTTTCATGGCTTCTTCGTTATCTTGATTGCTGCAAATTTTCGTTCTCAAATCGCAAATTGTATCGATTACAGAATCGATTTCTAAATCTTCCCAGTCGTTTGCTCCAGTAAGTTTCACTTGCTTGGCCAGATAACGAGCAATCGCAATGCTTTGTACGGCTACTTTACCGTTATATTCGAGAGTAGGAAGTTGTCCAAAAGGTTGCTTGTCTTTAAGTTGTGGCCAATCGCTCAATTCGTAGCGAACATCTTCGAAATCTAAATTTCCGTACTTCAATAGAAACCGTAAAGGTTCGCCGAGACCTTTTAGATTGAAGTAAGTCAATTTGTATTGTGGTGCCATTATTTATTATTTGTCGATGTTGTTCTCACGTCTTAGCTCACTTAGCACTGTCGCACTACGAATGGAATAATCACATCTGGGTCATTTATAATATAGCGGTCTTGATAAGGAAGTGTAAATATGTATACTCATTATTGTACCTTGATAAAAGGTTGAAAATAAATCATTAATAATATAAAATTCCTCATCTCGTGAGCTGGCATGTTTTTGTGTCATTGCCGTGAAGTTAATAATGTTTCGAGGCAATTATGCAGAACTTTTGTAATTGCACTTCACGCTACAATGAATAGGACACCTTGGGGATCTGTTAGATTTACCTAAACAAAAAAAATGCTTTTCCTGTAGACAACTTAACTGTAATTGTAAACAAAACGACATGAGGTTTCATTAGTTTTTTTGGTTTTTAAAAAATATAATAAGAAAAATATATTGTATACAGGGTGGCCTATTGGGCGTTTATGGAAAACTAATGGTGGGAAAATTTTGAAAAAAATCGTGTTACATTTACGACACATGGTCTATATTTTTAAAATATTCTCAATTTTGTAGCACTCCCGGTTATACCGGAAGTTGATACCAACTTTGTTATTTTAAATGGAAAGGTATATTTTTTACGACGAATTCGAATAAAACGTTAAATTTTAAGATAAGTTTGATAACCAACTTGTGCGCCTAGGATGAACAGTTTTTGAAATAATTTAATTTATAGAAAAAAATTCACTATCGCAATCCAAAGTATAAAAAATCATAACTTTCCCAAAAAAATACTTAGGGTACTGAAATTTTTACCAGTTGTAGAAAAAGTTTTAGACTAATGACCTGCCAAAACTAAGCTCCATGATTTACACAGGGCGTTCATAAAAAATCCAAAGTTTAAAAACCTTAAACACGAATAACATGTTTTTTTTTTTTTTAAAGTACCTACCATATTTTATTTTTTCATTCGATTCCTCTTTCTCTCCTCTTTAGATCCATATGGATACATCCTATTGTGCTATTTGAAAAAGGAAGTTATTCGTGTTTAAAGTTTTTAAAATTTGGATTTTTTTATGAACGCCCTGTGTAAATCATGGAGCTTAGTTTTGGCAGGTCATTAGTCTAAAACTTTTTCTACAACTGGTAAAAATTTCAGTACCCTAAGTATTTTTTTGGGAAAGTTATGATTTTTTATACTTTGGATTGCGATAGTGAATTTTTTTCTATAAATTAAATTATTTCAAAAACTGTTCATCCTAGGCGCACAAGTTGGTTATCAAACTTATCTTAAAATTTAACGTTTTATTCGAATTCGTCGTAAAAAATATACCTTTCCATTTAAAATAACAAAGTTGGTATCAACTTCCGGTATAACCGGGAGTGCTACAAAATTGAGAATATTTTAAAAATATAGACCATGTGTCGGAAGTACACGATTTTTTTCAAAATTTTCCTTCCGCTAGTTTTCCATAAACGTCTAATAGGCCACTGATTTTGAGTCACCCTGTATAATTACATGAAGGTGTGTTCAAAAAATGCCTAATATACATACTTATTATGGCCAAAGTGTAACACTGTTAAAAATTGTGCAGAATTTTAAAATATGTAAAAAAATTAGAAAAGAGTTGTTCGGGATTTCTAAATAAAGGGTATTTGGACCGATAGTTAACAGTGTTGCCATTTAAATGAAACATGCTTTTTTTGTTTTTTAGACACCCTGTATAGTAAATTAAATTTCGCTTTTACAGGTGATTTTTTTTTGAAATATGGAACCACTTTTGTCCTAAAAAAAATTAATTACATTTATTTCATATTATTAAGAACTTTTTGAGCCACTTAGTATACGTTATCGAATATTGAATACATCAATGTGGGTCTGTGCTCTGTGACAACTATTTTTAAAATTTTCTCTTAATAAGACTAATCACCCAACGTAATACGAGTTCCGTTTCATATTAATTGGCCTAATAATTTGATTTTAATTATCTTTTAGTAATCTTGCATTTATTCGATAAATAGCATCTTATTTCCAGTTTATTAGATAATTTTAATTTTAAATTTGTAATCGTGGTTTATTTTTAAAAGGGAAATTCAACAATTCTTGAAACTGAACTCTTATACTTACAAACACTGATTAAATTAAAACGAATTATCTAATCATCTTTTTTACTCTGGTCCTTTATTACTTTACGTTTTCGAGAGATATTTGTAGTAAACGTAAGTTCGTTATAAGTACTTATTAAAGAATCGAATGGCGGAATAGTTAATGCTATGTATGAATTTGAAATTTTAGATCAAGGCTGGGCTTATCCTTTCATATGAATATTAATAATTGGTCGACTTTATTAGGTAGTTAGTGAATAAATGTTCCAATTCGTTTATTAGTTTTGAAATACATATTGTAATTAACATTAATTGCTATCATCTTTTGATAACCTTTTATGAAAAACAAAAAAAGTTTTAAAAAAATATTTTTTATTTTTTTGTGGCACATAAAAGATTTACGTGTTATTTTTGAAATAACGTTATGTTTTGAAAAGACATTGGATGAAAAAGATAAATATGTACCTATTTTCGTTTATAACTTAACTTTTCACGCAATCTAATTATATAGAGAATGAAACTTTCTAAGTCTTGGATCGACTCGACTCGACTCCATCATTTTTTAATGAGAAAAATTGCGAAAATCAACCGCTGTTTTTCTGCGAAATATTATCAATTTGTTTGTATTTTATTTGTTCGTAAAACGTCTTCTAATTTTCCAGTTTTTCTGTTTTCTCTATTATCTCTATCTGAGAACTTTATTGGAAATTTCATTCTCCACAATACCGTTTACACCAACGAGATAGAAAATATTTATTTATGATGAGTAAGTTATGCTGAAGCTGTAAAATTGTTCACGCAAGAGGAGCCCACCCGTCAGACCATGAGGAGCCCCCGACAGCTCACGACGCTCGACGATATTTCTAGAATACATTAATCGTCAAATGCACCGATCCAATCAAAACACACTAATAATTTTCATCAATTATTGTTAGTTTTTCGCAAGATTAGCATGAGAATGGAATCACGATCAGTGATTTATAAAACAATAAGTAGAGGCAAGTTATCATGTGGACGTCTAGTATAGAGGGCAACCATCCAGCATTACACGCAATGGTTGGTTTTGGTCCTGGATTTATTACAAAGAACAGTAGGTTAGATTAGGTTATGGATTCAGTTTAGATTCGTTAAATTGTTTGACAATAAATTAATGTCACCTAATAATAAATTAATATACACCAGGAGACGTCGTGTATCTTCGTGCTCCTCACGGTCAGACGGCTAGACTCTTGTGTTTCCGCATTCGCTCTAGTCACCGGACAGGCGGATACGTGTGTCGGCCATTTTAAATTCGGGAATGGTCAACGTTAGATTTTTGAAAATATAATATTTTACAGCAAACTTTGTCGGCATGGAGGAACGTTTTCAATGTTACTGCTGGCGTGGCTATTTCTACTTATTTTGTGTACCAAATATGGGGAACAGCAGAGGTACTGTAAAATAAAATACGATAAACCGTAGACCTTGCTCATTTAATATTGTCTCAGGTACAACCGTGGAACTCCGTTGGCGCATCTTCAAGTGCTGAAAACGAATCGATGTTTAGCAACGGTCAGTCAAGTTGTACTGTAAATTATAACAGAAGAAAAGAAGAAATGGAGGAGAAAGATGCCGCTCAGGTTGCTTAAAATTAAGAAGACGTACTTTAATAAGAGATTACCTACTTGTCCAACATTTTTCTATTGGTAAGTGACGGATGGTGATCATAAAGAGAACTGGAGTAAGTAGGTCAGCCTTCATACTTAATCGTCATTTAAAATATATAAAAGTTTCTTAGTGTAACAACAATTTACGTATGTTAGATATACACAGGTTAGGTTTTGACCTACTTACTGAAATTACTTTTTCGGCCACTTGGTGTCGTACCTTCCAATGCCTTTTACTAGTAGGAAAACAGGCTTTTGTTCTTTCATTTATTATGTGTTTTACTTTGTTACCTTTGAATCGTATTTTAGAATATAATCTTAAAAGAAGTTGTTGAAATGCGGAAATTAATTTTTGTGAATATTTTAATAATTTATGATCATTCCAAACTAAGACTTTTCATAATGTACAGCTCTCTCCCATATCGATAAAAAAAAAAGAACCAATTAAGCGTAGATAAAATGGCAACTTTTCCATAAAAACTTTATTTTAGACATTAGACTGTCATATATTTTATCAACCCTTCCACCTGTCCCAAGATTAATGAATTTAATTTGTCTCTTACTTAGATTCAATTCAACAATTAATTAAAATTGGGCAATCGCGACTTGATCTTTGCTAGTAAACTGATTTTTTGTTATTCATTTTAATTTTAGAATGGATTCATATTCGTATGAAATTAAACAAAAATGATATAACTCGTAGTAATTCATTAAGTTTGGTTGTTGATTGGAATCTTTATAATATCACGCTACAATATGACTTGAAAATACATTTTGCCTAATAATTTTCATTTAAAACTACGATAGGGCAGAGGGAGGGAATTCCATTTATTGGTTGCTCAAATCAGCACAAATTTTTAGGATGTTTTCAAAACTTGAATTAGATAATAGTAAACAAAAAATAATACGTAACGAAATATAAACGTGTATTACTTGAGACAAACTTTTAAACAGTATTACCGAATTAATAGGTATTTGATTAGAAATTTTAATAGGCGAGTGGTGCACCCTCAAGAAGATGAATTAAAAAATCCCTGAACATACCAGTAGAAAAATCGAAGAATTAAAAAAACAACTAGGAAGTCTTTTTGAAATTATTATTTATAGACGTTTAAAAAGTGATCCAAAGTCGACAACATTACAACTTCACGTTACGAACATTTTTAAAATAATTCGGTTCCTTTTCAGTTCTTATTTATTCCTAATTTTCAAGGTGCACCTCTCGCCTGTTAATATACGTTGCCGAAGAAGCTATTAGTACTATACTTTTGTTAAATACTCTATTTTTGTGAAATCTCAAGTTTTATAGTTGTTTTTTCTTTTTTCTACGGTTTCACTTTTACATCTCTCTTTAGATTTTTGAAACTTATTATTCGAATAGATGTTAACTTTTGCATTTAATAATATCGAAAAATATTTTGTGAATGAAAAATAATATATAGGTATAAAATATACAGCGCGTTCGAAATTCGAGCCTCTCCGTTGGGATTTCGCTTATTAACGTATAGACATTCAGTATACACACCTCTATACAATGTTAATAAGTACTTAGTACAAAAAGACTTTTATTATTGTACTTATTCTGTAGACGTGTGTACAGGGTGATTTAAAATTTCCGACAGTTAACTAATATGTTATTGTGATATTCATTTCACTTTAAATCACACATATGTACAGACTTAGGAATGTATTTTTTATGAGCACTTACCTAAACAGTAAGAACGGTAATTCTTGTTCAACAACAGGTTTGTGTATTGATTAGGACAGGAAATATGTTTCTTCGGTGATGAGATTCTGAACCAGTTCCGGGATTATTCGCAAGCGCAATGTAAAAAGAAGCGCCCGCGGTTCACAAGATCCAGAACATTCAGTACTAATTCTGCGTTCGCGGTCGTTTCTGAACTGTTTGTTATTGATACAGAATCTGTATTAACGGTCTTACCATTTTTATAACAACTGAAAGTTCAGTTCAGTTGATCATACGCAATTCTTTGACAATCATCACCCATTTGTGAATTAACGAGAGACAAGCGTTGCGTTATTGTGTTGTTTTTTTTTATGTCTATGGCGTTTGAGCAATAAATATACAATAAATTATTTATATTATTGTTTCTACCTCTTTCAGAGTCACTCGTTTCTTCGTTATTGCTTTTTTTTAAAAATACTTAATTGACTTCGATCAACCAAAACGCGCCAAATTAACGCGCTAAAACTAAAACTTATATTTAGGTTGAGAAACGTCACAACATGTCAATTCATCAGTGGTTATCTATGGTTTTGAAAATAGACAACGTTTTAAAATTGTTAATTCAGAAATCGTTCGCGGTGAACAGTTGGTTCTGTTCTAGTACAGAAGTGGTTCGGAATCGCATACGTGGGCAAACCTAATAGACCGAAAAAAACTAATATTCTACGCCTTCCTGTCTGTTATTTAGTAAGGCTATTTGCCCTCGGTGTTTCGTCGTTACACCTGGACTTTTACAGTCGTATTTTCTAATGAAAATGTCCACGCATGACGACGATACCTTTGGATACAAAAAAAACAATAATCGAAGGTCTGAAAGCCCTAAAACTACAGAAAAAGTTGTGAGCATATTTGTTTAAATGAGAAGAATACCGTTTGGTGTGTTTAACAATATCATCGTACTTAAAATTAAAGGTAGCTTTATTGTACATGCATGCACTTACAATGTTAGATTCGAGACAGATACCTATTCATATTGTTTGTTATAATATAATTACATAATTAATTAATGAAAAGAGATTATTATACATATGTAAACTTATTAAAAGAGTATAGAAGATTTAAAGTACATTCATTATAAATAGACGACTATAATTTATGTGCAGCCTTCATAAATTATAACAAATTGTGGTATAAATATGTAAATTGTTAATAAATCTTTTGTTATTGGTTATTTTGACTCAATTCATTTTTATAGATTATGTTTATTGCAATTGCTTAATTAACAGTTCGAAAACTTGCGTAATGTTCCTATGCTTAGAACTGCTTAAATAGCCGCAATGGATTGAAATACGCGCGCAAATAAGAAAGAGAAGGGACATGTCTGCGCCGACCTTTGTGATATTATTTTGTACTATCGCCATTCTTTGATGTCAAACATTAAAATTCGGATTTTTTTGTGAACAGTGCGGTTAAATTTTAGTGCTTTTAAGCTATTGCATAGATTTTATCGCGGGCTTTGAGCGCGGCGACCGAATCAATAATTCCGTTACAAAAAAAAAACCTAACACATAGGTGCGTGGTGCGGGGTGCGGGGAACGAAGTTCGCACGGATCGAGACGAGCTGCTCCGAAATCGGACGAATACGTAAGCAGCTGTTTGTGAGAAAGTATGGTATCAGCATAGATTAAGGTATCAGGTAGGTATGTAGGTATCTATCATCTATGTAAAACAGTGAATAGCTAAATATGAATAAACAAAGTGCATTTATTAATGAAGAAAGTGATGAAAAAATAGTGAAAGAAAATGAGTGAGTACTCTATATACATACATTTTATTATTAATGCTATAAAAATAACCTAAATTTTTGACATTAAAATGAGCGATCTTAAAGGTAGCCCTCTTTTATACACACAAACACACACACACACACACATATAGTTTAAATTATCATTAGAATATTTATACCTAGCTATTTTCGTTTTATAGAGAAGAAGAACTTAAAGAGCTAAAAAGGAAAAGAAAAGTAAATTGTGAACGTCAAAGGGCATATAATCAGCGTAAGAAATATTTGAAGAAAAATGAAAATGAAAAAAAAAATTGGAAAGTAATGAAGAGAATGTCGTGCAATGTAGGGCTGTTGAAAATATAGAAAATGTAACGCTACAAGAAAATCAATTTGACAGCCAACAACTTCAAATTTATGAACAGCGTAATGAATGCATTACCCCCGAAGTTATTCTACACAGGAACACAGAAATTCCTGGCGATGGTAATTGTCTATTTCACTCGCTCATAAGTGTTTTGCAACTTCAAATTGAGACTTGTGACTTAAATATAATAATAAAAATATTTTAAACAATATTAACTTCTCATTTATTAAAGAAAAAAATTTGTTTTCTTATCGGTCACCACGCTCAAAAAGTGTAACTTGAATTAATATCAAAGAAAAAAAAATATTGCATAAATATTATAGTTGCATAAGTTGATAAAAAATGCTATGCAATAGCTTTACCGCGGCAGTCCCCGGGTGCCACACGTATTTTTTTTATTTAAATCAATGCCGATGAGTTCTGCTTATGGATTTGAAAGACTCGTTAAAAGAAGTGAACCAAGAATGACATTTACAGGTAAAAATAATTCTATATATTACGGTTCAATAAAGTAATTTACGTCTAGTTTGTCTCTTGTTTATGTATAACTTAAAATATCTTAAAAATTACATAAGGTTTTAGTAAGTTATAGAATCATGCAAAAGGTTCGAAAAGATTCTGGAACAATCCAGAATACATTCAAACTTTCCAGAAGTTTTGAGAATCCTCCAGAGGGTTTAAGAAGATTATATAACGATCCAGAATACTTTAAATCCATCCAGAAATTTTCAGAATATTCCAGTACGTTCGTTTTAGAATGCTTTTAAAGAATCGAGAATTGTCTTTAAATATCGAAGTATGTTATAGAATGTTCAAAAATTACCTACGTACTGGAAAAATGTCTGAGGTCATTCTAGAATGTTGTTAAATTTTTCAAAAGGTTTCAGTGAGTTACAGAATCTTCTGAAAAGTTCGAGAAAGTTCTGGAATGTTCCTTAATATTTTGGAATTTTCCAGAACTTTCTGGTCCGCTATAGTAAGTTTTTAATCATTCAAGAATGTTAGGAAATATTTCTTTTGGATATAGAGCAATGTATTAGAATGTTCTTAAATGTTGTTCATTTTTCAATAAGGTTTCATAAGGTTATAGAATCTTGCCAAAGGTTCGAAAAGATTCTAGAACGATCCAGAAATTTTTGAGAACATTCCACTACGTTCTTGAACGTTTTTAAAGAATCGAAATTGTTTTAAGATCTCGGATATTGAAAAATGTTGCTTAATTTCTCAAAAGATTTCAGAAAGATAGAATTTTCGGAAAGGTTTGAGAAAGTTTTAGAATGTTCTTAAGTGTTGTTCAATTTTCTAATAGGTTTAAGAAAGTTATATAATCTTCCAAGGGTTCAAGAAGATACTATAACAATCCAAAATACTTTAAATCCATTCAGAAGTCTTGAGAACGTTCCAGTGCGTTCTAGAATGTTTTTAAAAAATCGAGCATGTTTGAAAACGTTCGTAAATATTGAAGGACGTTGTAGAATATTCCAGGAATCACGAAAATGTTATGAAATCTTCCAAAAGTTTCGAGAATGTTCCAGTGTATTGTAAAATGTTTCAAAATCCTCAGAATTTTTCTAAATATTTTGAAATATTCCTGAATATCCTAGAATATAATTTTTCAGTTCATATTCGATAGACTCTTGTTTGATTTATCTGAGCAAATCTGATATTATAAAATTTATGCTTATTAGGGTTCATACTTAAGTTATTAAAACGACATTCAAGAAGGAACTTCAAAACTTTTAAAATTTTATTTTTAACAATCTGTACATTAATTTAAATTCAGAAAGAACAGAGGTACATGAAAACCAGTATAAATAATACTATTTATTCATGTACCTGTAGACACCCACTAACAAGACAACATGACTACAATGTAACAACAAACTAGAAACAATTGTACTAGGATATGTATTCCAACAGTATTCAATAACAGCTAGAATCAGAAACATAATAGATTTGTTGTATCCTGTACAATGAACCAAGTACAACAAACTATGAAAGTACCAACTGTAAAATTGATAATGCAACGATCTGGCACACGAAATTCCAATTAAATTTGTCACCAAAAATGGCAAAACAATAAGTTGGCACATTTTCCCGAAATTCACTTCGATTTTATCCGATGATTCGTCTTTATCTGCCTCGTTATTCGATAACTTTTCAGAAACCGTACTATTTCGGGACCGCAATTCCCTTTCGTACATTTCAAGGAACTTTTTCTGATCTCTGCTCAACGGTTTTTCTTTCTGGTTCGTTGAAACTTCTTTCTGGGTAAATTTTTTCATCCTATTTTTCGATTGAGCCTTCAGTTCTTGAAATACGTAGTTCAGTTTTGCGTAATTTGATAAATAACGTCTGATGCACTTGAAAAAGAGCAACAACAAAATAACATGAATCACCAATAAAACTATATGAAATCGACGATCTTCGAAAAACTCCCTCGATAAAAATCTGTAAATTTACAAAGATTATCATTCAGTACATTTAAGGGAACACACAATACACCACCTGTAATTGACGGTCCATTTATGTTCGAAAACTCTACCGATATCAAAACTTCCTTTGATATAACTTAAAGGATTATTGTACAAAAATTGAGCACCCAAAACCAACTGAACCAAGCCGCATATAAACAGATTCAGTGCCGTCTCCCGCAACGACAAATTTGTGAGAAATGTTAACAACAGGCACGGGGCATACAATAAAATATTCATTTTGATGGAAACAGCTAACGAAAAAAACAGACTCCCCAGAAACCATCTGTTTGATATATAAAAATTTAAACTACTGTAGAAAAGGAGGACGGCAATTGGATCATTGAATAGTCTCAAAACGTAAATCGAATGGATTCGATATGAAGTTAATGTACTTATTATTAATGCATAAGGAGGCACTTTTTCCGTTTTCAGGTAAATTCTAAACGTCAGGCACAGCTGCAGAATATAAATTAACAAAAATAAATATTGTGCCATGTAGATGTTCTTCCCGTGTGATGTAAGGTAGTAGAACAGAGAATAAACGTAGACAAATCCTGCGGGATATACCAAAGGGCCTGTGTCACCTTAAAAATTAAATAAGTATTAAAAAAAAAAACATGTTTCTGAATTTTATTTATACAATTTTTAATAAGGTAACTGTACGCTTTAACCTTAAACAAAAGATAATGTTTTTACAAATTTATATCTGGGGTAATTCGAGATATCAAGAAAAACTATTCTGACAAATTACAGCTAATGAGGAACGCTTTCAAACGAACTGAAAGGAACTCAGTTTTAGTAGTTTTTTGAATAATTACAATATTAAGAATTTAATACATTATTTTGTTTATATTACTGTATTAACAGAGAAAGGGCAATTTTAGTTTTGTAAACTTTTCTGAAAGTACAGATTACAAGTTACAATTATTCTATCTCAGTTTTTAGAACAGTGTTAAAATGTGCCAAAAATGCTCCCAAAGCCAGCGCGAAACGGATCAACTAGGGGCTGGATCCAAATGGCGGGTTGATCGGAGGATAAGTTGGTGCGCGCGCACTATCGACAATATCCTAGCGTTGATTTCATCAGTTTTAAGCGCATGCGTAAAATCAATTTTCGACTGCGCGAAATTAGGACATGCGCAATGATTATTCTCGCACAGTCGATACGCTTACAACTGATTAAAGCACGTGATGAGGCCAGCAAATACGGCCAATAACTACCAACAATCCTGCACATGATGGCGCAGTCTGTTACACATTTTAGTACAAAGTAACAAAATATGAACTTTCTCTTGCGTTATTGACCCGACTACTTGCTAATAACCAGCAATTGTTCATGGGAAACGTTACCTAATTATAGTTATTCCCACCAAAAGTTGTTGGTTATTTGCAAAATTTGCATCTATATATCATACATAATTAATACGTTACGCGCTCCCAGGAAAGGAACCTTAGCCAGTGCTTACGTCAGTCAGGATTAGAAATTAATGACAAAAGAACTAAAAGAAACAGAATTTAGGATGGTTGACTCCTATATATCTAGGACGAATTGTAAACTTTAATCATCCAAGTTTAGCGCCATCTGCGTAATTTAGCCACAAAGTAGGTCTACCACCAACAGGGTCCTCTGGTTTATTTACACAAATCAACACAATAAATTATTATTTCATAAATATTGTGTTGATTTGTGTAATTTACACGTAGCGCCCTCTGTTTGGCTCCATCCGATAGTGGAATTCCTTAAACCAAAAAGCCCTGTTAGTGATAGACTTACTTTGTAGCTAAATTATATAGATGGCGTTAAACATACTGTCAAAGCATTAAGGTTAATCCATTTTGTCTAACAGACGAGTATGTAGGCGAATATCCTTGGTTGTTTTGTCGGAGCGACCGCTGATGAAAGCCAATTAATTCGAAATAGCGGTCCGCGTCTAGCCGCTTCTATTGAATGCCTGAATGGTTTAACCAATCTTTTATTTATAAAATAATTCAATTTTGAAAAATATTGGAATGATAGATAAAAAGATATATTGTTAAGGGTAAAGTGTATAATTAACAAATTACAATCATTTAAAAATCAACTGAAGAATAAAAATGCCATTAAAATTACCTTTAAGTTGTTTATAGTCGACTGTACCATTTAAAAAACCTTCTACTTCTTGCATGTAAGCTACCCAATCGATTTCCGTATACGAAACATTCTCAATTATAAAAATATTCAAAAATATCTCGAATATTAATAGAACCAAACATGTATACGTAAGGTATTGTGGCTTTATTAATAAATCGCTCAGAAATTCCTTTTGAAGCACTTTTTTAATAAGTCCCTTGTAGTCCTTCTCGTCGCTCCCTTTGGGTTTTATTCTAGCCATATTTTTAGTTTGTCACTTCTCACATAATCAAAAATTTAAAATAGACGTTCTATTTGCAATATTTAAGAATTAATAAAAAACTAAAAGTTTGGTTAGGTTGTTTTTCTGGCAAGGACTTTGAAGTGGCTACCGACCCGAAAAACCGGAATATATAAACTTAATTAAAATAATGAGTTGGTAACTTTTTTTTTTTAGAATTCTGATTGGTCCTCTTAGACTATCAAAGAGAGGGAACGCATAATCGTCGACTTCAAATTGTTAAGCGATGGACCCAGCAGTTAGCGCTCAGTAGCGCAACACAAAGAAGCGCAACATATAATGTGCAGTTGTTACTATTATTCGTATAATTATAATTCCATACAGAGTATCAATTGTTTATTTGATAAAGTAAACAATTATTAATAACTGTTACTTTGCGTCATACGTTACTAAGAAAAATATTATTTATTTTATGTCAAGTAGAATACATCTTTGGAATACATTGGAATACATGTTCAATTAAATCAAATGGAAACAATTATTTCATTAACGTTAATTAACATGATGTGGTGGAACTAAACTATAAGATTTTTTTTTAATTGATTTTTATTTTTTAGATTTTAATAATTAAAAGTGGCGCCGCCTATGGTAATATTGTGGTAAGCGCATGCTTCTTACAAGTTTGCAACTTTGAAAGTATTGTTTCTTACACTATAAGTAAACCATTCCAACAAAAAAAATATTACGCATTAATGATTCTTGTACGTAAATCGTAACATATTTTAAGTAGTATGTAAACAATAAACAAATTAAAAGCGATTTACTTTGCTTAACCTTACTACGTAAAATTCTTTTTACCTGTGAAATGTGATTTCTGGTTCATTTCTTTCATTGCGGCTTTTACAGCCGTAAGAAGAACAAATCACCATTGTTTTAAACAAAAATACACTAAAACCTAACTACACCATTCAATAATATTCACACATTTAATGACCGACACCAACGCACTTTCTGCCACCGTTTAATGGAGCGAGTACAAAATAAAGTAACAATGTTCGATGTAGAGTCGGCTTACGAGTTACGTGTCCCTTCTTTTTCCTAGTCTAAGGTCCTATGGTCTAATGTCGTCACTTCTATTCATAGACATAAAGAATTATTATGCAATAATATACAGGGTATTCCATTTGAATAATGAAGCTAGGTGGCGTCCAGGTAAAACGGTACACCCTGTATAGTCGAAGTTAATGTTACTGATTTAGGCAACCTTTTACACACGTAGGCAAAGTTATAGACAGTCTGTAGGGAAATCTCTGGCACTTAGATCTGGAGTTTCCGAGAAAGTTCTAGTGGTTACTAGACAGCCGCAAAAAACTATATAAGCAGAGCGATCAAGGGATCCGAGTTCATGTTTCGTGTTGTTTTCGTCAAGGTGGAAAAGTATTTGTTACGTCATCAATAAATAAAATATGTAGTTGGAAAAAGTCGTAACAATAATTTTAGAATATGAAAGTGTTTATTATAAGTATATATTATTATTTGAATCATATTTTCATAAAACCAATAATAACGACACAATGTTCCATCCAACACTATTGTATAAGAGACATTAGCGTTAAATTAATATCAATAAATGTAATTGAAGTTTTACATGATTAATGAGTCCATTATTGACATCATATCCAGAGAATTTTGTTTATCTGGTTTAATCCAAACCCAAGTTGTGCGGGTAATCATACAAAGCAATTAACAATTAGAAAAACAGTTTCAATTTTCAATGGTTTAATTAAAAACTTTGTTTTATATACTCTATGTAATAATATATACATTACACTTATTAAATTATATACTACACATTTACACTTATTAAAGTAGACATTACAAACTATAATGTCAGCACTATTTTCCATTCTTGTCTAGTATAACTCTTTACTAATACTTGGCAAGGAGTCAAAGATGAGTGAATTTTCGGAATGTAATAAATTTCCTACTTTCAACTCTTTAATAACAGATTTAATTGAAATTACTGTATTTTGATAATGTTTTATTTTCTCTTCTAAAACTCTAATTTTTTGGGATTTACATTTGCTTTTCTCAATTACCTGTTGTATTCTTCTTTTCAGATGTTGCTTTCTTGAACTCTCACGTGACTTTTTTCTGAGTTGTACAGCAGATGTACTTGCATGAGATGCAGGCGATACCAGTTTTCTTTCGGTTGGCTAATACAAATATAACGAAAAAATAAATAAATATTTCTTCGTTATTAAAATATGTTTCACAATAAGTGCACCCTCCGCAATACAAATATAAAAAACTAAATTTTTTCGGGGGAAATTGGAAGTCAAAAAAAAAACTTACTCTTCTAATAGTCGACATATTTGCTTGTAGATATTTTGGTAATTCCTTAAAAATCGTAGGAACTGCTTCGTCCAATAAGTAAACTTTGTTGTCTATTTTATAAAAGTGATGCTTCTCAAAATGTTCAGAACAAATTCGGCTATGCTTTGTAGGACACCATTTTGCTCTATGGATATTTTCAATCCATATTTGTTTCCTCACAGGATCTTTCAGAGGAAATCTAAAATTATTACGTTTAAAAATTCATTATTAGCGGACACAACTTTTTGCATTCTTTGATTAAAAAAAAATCCTTAGAAATTTTAAATGTAAGATCCCACAAAAATCTCAAATGAAAATATATTTAAAGTATTCACATAATTGGAAATTAAAACATGAACTTTACTCAACATAAAAAGATCGATATTGTGATAATGATATTTTTGTAGGGACGGGGACGGGGGGGGACTTTTTTAATATGATGAATCTATTTGGTACACGAAATAACATAGAAAACTAGATAAAATAATTCGAGTTATTCCCCGAAATATCAAAGCGCATGACACTTACACAGTACCGGATACTAGATTACTAGCCGATTTAGTTTGACGCAATAGTTGAGTTATTGCATATTTTTATAAAACGGTAATGAAAGGTAGTAAGTAAAAGCAAATAAGTAAATTAACGCAGAATTGCTTCACATCTATAATCCCTAGAATCTACCTACTTCCCTAGTACTAAAATTATACAGAAAATCTCCCTAGAACTGGGGACAATTCCCTAGATCTGGCATTACTGATACGGAGTATTGTTGCTCAACAAAAAGATTTTTTAGAGACGTCTGTTCATGACAATGGCTACATGTGCCCTAGTTGTTTCAGATTGGTGGTGTCGGGAACGTAGTCCAAAAATACTCGGGTCTGTGGCTTTACCTGCCATTGCTTAGAGCACGTAATAATGAAATTTTTATTTTTAAAATTACAATTAAGTTGGTAATTAAAAAATTCAAGCAAACCACTGTTATTTTATAGTTTTAAGTTTTCACAACCCTGCGTGGTGCTTAATTTAAATATTTACCTCTATGGTTTAAATCCCATGTTTTACAGCAGGGTAAGTATTTGTGACACTACGATAATAGCAGAGACAGTATTTATGATATTAAACTTACCCGCAGGAAGTTTTGTTGAATAGAAGCAAGAGCTCCGTGATACGCAAAGGATTCTTTGCGCAAAGGTGATACGCCCCTTTTATAACGAAAAGTGGCGCCGCCTATAATAATGTTGTAGTATACGCGTTTTATACAACTTTGAAAGTATTTCTTGTTTCTTACAATATCAGTAAACTTATCCAACAAAAAAATATTACGCATTAATGATTTTTGTACGTAAATCAAAACCATAACATATTTTAAGTAGTATGTGTAGGGCAGTTGGCAACACGGCAGTAGAGAGGAGTATCTATGGTTGTGGTAGGTGGGGAGAGCGTTGGTTGCCTGCCTGGACTGTTGGGTTGTCGATTGAGAAAGTGGAATAAATTGTGTTTTCGAACCAGTGTTTTAATTAGAAATTCTTAATTACCCCGCTCATAAATACACTAAGATGTAAGAACAGAAACTTACAGTATGTAAACTATAAACAAACTAAACGCGATTTACTTTGCTTAACCTTACTACGTAAAATTCTTTTTACCTGTGAAATGTGATTCCTGGTTCATTTCTTTCAGTGCGTCTTTTACAGCCGTAAGCAGAACAACTAACCATTGTTTTAAACAAAAATATCAATATTACACAACGAAAATCTAACTACACTATTCAATAATATTGACACTTAATGACCGACACCAATGCACTGTCTGACACCGTTTTGTTGGTGGAGCCCAAAAAATGTGGAGGCAGTACAAAATAATGTCACAATGCTTGACGTAGAGTTAGTTGGCTTACGAGTTACGTATCCCCTCTCTTTCCTAATCTGAGGATATAATGTAGACGTAATAGTAGCGCCCGCGGACATTAAATTTCGATTTTATAAAAATAGGTTTATTGAAGTGTAATAAACTAGATAGTTTATGTAATATTTGGATTTTAACGAATTACCAAATACCTCTCGAAATAGTATATAATTATAATTATTTAAACTGATAGAACCTGTAAATAATGGCAGTTTTGACAATAAAAACAGAATATAATAGTTTATTTAGTAACTTTAGTGTTTGCATATCGACTTAGAATTAGTTGAAACGCTTTTTTTTTTTAATTTGAATACAGAGATGATACAGAGAATGGACAGAGCATAAGCCAAACAATGCGCCTGTCTGTTTTCTACAAAAGGCGCAGTGGTTTGAAACAAAAGAGATAGCTAATATCCGTTAATTCACATTCTTTCTAGCATTTTTCGTTTGTACTAGGCGATATAGGCTTCCAAGTGCACTATGACAGTGCGAGAGAGAAAATAATGACATCATATTTGCCACCATATTTGTACTGAATATGGACGTATTCCTATTCGATATACAACTGTATACAACTATGAGCACTGCGACGCATTACGTCACACAGTAAACTGTAATGGTAAACACTGTTCCGGTTCAGATTTTTGTACTGCGAAAAAAATGAAAAGAGATAGATACAGAACATTTATTTGCTGTCTCTTTTTATTGCCGTATCACATTTTTCATTGGCGTGCCTCCTCTATGTGTATTATCTCTACGGATGATACTGATTTAGTCCAAATTTTAGAAACAGATTAACGAATTAGTTTAACACGTTAATCTTTAATTTCTTTAAGGTTTGTAACTTTCTTTTTGTGTTTTTTGGACTTATATCAACTTTTTGTCATATCTATGGTTGAAATCATGTGAAATGATCATTTGATGATCATTTTTGTTTAATCTATGGTGGTGCTGCGCGTGCTTGTGTTGAACTGTGTTGAACAATTGTCTTGTGCGATATAAAAACAAATAAGCAAATTAAATTTATTTAAAATGGCAGCAATAAGTTTATTGAATCCGAAAGCTGAAGTTGCTAGAGCAGCCCAAGCTCTTGCTGTGAATATATCAGCGGCAAAAGGAATTCAAGATGTGATGAAAAGTAATTTGGGTCCTAAAGGAACTGTCAAAATGTAAGCACATGTTTCTACAATCTTTTAATTTTCACGTAAGAAATAAAAGTAATAACGCTATCGCGATATTTTTCGACTCGTCTCTAAAGAAACGAAAAAAATTTTGAGTTGTTTAAATTGATAGAATATTCTGTTTTGTAACAAAGGCTAGTTTCGGGAGCCGGCGACATCAAGATAACCAAAGATGGTAACGTTTTGCTCCACGAAATGCAAATTCAGCATCCCACCGCTTCCCTTATTGCTCGAGCGTCAACTGCTCAAGATGATATCACTGGCGACGGCACAACTTCGACCGTTTTGTTAATCGGAGAACTTCTAAAGCAGGCTGACATTTATGTTTCTGAGGGCGTACACCCAAGAATAATCACCGAAGGTTTTGATAAGGCAAGACAGAAGGTATTGGAAATTCTGGATAAGATCAAAATTCCCATTGCAATAAATAAGGAAAATCTCACCGATATTGCAAGAACTAGTCTTCGAACAAAGGTAAGTTAATAAATGTAATGTTCAGTTTGTTTATTTACTTATAAGGAAGGTAAGTTTAAAACAATCATGAGGAGGCTACTAATGTTTCCAAATGCAACCCAAAGATAATTTCGGGGAGATTATTTTGATAAATTGACCCAAAATAAGAGGAAAATGAGCTTCGTTTTCGAAATATTGACTCTTCAGGTTGCAAGTTCCAAATTAACAATTTTAGAAGACAACCAGCCTTATTAATAGTCAACGTGTTAACACGCCACTAGTTAGTAGCCACTAAGTGTGTATCATATTAATAGTTGTCATTTAACATGCTACTTGCTAATAGGACGGTTTGTATCGTAGCGACTTGACAACAGCGCGAAGTTGTAGCAAACGACCTACTGAACGTCGAAAGGGCGGTAATTTTGACATTAAACCTTACTTTTAAGTTTTGAATCGTTAATTGTTATTGCGGTTATGAAGTGTTAGTATTCCATAGTGTTTGTGAGGGTTTCAAGTTAAAGATGGAAGAGTTTAAGGTGTTGGACGTTAATCAATGAGTGTTGGAAGCGGAGGAAGCAAATGTGATTCATTGGAATCCTAAAATATACGTATATACCTCGTGGCAATCCAAGTGGTGTAAATCCCCTAATATTTATTTTATTTATTTATTTAAATTTTATACGGACACCAAGATCCTATACAAAATGACAGAAAAATATTTGTGTAGAAGTACACGTCTCACAACAGGAAAAAAGAACACAGAAACAATGATCTTCTGATTATAAAATTAAAACTGAAAGTTAGAAAACAAAAATAAACTTTATGTAATTAACAAAATTCAGTAAGACTAGGCAAACTCAAATATCTTATTCCTAAGCAGTGGCGGCTCGTGACTAATCAATAGGGTGGTGCCAAAATTTTCTTAGGTATAAGACGCGTGAAATACAATTTAAGTAATACGTGTATGTAACTCACCTGTAATAGTCTTTAGCAGAATGTTGAAACGCGTTTTCACTATACATAAATGTCTGATAATAAACTAGCATTATGTCCTCTACCCGATAGTCACTTAAGTTATTAAAAGTCATTTAAATTGATCGATAAACAAAATCCATTCGGCGCTCTTTTTTACTTGCAAAAACATTGATCACCCGCTTATTAAAATTATCGATATTATTAAGGAATTGTTTTTCGGCTGACAGCATTCCCAAGGCACTCAATCTTTCTTCTTTCATAGAATTTCTGAGAAAAGTTTATTTCCATTTATTTTTCCATATATGGGATTCTGGTAAATTTATTAGAGAGACAGCAATTTTTGATGAGAAACATCATCATTTTATAATGTTCGAATATTATTTTTTTATGGTTCAGTTTTTTGAGTATAGGTACTAATTTATATTTAAAGAAAGTTGATACGCTATTTGTAACCCCCTTCCCCTAAGCAACTTCCTAATTCCCTAGAATTTGGGATATTTATTTAAATGTGGCAACAACGAGAATTACAATTCTCACTCCAACTATATATGTACAAGCGAACCATGAATCACAGCCGTGCCAGTGTAGTGTCTGGCACGGATCCCCGCTTAAATCGCGTACCTCTCGCATCCTCTCTCTCCCCGCAAAGCTCCACAAACTGCGACTGTTTCGTGCCAATTGAATTGTGGCCCAGACTGCTATTGATACACATACACACATAAATATTATTCTTTAAACGAATAGTTTTATACTGTTTGTTTCTGCTTACTGTAAATATTTACTGAATGTAAGTAGATAATGGATTGTTTCGGAAAATATAATCCAAGAAAAAGACAAAGAAGTATAGATATGTTATTATCTCAATTTTAAGCTTAAAAAAAATAATTTTTACATTTTGTATGGTAGTGCCATGGCACCTTGGCACTTATGGAGCAGCCGCCACTGTTCCTAAGTTCCCTCTTAAAACTACTTAATGGAAAAAGTTCTAATACATCCGGAATACGACTATCTCTATTAACAACGTTACAGACCCTATTAAGAAATGACGAATTAATCAATTTAGAGGTACAACGAACAGTAGCAAATGTATTCGAATCCCTCAATATTCTGCTCGGCACTTTAAAGTTGATCAAGGACAAAAGTTCAGGGGAATCAATGTAGCCATGAATTATCTTATAAAGGTACAATATATCAAGATAATTGTGAAAAGAGTGCAGTGAACAGACTCTCAATTGCAAAGCCAAAGAAGAATAGTCATGATCAAAAATTAACATAGGTTTTTTTTAAGTTAAACGACATAGCTCTAAAAAATTTATGCTGCACTGTTTCCAACTTATCAATATCACCTTTCTTAAAAGGTGTCCAAATAACAGAACAATAAACAAGTTGGGAACGAACTAAAGAACAATATAGGGCAACCATTGTATCAGAATCCCTGAATTTTCTTGACTGCCTCAATACAAAATACAGCATTTTAGTAGCTTTATTGAATACTCATAGGACTCAAAATTTTTATATTTAACTGTATATTTCCTATTTAATATTGATGATTTTACCCAGTCCAACAACTTTCCATGAATAGGTAAAAATCAAAGCCAATTAAGGGGCAAATAGTTTAATTGTTTAGAATTTCAACTCTATTTTACAACTTATCAACAACAGAAAGTTCATTACTAAAGCTAACAATCTTATAAGGAGAAATTTTCCATGAATACCATACAAATTTAATTTATAATATAACAAATTTTGATTTATCGTATCAAACGCAGCTGAAAGATCAGTATAAACTGCATCAACCTGGTAGTATTAGAAACCTGGGCAATCAAAAATTTACAATAAGAAACTAAATTTATACATGTAGATCTATTCTTTATGAAACCATGCTGTTCCAAACAAATCATATCTTGAAAAAAAGAAAAGTCTTTTATAAACTAACGAATCAAGAACTTTAGCAAATAATGATAGTTTAGCCATGGGCCTATAATTTCTAGTATCACTTCTGTCTCCTTTTTTAAAAATTGGAGTAACAAAGGAGTGTTTCCACACATCTGGCACCGAACCTTCTTTAATAGAATTATTAAAGAGAGATGTCAGAATAGAAGAAAAACCCTTTGATAATGCTTTAACAAAAACTACAGGAATACCGTCCGGACCGAAAGGGATTTAATATTTCTGTTAATTTGTAGGAGTAATTATGTATGTACGTGGGTGGTGGCTTTTTGAAATTACATACATTGTATCTTCCTCAGCCTATTTTATTTGTTTAATAAAAGAAATGTAACTCGACGAAACACGAGAAAAGTACGGCAATTATGGTTGTTTTATTTGTTACATTTAAATCTTAATATTTCCAAACGTTGATGATGGTACTCCCTCTCATTCGCCATTCGCAGGTCGTGCAATTCTCGAGATTGGCATATCATTTCTTCTACGCGTTTTTCATTTAAGAGAAATAGCCTTCTATCATACTCCGACATGTTCAGAGGTTATGTTTAGAACATTATTAAGCCCGCATCACACGAGGCTAGATTGCGCGCTGGATTGTTAACTGAGACCTCTACTGGCAACCAAGCTGGCTGCAGAGATAGAAAATGACGTCACTGCGGGCTTGGTTGCTTGGGATCCTGCTAGATTTTACGGATAGAACATGCGCTATTTTCCGAGTTATCCCTCTTAAAGACGGGATTTCGCGCTACTAAGATATTTACTGGCCACTAAGCCTAGTACCCTACTAACTGACTGTTAATACGATTTTCTTAGTGTGTACTCTTAGTGGGTTGCTAGTAGTGACTACTATCGTCTATTAATAAGGCTAAACTTTTTTTTTATAGATAAGCTATTTCGGGCGTTTTCCCAAAAAAATTACATATTTTCCGTAAAACATTCAAACGTTGATATCCCTCAAACTAACAAACGTCTTAAGTTTTTTTTATTACTGAAACTTTTACAATAAATTCGTAGAATGTATCAAAAAAGTTTAAAAGGATAACGAATTATAGTCTTTTGTACAAAATCAATAAGGCGAATATTGTAAATTAAAAAACATAATCCGTCTACATTAATGTAGGAAGTTGTTATTGGCAACGCCGCAAACAATTTTAATAAATAGCAGCCAAGATTTATCAATTGAAAGTCAAAATGAAAATAGATAACGCAGCAACCCAACGTACATTTGCGTACATTAATTTGTAGTTAATCGTTAGAATTTGACTGCTTTGACTTTAAAAACATAATTTAATAACGATTACACTATTCATTTATCTACCAAAAAATGAAGCTTTGATGTTTAAAACTGTTTTCACTTAAATTTTAACAATTATAAAAAATAAACAATGTAACTTTTGTTACACGATACGATGACGATTTTAAACTTAATAATCTTGCGATTACGATTAATATATGAAGAAATATATGTTATATGTATTACATTACCTCCAGAAAAGTAAAAAAAAAAAAACTATTAACGAATCCAGGAAATCTCTATTTTGACCTTTCCTGAAAAACACGCATACCGATGGCGGTGGTCGGGGAATACCCGAGCTGTCTTATGCAGTAACTAACCACGGTGCGAATTATTTTGTATCACTTTTTTTCCCATTATGACGTTGCTTTCACCAATCAAAAACTGATTTATTTCAATCGTGGAATCGCAAAACAATAGTAAGTAACAATCAGAATCAGCGATTATGATTAATCGTTAAACAGTAGGTTTGTTCGCGGATGTGATTCCGAACTACATACTTCTCAAGTAGAACAGAACCAATACCGGATTGTTAAACAGCGCATGTACGGTTAATAACCGGTTCGGGATTTGTGTTTACCGCTAACGATTTCTGAATTAACAATTTCAAAACGTCTATTTTCAAAACTACAGATAACCACTGACTAATTGACATGTTGTGACGTTTCCCAATCTAAATATAAGTTAATTTTAGAGCGTTAATTTGGCGCGTTTTGGTGTTGATCGAAGTCAGTTAAGTATTTTAAAAATGCAATACATACATGTAGAAATAAGTGACTCAGAAAGAGGTAGAAACAATAAAATAAATAATTAACTGTATATTTATTTCTGAATCGCCATAAACATAAACAAAATAACACAATAACCCAACGCTTTTCTCGCCTTTACCTACAAACAGCTGATAATTATTTATCAAAGAATTGTGTATGATCAACAGAATTGAATAAAGACCAAAGATGTCACTAGAGCGCCATCTATGGTAAACGCTATTTAATAACAGGTACTGTAGTGTTGAACAAGATCCCTTTTTCATTAAGGCAATGCTTGTTGAACCAGACCTCCGCATAGCTACGACTGCGTGAAAGGCACGCATACCTAAATAGAACAAAATATGTTCTCAGTCAGATTTCGAGCTGGTTGGCTCTCATCAGCGTGTCGCAGGTGGTTTCGACAGAATACCGACCGACCAGTCTCTTCTTATCATACCTTACCATAGATGGCGCTCTAGTGACATCTTTTTGTCTTTATTAAATCCACTTCTAGTAAGAAGAGACTGGTCGGTCGGTATTCTGTCGGAACCACCTGCGACACGCTGATGAGAGCCAACTAGCTCGAAATCGCGATCCGTGGCTGGTGGTTTCGACGGAATACTGACCGAGAACATATTTTTGTTCAACAGAATTGCAGTTCTTTATCTTGTGAACCGCGCACGCTTCTTTTTACATTGCGCATGCGAATACTCTCTGATTTGGTTCAGAAACGCATCCTTGAATAAACCTAATGTTATACGTTTTATCTAAAGGCACTTCATACCCAAATACAACGTCGTCAGTCTCTAATTGTATCCGAAAGACATGTTTTCTGGCGATTAATAAAACTAATTAAAAACATCGAAAAAATAATTGGCTGAACGTTTTTCCAACACAAATAAAGCTCGATTTTTAATGTAATTAAACGTTTGCCCGAAAGAACTGTTTCAGGTAAATAAATCGCGAATTGCAACGATTTCCGCGTATGCTAACGTTGAATTAGTTTGATTATGTGGTTAAGGTTTGGTTCTATTGGACACTGTTAATTTATATAATAAATTAAATTTGGAATATACGAACTACTTTTAAAAATATGCTGCAGAACAAAAAAATTACTATTAATATTGTTTAAAAGAAATCGTAATTGAATTTAGTATACTTTTGTATGTGTTTTAATAATAAATGAATAAATAATAAGCCATGGTATCCGAATCGTAATTTACATAAAATTATGCACAATTTTTAGGTTCTCTCGCGCAATTTTGAAAAATTTCATCGTTGTTCACCAGACTGCATAGTATTAGATATTAATTTGTATATTTTTTATGCTTAATTTTTTACTACGCATTTTAAGTGAAGTTTTTTAGATCTCTTAATTTAAAAAAAAAAAAAGAAAGTAAAAAATCGCAATAGAGGCAGCTTTTTATCCCGCCTCCTGCATTAATTTGGACGTTAATTTTGATATGATTTTACGCAATGCTCATAACTATTAGTCGGGTGGCGATTTAAAACCTTAATTTGGCTGGCCTATCGATTCCGTAAAAAATGCACACTACAATCATTATTAAAGACCCTTTCTGCTTTCCATTACAGTAAAAAACAAAAATTTAGTAATTGTTAATTAACAAATAATATCTTAGGTCCATCCGAATGTAGCTGACATCTTGACGGATGTTTGCGTGGATGCTGTGTTAGCTATACGCCAAGAAGATAAACCCGTTGATTTACACATGGTTGAATTGATGGAAATGCAACACAAAACTGCGAGCGACACCCAGCTCGTAAAAGGTAATTATTTCGGTAAAATACTCATGTAAATACGTCAAACGGTTTACGTATCCATTTAGGTATTGTCTTGGACCACGGCGCTCGTCATCCAGATATGCCAAAGCAGGTGAAGAATGCTTACATATTGACATGTAACGTAAGCATGGAATATGAAAAGAGCGAAGTCAATTCCGGGTTTTTCTATAAAACGGCAGAAGAAAGGGAGAAGTTAGTGGCGGCAGAAAGAGAATTCATTGATCAACGGGTAAAGAAAGTGATTGCTCTCAAGAAAAAATTATGTGACGGCAACAATAAGTCTTTTGTCGTCATCAATCAAAAGGGAATCGACCCTTTTAGTCTCGATATGCTTGCCAAAGAAGGTAATAAAATATAACAACTTTAATGGTATTTTGTAATCTTATTATTTTTTCGTTTTAGGTATTTTGGCTCTCCGTCGCGCGAAACGGCGCAACATGGAACGTTTGGCTTTGGCCTGCGGAGGTGTAGCGATGAACCATCTTGATGATTTACACGAATCGCAGTTGGGTTTCGCAGGGTTGGTCTACGAACATGTGTTGGGTGAAAACAAATACACGTTTGTCGAGGAATGCAAGAATCCTCATTCAGTTACAATACTTATGAAAGGTCCTAATAAACACACTCTGGCACAGATTAAGGACGCCGTTCGCGACGGTCTACGGGCCATCAACAACGCAGTGGAGGATAAAGCACTTGTACCGGGTAAGATTAAAAAAAAAAGGCATTCGTTTTTTAAGTTCAATAACAACAGACATTATCACGGGAACTTTTATTTGACGTGATTTTTGTATTTTTTCAAAAAAGTAGTAGAAAAAATATTTTTACAATATTTTTTTTAGACCAGTCAATTATGATAAAACCTAACAATTCCTTTTGCAAAGACCGATTTTTATGAAAAATTAGAATTAAGCTAAATCAACCCTCTGCTTCAAAAGTTATTTTGTGCCGAAAATAATTATTACATGAAAAATTTTGTATGAAGTATTTTCGATTAGCTAATACTTTTTAAGTTATTTGTAGTTGAAAATAATGAATTTACAAAAACTAAAGAAATTAAGTGACTTTTATTTTTAAGTAACTGGGTTATAGCTCGCTAAAGTTTCCTCGTTGTTTGTTTAAAACATAAACGGCGCCATTAACAACAGTAACTTCTTCACGATATACTCATAAAATCTTATTTAAATTGCTCAAAGACCTTTAAAAATAGCACAAAAGTTAAAAAACATGTATTTTCTCAATGTAAATTTATCACTTTCAACTACAAATAACTCAAAAAGTATTTGACTAATCGAAAATACTTTATACAACATTTTTTTGCTCTAAATCTAAACAATAACACATTATTATCCAAAACCTGAAAAATAGCCTCCAGGTGACGCCACACTAGAGAATCGAAGTTAACCGAATCGAACAAATAATGAGATATGAAAATGATAGCGCAGATCACGTGGATTACGAATATGAAATTTTTTTCCATCTTCAAAAGTTATTAGCGATATCGTAACTTTTGTTGTAATAAATTCCTAATATTTTTTGAAGATAGACGGAAAATTATTTCATATTCGTAATGTACGTGATCTCTCCTATCTATTTTACACCTTATTTAACATGACTAAATAGAAACATAAGAAACAACTACTCCGAGGGCTAATACCCCTACCGGCATTCAATTACACTATTGAATCTGAAGGCACATGTGAGACGTAGATAAAACAATCTAAAAAAGACTTATGGTTCGTTGTGCCTATTGTATAGGACGCGTTCCAAATGTGGGATTTGTAATCCTTAATTGTTTAGACGTTACATGAATTTTACACCTTATTTGTTTGATTTGGACGTCAAAGTCGTGCTGCCGAATCAATTTTCCGACTAGAGGCCGTTTAGCTAGATTTTAATGTTTGTAGGTGCCGGAGCCTTTGAAATAACCGTATACAAAGAACTAATGGCATGCAAGGACGAAGTAAAGGGTAAAGCGCGCCTGGGAATTGCGGCATACGCCGAAGCTCTTCTCATAATTCCTAAAGTGCTAGCGGTTAATTCCGGATACGATGCGCAGGTTTGTTTAATTTGTAATTACATATATATTACATGTAGTGAATTGGTACATTGTATTTGTCGTCCTCAGGACACGATAGTTAAATTACAAGAAGAATCCCGAATAAATCCCGAACCCATTGGACTAGATTTGACGTCAGGCGAACCGATCAACGCGAAGGATGCTGGAATTTTCGACAATTACGTTGTGAAAAAGCAGATCATCAATTCCTGTTCAGTTATTGCCAGTAATCTTCTACTTGTCGACGAGATTATGAGAGCGGGAATGAGTAGTCTTAAAGGTTAGAGGTTTAGCATTTAATTGTTCTTTTTTGCTTGTTTTATTTGCACTTAAACAAATGTATCTTTTGCTTTCTACTTTTCAAATAAATTCTTAATAATAAATACAAATAGTTTAGTATTGTAGTATTGTTTTTTCTTTATTTTACAACAGTAACGATAATAAATATTATTATGTAGCGGTCAAAATTTTTACATAATTTTACAAAGAAACCATTTTTTTCTTGTATTACAGTTTTTGTTATTTTATAAAAAAAAGTAGATAATAATTATATTTATACTACATTTTCTCAATAAACTCAAATAATTGCTTTAAATTTGTTTTTCAAAAACTGTACCCGCTGGACCAATTTATCGTGTGGATTGTACTCGGTATATGGAACAGCAAGTATTCTGTATCCCTTAGCTTGCAGCAGCCTCTCAAATAAACTGTTCATCCCAGTCGGTTCGATTTTCCCTCTGCACATATCGTGAAAATCGTATACCATTACTGCTACTTTAATACAATCATCTGATGTCTTATTAAGAGGCAGGGGATTCCCTTTTCTGTCTATCAAGCATTCGCCCTCGATAAAAAATCCTAATTCTGTGTTTATGTTAGTCTTTAAATATGTTTCAAGTGGAAAAAGATTGCTTAACGTCTCAATAACAGAGGCCGCATATGCCTTCTTGTTCTTGGATTGCAATGGAATTGCATCATGTACATTCGAATGAACACTTAATCTTGATCCGTTGTAATCATTATACAATAAGTTTGCAGCTGCATTGATATTTAAAATTTTTAGTTTGTGTGGAACTTGGAGTTCGTTTTCAACTTTCTGAATAAAATTTTCATTTAAAATTGATTCCATATGTAGGTTCGTTGCCTGATTTAAAACCACCAAAGACCACACAAAGTCCAGCCACGTCGTCAACTTGAGCGTATCTTTCTGTGACAACTGAGAAATGAATGTGTTGTAGAGGCTCTCACATTTTTCACAATGATGGTTGGTAACTGCTAACGTTAAAAATAGCGCAAAAGCATCTTGCGGTCTTGTGTTTTTCGGGTTAGACACAATCCAATTAGTTAATGTGTCTAATACCATTGGGTCTTTATACCTGATTAAACCCAGGCTCGTTAATATAGAACCAACGACTGCGCTTCCTCTTGTACTATCTTTTAACTGACTGCAGATATCACGACAAATTTTGTCCAATAGAATATCATCTATATAATTTAACGAAGCAACTCCATACAAAAGATCAGCGCATTGCTTGAGATCCAGCAGCTCTTGGCTTCGTGATATATTGAAAGAGATTGATCTCAATAAGGAAACGGATCGTCTTTTCTTAGACGCCAAAAGTCCTACCACACGAACCATTTGCGGTATTGTTAGACCGTTAATAAGCCTTGCAGCCTCGTCGTCGGCTGTAATGTTTACCACTAGATTTAAATCTTCATTTTCAGGTGCCAAATTGATTTTTGGTTTCTTCGTTAAAACTTTACACAAACGAACAAATCGGGGATCTCTATCAAAATCAGACAATTGAACTTTATCTGCTGTACACCAGTCGGCTAAAACCGAAACTATTTTAAGGGCAAATCTTCTAGATAAACCGCTGCCTTCTGATAAGTTCAGTAATTCATCAATGGTCTGTGCACCTTTAATTCGTTCGTCCGTTCTTGGAGTTTTAAATTCTTCGACTTTTGTATTACCCAATGCTGCAAATGCCGCAGCAACCAGTGAATTTTTTGGTGTTACTTTTAAATTTCTTGAGGGACTGCTTTCTATATCAGTTTCATGTGGTTTTGTTTGAGTTATTGGAAGAGCAGAAACCGGCGCAGACGTATATTGCCTTAAATACTGATACAATTGTAAAATTGGAGTTTTCTGCGGTATTTTTGAGTAAAATTGCCTAATTTTAAACATTTTCTATTTGTATTTTATGTAATATTTAATACTCTACATAACCCTACATAACCGACATAACCACAATCAGAGTAGACTGCAGCAGTAGACGCGGGTCATTTAAACTACTTCTTACTTAAACAACAACACATCACAACTACATTTCATTTTTCATAATTTGGAAGAGCATTCGAACTAAACCCGTAGATAAATTGGTAGGCCTAACAAGTTTCCAGTGACGTCATTACTAGTAGGTACTCGACCTATCTGAATAATTCTTTTGGTTTTTACTTATTCAAATAAAGAAATTTAAATAACAATTAAAAAGATTTATTATGCTAATTTTCATTCAGTCCCTCTTAATTATTATTAATATTATTTAATTAATATTTACTGATGCATATGTACATGTATGGTTATTTTATCTTCACTCTGTTTTTAATTTTGTTTTCGTTTACTTATTTATTACAATATGCTGAGATTTCAAAAAAAAAGACGAATTTTTCTAATCTTTCTTTTTCTCGTGAGTTTTATTGAATAAAATTAATTATGGTAAGTTTATTAAAATACATAAATGTAAAAAATAATTAGATTAGTTGTTTGAACAAGTAATTAATAATTAGTTTATCGTAATTTGACAGTAGCATTTAAGGTCTTCCCAATGGAATTATAAATGATATATCATCAGCAAACTCACCCCATTTAGCTCTATTTAATTGAAAAGTAAGAACCCAACTAACAATTATTACAATCCACACCAAGGTTCCAATTGTAGACAATATAACGACTAAAAAGAAATAAATAAAAAATCAATATTAAAAGAAGTACTTAAAAATTTACACGAAAAATCAAATGATTATTCTTACATTTCTTAATTTCTTTTTGTTCATCAAACGGAGGTTTACAGAATGCTTCTTTAAAAAACCATATACTGTTTATTGCCCATAAAAATGGTAAAAAGGCAAAGCCCGCTAGAAAAATAAATCTAAATTATTGCAGCAGTTGTTACATTTTTATTTTTATGTACCTTTGAAGTACCATTTACATAAACATAATTTATTTGGATGAGACATTTTAGTTAGATCCATTACGAATATTTAATTATTGAATGATTATTATTTAATTATTACACATATAAACAAAGAATAAGATAATATAACAATGATTACAACTGCAACAACAACAATAGTTAAAGAACTATAAAAACTTAGGTCATAGACTTGGGTGGAGGTTATTTTTTCAGTTATAAACATAGGTTATAATTTGTCTATGGTTATAATTTATGGTCTTTATGGTGTTTATCTATCGAATACAATTCGATAGGTAGTTTTCATTTATTCGTTCATAGATCTGAACAGGGCCGTTTTTCATATAGCGAATTATACATAGAAACAGAGTTGGCATCCGCTATGCCGCACTGTAAGTGGAACTGTTAAGTAAAAAAAAAGATAGAAAAAGATAATCAGACAAGTCAAATGTAATGCATGCCAGAAATGAAAAAGATAGACACTGTTACTTTATTTTGCTGTCTCTTTCGATTGGGCGCATCATATTTTCATTAGCATGCCTACTCTATGTATATTATCTCTGTGGGTTTTCTCGAACACGGTATGCAAAAACTCCCTATTATTATGAACGCACAATCGTTAATAATGATCGAACAATTAATAATTAATAGAAACTGATGAACAATATATATATATGTTGGGACCGGAAATGAGCTGTTCATGGCGTTGTTGAGCTTCTAAATTTTCAACAATTTCTTGTATTTGTCTCCAATATTCAACATTACAACATTACTGCATTTTCAAGAAAATCGAGAGAGGGTCAGTTAGAATGCATCATTATCTACCTAATTTTTATGATCGAATAGCCGAAAAATAAAAAATAAAAATAAAAAGACTTTTAATCTAACCTAACCTAACCAAATTTATGTATATTATCTCTGTGGTTAGCTTAGGTTAGAGTAGGTTGGGTTAATTTAGGTTACAAAACATTCATATGAGAGCAAATAAAAAAAGCCAAATGAACTCTCATATTCAGTTTTCACGTTCAACATATAAATAAAAATCGGTGAGATGGCTTCTAAGTGCGCAACACTTATTTTTTTAAACGTACAGGTATAAAGATCATAATGAACCAGCGGAAAATTAAAATGTCTGACTCTCATAAGTTTTACCACCGAACGTTAGAGCGCGCTAGTGATAGGTGTTAATAAAAGTGGAGGTTTTTTTGTTCTTTTTTATTTAGAAAATTGTTACAATAATCGGTAAAAAAATATTAATGTAGGGTTTAAAGCAAAAATTGCTCGATTTTTTTAATAAAAAACTTAAAAATTGTCATTACTATTATATATGCATACAAAAAGCAAAAATTCAGTATATTTTAAATTAAAAAAAGGGACTTAAATTCAAATAGGTATGTACATGCATCTTTTTAAAAGAATGCGGTAAATATAATAACAATAAGCAACTTTTATCGATTGTATTGGAACTATTAGCACGCAGAATCATATCCATTTAAATATCGACAAGAGAGACAAAATCTGTTACTTTACGCACGTTTCGTTATCATAGAAAAGGATAGTAGAAAAGTAATGGATAATGGCTTCCATTAATTCAATATGGCGTGTCGGGTTGTATTTATGTTGACGGATAGTGTCTAATTAATGAAATGGATTGTGTGGTTTCTAGTTTTCTTTTTAAATAACAAACTTTAATAAACATACGTGCAACAAACGAGGAATGTGGTGATGAGTAATTGCTGTTATTTATTTGCATTGCGCGAAATAATCTTTAATTTGATACAATGGCAGTTGGTGTGTTCGCAATTTTATATGTTTATTACTGAAGTTGATTTTTTTATTTAAATATGAATATTGTGAATGTTGGAGACCATACGTACGATTTTAAATCAGAAGAAAATTCGATCAAATGGAAAGGCGTTCTAGTAGCAGCTTTAAAAAAAGTAAAAACGTGTTAATTTATAAAGAAAAAAAATACGTTGCTGTAATCGAAATTTCATTAGGTTTTGGAACAGGTTCATCCTTCTTTAGGTGCAAAGGACGATGCCCTCGATTATGTGGAAAGTTTATGCCTGAGACTGCTGGCTATGCTTTGTGCTAAGCCTAGTCCGCACACCGTTCAAGTAAGTAATTATGTACACATTGTGTCTACCTATTATGTAGTTATTAATTATTTTTTGAATTTAGACTAAAAAAATATTGCATTACTTAAACAATTGTGTTGCAGGATGTTGAGTATCGTGTTCAAAATACTTTTCCAACGCCAATCGACAAATGGGCTCTTAAAGAAGCACAAGAAGCTTTGGAAAGAGGCAAAAAGAAGTCAGTATTACCTGTCGACAGAATTCATAATTTATTACAAAAAGTAAGTCTTGACCGAATTTGCCTTAGATTAACGTAATATTTTTAAAGAGTTTTAAGACTTCTTATTGATTTAGGACAAGGCGACAGTATACAAAATCTGTTGTATTCTGTAGTTTACACACGAAATTCTCTATATTTGTATCGAAAATCACAAAACTGTAGGTTATGTCACTTAGGTAGAAATAATGGATGTTCGTTCATCCAAATAGCGGTCACTTTTGTTCGGGGTGAAACTTTGGATATTTGTTGTACTCTATGGGATTATTTGTGGGGGTTTGAAGGGTAACACTTATACGCATCATGATCTCTACGAAAAATAAGTTGTTTTTTTTTTGAGAAAATGGCCCAAATTGACATCGAAAAATAATTGGAAGAAGGCGTTACAACACCTTTCTTTACAAATAAAGGTCGATTTTTAACGTAATTAAATCTTTGTCTGGCAGCAATAGTTATCACTGTTCGGGAGTGGTCCTGAATTGACACTACAATCAGCATTTTACAGTTAATTTTGACATGCGCGAACTTTACTACCCAGGAACATTTCTTCCGAGTGAACAGCTGATTATCTCTATGAATTAGATTCGTTTTTTTAAATTATAACTGTTGAGTTTATAGTATAGTTTTAGATGCTTTTAATTGACCAGCTATAAATAATAATTGGCCAGGCATAGGAGATTAGTGAAATAATAAACAAACACTTTTTACCCTTACAGGCATGCGCAAACCGATGGATATATTATCAGTGGTTATTCAATTGACTTATCATTAAACTGTATTAACATTTTGATCAATTGATTTTACTAATTTCACAAGAATGTGTTCTAATTATCATATGAGTAAAATCGCGTCATTTGAATAAACAAAAACTTGTTCTGAGACTTAAGTTATAAATAGCTAAATATGAGAATTTAATTTTCTAATTGCATTTACAATTTTCCAATCGCTGACCGATTAATGGGATCACCTGACTAATTGTGATCTATTAGATTCTCATATTTGTTTTTCGAATTTGCCTAGAATTGTCAAAAATATAATTTTTATCGACTATTCGGACAGCTAATAGATTCATAGAAGCAACATAGAATGTATGCGCATGCGTACTGTCGAAACGAGGTATATTTGGTTGCTTTTCTAATTATTTAGGCTTGACCAAATATTAATTATAGCTGACCAATTAAAAGCATCTAAAACTCAATCTATTGCTATTAAAAGTTTTTAATTTTAGTTGAGATGGGGTGCCAGCAGTATCGGATATCTTTAAAAAAATTCAAATTGCCTTTTATTTTTTAATAAACAATCCATTTTCCAAAAGAAAAACCTTTTTTTTTTCGTAGAGATCACGATACCGTTTTACCCTTCAAAACCCCATAAAAAATTTATAGCGCATTTCCGCCAAAAATCCCTTGTTTCGTACCAATCAATCGCTATTACGTAGAACATCCGAAATAATTTCTATAACTAACAAGATAATAAATAATCCTTAGTCTAAAAAAGAAAGGGGACTTATAAATCAGATACTGAGTGTACGTCGAGTTTTGTGATATTATTTTATGCTAACGCCATTCTTTGATGTCAAACATTTTGGTGCTTTTGTTTTATAAAAAACAATGGTGATGAGTTTTGCTTATGGCTGTAAAAGCAGCAGTGAAAGAAATAAACGTGGAATTATTTTTCACATGTAAACACAGTTTTAAGAAGTAAGGTTAAGTAAAGTAATTCATGTTTTATTTGTTTCTTGTTTATGTATATCGTAAAATATTATGTTATGATTTACTTACGGGAATAATAAATGCGTAACATTTTTCTTTTGTTGGAATGGTTTACTGTTGGTGTAAGAAACAATAAATACCTTCGAAATTGTAAGAAGCACACATCACAAAATTACCATTGGCGGCGTTAATTTTAATTGTAAAAATCTAAAAAATAGAAACAAGTCAAGATTTCGTCAAGTCGTGCTACTGATTTACGTTAATGAAAAATTGCAGCTTTTTTATTTAAAAGAATGCAAAAATTTATTTGCTTTCGGCAGTTTTTAATTATACAATTAAGTAATTATACAGTTTCTCTAGTTTTTAGTTATTATTCGTGTATCGTTTTCCTATTGAAATTGTAATATTACGTACAATTATATCATCAAAGAATGTTGCGGTACTGAGCTGCGCAATCTGATGTCAAAATATCACAACTAGCAGTCGACGATTACGATGCAATTGTACTTATTGGATGGTTGAAACAGATTGTTCTTAATATATTTATTTCAGGAGGTTTTGCTATACAAGGTGGATTCTGCAGTGTCTCTTTTCTTAGTTGCCGTCTTGGAATACATATCAGCAGACATTCTTAAGCTGGCAGGAAACTATGTGAAGCATATAAAACATGTCGAAATCACTTTTCAAGATGTGCAAATTTCAATGAACGCCGATAAAGTAAGATTATTTTAAAGATGCACTTTTTTTTAATAATTTAATCGGTGTTTTGTTAAGATTTTAGTCTATGTTTACGGTAATGCTGTAAGGTACATAAATAGATCATAGATCCGTTTTCATAAATTTATCCAAGTACTCTTTTATGCAGCAACGCATTCGAAACGAATTTATAGTTTTTCAAGAAGTTTGATTTAAATGTAAAAAGGTCACAGTAATTAATTATGTGTTAAGATTTCTTTTAAAAATCAGAAATTAAAAAAGAAAAAACATTTAAAAGGTATTACTGCACAGGGACATTACTTGACAATGTTTAATTTGTTTATTAATCGATTTGTTGCTCGGTTTATGAAAAATTTTAAGTAACTGGAACAAAAAATAAAATTTATTTTTGTAACAAGATTCAAGTACCTAATTAAAATTATACTGTGTTTTTAGACCTTTTTCGAAAAGTACTTTGCAAATCCTGAAGCTTATAGCCATATAAGCACGGGAAACGGGCCTAAATACAAAACCGATATTTTTTCTGTTATGTAATGTAGGGAGGATTTTTTTTCTTAATTGTTGGAAATGAAAAAAAAATTCCCAATTTCAATTTCCCATTTAAGTTGCATTCGACTTTGGAATTTTATAGGTCACGTTCCGGAAAATATTTTGAAATGACCAAGATATGCTCCTATAAAAAATTTAACGCTCTACAAAAAGGTCTACAATTTTTTGAAAAGTTATTCATGGTTAAACTTGGATTAATATTAAATTTTTAAGTTTTTCCAAATTTCCGACGTAACTATCAATTTTATTAGAAAATTTCATAATACATTTTTGTAGAGCATTTTATTTCCTAGAACTTTTCTTTGAGAAAGTTTTTGATATTTTTTAAAGGTCGTAAGTTATTTGCGATAAACTAAAAATTGCATTGTTCAGTTAACACTACGCCACGTTCACTATTGTCAATTAGGTAAAAAATCGCACACATTAATTAATTAGATTATAATAAATAATTAATTTTTAGGTTAAAAATCTAATACATAATTCGAGTAAAATGATTTATTTTAGACAGTAAAATTACAATTATTTTAACAAGTTTTTAGTTCAGCCCAAATAACTTGCGACCTTTAAAAAATTTCAAAAACTTTCTCAGAGGTAAGTTATTGAAAATAAAATGCTCTACAAAAAATATTCTATGAATTTTTCTCATAAAATTGATAGTTGCGTCGGAAAATTGGAAAAATGGAAAAATTTAATATCAATCCAAGTTTAACCATTAATAACTCGAAAAAATAAATATATCAAAAAATTGTAGAGCATTAAATTTTTACAAAAATATTTCTTGGTAGTCTCAATTTTTTTTTCCAACGTGAGCTACATATGTAATATCAAAGTCCAAGAGAATGTGGTTCCCATGTTTTTTAATTGGGAAATTCAATTTTGTGCTGCGGCACCTCTTAGCCGTTAAAAATTACCGGGACCCGATACAAAATGCGCATGCGTCGAAATTGTGTTGAAGATTTGTCTATGGGCGTATTCGTTGGCCTCATCGCTGCTTTCATCAGTTGTAAGCGCATGTGTGAAGTCGATTTTCGACATTAGGACATGCGCAATGGTCATCCTCGCACAGTCGAAAATTCTATGCATTCTCTACGATTCCTTAACGTTTTTTAATAATTTTTACGCCGAATTCTAATCAAATGCGAAATTTTAAGGTAAGTTTGATAACCAACCCACGATGAGCGGTTTCTGAGATAATTTAATTAATAGGAAAAAAAATCGTTACCACAACTTGTAAAAAATCATAACTTCCACAAAATATGGCTTAGTGTTGAAATTTTTACTAGTGATAACTGAATCCCAGCGCTAACTCCTTGGTAAAATTGAACTTAATAATTTATACAGGGCGTTCATAAAAAAATTGTAAAATTTAGAAACTTCAAACCGCTCATCGTATGTATATAAATTGGTTAACAAAGTCACGTTAAAATTTTGTGTTTAATGAGAATTCGTCAACAAAGTTGGTGTTGAGTACCAGTATAATCAAAAGTGACAGACAACTGCAATTCGATACTTTTGTCCATGACCAGTTCAAGTTCAAAATTCAGATCAGCTGTACGTAGTTAGTCTTGGACGGTATCTGATTTTAGTTATCTGTTATCGGTGACCAAAAAATATTGACATATTGATATATCTCTAAAAGCCCACTTGTATACCCTGACGCGTAAAATATACTATGTATTTTAAATTGTTCCAGGAAACAATATGTTTTATTTTTTTTTTTCGCATGTAATAATTGATTGTTTTGTGCAGTTCCAGGTTAAAACATTTGATGCATTTGTTTTAAAATTTAGTACCTAATTATTCTTTTTTTTTCCGTTACGATGTTTCAATTTTTGTGTTACGAGTTTTCCTCGTAGAAGTCACCTCGTCTCCCAAATGAAATATTTTGATGCAATTTTATGTTTATAACTTTCGGAAAAATTGAAATCAAGTACATATTCGTAGTTATATGTAATATTATATTATTATTCGTATTTTGGTACCCAACAGGTTTGATTTAAAATTAATAGAAAGCATCGTTACGGATCATATTTAATTTTTTTGTCAATTTTTTGCTGTTGATTGAACGAAAAAGGCTATTTATTATTTATGTACGGTGCAGTTAATTAAGAAGGCACACGCGTTTATTTTTTTAATTATTTTCTGTCAAAATACACCGTTTGCCACGTGCTCCATGTAATAAATGTAATATTAATTGTTATTGTTTTTAATATGCTTCTGCTTTTTCATGCCTGGCCTAAATAGCCCACTGTCATGGTAGGTAGACGATTCATTAAGTTTATTTATAAAAATCATATTAATACGTAATCTTTCTCTAATTTAAATTTTTATTTCTATTGATATGTTTTTTCAGTCGAAATAGTTATTAGTATTAAATAGCTAGTAGACCTAGTGTTAGTGAACGTACACGATGTACATTTTTATCGTCGTCATCAAAACGTTTGTTGCAAAAACAAAAAAAAAAACATTAACGATAACAGTAATAAAAACAAAATAAAAACATTTTGCGAAGATACATCAAGTACAATGTTCTTTTCGATACGCATTAGAGCTTCATATGATTTTTTATTTGGTTCTTGACATTGCATGATTGCTGCTTAAGCACGAATTAGTTTATTGCAAAAAATATTAACATACCTAGTCTACAAAATGTAGCGTCATAGTCACTAATTAACATTGAGACAAATAAAATATATCTACTATTAAAATATTCAAAAGGAACAATGTATCTATTTTTTTTTTTTTTCTTAAGTTGCTCCAGCTGAAATTTCAGTATGTACGTATTATAATTTTTTTTTTGCTCACTGAAATTTTATTGTAAGTACGGCTGGACTACTAAAAGGTTTATGTTTTTAATTATTTTCATATTAAACTACGAGACAAAAAAAATCGTTTTTGTTTGACGCTAAAACAAAAGTGGCGTTAATATACGACCACTGATTAAAGTCCCTAGATAATCAAAGTCTCGACGGTTGCATTTATTTGTTTGAGTTAAGACTGCGAACCTTTTGTCTTTTTCTAAATATGAAAAGATGGCTACGTTTACGTGACTGCCTGTATATCATCAATGGTTCATTTCAATGAAATCTTAGTAAAATCTGTCACGAAGGTTAAGTGCACTGTCAAATGATCAGATGTGACATATGAGGTGAATATAACCTAGGAATATAGCTGTCATTCAACCCCACCTTTTATTTTTTCCATTTACTTTCATTGGCGCCGCCATTTTATTCTTGTTCCAAATGCGCGATTAGTGCGCATTGACCAGACTTTGATTATCTAGGGACTTTATTTCTGATAACCAGAGAGCGCCACCTGTAGATAACGGTGTAATGTCTAACGAGATTCCTTTTTGTTAAGGAAATTACTTGTTGTGGTCTTACATTAATCCACCTCTAGATAGAGACTACTTTGGTTGGGCGGTATTCTGTCGGAACTTCTTATAGCACGCTGACGAGGGCTAACAAGCTCGAAATCTCGATCCTTGCTAGGTAGTTTCGGTAGAACACCGATCAAGAACATATTTTGTTTTAAATTCGTCTTTCTAAAGCTTTTTATGGGTCGTTTTAGAGACGTTTAAAACGAAAGTATATTTTCGAGAGGAAATAGACGAAAACCAATGTATGTTTGAAAAAATTATAATTAGAAAAGAAACACTTGGTTTTGAATTTGTTTCACTTATGCCATTATCGAAGTTATTTAAGACTAATTTACAATTTACTTTGTGCTATTTAAATAGGTAAACTAACTACCGACCTGGTTACCTGTGACCGATCGTAATAGAGGGGAAACCCCGAAATCAATTTGGTCATTTAAAAGTATTTTATGGTTATTGTTGGCTCTCGTTATCCCTAAAATTTCCAATAAGTCTAATCTACTTTTATTTTGAATATGAATCAATTTAAAATTATTATTTGTATCTAAAGTATGGTTGTTATTCACAAAATGTACTAAATTCGTATTTTTTGATTTAAGAGATTGATTTTTCATGTTCAATGATATTTTTTTTAACAGACCGGCCGGTTTGTCCTAATTTGATTTCATAAACACCGCTTTTTCATTTTTATTTTGTCTTTTCCTATTATTTACTAACAGAGAACCCAAATTGTTTTTATTGACAACTATTGGTGATATATAAATATATTTTTGTAATCGTCTTTTGATTTTGGTGCTAATCTTAGGTAAATAATTAATGAAACAAAATCTGCTGTCTTTTTTATTTAACGTTATAGGATATAGTTTCTTCATTAATAGCCTTTTTTGTGTGTTTGAAGCCCAATTTTTATGGGAAGTTAATGTAATAAAAAAGATTTCGTCAGGTAAAAAGTTGTAGAGGTTTCTCGAAAGCGGTACTTTTTCCAAAAACACCATGTATATCTGAAACGGTGATAGATAACGACACGCAGTTTGCACCCATTAACTTTTCATAAAATTGAGCTTCAGACACCGACATCGGTTTTCGTCTATCTCCTTTCTAAAATATTGCGTTTTTTTTTTCTTTAATTTTTTTTGTAAATCGTCATACCTTTTAGACTTCAATGAAATTGTTTATTTATATTCAAACAAAAATGGTGTCTTATTAAATTAGTCTTTTTAAAGCTTTTTGTTTTATTCGTGTGTACATGTATCACTATCACTTTTTTAGTCAGTGTCAGTGTCTTTTATAATTAAAAAGTTCTGTCGTAATTCGTACCTTTTAGGCTTTAATGGACATGTTTTACCAAGATGAAGGAGGTGGAAACATTGGAATACTTAGTGAGCCGTCCGTATTACCGCCTGCTCCACGAACGAGCCTCACGTACGAGGAGGTAGTTAGGGAATTGATGGCTTCAGAGAGACAGTATCTCAGAGAATTACATATGGTCATAAGGGTCTTTAGGTTGTCCTGTTAATAATATATCAATGACACATTTGTTTAACATTTTTATTTATAGGGAGGAAATAATGAAGTTGAATATAACGCAAAAAGAGTTGGACTCGATTTTTTCAAATATTCTAGACATCTACGAGCTGACGGTAACGTTGTTGGGTAGTTTGGAGGACGTCATGGAAATGGCGCAGGATCAAATGGCTTACATTGGCAGTTGCTTCGAAGGTTTCAGTTTTCATTAATCATTTTCAGTCTACGAATCTGTACGTTTATTTTAATTCCAGAACTGGCAGAAGCGGCCGAGTTTGACGTGTACAGCAAGTACGCCCACGACGTTACAGCTCCATCTTGTCGCGACACGTTGAACAATTTATTGTCACGCCCCGACATAAACAGCACGTTAGCGACCGCAGGCCAGGGCATGCGTCTCGCTCTCAAGTACTATCTTCCCGCGTTGCTTCTCGGCCCAATTAAGCACTGCTTCTGCTATCTGGAGCACATCAAACTGCTCAAATGTTTGTCGGAATCGGTTGAAGACAAGGAGACTTTGGAGCAGGTCGAGGGCTTACTTAAGCCGCTTTATACCGAACTCTCCTCATATACTAGTGCACAAAATTTACAAAGACTAAGTGCAATTCCACCTTACAATGCCCGAGTACGCCGACAAAATGCTCTTGACAAAATTCACGAATTGCAGAAGATCGTTGAGAATTGGGACACGAAAGATATCGGACAGTGTTGCAACGAATTCATTAGAGGTGGGTCTCATTAAAACATACAATTACTAAATATGTTGATATTATTTTCTGTTTTTAATTGCAGAGGATGTTCTGTTAAAAGTGAGTTCGGGTAAGAGACTGACAGATAGGCGCGTGTTTTTGTTCGACGGTCTGATGATACTGTGTAAACCGAATTCGCGACGGCAAAGTTCGGTTCATCTTAACCATCCCGAGTGTCGAATTAAAGAGAGATTTTTTATCCGGAAAGTCGAGATAATCGATCACCCGGATACCGACGACTTGAAGAATTCGTTCGAAATATCGCCCAGGATACAACCGGCCGTTATTTTGTGCGCAAAAAACGCCGAAGACAAAAACTCGTGGATGGCCGATCTCGTTATGTTGAATACGCGTACCATGCTCGAACGGATATTGGACGGTATTCTTTCGGACATCGAGCGGAAGCATCCACTGAAATTGCCCTCGCCTGAGCAATACAAGTTCGCCGAGCCCGATTCCAAAGACAACATAGTATTGGAACAGAGGGAGAACGGCGGAGTTCCTCTTATAAAAGTAATATAAATATGACGTATTATGTCCTAAATTAATACCAACATATTGGTATAATATTATTTCAGGGTGCCACTTTGTACAAATTGGTTGAACGTTTAACTTACCACATTTACGCGGATCCGAAGTTTGTTCGCACTTTTTTAACAACATTTAGAAGTTTCTGTGCTCCATCGGATCTATTGGCGTTACTCATCGAACGGTTTAATATCCCGGAACCCGTTTCAGTCCACAATCAACGCGAAGACTCGAAGAGATTCCGAAAAGAGTACTGTCAGCCGGTGCAATTCAGGTAGGTAATAACTTACTACGTACGGCCTTTCTTCGATAATACGAGATTTAGGTGGGTGAGGAGAGAAGGTACAGATATCTTCAATTTTAAAATTGTTTCTGAATGTGTATAACATTTTTTTGAAAATGATTTGCAGCAAGTTTGTTCGCGGTTGCACTTTTGAACTAGAACCGGACTGTTGAACAGCGTATGTTCGGTTATTAACCGGTTCGGGATTTCTGTTTACCGCGAACGATTTCTGAATTAACAATTTCAAAACGTTATCTGTTTTCAAAACTATAGATAACCACTGACGAATTGACATGTTGTGACATTTCCCAACTTAAATATAAGTTTTAAGTATTTTAAAAAACGTATGCAATACATGAAGAAACGAGTGGCTCTGAAAGAGGTAGAAACAATAAAATAAATAATTAACTGTATGTTTATTGCTCAAAATCGTAGACAAAATAACACAATAACCCAACGCTCTTCTCTCCTTTACCCACAAACAGCTGATAATTTTATCAAAGAATTGCGTATGATTAACGAAACTGAACTTACAATTGTTATAAAAATCGTAGGACCGTTAAAATAGATTCTGTATCAATAACGAACAGTTCAGAAACGACCGTGAACGTAGAATTAGTACTTAATTTTCTGGATCTTGTGAACCGGGAGCGCTTTTTTTACATTGCGCATGCGAATAATCCCGGAACTGGTTCAGAATCTCATTACCGAAGAAACCTATTTCCTGTCCTAATTAATACACAAACCTGTTGTTGAACAAGAATTACCGTTCTTACTGTTTAGGTGCTCATAAAAAATACATTCCTAAGTCTGTACATATGTGTGATTTAAACTGAAATGAATATCACAATAACATATTAGTTAACTGTCGGAAATTTTAAAGCATTTTAAAAAATGCAATACATGAAGAAACAAGTGACTCTGAAAGAGGTAAAAACTATAAAACAAACAATTAACTGTATATTTATTGCTGAAACGCCATAAACATAAATAAAATAACAGAATCCAACATTTTTCTCGCCCTTACCCACAAACAGCTGATAATTCAACGGAACTGAACTTTCTTTTTACATTGCGCATGCGAATAATCCCTGAACTAGTTCGTATCCGCGAACAATAAATTAATGCCAACGTCAATTTTTGTTTCATTATTTTAGAGTCTTAAACGTTTTGAGACATTGGGTCGATCATCATTTTTACGACTTTGAACGAGATCCAAGTCTTTTAGAGAAATTGCACGCGTTCCTCGCATCCGTTAACGGAAAGAGTATGAAGAAGTGGGTCGACAGCGTACTGAAAATTGTTCAAAGAAAGGTATGAATCGGTTTTGCTAAATGTAGACAAATAAATTTTAATATGACGTGTATTAGTCGGAGCCCGACAACCAGAGGCATATAAAGTTTGCGTTCGACGAACTGCCGCCTCCCATAGAATGGCACCATCAGGTGACTGAAGAAGAATACGGCATATTGACCCTTCACCCTGTCGAGATTGCCAGGCAGTTGACTCTTCTCGAATTCGATATTTATCGTACTGTTAAGCCGTCCGAACTAGTCGGTTCCGTGTGGACGAAAAAAGAAAAGGAAGTAACGAGTCCCAATTTGCTTCGTATGATGAAGTACACCACGACGGTAAGTTGGACCTTATGCAGCATAATTATGATAGATTACGTGACTTCCAGTAGGGTTTGAATGAGACGTTTCTAGGGAAGATCATGAAGATAACGAACGTAAAAGAATTTTTATAGTTATTTAGGATAATGTTGGTTTTATTGTGATAAATCATAGATAACTTTTGAAGATCTACGTGACCTCTACTACCGTTTTCACGTCTCGTATGTTCGATTCGATTGTTTGACGTTATTCTTTGTTTATTTAGGTAACGCGATGGCTCGAAAAGAATATCGTCGAAACGGAAAATTTTGAAGAAAGAGTAGCGGTTCTGAGCCGAATAATAGAAATAATGATGGTCCTGCAGGATTTGAACAATTTCAATGCAGTTTTAGCTTTCGTGTCGGCTCTTAGTTCTGCGTCTGTTCATCGTTTGAAATTCACGTTTAACGTATGTATTTCGATCGAATTTATCTCTTGTTTTACTCAATTATTCATACGGTACTCGATATAGGCATTGCCCCAAAACCAAAAGAAAATATTTGAAGACTGGAAAACGGACGACCATTTGAAAAGATACCAGGAGAAACTCAGGTCGATAAATCCCCCATGTGTGCCTTTTTTGGGGTTGTATTTGACCAACATTTTACATCTGGAGGAGGGCAATCCAGATTTTCTACCCAACACGCAGTTGATAAATTTCTTTAAGAGGCGAAAAGTGGCGGACATAACCGGCGAAATCCAACAATACCAAAATCAACCTTACTGCTTCAGTGTTGAACCAAAAATTAGAGTGAGTACACAATCTTTAGCGTTAGCTGAACGTGTTTAAGCGTATTTGTTTAACTAGAATTTTTTGGAAAATTTAAATCCTTTCGGCGAAATGAGCGACACAGACATCAGTAATTATTTATACAGCAAGTCGATGGAAATTGAGCCACGTCAGTGCCGTCAGTTGCCAAAGTTTCCCCGAAAGTGGCCGAATTTGAATTTAAAAAGTCCGGGCATAAAGACGAAAATAACACGAGCTACCGCTTCGTCTTCTTCGTCCTCCTCTTCCACGGTGGCAGTTGCGGTCGTAGGTCCTATGTCGAACTCGTCGTCGGCGACTGCAACAACAAGCACATCCACACTTTCGCAGAGTCAGCAGTCGATTCAAACTATTGCAAGTACTAGTTCAAATACTAGCGGCGTTGTGACGCCCAAACAAGAAGACTTAACGAGTGTTAAAGCGACGGAGGAAGTCAAGTCAGATAACGATTTCAGCGTTTTTGCACAGGTAAGTGTAACGTAGTTTAGCAACAGCGCATTGCTTCATGGCGAGAGTCCTATCGTGCGAGTCTCGCTACTTACTACGCTATTACGAGTCAGACAGTGCAGGGCTAAGAATAGATCACGAAAAGGTCCAGTAATTCTACCATACATAATTGTTATATAGGTGCAAATTCCGACAAGCAGCGGAGGTCAGAACAGCCCGACTTTGAGTCCAATATCACCAGCAGCTGCGACACCTTTGATTAACTGGTTCCAACCGAGCCACAGTCGGAGCCCCAGCGTTAGTTCGATCGTGTCGTCCGCTTCTTTTCGCAGTTCCTCGTTCGTTATTCCGCCTCCGGTCAATCCCCGGGTCGACTCTATGTTTGCCAGTGCCGGAACAACGCCTGCTCCTCACATGTAATCTCAATTTTTTTATTTTCAACAACTGAAATTTATTTAAAACAAAAATAGTAAGCCTGAAAAAAAATTAGTCTTCATGATGTAAGTCAAACGTCTCCTATAAAAAAAAAAAGATAATACGCAGCCTAACGACAAGATATAAAAGAGTTTCTTGTGTCTTCAAAACTTCAAGAGTTATTTGGGATTTATTACAATAGTTGCAACGTTTTCCCAAATATCTTTTGATGTTTTGATGATAGAAGAAACGTGGCATCCGCTTCCACATTCATATCTTATATTTCTTCTACAAGTTCGAAACTTTATTAGAATTATCAATTGGAACAACTTTCTCGATGAGGCCATGTTTTGGTATTAAAATTACATAAGGCTGCGTATTGCCTCTTATATTTAAAAACATAAATAAAAAGTGGTTACAAGTGTTTAGGTACATAAATTTTGTCTCTTTAGACAACAGCAAAAGATCAATCAATCACCGACTTACAGTGGCACCAGCGGTCCCAGCAGTCCTGGTCCTCACAGTCCGTCATCCCCCGGTCCATTTTTACCACCTTTCGATCCCATCAGTCCTTGTTTGTCGTCGACGCCGCCACCGTTACCGCCCCGACGAAGAAGAGATAGCGTCGAAATAAGTTCTCCTCACCAGGTAAGCGAACTATTTCACGAAGGTAGAATATAACAGAAAAAGTTTCACTGATACGATTTTTTTAATGGCCGTTTTGAAGTATCAGATATTATCTGTATTTGTCTTGAAAATCTGTCAACCGAAACAAATTTGTCTAGGATTAATGTAATTAATGTTCGTGTGTCTCAAAGTCTATAAATGACGTACACTTTTCGTTTAGGTGAAGCTTACCGTTTCGTCGAAAGAAATTTCTCCGCCCCCGCCGCCTTTGCCACCGCGAAGGGAGTCGACCGTGTCACCAAATTCTCATCACAACAGTCTGCCCTATCCTTCTCAAAATTTAAATTTCTCTCCCAACACGTTGCCGCGATTAAATCCGACGTACACGTCCCAACTGCACATAAGAAGGCAATCAACGCTTCATCCGCACCTTCCTCCTCGAAATTTGAGCTACACCAACGGCGCATCAAGGTAAACGTTAAGTTTATTCGGTTTATTGGAAACGCACGAAGTACTTTTAACAATTTATTCATTCTCTGTGTACAAGATCTGAGATTTCTCCTCTTCCGTTTATAATTTGTCAACGCTGTTCAGATTCCGAGGTTTGTAGCTTATGTTGTGGTTACGATAGGTTATAAACATTAACATTATAAACATCAGTTACTTACTTTGTTATGCAATATTAATAATGCCCTTCACTTGTTTAAATTATGTTCGATTTTGGCGTAAGCTTTTGATATACCTAATTGAAACTGTCTTTAAGATGTCACGGTAGGATTTGCAGCCTTTTAATTTTTAAACAACACTTGCCCATGTTATGTAGCAAAGGATTTTCTAGGAGAATTATCTATTCGCAGGGCACACAATGCAGTGGGAGATGTTAAAATTATAAATAATTTTTTAAAAACAATTACTGATGATAAGATGATTTCAAAAACAAAAACTTTGTATGATCTGGTGAGAGAAAATTAAAGACACATTTCGCATAGTTAAATAGTAAAATGGTCGAAAAGATGGTAACTGCTGGTATAAGTTTACAATATAAAAAATATTATTTAAGTTGGTTTGGTGGTATTAAGCTACTTTTGGTTGAAGACATTAATAAAAAGCACTAAATCATCAAAAGCAAAAAAACTTTTAACAATACTTGTTACTAATTTACTTAAATTGAAGAAGAAACCCTGTTTTTCTTTCATAAAAACGTGTAACAATATAATAAATTCAGAGTTAACATTGAGTGTCTCTTCTGTGAAAAATATTTAGTGTTGTACCTACAAAAATGTGACGTTAACAAAAGAATTTACTTCTTTGTTTACGTCTCTAATTTTATATTAATTAACTACAACATATGCTTTATATTTGAAGGAACGCAAGTATTCCCCGTTAATTTTCATCTCGTTTTATTTATTTTTAAACGTGTAAATGTCAAACGTAGACCACAAGGGCAAGGCAGTCTTGCCACATCTTCGAATTCTCATTACAAGATGCATACCACCGTGAATTCAACTAACTTACAGTTAAGAAAATGCGTAATATTTTTGCTAACTGTTCGATAACATATTGATTCACAGAATTTATGAAAATTGACGATAACATATCTTCATTTTTTTTGTTACAACTTTAGGCATTGTTTGTTTAAAAAGTTTATAAAAGTTCGGACTTTCGAGACCCAAGTGTCATATTACCATTTTTGAATGTAACGTTTTTACATTTTTTTTACAGCGATCGAAAATGACACTGGATGTTGAAATTTAATGTTTTTTTTGTCAATGAATTGCAAATTGTTACACATAACACTTTTCTCTTCTATTTAGTGCTCCCGCTCAGCCGTCGAATGTATCTCCACGTTTCATTAATGAGTCGAATTCGGGACAGATCACTCCGAAATTACCTCCGAAGCCAATCATTCGTTCTGCCGGCATTACAAGCGGAACCATGTTTCAGTATCCCAGTACGTCTAATACTTCAAACTAAACAGATATGGTTATGATTCTCGCTTTTTCCGAACTGTTTCTTTTTTTTTTCTTTTGAAATTTTATACTCGACAAGGTGATTATTTTCTTTTTTTTTTTTATTGACGAAAATATCGTTGCTCAATACCTCATTACGGTATGTGCACGTGTATATTATTTTTATTATCTTCGTTTATGGATACTTGAAACAAATTTGAAAATATTTTTGGTAAATGTACAGTTAACATTTAACAATATAACTTTTATGTTCATATTTTTTACGAAAAGTTGTAATGAAACTTTGAATGGAGCTTTATGTGCATTGCGGATCGCTTCTATTGCAAAATATTAATTTCTAAAAACAATTATTCTTCTCAAAATTTTGCAGAGCATTATCTGTTTTTCTTCAGCTTTGTGTATCTACACGTACGTATTTTAAATATGTAAATATTCAACTTAAAAAAGTTATTCATATGTATTGTAATAATGGCCGTGCTCTTTGAGATTAACTGACGCATGCGCTCTAGTAAAAAGTTATAAAGAGTGGATTGAGTCAATTAACCAGAGGCTGCCATTCGCTTTGTCTCTTCCGCCTCCAATTTACTTCAAAATTGGATTCGGAATGTTCTCTGTGTTTGAGTAACACAAAGTGTACGCATGTCACACGACTTGTCACTTAGAGCGCATGCGTAAGCATATGACTTTAATCGCGAAAAAATTGGTAACGCTCACGGGCAATTAAATTGACGTACAGAAACGGCAGAAAAAAAGAAAAAGTACGTAAGTTGAGGATTGTGGAAATTAAAAAGAATGTAATGTACATATGTAATTATACATTATTAACTTGTGTAGTAGTCAGAATGCACATAAAGTTTCTCTGATATGTCGATCATTTCCGATTGAATAATATAGGTCAGTCAAAGGATATGGATGAAAATTTTGGGTAGCAATTTTTTTATGAATATGTTTATTACTTTTTATTATCAATTTGCGAAAAAACAAAAAAGTTGTAGATTATTTAATTGATTACAAAGGTTTGTTCGTCATTTTTGACTCGCGTATAATTTGAAATAACCAATTAAACTCCTATTTTGAAGATGGCGACTCAATTGGAGAAATTGCGACAACTAAAACTGAGTTTTATATTCACCATTATCCATCCCCTTCTACACATTCATAAGAAAAAAATATTGCTGCCTATCCAAAAAGCTAATCGTTGTTCTTTTTGACTGGTCTAACAGCTGTTGTACTGTTTGATATTATTTTAACTAAAGGGGCAACGTGGAGTTTGATACATTGTTTACCACAAACGTGGCTTCATTGGGGGAATAGTCTCAATTAATGAATTGAATCGCCTCAAGTAAGGTTTCAGTGGGACGTTTTTCTTTAAAAAAACTGAGGTGTTTCAAAGTCTGAAAGTCATAGTTAATGTGACATAAAAATGGTAACGGAGATCACGAATATAAACGATTTTCTCTTCCATCTTTAAAACGTCAGAAGTTATTTGGGATTTATTTTAGTGGAAATAACATTAGGTTCGTTCGCGGATGCGATTCTGATCTAGTTTAGGGATTATTCGCATGCGCAATGTTAAAAGAAGCGTTCGCGGTTCACAAGATCCAAAATTTCAGTTCTGTTGATCATGCGCAATTCTTTGATAATTATCATCTGTTTGTGAGAAAGGGCGAGAAAAGCGTTGGGTTATTATGTTGTTTTGTTTATGTTTATGGCGTTTGGGCAATAAATATACAGTTAATTATTTATTTAATTGTTTCTGCTCTTTCAGTCACTCGTTTCTTTATGTATGTATTTCATTTTTTAAAATACTTAACCGACTTCGATGAACCAAATTAACGCGCTAGAACTAAAACTTATATTTAAGTTGGGAAACGTCATAACGTTTCAATTCGTCAGTGGTTATCTATAGTTTTAAAAATAGACGTTTTGAAATTGATAATTCAGAAATCGTTCGCGGTAAACAGAAATCCCGAAATCCAGTATTGTTTCTGTTCGAGTTGTTAAGTAGTTGGGAATCGCATCCGGGAACAATCCTATTAGTGTTAATTTTGACTGTTTGACTTTGACGCCCCATAGAAGCTGTTTCCTGGGTTTTAGATAAAAACGATAAATTGAAAAGTTTAGGTGTAATCATTGCATCGGACTGTATATTGCCTTTTTCGCCACGCTATAAAAAGAAATAAATTAAAAGTGCATGTAATTACTATAAATACGTAAGTAAAATATGCTGTCGACGAGGTAAAGATACAGATACAATTTTTTTGCGCACGTGGATTAAGTATAGGTACTGTTATTGTTTAATAATGTTTGAAGCATTTGATTTTTAATTGCTTACCGCCGTTTTTTATCTTAAAGAAAAAGGAATAATAGAGAAAAATGCATCAGATTTATAATATATGTAATTTTATATACTGTATATTAAGAAAAAAGTAACAGGTTGTTGTTCAGTGTTGAGCTGACCTGACGACAACGCACCTGCATAAGGAATTGTTGTAATTAAAACAAAAAAAACAAAAACTATAATACATATATAAATACATATATATAAATAAATGAATAAAGCTTTGTGTGATGTGTGTACCTGTTAAAAATGTTGTAAAGGAGACGATGTTAATATTTTCTAAATATACTGTATATGCGTGTGTCGTGTATGTTTGTGCGCATGTGCGTGTGTGCGAATAAAAGAGTGAGAAAGAACGATGATGCGGTGATTTGAAAGGGTGAAGGGTTTAAAAAATCGATAAATGTATTATAATTTCGATATAATTTAAAATCTGTGATAGTAGTATGGACCATTATTTGTAAAAAAAAAAAGTATGTAGAAAAATGTATAGCGTATAGGGAAAAAATAAGACCAATAAATGTACCATTACTGTTACTGATGTTGTTTATTTTTAATTTTTATATATAAATGGCAAAACGAATGTTGTTACTGACGTTCAAGCTGTTTTGGTGGAGAAACAAACTACGATGGACATTAACTTGGTATTTGTTCCAGTCCAACGATTCAAAAATTTAGATATTTACAGAATGGAACAAACAAAATGAATGTTTTGAAAGCTTAAAAACTAAATTTAGTTTAATCTAAATTAAAAAAAGTACCGGAACATCCGAATTACCTCATCGGTGGCATCATAAAAAGTAATACGCGGTAATTTTCAGACACTGGTAATTTTTAGGTAAAGGAAAAGTATTTGCTGGCTCGAATAAAGCAACTGAAACGTACAGGGTGAGCCAATATGGACACGTTTAAAAGTAAAGTATACTTTATAGAGGAGATAGACAAAAACCGATGTCGGTGTCTGAAAGTAAATTTTATGAGAAGTTAATTGGTGCAAACCTCTTAGACTAGAAAATATAGGGGACACGTAATTCGTAAGCCGGCTTTACGTCGAACATTCTTACTTTATTTTGTACTGCCTCCATAAAACGGTGGCAGGCAGTGCGTTGGTGTCGGTCATTAAAAGTGTGAATATTATTGAATGGTGTAGTTAGGTCTTAGTGTACGTATTTTTGTTTAAAATAATGGTGATTTGTTCTTCTTACGGCTGCAAAAGCCGCAGTGAAGGTAATGAACCAGGAATCACATTTCACAGGTAAAAAGAATTTTACGTAGTAAGGTTAAGCAAAGTAAATCGCGTTTAATTTGTTTATTGTTTACATACTACTTAAAATATGTTACGTTTTACGTACAAGAATAACTAATGCATAATATTTTTTTTTGTTGGAATGGTTTACTGATAGTGTAAGAAACAAAAAATACTTTCAAAGTTGTAAGAAACATGTGTTTACCACAATATTACCATAGGCGGCGTCACTTTTAGTTATAAAAATCTAAGAAATAAAATTAATTTAAAAAAATTCTTAAAGTTTAGTTCCGCCACATAATGTTAATTAACGTGTTTTTACAGAAATAAAAAAAATTTCGTCAGGAAATGAGTTATAGAGGCATTCCGAGAACGTACATTTGACAAAAACACCTTGTATCTCTAAAACGGTGACCGATAACGAGACGCGGTTTGCACCAATAAACTTCCCGTTAAAATTGAGCTTCAGTCACCTACATCCGTTTTTGTCTATCTTCTCTCTAAAAAATACTTAAGGGGAACAAGGTAAGAAATACAAAAAAAAATTGATTGCACATCTCGATCTCTTTTTTTAAGACCAACTTGCTGGTGTTTTCAGAAAATTGTTACCGTCTTTTGTTTTCGAGTTATAAACAAAAGCTTAAATTCTCGAGTTTTAGAAATATCTTGGTTACATTAATGTGAATTAAATCCTTGAACCAACTACAAATTATCTCAAACTAATGAGGAAAAAGCTATTGCTGTAATCATGTCTCCGTAGTTTAGTGGTTAGAGTTAAGCCAGAGACTCAGGTTCGAATGCCGGCGGGGGCATGATGAAAGCAATAGCTTTTTCCCCATTAATTTGAGGTAATTTGTAGTTGGTTCAAGGATTTAATTAAAATCACCACTACTAAAGGTTACTCAATATATTTGAATATCTTGGTTGTTTATTAAATTAAAAAAGCGATTTTCATGTTCTTTAGGTACTTTTACGTAGAATACTGTGGCGTCGAAAAAAAATCATAAACTTTCGAGTTATAGCATAAGGTTGTTATTTCTTTTTAAATGAGAATCATAATTGACTTGCTTCAGTTAAAAAGACAATTTTTTCATCTTTTCAAAAATTTATAATAAATGGGGGCGCTTTTATTGTTAAAAGGCAGTAATAGCGAAAACAATTTTTCCCATAGCGAGACTTGTTCTCAGCCTAAGACGAAAAATAATGCGCTATGTCTGTCTATCGTTGTTGTAACTAAGAAGGTATGTTCTTGGACTAATGACTTACGTCCGAGATACGTTCTTGTTTTAATGCACAAGAGTGACAAAGATTAAATGCTATGCTACGTATGCAGTTTTTAAATTCATGCGATACTGAAAATTAAAAGAAGTTAGGTTAGGTTGGATTAGGTTAGAAGTGTTACATATTGTAGTATATTTTTGTTATTGTTTACGCACGCTGCCTACATAATAATCATTCTTTCTTGTAAATTATTGTTTAAATAAACATTTTACATATATTATGATTAAATAAGTTCTTTTAAGAAATTAAAAAGAAATATCGTGAAAGTGCACGATCCTTTTTAAAATGATCCTTAAAAATAATACTTGCCGTATATCGCTTCTAATTTCGTCCACACGCAATCTTATAATAAAAATTTTACACATTCATTTCCTTGTAATCTAAGCCACAGACGCGGGTTCGAATCCCGCCGGGGACATGATGACAACAATACCTTTTTCCACATTAATTTGTGGTAATTTGTAGTTGGTTCTTGAATTGAATTCATATTAATGTATCTAAAATACGCCACTATTAAATATTTCATTGTTAATAGTTATTAACAAACTCTTTATACTGATTCTGTGCCATTCATTTATTTAAAAAAACTCTTTGAATTCGATGACATTTTTATTGGCTCATAACTTGCTTATAATATAACTTACAGGCATTTAGGACAGTATATTACGCATCACGGGAAGAAAGTGGACTGTTACAGCAATTGGAGACTATATGTGAATTGGTTAATACTTTCTTCCTGAGGTGCGTATACTATTTTTTTGTCACATTCGTGCAGAAAGTTCCTCATTTAATTGGACAAAAAGAGGTTATGTTACACCAACCGTCGCCATATTTGTGTTCATACGCATGAGCAGTATTGTTTCCGTACGCCGGAAAGCAGTACTTTCGTTCAGGAATTAACGATGAGGAGACGAACTTTCCGCATGCTTGTGAAAAAAAATGATTGTACTTTTAAATATCTTTCAATGAATTTAAAATAGGAATTATTTTTATTTTTTTTTTAGTGTTTATTTATTTTTTAAATACAATTATAAGTTTGAAATGATCATTTTCAAAAATATTTTGTGTGTAGATGTATCACTAAATAAATAAAAAACATTATGGCAGAAGCATAAAACAATTGCAATAATTAATGCCAATGAGAATGGGTACAAGCCTAATATTATTCATATATTTTTGACATAAAATAACACTGCGTACGGTCCTGCCCACAAATTAAACTGAACAACACCATAGATCTATGATATTTACTGTTCAGCAGCAGGCCTTCATTTAGCCGCATTGTGTTGTATCTTCTGTATATTTATTTTTAATATATTCCTAGACCACTGTCATGACATGTGTCTTAAAAATTTTAATTATGTAGACGAACAACTGCTAAATTGAAAACGTAGATTAATACAGTTTTTATGAAATATTAACGTATGGATGAGTATGTACTATCCAAAAAATAGTCCGTCCCTGGTTTAGGCTTCGTTTTGTGTGTCCAATCAGAGACGGGTACGAATAATTTTAAACGTCAAAAATTTTGTAACGGTCGAAAACGACCTTTTCAATCTTGTTCTTCGAAGGGTTGGTGTTGGAGCCGTTGAACGTTGAACAGAGCGGAATTAGCAGAAGTTGAGTTTTAGTGTTGTTTTTTCGCTTTTATTTGAGTTAAGGTAAGGGACCTAAACTGTACCTATGTTGTTTGTTTTCACGTAAACTTTGTAATCACACTTTTCATTTAAATTTCGAAAACGGCATGTTAGTGTACCAGTTGTATTCGTTTTTGTTTAGTAAATTCTACAAAAACATTAGTTTTTGTTGTTTGTGCTAACTTTTTTTAAAGTAGCAATTTTTTGTGTTAAAGTATTTCAAGAAACTAATTATAATTAACCTTAATTTAATTAAATAAATAGCTATGAATTTACTTAAAGTACACATCTGTAAATGTATCCTCCTGACTCTTCCTGCTGTTCTTTACAATTTTTTCATTTGCTCACCTCGATTCCTTTCAGTATATCATCTCTTTGTCATCAGTCAATTCGTAACAAGTCTTTACTCCCCTGTTATTATTTCACCACATCTTTTTTTAACTTCGCATCGAAGACACATTTCCTTTCTTATCCATGTCTCTCCTTATTCCTTTTCTTATATCCCCTTTCTGGAAAATCCTGTACTAGTTTTTGTTCATATTTTATTGCTCTTCTTTGGGTGTTCTCTTCCATTTTACAACATTTTAATTTTTGTCACAAATATTGTAACCCAAGGGTTCGAACACATTTCAAATACACCTTCTCCTGTTTTTCTATCTTTTGGCGTACTTTCTAACTATTCACTTCTAGCCCTCATAACGCACAACACCTTTAACCTGGTCGTTACACATCTTTTTCCTAGTTTTACAGAAATGGCATTTATACTACATTTTTGTCATTGGATTTTTTGAACTTAAAACAATGAATTATTTCCAAGTTCCCGACTTACTAACTGTTGTAACATTCGTTAATATTATAATCAGGAGTTTCAAATATTTAATGTGTAATAATTTTCTGACTTAACTAGTTTTTTATATTCCTCACATAATACGTATAATAAGGGGAAAATCCCTGCAGACGGTTTGGTTATAAGTAACAACTAAAACTAGAACTAAAGTTAAGATAATGGCTAAATAAAAGTTATTTAAAAAATGCTTTATTTTTTTGTTGTTTCTTAAGACAAAGCGGGACCCTTTTTGCTAATTACAAACAAAAAATTATTTGAGACCCTCACAACAGGCCCTTTCATATGATATGTTAGAGTGAACAGTTTTCTTTAATTTGCTAATATTTCCGCCAAAAGTCATCCTGATATTGAAAACTATTTTATTTTCGTTATACGTTCGTGTTTGAGTCACAGAAATTGATTTTGTGTAGCAAATGCTTTCTAGTGAAATTAATTCATGTTAACTATGTATCAGCTTCTAATTTATTGAGACTAAGTCATTTTTTACCAGAAGCTGTTATTTTAATTACATGGGATTCGAATATGTTGTAAGAGGTACGGAAGATCTGTGTACATTTTTTTAAATTTTATTCTACAGGGAAATAATGGTAAAAATATTTCGGAAAGAAAAAATCAGCAGTCAGAGAAAACTTAAAAAACTTAAAACTAAAAAATAAAAGGTTCATTTGAATTTTTAAATTACCTAATTGTAATAAAAATTCCGTTATGTAGGTATTTATGGACTTTTCAAGTTATTATAAAATTTTATCGTGTTTAAAATTTTAAAATCCTCAACCAAAGTTATCATTGGACATCCAGAAATTATGTCTAAAATCAAACATTGATGTTTATTTGTAAATATTAACATATTTAATATTCACTTTACTCTTTAGTACTGCACAGTGACGCTACAATTCAACGATTAAAATAATAATTAAACAAATAATAAACAGGGTATGAGCACTTCAATTAGACTGCAAATGTTTTTTGTTTTAATCTACATATTGTAATTTATTGGTGTACACGTGTACATAGACCTCTACTGCTGGAGCGGTATCGGCCTGTTGATGGGGGGCGGCTGGTAACGCGAATCCACATTTTTATCCCCTACTAAAAATCGTATACCTACCATTTAATTCCCTTCTTTTGGGCGCTATCCTTAAAATGAGTGTAAGACAAAATAAGTTAGAGCTTTTTTGTAGCCAATAGCCACCTATCACATTCAATAATTTTTTTTTACTTGGCATTAATAACAAAAAATTGTAAACCAGAAAGATAAAGAAATAAATGTCGAAAAATGTTTATAGCGTCGCTATTATTTTTGTTCCATTTGTTTTTGAAAACTATTCTCTAGTATTTTTTTTTGAACATTTGTTTAAGTCAATTTAATAAAAATAAGCTTTTGTTGTATTTCTTTAAAGTTACGTTCATTAAATATTACTACAGCTCAACGCTTGTTGAATGTACGTGGGTTTGTGGAAATTTATAAAATTATACCACACATACAATTTCGAGTTTGGTATTATATCATAGGGAAAAAATGGTGATTCCCTCCGATGATAAGAATTTTTTTATTTTTAAAATATTTTTACCATTATTTCCCTGACTTTGTCAGTCGTAAGTACTGTGGAAAGAAAGGAAAATTTAAAACTAAAATAAAAGTGGTTTGTTTGAATTTTTAAATTAATTGTACCAAAAATTAAAATTTTATAATCTTTAAACGATTAAAATAAGATACGGAAATTGCATATTTTGTTTATTTTAATTGGTAATTCCCCTATAGATCGTGTGTGCGCGCGCACCAGTATAGAGGGATCTTAGTCGGTTGATGATGATAACGCGGCCGGCTGACAACGAAGACGCGGCTGGCCTCTGACGGTAACGCGGATCCACAACTTTATCCTCTACTAAAAATCGCACCATGGGCTTAAAGAAGTTTTTACTTCAAAAATCTTTGCAAATAGATCTTCTGTAACATTTCAATTCCATGGAATTAGCAGCGCTTTAGAAAAAAAAAATATTAGATTCTAAAAAACGCCTTTTTCTTAATCACTAGAAAAGCAACCAGTGAAGTAAAAATTAGCTAAACCCATTTAAAGACCGATTTGCAATAATTTACTGGCTATAGCCTTTCAACTTAAGTAGATTCCGATTGGTTGCGTTATACTAGTAATTGTATAAGGGATGCGTTGTCTTATTAGGGCATACAAAACCCCAAAAAGTATTTTATATTTTGTTTGTGGGGAGATTTGTTGTATAGGACTTTTATTGCCCGTCTATTAATTTCTTATTATTGTTATTAGAATTGTCACGTCTACTCATTCTCTAAACATTGAAACTTCGGACTTTCTTAATTATCTCGGAAAAATTATAATAGGTTCCCCCATATGTCCTACCATCCTACCTCGAATTTATCATTTATTCTTTTTGTGTTCTGATATGCAAATACTTTGATAAACTATGTAACAATTTAGATGAGCCAGCCAAACGATGATCGAGATAACAACGATTCAGTAAAGGTTGCCGTACGAATTAGACCGCTGGTAGAGTCTGAGATAGCCCGAGGATGCAATAATATTTTAGAAGTAATACCTACCTTGCAACAAGTTCAAGTGGCAGATAAGGCCTTTACTTACAATTATGTTTACGATTGCTCGTCGACTCAGGAAGAATTTTACGACAGTTGTTCGAAAAATTTAATTACCAACTTATTCAAGGTTTGATGATCCAAACGAAATTTCGCTTTCCAAATGAGTTGAATTTTTTTTCGTAGGGGTACAATGTGACTATTTTGGCTTACGGACAAACAGGTTCTGGAAAAACATTCACCATGGGTACATGCTACGATGGTCAAGGCGAAATGGGAATTATACCCCGTTCCATACACGACATTTTTAATTACGTTCGTGACAATTTTGCTTATGATTTCACCATAACGGTAACATTTGTGGAACTGTACCAGGAAACTCTGTACGATTTGTTATCAAAAAAGCCAAAGGAGCAGTGCAATGTAGAAATTAGAGACGATGGAAAAAATATATTAATTCCGAATTTAACTGAAGAACAAGTTGACAGCGCTTATAAAGCTTTAGAATTTTTAAAAATTGGCTCAATGTCGCGCGTGGTCGGTGCTACAAATATGAATGCCCAAAGCAGTCGAAGTCACGCCATATTTACTATTAATATATGTATGCAAAAGAAAGACGACAGGTAAATAATGTAGAATTATTGTGTAGAATATGTTTTTATTATCGGTTATTAATTAATTTCAGTACCCAAAATAAAGCTGCAAAGTTCCACTTGGTAGATTTGGCCGGTTCAGAAAGATCAAAGAAAACAGGGGCAACTGGAACAACGTTTAAAGAGGGAGTTAACATAAACAAGGGGCTGCTTGCACTTGGAAATGTTATATCTGCTCTAGGAGACGAAAAACAGCAGGGTGGTTATATTTCATACAGAGACAGCAATTTGACAAGACTATTGAAAGGTAATTGTAGAGAACATTTATAATACTTACACAAACAGGCGTAAATGTAGTGTTGTTTGTTATACAATGCCCAGAGTTTTCTGGAATATTGTACAACATTCTCTAATACTTTTAGAATATTTTAGATGGTTCTCGAATATTTCAAACTATTCTTGAAAAATCTGAAACACTTTAGACCATTATTGAAAATGCCAGATTATTTTGGAATCACGTAGAATATTTTCCAACTGTTTGAAACATTTTTGATCATTGTCAAACATTTTAAACGTTCCCAAAAATGTCAGATAACTCTGGAATGTTGTAGAACATAATCTAACAGTTTGAAACTTTCTGGAACATCCTTGAATATTTCGAATCATTCTGGATCGTTGTGGAACGTTTTCTGACTAGTTAGAGTATTTTTGAACGTTTTGGAACATTTCACATGGTTCTCGAGAATTTCAAACTATTCTTGAAACATCTGTTTAAACATTCCCAAAAAAATTCAGATAACTCTGGTATGTTGTAGAACATAATCGAACAGTTTTAAATATTCCTGGTCATTCTTGAACAGTTCGAATCATTCTGGAACATTGAGGAACGTTTTCTAATATTTTTGAGTAATTTTGAACATTTTCGAACATTCTATATTGTCCTCAAACATTTCAAACTATTCCTGAAAAATCCGAAAGATCATTATTAAAATTCCCTTAATGTTTTTCCAAAAAAAATTATCATTTTCTGGCATTCTAAATCTTTCTGGCATTCTAAATCGTTCTTGAAAAATTTGGAGCATTGAAAAACAATGTACATATTACACATTTGCCGCTTCTCTCGCTCACTATGAACTCGCGCAATCAAACTCTTATTACATAGGGTAAGCATAGGGCTATCAACAATCACAACGGCGAATGGGTAGCAGTAGGTGGACACAGAGAAAAGCGAGGACCCAATTAGATAGTTAATAATGTGTAATATGTAAATTTTAGATTCTCTTGGAGGAAACAGCATTACATTGATGATTGCTTGTGTCAGTCCTGCTGATTACAATTTAGAGGAAACTCTTTCAACTTTAAGGTATGCAGACAGAGCAAGGAAAATAAAAAATAAACCTATGATCAATCAAGATCCCAAAGTCGCGGAGATAAATCGTCTGAAAAAGACGATACAGCAACTGCGTTTGGAATTAATTGGACAAGGTACGAACTTTAAAATAAATATTTATATTATGTTGATATGAAGTGAGTAGGTAATGTTTGAATAATTTCTCTAGGCGGCCCTATAGTCTGTCAAGCGGAAATAGACACAATTAAAAAACAAAATGATCATATGAAGGCAAAAATACATGAGTTAACCGTTCAACTTTCGTCATCGATAAATGAAAAGACTGGTCTTTTGGAAAGATTAATTATTCTTCAGTCGTCCAACGAACGTTTACGAGAAAAGTTGCTCGAAATAAAGAAAGAATACGATATAACGTTGAACAATCTAAACTTGAGCCTTCAACAGAATGATGAAGACCTCATACGCGAGAACATGCTTAAGTTGGAGAACATGAAGGTTCACCTCTGTGAATTGGATACGGAACATAAAAAGACAGAAGAAGAAGTGAGAATGCACGAGGCGGACGTGGCTCAGATACAGAACCAAATGTTTAACAACAACAAGGTGCTGATAAATGACGTAGAAATGGAAAAGGAGTTGAAAGAGCGACACGAATACTATGCTGCCCACCAGATGGCTAAGGACTTGCAGTTGCAGGAGCTGTCGAAAATGTTGGCCATGAAAGAACGCCTGGCCCAACAAATCGCCAGCAATAATCACTACATGGTCGACTATCAGGCCATAAGTGAGACCGAAGAGAAAATTAATAGCCTGGAAAAGGAAAAAGAAGACCTTCTGCTGCAACTAAAAAAGGCTTCGCAGGCGATCGGTAACGAACCTTCGGGAAAATCTGCCGAAACACGAAGAAAGAGAATTCAAGAATTAGAAAAGGAAATACAAGATTTAAGAAAAAAAGTAAGAAAAAGTAATACGACCTTTTTTTCAGCTCTCACGCACACTATTATCAAACAATTAATAAATATTAAATATTCTTTTGATAATAATGAACAATTTACCAAGTATTTTTGCTAAATTTTTGTATATTACATTAGCAGAACTACTCTCGCATCATTGGGACGAATCTTTTGAAAATATGAATAACGTTACAGATTGTTTGTGAGGCAAACATACTACATCATTTTTTAATATGTACGGATGTTTTAGAACATTCTTTAATCATCAGAAACACTATAACATTCTGGAATCCTTCTAGAATTTTTCCGATGATTCTGTAATTTTTAGAAACTTTCTGTAATGCTCTAAAACGCACTAGAATATTCTAGGAACTTCCAAAAGATTCTATAACATTCTGGAACATCTTGGAACTTCTATAACATCTTGAAACATTTTAGAACCTTCTCGAGGATTTCGCGACTTTCTAAATTGTTTTAGAAAATTGAATAACATTCTAGAACATCCTAATACATTGTCGGATGTTCTAGATAATTTTTAGGACATTCTACAACATTATACAATATCAAGGAACGTCGTAGATCATTTTGGAAACTTTAGAAATATTATGGATAGTTATAGAATCTTTCCGATGATTCTATAATTTTTAGAAACTCTGTAAATTTCAAAGACTACTAAAACATTCTTGAAGACTACGGAAGATTCTACAATATCCTGGAACTTTCTAGAACCCTTAATGAATCCTTTTGGCACGTTGTATAACTTTCTAGAACAACTTGAAACATTTTCGTAATATAATCGAATGTTCTAGATTATTGTGGAACATTTTTACACGATTTTTAAAATATAGGAAGATTGTAAAGTATCCTTAAACCTTATAAATACATATAATACACATGGATTTTTGAAAGGCGGGAAATAATGGCAAAAGTAATTACCAACCAAAAGAAATATTTTAATTTCCTTCTAGCAATCGTAATTTTTAGAATCAGCGTTTAATATTGTATTTTCTAAAATGACACTTTCTTATTTCACTTGAATAAAGTATTAAAAGTAATTTTTATTTAAAGGTGATGGAACAGGCCCGACTTATCAAGATGAAGGAGAAAGACGACTTAAAAATAAAACAACTACAGAACGAGATTCAGTCTATGAAGCAGCTAAAAGTAAAACTGATAAGAGATATGAAACAGGAAGCGGACAAGTTCAGGCAATGGAAGAAACAACGCGAACAAGAACTGTGCAAGCTGCGAGATCAGGATAGGAAAAGACAGAATCAGATGAGAGCAATGGAAACGATGCATAGTAGGCAGCAGAACGTTCTTAAGCGAAAAGTAGAGGAAGTTGCGGCCATCAATAAACGGCTAAAAGACGCGCTCGCGTTGCGAAACGCTGCCCAGGAACAGAAGAATTCCGGTAAAATTGAACAGACTGCAGCTTGGGTAAGATTCTAATGTTTTTGAAGTGCTTATTTTTTCTGATTTATTTAATCGTTAGTTACAACAAGAATTTAACTTGGTTCTGAGTATAACCGAAGCAAAAGCGACTTTGACTGGTCTTTTGGAAGACAGAGCGACACTTCATCAGCAGATGGAAGATTTGAAAGATAAAGGTGCTGATGAAAACTCTGAAGAAATTGAACAACTTAAAAACGAAATAGAATTGCGGTCGATTCAAATTCAGGATTTACAACAAAAACTCCTCGACTCTGACGAAGGTAAACGTTGAGAAAAAAAATCCGGTTTTATTATTAATCAATTATTCTTTTAGATAACAAGTCAAGAACACGATTTGATAACATTCAAACGATGAACGAAGCAAAATATTGCTTAAAGATGCTTTTCCAGCTCAGCGCAGAAAGAAAGAAGAACGAAGTTAATACGGAATGTAAAATGAACGAACTTATTCAAAATCAAAATGAGGTACGTTACTACGTAGACTTTTATCATCTTATTCATGATAAATTGGACAAAGAGTGCATAAATATAACTGTAGGAAAACTATAAAATCTATTGACCATTCAAACTTTCAATGGCGCAATTCATGTAAAACAGTGCATCACAACAAAAGATAAAGGAATTTTCTTTAAATTTGTTAATAGTACAGTGTGGGCTAAATTGGACACTTTAACAGAGGAGATAGACAAAACCCGATGTCGGTGTCCGAAGCTCAATTTTTATAACAAGTTTATGGGTGCAAACCGCGTCTCGTTATCTGTCATCGTTTCAGAGATACAGGATGTTTTTTGGAAAATGTACGTTTTCGAAAAACCTCCATAACTTTTTCGCTGATGAAAATTATTTATTTCTGTAAAAACATTCCCAAAGTACTTTTTTACGTAGAATTCAACGGCTTTAGGTGAATTGTTGTAAAGTGAATATTTTAGCTGAAAACGACATAAATTTTTTAAATAGAACACCCTGTATATTTTAACACGTTTTAAGAATGCTTAAAATTACCTTTCCAACACACTTGATATTTTTCTCAAATAATTTTCAAATTACGACACTTCATAGATTTCGTATTGCTTAATTTCGACAACTAGGCCGTGAAATCGAAGTACATACGTACAAAAAAATATCGTTAAAATAATAGCAGAGTTGTTGCTGGTATTTAATACCTACATTTACATTTAATATTACAATTTCTCAACGTCAAATCAGTTTAACAAGTAATTAAGAAAAAGACAATATACACCTGCACTACTAACAATGAGGTAGGAGACGTTTGAACTGTTGTCTAGGTTCCTGTATAAACGATTTCTCTTTTTAATATTTCTGGCCGAATTTATCTGCTCAGTTGGAGATAGAAATACAAATTCCAACATTGCAGTGATTTGTAAATTAACTGTAGGGTTTTTTGACAATTAATTTAAAATCTTATCTAAATTCGGCCAGAAATATCAAAATCAGATGTTGTTCATTATTTCTAGAAGTTGGATGACAGTTCAAACTTCTCCGACAGGAGAATACCTCATTGTTTTTAGTTTAGCGCAAGTTTATGTTGTCTTTTACACAATTAAATTTTAGACTGACCTGACGTTGAGAAATTGTTATACTAAATGTAAATATTAAATAGAAGCAACTGCTCTGCTATTATTTTAACGATATTTTTTTGTATGTAGTTCGATTCTACGGCCTACAATACGAAATCTATAATGTGCTGTATTTTGAAGATAGTTTGAGAAAAATATCAAGTGTGTTGTATATTTGGAAAGGTAATTTTGAGCATTCTTAAGGCGTGATAAAATATGCAGTGTTCCATTTAACAAATGATTTTTTTTATGTTGTTTATAGCTAAACTATCCACTTTACAACAATTCACTTAACACCGTTGAATTCTACGTAAAAAAGTGCTTTGGGAATTTTTTTACAGAAATGAAAAAATTTCATCAGGAAAAAAGTTATAGAGGTTTTTCGAAAACGTACATTTTTTCAAAAATACCCTATATATCTGAAACGGTGACAGATAACGATAAGTTCCCAATTCGGCTCACCCTGTACATTGTGGTAACCTTAAATATATTATTGCCTGTGACTCCTTTAATTACAGTAAACAAGCTAAACCTTTGTTTTTTAATTTGCATTTGTAATTACGTAGATGGCCAATAAACTGAAAATCCTTCAAAATGATTTGATTAAGAAGGACCAGAGCCATCAGTTAGACATGGCCAACATTCAGAAAGAGTATGAAGAAAAGGTCTCGGTGTTGTTACGGCAGTTGCGCGGCGTTCAGGTTTCCGGTAAGTTTATTTTTTGGAGTTTACTCCTTAATTAAGTTGTGTAGGCTTTCACAGCCGGCGTCAATTAAACTATTGCAGGTTTCCGGGATTTGTGGCCGTGGTCTATAGGCTGGATTGTTGCCTAACGTTCGCCGACTTCTGCGGTCGGCATCTTCAGAGGCGTTGTGGACGGCGGAGTAGAGTTCTGTCGCGTAGAGTTCTCTTCGGCTGTCAGCACAAAGCCACAAAGCCCGGAAACCTACAATAGTTTACTCCTTAAGATATAATATAATGATTCAATATAGTGAGCGTTACGGAAATAGCGCTGCCACTTCCATATGCTTTCTCAACGAGTAAACTCCAGTCGTGTGTCGGACCTAATACACACACACTTTTTTTTGTGAATGCAATGTTTTTCTAATTTTAAAGTGCTTTATTTTTGACAGACGCAGAGAAGGAAATGAATCATAGGTTTAACATACAACAACAACGAATTGAAATACTGGAAAAACAGCTCGAAGAGAAGCAGAGAGAAGGCGAAAAGGTAGTAGCAGAGAATACGAAACTGGCAAAAACTGTAGACGATATAACGGTATGTCGATAATGTAAAACGTAAAACTTTTAGAATTGTACTTGACGTTTTCCCCTTTAGACTGTTCTGTTTAATTTCAAAGAATACGGCTGTGCTTTTAGAGAACACTGTTCGCTTACCAATATGGACGAGTATAACGTGAAAGGTATGTAGGTTTCGAAATCAAACAAGTTCTTCTTTTCTATCAATTGGAATAAGTAGATTTTCGCGGCGGTTGTCCAATGTACTTCTGGGGTTTCGAACTTTATTGATCGTTAGCTGGAGATTTATCTTCTTCGAGTAAGCTGAACTTGCGTCGAGAAGTACAATCTTTAAACGACGGCCAATGATCCTGAAAAACAGCAGTACAAATTGCTTTTCATTCAAAAAATTTATTTATCTTTCGAAGCGAAGCTTCTGTTCGCACGTTGGCTCTACCAATCACATAGACACAAAAAAAAATTGACGAGTTCTTGTTGTACTCGCGGGAAAAGGTTTCGTTCGATCAAAACGTTATTTTTTGGATTGTAGAGGCAAATTACTGTTTAATTTTGTCTTACGAAATTTTCTTTAATACATCGATTAAGACTGAGTGATAGATGGAATTTAGTCTAACCAATACAGATTTTTTCGTGCACTAAAATTTAACAGCAACCCGATTAAAATAGTTGGTGGATCGTAAAAACATTAATCACAACAACTGTCGCGACCGTTTACGTTTTTTAATCACCAAGAACTATAACAAAACTGCTTTATATTTAGAAAACTAATTATCGAAGCGGAATCCGAAACGGTCAATTAGCGCCCAGAACCGAACACGAAGCGACTGTAAAGCTCTACAAAGCGGTATCGTCATATGACGGCCGCAAGATTACGACGAATGGCGTCCCAAAAAATCGTCCTTAGCTTCTTAAGTACAAGTGGTTTCTAACAGAACGTTAATATACACACCGCAACGCAATACTTCGGGACCGCCATTAATTGAAGGAAAGAGTTTGTCAATGATTTTTGGTGGCGGTCGTCAAATGACGGCGAACATACTTGTGGATAGTCCATTTAAAATAGTTAAAAGACTTTTTTGAAGTACAATAATTCGCATAAATCTGTACATTGATATAGATGTTAACTATATTGTTGCAAACAACATATAAACTAATCCTTTTGCTAAAAACTTTTTGCATGGTCGAATGTTAAAAATGTAGTTTATTGCATTTTTCTCGTAAACGGATGATAATGATAACATCACAGATTACAAGACTTCACTTGGAGGGGAGCTAAACATGTTCCTATTGCTTTTTTTGAGAGTTTACAACTTTTGTCGTCGTAACGGCTGGACGTATTAATTCCCACCATCAAGCGACGCCATTCGTAGTAATTTTACGGCCGTCTTATATCGGTACCGTTTTGGAGAGAACCAGGGGTTAATAGTTCGAGAGCATTAAGAAAAAAACTACTTAAGTTGAGCTTCGGTGCTCATTTGAAGGTGCGTTTCATTAGCTGTATTTTATCGGAATAGTTTTTCATAATATCGTAAATTACCCGAGATTTTTGATGATCTTTTCTCAACGTTTCTTCGACCTTTTCCGTGAAGAATTGTCCGACAATAAGACTACTGAAAAAACCATTTTGCAGGGTTTGATTGGCTAGTTTTCTAAGTTTATACAAGAAGCAAAAAACATTTTCATTGTTTACAGTTATTAGTGCTTAAAGAAACGTACCTACAACTATTGTGATTTATGTTTGTTGTTAAATTTCAATGCTAAATATTAACTTTCTTTCATTATATTGCCTGGAAAAATTCTGACAATTCTTTTTTTGAGGTTTGAGTTCGTTCGGCTACATTTTCGAAGGGTAATTCGGGGGTAAAAAAAAATACATTAGAGTCTCTCATAATAAGCTGTTTCTATTGGTATGTCACACTTTCCTTATTTTATTACATAAATTCGTACATTTTCCAAATTTCACCTTCATTGTTCGAGCATATTCGGAGGGGAAATAAGCTAAGACAAACGAACAAAATAAATTGGAGTTGAGGTTGGGATTTTTTATTGTGCTTAGCTTCGTTAAATATTTTGCCAATGAATCATTTCAGTTTTAACACAAGAAATAGAAGCTTCGCTTCTCTGGCGTGTCCCATTTTTTGATTTTAAAATAATTTTTTAAATACTTACCATTCGCTTTTTCTTTCCTCATTTCTTTTTCAGAGGTCATATTAGGGATTCTTATGGATTTTTTTTGATCAGATGTGCTTCACAGAAGCATGGGGAAGACACAGTAGTGATCCCTTTTATTTACCCTTGATTTATCTCCGTATTTATTAATAGCATTTACATATCGACATGAATGTACATTTATGTTTAAGACTTGGCGTAGGATTTTTTCTAAATGACTCTTATTGAGAAAGTATGTACCTATTTATTAAAGTTGTTTTCTGGGTTCTTTTTCAAATAAAGCAAAAAACGATAAATATTGAAAACATATATCTCAATTAATGAGTTATGTACATAATATATGATTTTATTCAACTATTAATTAATTCAATTACATATTAAGTTTTATTTCCGGTTTGGATTATCGTGAAATATAGACATTCGTGTGGGTCATTTGTTACAGTCCATATTGGTAAGAAAGACATATTTTTGATGTATAATTCAAATATACACAGACCAATGTATTGGCAAAGGTCAGATTCGCTAGCGCGCACTACTGGCCGGCCACAGAACTTGGCAAAGTCAGTTAGATTTAAATTTTCTTTCTGATGGTGCAGTAGAGTATTTATACCCGTTTATAAAACAATTCATTATATCTTCGAATTGTTAAACTGTTGCGGATAACAAACAGCGAATTGCAAAGATTATCACATTCGCTGAGTTAAGTAGGTTATTGGTTTGGATTTGGTTCTTTATATACAATATTTGATTACATTTTGTAGTCAAGTTATCTAAAGAAGTAAATATTAACTAATAAGCTAATCTAACGTCAACAGTTTAAACGACCTGCAGTTTTATTCTGATCAACTTTGCCAAGTTCAGTCACCGAACGTTAGAGTTCGTTAGTCGTTATCAATAAAATATCATAAACGGCATAGAATGCATCTGCGATATTCAAAACTAGAGTGATGAACATTTCAGATTAAAGAAGATAATATATTAGATATGAGCATAGATGTCGAGGTCGATAATCCAGATGCGGATCCGGACTGGAGGAAGACACCGCTGGCTAGAAGACTAAGAAAATTAAGAAAAACTTCTCCCGGTAAATAAACACCTTTAAGTACATAAGTGGTGAGAATTCAAATGAACAATTTTGTGTTACAGAATTCTCGAATCAAACAGTGAAACGATGTTCAGAAGGCGGTTGTACGTGTAAAGGCGCGTGCAGCACAAGAAATTGCGGTTGTAAAAAGTTCAATTTGAGCTGCAATTCTAAGTGCCGATGCCTTCCCGACAAGTGCGTCAATAGAAACGAAAAGGTGAGTGTTGTTTTCTTTGAAGTTTGAAGTAATTCGAGTCGACATATTATCAAATGTTTTGTATCTTTGTAGACCGAAGGAGACGAGGACAGTAAAGAAGACGATTTCAAAAAGCCCAGGTAAGAGAGTGCTCCTATTTTGTGATAACTGTCCCATAATTTTGGCTAATTTTATTTACATAGTAATTTACGATCTGGTAAATCAGTTGTTGCCGTTCAACTTTTGTCAATGCAAACATCCTAATAAAATTATTGCTGTTATTAAGAATTAAAAGCGGAATTGAAACACGATTTAGTAGTGACTGTTGTACACTGTATTAAATTTATTGGATCTTTCAAGGCAAGTGATTCAATACATATTTTATCAAAAAAAAACATTATTAATTTTCTTTCCCAAAAGGGTGGTTGACACTGTTAAAAAATAAGAAATCAAAGAATACCAGATTGCTTTTACAAAAACTCTACCTTAGTTTATTAATCTAATATGAAATTTGTAATTTTTAAATTCCTACGAGATATGTAAGAAAAGAATACCGTCGTAAGTGTGGCGTCACTGATGTAATAAATATTTTCGGAAACCGTTTACAAAAATCAAACTGTAGTTTCTCTGGTAATAAGGCGACACAAACAAAATAATACCTTAAATATTATAATATGCAAATACTAATAAATTTAGGGGTTTCCCTTGCGGCTCGATGAAAGCACTTCTCATTGGCTATAACTCGACGGTAGGTCATTCAAAAAGTTTCCAGACTAATTTTGTATAAAATCTGTAACATCTTTATCTTCTATTCAATAACGGAACAGATTCCAGCGCTCTAACTTCATTTAATGCTAACCTGTGCAGTTTCACAATTTTTAGCACAAACGTCAGTCACCTTAATCCGCCACGTACCTTACTCTCCAGATCTCACACCGGCGGATTTTTTTTCCTCTTCCCAAGAGGAGAACGTTTTGAAGACGTTAAAAAAAATACGTGACAACGGTTTTATAGGTCATTCCAGACCCAGGTTGTTCGAGCGGCTATATGAACGTTGTAAAATTTGCATTCAAAATGAAGGGAATTTGGTTGAAAAATAAATAAATAAAAAAGTTTTCTAAAATCTTCTTTTCGTAAAAAAAATTAATCTGGGACATTTTTGAATGAATTGTGTATTTTATTAATATCTGGGGGTACGGCAGTGTCCTCGCCAAGGCGAGCCAAGCCAAGGGACACTACTACCATTTCTCGAAGCGTTTCGTCGTTTTTTTTTTAACCCTCATAACTTGGGTTTGGGTTATATCATGTAAACACAATTATCGGGATATAATGTCAATAATGGACTCATTAAACATAAGTTTTAATTGCATAGCTCTCATACTTTAGACTTTATTATCTAAAAAACTTTGATTTCGTCACTGACTCACCGATGATCATCAAAATTCTTAGGGTACTTCCTAAAGTTCCAGGAAGCTGAGATTCGGTAGGTAAGCTCGTGTTTTCGCGGAAGTTTAAGTAGCCGCAACTTATGTATTTTGAATGCGTCTTCATGTAATAGAAATAAAAATTTTAGTGGATGAATACACAAATATGAACATTTTAAGCCAATAAAAAAGTAAATGTCAACTGCCCTTTTTCAGATAATTATAGAAAAATGCTATTTTACAATTGATTACTTATTTATTTTTGTTGTATTTTATATTAGAGCTCCGTCACCACAGCCAATAATTTCACTTCCACTTTCCATTTCTACGAGATCGTCTAGACTAAAACGGGAAAGATTATTCGAAATATAATGTCTAGTATATAAGTACCTAGTTACTATTTATTTTTTTTTTTTTTATTGTAGGATTGTTTAAAGTATTTTATATAGTATAATTATTTAATATAATAGCTGTATTTATGTATCAGTAATCTATTCTATTGGTATAAAAATCTATTCGGTTTAATTTTATTTTTATTATTATTAGAAACTATAAACAAATAAATATCATGTAAATGGCAAAAAAAACAAATAAATACCTACCTATATAGGCCTGCAACTTGCCCTTATTTTTTAGACTCAACTGACAGATTCGAATTAATTCATTCTTTTTCAAAAAATTATAGGTGTACCTATTCTAAGAAAACTTTTGAGTTTTTATAGAATACGTGTAAATGAACAAAATCATGGTTTGCGTTAGCTCACTTACTTCTCGAGGTGCATGAACTATTTTTTTGCCGCGTTCGTATGTGACATTGAGCGTGTCCGCTGGACTTATCAGTTGTAAGCGCATACGCAAAGTTGATTTTCGACTGCGCGAGATTAGGATATGCGCAATGGTTAAAAGCAGAGATAAAAAGCTAGAACGGTTAGCGGATGAGCATTAATTTAAGGTTAGCCTTCAGTGAAAGTGTTAAATCTCAAGAAGCAGATTATCAGAAGAAGGAGAGCTGAAGAGACATGAACGTAATACCATTCAATATCAAGGAAGTAGCCACAAACATTAAAAGAGTAATTAAACGATCACAAAATTAAAAACAAGGTAGATAATAATTTAGATAAGTAGCCGAGAACTCTTGGTGACCCATATTATAAATTAAACGAAAGGAAACACTTGGAAAAAGTCACTTTATTGTTAAAAACTCAATGTACTGTAGGGATCGGTACCCGTAGCGTAACCTAGCGTTCAATCGAAACAATTAAATTCTATCAGGAAGAGAGAAGCCGATATATAGACGCGTACCGCGATAAAACTTTTGGGGAACCCCAAACAGAGAACAAAGAATCAAGCCTGAAAAGTAGGTAAAAAAAAAAAAAAAGAAGGTGTGGTGCGTGAGGGACATACATGGAGTGTGTGCATCGAGTGCGGGTTGTGAATGTGTTGTGCTCCGAGTGATAGTGAAATAAAGGTAATTTATTTCTGTTATATTTGATATTTAAGATGCTGTTATTCTGTTCGAATTTTTGTATTCAAAATCATTTATTGTACAGCTAAATTTAATTTGTAATATGAAAGATAGGAAGCTAACATGAAGTAATTGCAGATTTTGAACGTCATTAATACAAGATTGCACAATATCGTTTTATTTCAAGCATTCATTTTAAATGATAATTTTCATTTTGCTTGGTTAGATTATTTTGTGTTATTTGATTTTGTAAAAAAAAAAAAGGAAAAGATTTAAGTATTGTTTTTATGTAAAATTATATAGTTCATTTCATTGTTCTTATTTGTGTGTGTTCTATCATTTTACGTACATGTGTATTGTGTCATTCGAGATTTTATAAGTTTATTTTCCAGAAGTAATCATTGTGTTCTATTTACGTTTAATCAACTCTTGTTTTGTCAATCATGTATTTGTAACTATGTGGTTTTAAAGAAAAATCAGTCTTATTCATGCGACATTTCGAGAAGAGTTTGTTTTATCCAAATTGTTTGATTTTGTTTTTGGTTTTGTTGTATTACACTACATCAATCTACCGGGTGCATTTGATATGTTTTGGCCTTGTTGAGTGTATTAACATTTTCTCCCGTGTAGGGTAACAGATCTGCGGAGTATTCACGAAACTGTTTATTTATGTGTCCCTTTCGGCCTTGGATTTGAATATTTAAAGTGAGGCCCAGATCGTATCCTAATTTTTCAACTCATAGCTGAATTGCCTCCCGTATGGGACTTCAGTACCTTCTGGTTCGCCGGATAACTAACACAAAACCTTCAGTTTTGCATGTTGTTTGTATCTTTGATCGTTTGGGTTTGTAACTGTTAGATTGTACGCAAGTGTATTTAGTTTATTTTTTTTTTTTTTTTTTTTTTTTTTTTTTTTTTTTTTTTTTTTTTTTTTTTTTTTTTCAAGATGAGTTTGGCTCTTTGCAGTTTATTTCGTTTCTAACACTTTTCGGTGTCGCTTTGAATCAGATTGTTGGGGCAGAGATCGTGGTTTTCTCTGTTCAGGCTCTTTTTCCACGTGAGCTCCAGGTTGAGCCTGACATTTTTATTTGATTCATTTTCTTTTTTCTTTTCCAAATTAGTTAGGGAATTTATTTCAATAAAACTGGATTTCGACAATTACAGCGTTTCATTCTTAGAAATTATTTTCTCACCTTCCCGCTTAGCGTTTTTGCCGGTGCATCCCAAAATTGTGTTTACAACTAGGGTTCGCTTTTAATGACGATTGTATTGGCCTGGGTAAGTGTTACTACAGTACATTTCGTCTTATTAGGGCATCTTCAGGAGTACAAACGATACTAAAGTTACATTACAGTGATTACAGTATTTATAACTAACATAATAAGGAGCGATAAATAAATAATATTCCACCCCCTCCTTATTATGTTAGTTATAAATACTGTAATCATTGTAATGTAACTTTTGGGGTGGTCGGTGGTTCAGTGGTTAAGTGTGTTGGCTCTCAACCGAAAGGACACGAGTTCAAACCCCAGCTAGCAGAAAAAAGAATTACCGACCATTTCTCACAGCGAAGATAGTTCAGTCATAAATATACCGATATTTGAAACAACAAAAAAAAAAAAAAAAAAAGGCGCTTGTACTCCTGAAGATGCCCTAATAAGGCGACATGTACATTGAGTTTTTAAACAATAAAGTGACTTTTTCCAAGTGTTTCCTTTCGTTTAAGGTAGATAAAATAAAAATATGTACTAATTTATACTAATTAAATTTTTGAAAACGACGTCGTACATCAACGATCATACTGACTTGAATTTGTATTATTAATTAAGGGATGATACGGATATTAGTATTATTAAAATTTATGTCAAACGTACGTATGTTCCAATAATAAACATTTAAATCCTTACGGTTAAATTCCAAAACAGTATAATTAAATTCTTAGAACCTATTTTTCGATACTATAAAATATATTCAATGTATCTACACGTAGACTTTTTTTCATTAGATTTATAAAGTTTTTGTAATTTCTATTATCAAAATTGTTAAATGTAATTTTCGTATAAAAATCTATTTAAACACGTTTTATTTTTTGTTCATTTGAATAAGTATAACTTGAAAGAATCAACTAACCCGATCGAATACCTACTGACAATGACGTCATACGATACGTGGCAGACCTTTTTAGAATATTATAATAGTCATAGGTGTTGTATGGATACTTCCCATTGCTTTATTTAAAAAATGTTGAGTGATTTTTAAAATAGGTAATTTCATTAATTTTGGTATAATAAAAGTGTGCCCTGTATAATTGAAAACTATCGGCAATCATCTACGCAAAATCAAGCAAAGTCTAGAAAAAAATGCTCTTTTTAATTTTGGCAAAAACCAATATGTCACCCATAGTCATATTTCCTCAAAAACTAACGAAGGTAGAAATTATCTGATAAATCCATGAGAAACGGACTCAAAAGTGTCCCAATGATGTATCCATTAAAAAGTTGCCACAGGTCGAATAAAGAAGGATGGCAGTTATTTTGGAAGTCCTAAAAAATTAAGGAAAACTTATAATTCCCCAAATATTCTCCCATTTAAACTTTTCAGCTGCAATAATACGCGAGCTCCCAACTGTGAGACTCTTATTTCGGACACACTGTACAGTTAAGGAGAGTAATTTTCTTTGAAGTTGACGTTAGAATTTGATATGTTGCAACCTTGCAACCTATCTGTTTGTTATACGTCAAAATTACAACTTGATAAAAATAATGAGGATGAATAATAGAAAGAAACATTACTGCAAAGTTTTTTTATTTTATTAAAAACTAACAAGATTCGTACTTCTATAAAAAAGTTAGTGTCAAAAGTACTATTTTATACATACAAAAAAGTACACGTGCAACATTTATTTCCGATTTCTTTTTGTCTATGGCATATTTGTAATGGTAACAATTATTAGTACGAGTTCTAACAACTTTTATTTATAATTACCTTTAAAATTTACAATTATTTACAATACAATACTGGCAAATTTATTGTGTATTCTATGGTATTGAAATACAGTTATTCTATGGTTAGGGTGTGTTAGGGCAGGGCATGCGCTATGGTAGATACTGCGCATCATTGGAATCATGCAAGGAAATGGACTGCACCCATTTCAGTTTTGTTTCTTGTTCAGTTAACACGTAAGGTGGGTGTGTTGTGTTGTGTAAAAAGTGGGCTTCTTGCTAGGTAATGTTTAGTATAGTAAACATGGTATATAAAAAAATAGTATATTCGGTATAATACCTACTTATTACCAGATTTTTTAAGTAATATAAATTTTATGAAACTGGTACAGTGATATAATATAATGGACGAATTTGTCGACATATTATTTTGCGATTTCATGTCAGTTATTAAAAACGGTTTTGTATTATAATAACACATGACGCATATTCAATTCAGTTTCATTTAAGTTATTTTTGGTAGCTATTGAATGAATACATTTACAATACATACATAATTATTACGCACTTGAAGGACAGATATGCACAAACTGGCAGGAAATGCATATCAGTTCTATAAATAGAAAAAAATAAAATAAACTGGTTGCGCTGTTGCAATATGGATCTCATTATGTAGTTAATTTTGGTTTATTGTGTAGCGTTTATTTGGTGTTTTTATAAAGGTATCATTTTAGTTTAATCAAGTAAATGAATATTAAGATCAGTGAAGGGTCATTATAATTTACGATAATTATGTATGTGCTGTTCGAATATTAAGCAGAATTACAAAAGTAAGGCTGATAAATACAATCCAATCGCATATTAGATAAAACTTGGTTAAAATTAAATTAATAAAATGATAGTATTGTAATACATTCTAAAGAAGCGTTTCACTCACTTGAGCTGCAACTTAGGTGCTTGTAGCAATGAACTTTCTGAACCTTGGAAGTGCATTCACTAGTAGTACTTACGTTTTTCTTAACTGGTAGGACTTAATTTGTAACTTCAGACATCAAAGTCTAGCGTTTTTAGAGTGAAAGAGTCATCTAAAGAAATGGGCGTGGTACCTATTCTCATTTCTAAAAAAATAATTGAAACTGAATTTTATTGTTTTATTTGCGAACGAAATGAAATGTAGTAATGGAATAAATATTTTAATAAAAGAAAGGTTTAAAATTTGATATATTTTATAGCTAGAGACGAAATGTCTTTGAAAGTAAAATGTTTCAGGTGTAAAATAAATAATTTTTTTTTATTCGATTGGTATCTTAATAAGTACATTATCTTGTACTAATTGAATAAGAAATATCTGCTAATTTTATATAATTACATATACATGTTAAGGCGTTTACTTACAAAAAAATAATGTAATTATGTACTTTTTGACCCCATCCCCCTAGGGGGTTGGGATTGCAGGGGGTGTTTAGGGGGGGTCTCCCGAATATAATTCCGTTGGAATTAGCCGTCGGTCACCCCTAGAAAAAATTTAATGAGGGGTTGAAATTACATCAGGCGGTTTTACAGTCGGCAGCAGAGACGATATTACAGGGTGTTCAATTCTGTTAAAGTAAAAACGAGGAAGAAAAAGGCACAATAGTCTTAACTTTTTTATGAAAATATTCCACATCTGAGGGTAGAGAAATGCTCGTTATTTTCTTAATTATCAAATAAGATGTAAAAAGGTAATAGCGCAACCAAGATTTGTCTTTTTGGGATACGTATATTTATCGCTTAAAATTAAAAATTGTTGTAGTATTTTGTTTTTGAGTTATAAAAAAAATTTGTTTATTTTGAACTGTACGCAAAAATTATTCCTAAAAAATCGTCTGTGGAATCGCCCTGTATATTTTATTAATATTATTTCAATCTCTCGGCACACGAGGCGGCGCGACCGAAATAATACTAATAAAACATACGGAGCGATTGTACAGACAATTTCTTAAGAATAATTTTTTGCGTACTTAAAAACGACAAATTATAGTTTTTATTTATAACTCAAAAACAAGATAGGTACTACAGCAATTTTTAATTTTAAGCGATAAATATATCATAAAAAGACAAATCTTTTGTTGTGCTGTTAGCTTTTTTACATCTCTTATGGTAATAAAGAAAATAACAAGCATTTTTCTACCCTCAAGAGCGGAATATTTTGTTCAAAAGGTAAGGAATGTCCTCGTTTTTACTTCAACAAAATTGACACTGTAATTCCGTCTCGGCTGCCGACAAAAAACGGCTTGGTGTGACCCATAGCTGTGACCTCAAGTCGACTCTGCTGGCGAGTCGTCGGCGCAGCTACACTTGTCATGGCCAACATTCCCTCTTTATTTCTATGTAGACTGCGCGGTACAAAATTATGCAGTAACAAAAAATTTCGAAACGTATGTAAGTGTGCAAGTGAGAGGGGTTCGGTGCCATAATTTTTTTAATAATTAAATACTTGGAGTATTTTAATTAATACATGTACAAGAAAAGGATTTCTGCTTTATAGTTTTATCTTGTCCATATTTTCGTAATATGTAGTTTAATTTTCGTTTAGACATTTTTATCTAAAATAAATAGTGCCTAGGTATATGCAAGTAGGTGCCTAATTAAGGCGAGCTAGGTATTATAAAATTTATGTTTTGAAACTACTTTTATAAAAACAAAATATTAGATAATAAAAAACACAGGAAGTTTCACTAAAATTTATTCGATAACCTCGACAGATTTCTGTATTCCTCTTTAAATGACTTCGTTTTGGTCGAAGCAAATTTGTCGAAGTACTCGAATTAATTTTAGTGAAACTTCCTATGTTTTTTATTTTCTATTTTTTCATTTTTAAAATGCAGTTTCACAAATAGTGCTCCCTTTTATATTTATGTTTTATAAACACAACTATAATAATAATAATAGATTTAGAATTAAAAAAACCAACACTTGGTAAAGTTTCACAATTTATTATTATTTGTCTGACAGCTGTTTCGACTTTTACGTCGTTATCAGTCTGTGAGTATATATCAAAGATATATTTATCTTTGAGTGACTGTGAAGGTCCATCACATAGTGGTTGAAATGTTAACATTTGTATTTTTGTTAAAATAAGTTTTGTGAAGTTTTCGACGATTCTTTCTTTTTATTAAATTGTGAGTGCTTAACATTGAAACTGAGTCATCATACCCAGAAATGCAAGCTGCATTAAAAAAGGATTGTGTCGGCATGGGAACATAACCTAACCTAACCCACCTAACCTGACCTATGCAATTTTGTATACATGATCAGCTAAGATTGTATTAGTTAGATTTCTTTATATTTTATGCTTATTTTGTGAGTTACTATTCCGACTTAGAACCGATAACATCAACTTTGAATAAAGTAGTTTCCGCACATAGTGTACTGCTGTTTTATTCATTAACATAGAAGGGTAGTAGGTAACTCATGTTTGTAAGTGCCGGGTTTCAAAATTAAAAATAAATCTTTTTTAAAAGTAAATCCGGTACTCCGAAACATTAACTACTGATATTTATAAAGGGTTTGGTTATGGCTAATTATAATATTGCTTTTATGACGGGAGAAACCTTAAAATCTAGTTGTTCGTTGTGATGAATTTACCTTGGTGACGGGCTTCCTGTGTTACTAATACTTCCAGGTAATCTAATCGAGTGCCTTTCGGTTCGCAATGTAAAAGTTTAACTTTATTTGTATAATGAAATAATCATTTTGTATGCAATGTGTAGAAAGGCCTGTTATATTTATCAAATTATTAGCGTTTAACAATGGTTACGATACAAAATTGATATATAAATTAATTTTTAAAAATTATTGTTAAACAATTTTTTTGTACAAATTCAAAATAAACCTCAAAATAAATATTGTTTTATTAACTATTGTAAAAAAAAAATCGGTCTTAATATACAGAGTAATTTAAGGAATCTAGGATTAACCACCATATGTAGTAATGAAATCAATTAAGGTTCATTAATTGTAAATAATAAGGACAAAATTAATATTTTACAAAAAAATGGTGTGTACGAGATTGGATGATTAGATTGTGATGCAATTTACATTGGTCAGACTGTTCGGAATCTGGGTAAACGCCTAGATGAACAGCAAAAATCTATTATACACAATAAAAATACAATAGGCCTTGCTACACGTTGCATACAAAATGATCATTTCATTGATACAAATAAAGTCAAATTTTTACATTGCGAACCGAAAGGTAGGTACTCGATTAGATTAAGTATTATATAGAACTATTAGCAACACAGGAAGCCCGTCACCAAGGTAAATTCATCACAAACGAACAACTAGATTTTAAGGTTTTTCCCATCATAAAAGCATTATTATAATTACCCATAACCAACCCTTTATAAATATCAGTTTCAATGTTAAACACTCACAGTCTTTGATAATGACGTAAAAGTAGAAACAGCTGTCAGACAACTAATAATATATTGTGAAACTTTACCAAGTGTTTGTTTTTTTAATTCTAAATCTATTTAAATAATGTTTCACCAAGTATCCTGCGAAACATCCTTATCGATAATTAATAATAATAAGATGGTATAGGTATTTACATAACAATAATACAGAAATTCAACAAATTGTTGCAACAGTTTGCCTAAAATCTTCAATATTTGCACTTTTGAATCAAACTACAAAACTAGGGATGTATACAAAAAAGCAATGCTCTTTAACGTTGTAGGCGAGCGTTAAGAAATATACATTCTTTGAACCTTTATAGGCTAATTAATATACTTTAAACTTTGTCCAATATTTATGGTTTAACATCTGGTAACTGACCGCTCTCTCAAAACAAAAATTTTGCAGAATTCAGAATCGCGTTCGTGTTAGGCTGGCTAGCTGGTTCCTACACGAGATTTTTATAACCCTCTTGTAACATTTGGACGTATTATCATCATCATCAATTTTTTCTTAAATGTCAGACAAATTTCAAAATACATATTTCAACATTTTTTTTTGTTAAATTTGGATTTTTGCCTTTTTACAATTTTTTCATAAAATTGTTGTGCGCAAAATAGAAAAATGGCTGTGTAACTTTCAAAAAGTTAGTGCGCAGCCTTGCAGCTTAGAGGGAACTTTGGTCATGGCCCTCATACCTACCACTATGTAGGTAGGTAGATATCTGTAATTTTTTTAACAAAATAGATGTTTGAGCGATATTTTTAAAACTTAAATTCTTAATAGATACAGGGTGGGCCAAATTGGACACCTTTGCTCAATTTTTATGACAAGTTCATGGGTGAAAACCGCGTCTCGTTATCTGTCACCGTTTCAGATATACAGGGTGTTTTTCGAAAATGTACGTTTTCGAAAAACTTCTATAACTTTATTCCTGGCGAAAACTTTTTATTTCTGTTAAAACGTACCCAAAGCGCTTTTTTACTTAGAATTCGATGGTGTTAGGTGAATTGTTGTAAAACGAATAGTTGAGCTGTAAACAACATAAACAGTCATTTTTTAAATGAAACACCCTGCATATTTTAAAACTTGATATTTTTCTCAAATAATCTTCAAAATACAGCAGTTTATAGATTTCGTGTTGCTTAAATTCGGCAAGTAGGCCGTGGAATCAAACCACATACAAAAAAATATCGTTAAAATAATAGCAAAGTTATTGCTGTTTTATTTAAATTTAGTATAATAATTTCTCAATGTCAGATCAATAACTGTTCATGTTGTTTACAGCAACACTATTCACTTAACAATAATTCACCTAACACCGTTGAATTCTAAGTGAAAAAGTGCTTTGGGTTTTTGTCTATCTCCTCTTTAAAGTATACTTTGCCTTCAAAAGTGTCCAATTTGGTCCACGTTGTACATTGTTTATTTTTCATTTGTACCATAATGATAAATATAGAGGGGGAGTTCAAAAAAATTGCTAGCACCTTCGAATGTTCAAAAATACATATGAATTTGGGAAAATTTTAAAATGTAATGTAAATGGTTGTATACGTTAATTTTGAAAATTTGTAGATACAATATTACAAACTAATAAGGAAAATAAAACGTTATAGTACATATGTAATTACGTTCGAATTTTTTATATGATTATTTTAAATTTATTGTTTTTGCAGCAGGAGTTGAAGAAAATTTTGTTTTAAATTATGGACTCCACTGTCGTGCTAAAACCCGACAGTGGTTTTAAAATAGAAGATACTGTAATGTGGCAATTGTAAACTAATCTGCAATTGTTTAACATCGTACAGTATATTTGTTGCTAGTCTTGGGAGTTGTGATGTAATTGTTGTTTCTGATCATTTATGTGTATATTTTGATGTGTTTAAAACTGACAGTTTTATTTAACGTCAGAATTTACAGTAATTTGTGGCAATGGTAAACTAATCTACAATTGCTTAACATGATACTGTGATTGTTCCAGATTTTGCATATTGTGGTTCAATTATTATTCGTGGCTACTTCTTTCGTAGCATCCTTTCCTCTGTAAAATTATCAATGAGACTGAGACAGTGATGTGAAATAGCGTAATTAAATTCTTTCTAATAATTACCATCTCGAATATTCTCCTCTATTTTGCTGTATTTAATTCACAACTGATGGATTCTTATCTTCTCTAGAAGTTTAAATTCACGTCAATATGAATACTATGTGGAAACGAGAACATAATGGATTACTGATCTGATATTCTGAACTACATCTGCAAAGAAATATTCCAATTTTGATTTTGGATTCAAATCAATAATAAGTGGAAAGAAGAACATAATTGATACAACTTGACTTTTTGTTGTCATGTATAAATTTGATGTTGTGATGCAGCGTTGGTATTTAGTGTCACTTGGGGCAATTGTAAACTAATCTACGATTGCTTAACAACACTGCGATTGTTCCAGATTTTGCATTGATTGCTGATTGTTGTTTCTGGACACATCTTTTTTTTAACCTTTTTCTGTGCATATATGATATCCAGATAAACTCATGCACGAATTGTTGATTATTAGTCGAACCACAATTGGTCGATTCCAATCTTCTACTTCAATTTGAATCCATATCGAATATCGGATTTGGAACGAACAATATGATTTATGCTACTCGATTTTTTTTTCTGTCCTTGTTTAAAACTGACAGTATGATTCAACGTTGGTAGTGTAATACGTAATTGTAATTTGTGACGATTGTAAACTAATCTACAATTGCCTAACAATTTACAGTGATTGTTCCTGGTTTTGCATATTGCGGTTCAGTTATTATTCCTGTCCACATTTTTTATAACTGTTTCCTGTTGCTAATGTGGAGATTGAAGCAATTTCGTGTTTGGATTGTTGGTATTTCGAACTCCATTTATGGGGTTAGATTATTGGAAAGAATACAAAAATCAATTATTCGGCACAAGATCTTTATCATTCAACCAATTCTTCATAATCTATGTATATTAGGGTGTCCCAAGACATAAGGGAATTTTTTTTTTTCGCGAAAACAAATATGCATACCCTCTATTTTTATTCAAATTGACCTCACAGACTCAAATAATTAATATTATTGCGATTGGGCAACGATAACCCGTGCCGACTTGATGCCAAACTCTTGACATGAAAATTTGTACTGACTTACAGTAGGAGGAATTAGGAACTTAATTTTTATTACTTAATTAAAACTCCAATACACCCAAATAGTATATAATTTATTCCTTTACCTTAAAAAATATTATTATTGTGCAATGAATAAATTAATAAAATAAAATAAATAAATAACTAAATAAATTTTCTTTTTAACGTTTGTTTTTTAGTCAGGATAAGTTTTGCGGTGTTCTTGTACGCAACGTAATAAACATTGTTTTTGTTACTCCTCAACAGTGATTAATCCATGAAAGTCTTGCATTAAATTAATCGCTCTTTCAGCTACATCGTTTACACTACCCTCAGTGCCGAAACTTTTTTTCTGGCTTCTTGAAACGAAGCATTATTTGACCACAAAGTAGGACATTCAAGAAGAAAACTGTCTTTAATTTTAAGGCGGTTGAACAAGGACTTGCTTTTTACTGAAATGAAGTCAGAGATGTTTTTTTCTGAAATAAAATAAGACCTTTAAAAAAATATACTTTCACAGGGAACGAAAGTAAAAATTTATTTTACTAATAATGCCAATGTTCTTTAATAAACGTACCATACAATGAACCGCAAAGTTCTTCTTTCGATGGGATGTATCGTCTTCCATGAGTTATTTCTTCCTCTTTGGTTAAATTTTGAACCATTTTAACTTTAGTTTCTTGGTCTACATTATCATCAAACAGTGATAATATAGAAACTTCATCAGTTAAATACCACAAATGCTGAGTAATCTTCTGCAATGCTGCTTTTGAAATCGTTTTATCAATTTTCTCGTAAGACTTCATTGATTTCAAAAAGCACAAATCTTGGTAAGGTGATTTTATTGCTGAAGTGCATTGAAGCCATGGTTTAACGTAAGATATTACGATGAACAAGCAAACGTCAATCAATGCCGCCTTGTCTTTGCTTGTGATCTTGAATTGAGCACTAAGTAACGATATTTTCAGGGAATAAATCGCTCTCGCAATCCATCGAGCTTGGTGCATGGCACCTGGAGGTCGGATTTTAATTGTTTTCTCGATATATCCACCTAAAAATATCACAGAAAGTTCTATTAACTCTCGATAATCATCTCTCACTATTTGTTTTGTCAGTTCAGTTCGGTAAAACTTTAGCAAGTTGTCAATTTCGGAGTCAGTCAGGTGCTCTGTAAGTTTTTCTCTATAGTTCTGTATTTTATCAGCATTAATACTTTTCCAGTTTTCTCGGAACTTTTTAAAGAGCGGAATATCAGGGCTTGTAGTTACTTGACTCATTTTTGCTTCAAATACCCCTTTTAAGACCAATTCATACACGTGATGTCGACAAGCAAAAATAAGCATTTCTCTGTTCAGTTTTTGTTCAAGAAGCACACAGGCACCGTTTATACGACCTGTATTTGAAGCAGTAGTATCACAACAAACAATTTGCACTTTATCTTCTAAATTCCAGTCTACAATCGAGTTCCAAATTGCCTGTGCTTGTTCACTTCCAGTAGAACTTTCTAGTCTTGGTACAGCAATAAGTTGTTCTTTGTTTTCATAAGTAATAACTATAGGAAGACGTTCTTCTTTTGATTTCCGAGCATTTAAAGCAGGCAAAAGCTTGCCGTCCCAATGAACAGTTACAACTTCCGGTACCTTATTTTGGAAATCCATTTTTATGGCTTCAGCACGTTCTTTCCGTTTTTCTGTGCGAATTCTTTGGATGGAAGACTTACTTATCGGAAATTCATCAATATTATATCCAAGTGCTTCAATAGTTGCTTCAAGAATAAACACAGAATCTCTCCTACTCAATTGACACCTATCTAGCGCTGCTACTAATTTTGGAGTAATAAAATCTCTCCGCAGAGGTGCTTTGCTGGGTTGCGTGTTCTCGACAAGCTTCGATACGTCCTCTTGTAAATCTAAGTTTTTTTTAGATTCAGATAATGAGTCGTCTTGAAACGGTACATAAGATGATGTCGAAGGAGTCGGCTCAGACAGATATTTAGCACGTCGTTTTTCTTCTTCGATTATTCTGAGGCGCGCTCTTTTCTCTCTATCAGTCAATTTTTTATCCACTCCTGCTAAGTGACCAAGTCGGCCTGGTTCTCTTTGACGCTGTAAAAAGATTCTATCCTCATTTATTTTTATTAATTGAAGCGCATCGGCGTGAGCAATGTCAAACAAATTATCTAAATTGTTGACAAAGTCTTGACGGCGCTGCTTAAATACGTCTTGTGTCTTTTGTGATTTTTTTTGCAAGTCCCTCCAAACGTGATATAAGTTTACAAGTTTTTTCACACAATTAGGCAAAGATTTAGTAGGAATACGCGCCTTTTCCCAATAGATAATACACTCGCGAATAGCGAGATTCGCGCTTTCGTTGACAGTCAAATTCACTTCACGGATGTTATAAAATAAAACTGCTAGAACTTGTCCATTAGACGGAAGCTTTGAACCCGTTATTTGATGTTTTACGTCACCTATTAAAAATATACCCTTTGTAGAACTGCGTAATTGCAGTGACATGTTGACTGATTGAAAACAATGCGAGTTCTATAACTAAATAACGAGTACCTAATCACAAGCACATCGACACGTTAGGTCGTGTCAGCCTTAGAGCGCAAGTACTGATCTGTAGGTATTGATGTAAGTCGGCACAGGTTACCGAGGTCCTACCTTCTTAAAATTTTATTTATAATTGTTTTGACTTAACCCAGATATGCCCACACGATAGCTACAGCTAAGTTAAAGTTGATTTCCATTAAAAGTTTATTGATTTATAAACCTCAAACACATTTCACATAAATTTTAAAAAAATATTGGAAAAAAGTACAAATTTCGAGCCGTACTATATATAGTACGGTGGGAAAAAAGACGATCATCAAAAATAATTATACATTGGTATGATATTTTACAAAACACTTTACATGCAGTCCCTTATCACACTTCATGCACCGAGTGGTGGTCCTTTCATGGCAGCTGGCGCATCGAGTTTGTTTGTTTTGAGGAATCACAAGATGGTCTGTTCGGTCAAAACGGATATCGATACCTTCATTGCTTGACATGTGCCCTCTCGACGAAGTTTGTTTTTTATTTTGTATTAGTAACGTAGTAGCAACCCTTCTTTTAAATTTTAGATGATCTAGTTCTCCCCCTCTCTGCCTATGTATCTGCCAAGCATTATGAAGGGCCATGTCGATACAGTGGCATATTAGTGGAAAATGCCACTTTTTTCCTCTAACAGATATTCTATAGAGACTCAAATTTTGATCGCTCCTGTCCACTCCACCCATATTTGCATTGTACAGATTCACCAAGTGTGGCTGGGGTACCTGTAATACATGCGAAACAAAAATCTGAAAACGGAATACGTTACAATGAATAAAGAATACCTGAATAATTTTCTTCTCTTTTTGAGAAAATCTCTTCACAGAGTGAATTGGATTCACGCCCACTGAATTTGAACATAGTGTGACAATACTATTGTCATGCCATTTTACGATGATAATATTTTTATCGTCAGCCTTTTTATAGCTGTAGGACCCCCTTGGATGTTTTTTCATTTGTTTAGAGTCTGTTAGGGGACTATTAGGTATACGGTTTTCACGAATTGTGCCCGTTGCTTTGATTTTTTTGTCGGTAAGAAGTTCCAACAAAGGCAAAGTGGAAAAAAAGTTGTCGAAATACAAATGCATTTGTGCGTTAGGCCATTTTTTTCTCAAAGCGTCGGCATATTCCAACACCACAGAGGGACCTACACCATATGCAGTATACTTGATGCTGATATTTGTGGTTGCACCTTGATATGGTTCAAACCAATTTACATAGCCTAATCTTGTGGCCCCTACCCACAATTTATATCCATATCGGATAGGTTTTCCGTGTATAAATTGTTTACAGCCATGTCGCCCGAAGTATGGCACCATGGCTTCGTCAACAGAATGCATTTCCTCGCAGCTACTGTTTTCTAAAAATTTTTTATTCAGGTGTTGAAATAGCGGTCTAACCTTAGCAAATTTGTCGGCACCATCAAGTGTATTGTTATCCACGAGATGAAAGTGAGACAAGATTTGTTCAAATTTATTTCGCGATATTGCCTCAGACACTAACTGATTGTGGCTATCTCTTTCATATTCCCAATACATACGCCGTCTTGGCACATCTATATACCCACTTAGTAACAATACTCCAATGAATGCTTTTATTTCACGTTTCTCTACAATGAATTGTTGATTCTTTTGATTTGCATAACGGTTACTCTCTATTACTATGAGGTCCAATATCTCGTCATCAAAAAAAAGTTCAAATATTTCTAAAGGGGTTTTGGCAGAAATTGTTCCATATTGTTCGCAAGTAAAAGTGACGTTATCAGGTAATAAGTCACCATCATTCCATTTATACTTCTTTTTTAGTAATACTTTCCTTTTCTTTGCTTGTATATTCAACTGCGATAAAGGAACTGCGTCCTCTGAAGAGAACTCTTCATCACAGGAATTATCCCCATGAACAGTATTACGAAAATTTACTTCAACTGGTGCCATAAGTTGTGTTCCAGGTAAATTGTTTATACTGACAAAATCTTCCTCCCCCGAGTCTTCATCCGTCTGATTTCCACAGGCATTTTCTGGAGGAAAAATCGTTAAGGACTCTACATTTTCAGCCAATTCTTCATCCTCTTCAAGCATTGCTAAAGCCTCATTGAGAGAAAATTTTCTGAAATGAGGTTTTTATGTAGTCGTGCAAGTGCCCACCGTACTATATGTAGTACACGTAAAAGAATAGGTCGAAAATTATGTGTAAAAAACTTCTTACCAATAAAAAGTAAAGCAATATGGAAACCTCGATGGTTCAACTTGTGCTTCAACTATATAGCGACAAAAATTATGTTGCTAAATTATTAAAAAAAGTACTTACTTCTCAAAGCGTATACCAAATTCTGCCATTGTAAAATTTTATAAACTTCCAATGCCAAAAATCACTTTATTAACTCACTAACACTAATTTATTCCATCTGATTACAAGCAATGCTTCCCTATGAATGCCTACATGCATTAATGAACTCGCATTAATGCAAGATTTAACAGGGTTGTGCAAGTTTGCAAGTGTACTATATTTAGTACAGTGGGCATATCTGGGTTAAAAGTAAAAAATTAAGAGGGTATGCGTTAAAAAAAAATGACTGATTTTTTTGGGACACCCTAATGTATATATTAATGAAAACTACTAATTCTTGTTCGAAACTCGACACAATACCCTCAAGGGGACCACCCTCTTATTTCGATAATTGTTCAGAATCCAGTTCCAAAGCTAACAATATAATAATAGCTTTATTAACAAAAATTGTTACATGTTCTAATAAGTATTAGCATTAAATAAAATAAAATACAATCTTTTCAATTGAATTGAATGCGCGTCTTTTGTCTATCGTTTTATTCATTTTCCTTTCTTATCTTTAGTATGTTCCACATTCTTTGCAGGCAATCCTTCCCCAAAAGTTGTTGTTTCCATCTCTTTCCATCCATTCCCGTGAACTTGCATCTTTCAAATATGTGTTGCAGCGTTTCTTCTTCTTGTCTGCATAGTCGGCACATTTTGTTTTCTTCACTCTCCCATTGTCCGTTGGCTCTAGATTCCGAACCCAGTCTGAATCTGGCTGTGAGTTGCAGTTCATTCCTTTTGTTTTTACGTTTTATTAAATAATCTGGTGGTTCTGTGATTTCTGGCATTATTCTTTTATATTCTTTTGCGTATTTTGAGTTTCCCAGTTTTCTTTCTAAATCCTGCCTTTCCAAATTTTTACTAACTTCTTCCATTTGTTTCCATGTGTTTGCTTCGTTTTCGATTTTTCTATTATAGTATTCAGGCGACCATCCTCTTTCTTCTAAGTGCTTCTTTCTCGCTCTCTTCCATTTTTCTTTTGACTCTCTTCTTCTGTTTATCTCCCAATCTGTACTTATTTTATTTTTGATCTTTACGCATTCTATGAGTAAGTCGTTTCCTTCATGTCTAATTATCTTTTCTTCATATTTTACTGCTCTTTTTTTCTGCTTTTATAGCTAGTTTTTCTCGCGTTGTCTCTAGATGCAGCATATATCCCGGTGTTCTATCTAAATTTAGTGTCCATTTGATGTACTTATGCTGGATTTCTTCTATTGCTTTGTACTCTTGCCAGCCCCAGATTTCCACCCCATATATTAGTATGCTCTCTACAAGTGTGTCAAAAAGATACATTCTTTTTTCCAACAGTCTTTGAAATTCCTTTCGGCTATGCTCCATATCCTTCCCAGTGCTGTCGTTGCTTTTTTCTTTAAATACTTTATGTGTTCTTCATTTCCATTATTTTGCTGCAGAATATATCCCAAGTAGTTAAAAGTCTTTACTTCTTCTAAGGTTTTTCCTTCCCATGTGAATTCCATTTTTTTCCTTCTTCCTCCCGGTGTTTTTCCTCTGAGAATCTTTGATTTTTTGATATTTAACTCAAGTCCTCTTTCTGAGATGTACCTTCCGAATTTTTTTATCAATTCTTTAAGCCCTTGTTCATTACTTGCCATTAAAACTACATCATCTGCATATGACACTGTCCATATCTTCTCTTTTCCTATTACCACACCTCCTGTTTGTATTTTGTTCATCGTTTCTTCCAGATTACAGAATGCCAAGTTAAAAAGTGTTGTGCTTAGCGGGCATCCCTGCCTTACACCGTTTATAGTTTGTTTTTCGTTTGAGTACTCATCATTTATTCTTACTTTAAAAGTTGTTTCGTTATAAATCTCCTTTATTCTTTCACTTAGTTTATTGCTAATGTTTTTTTGTTCCATAATCCTCCATATTTTTTCTCTTTTTATTTTGTCAAAGGCACTCTTCATGTCTGCGAAACACATAAATATTGGGCCCTTTGCCTTTTTTATTTCCTCTTCCATAGCAGTTTTAACGGTATATATCGCACCTATTGTTCCTTTGCTTTTTCTGTATCCAAATTGCGTTTCACTCAATACTTTTTTTTTTCTCCATTTCCTTTTCCAGTCTTGTTTTCAAAATTTCTGCGTATATCTTATAACTCGTGTCCATGAGGGTAATTCCCCTGTAGTTTTCTACATCATCTTTGTTTCCTTTTTTGAAGATAGGCGTTATTATTCCTACTTTCCATTCTTCCGGTATTTTCTTTTCCCCATTCCATATTTTATTTAGTATTCTGTGCATCTCCTCTATCACCTGCTCCATTCCATATATCCACGCTTCTTTTGGTATTTTGTCTTGGCCGGGCGCCTTCCTTGTTTTCAGTTTATTAATTGTATTTTTAACCTCTTCGATGCTTATTTCATCTTCATAGTTTAATGTTTTGGTAAAAGCTCGTTTTTCTTTTTCTTCTAATCCTTCCATTTGTTTTTGAAAATGTTCTACCCATTCGTTCATTTTTATTTTTTCACTTATTTTTATTTTTTTACTCCTTTGTTCGTTTATTAAATTCCAGATTTTTTTTCCCGATTTGTCCATTTTAGCCCCCATCCATTGCATCCATTTAAGACTATTCAAATCACTACCTGCTTTTACCCTGGGGTGTTCGTTTCTGATGTCTTGTGCGGACTTGATTGCTCCTGTTTCGGGGTCGTATCCATTACATCACGATTCATCATCAGTAAAAATTCGAAGTCTTTGAGCTTACTTTGACAGTGACACAACTTCGCACACTAACTCAGAAGACGTGTCCCTAACGGACACCTGGTGGAACAATGAGTTCCCCACTCCTCTCTCGTCGCAGCCTAATTTCCATTACTTTTGGGCCCTCCCTCCTATGATTATTGTTATTTTTAGACTATATTGGGACCCGGCACATCAACTGTCTCTTCAGACAAGTCCCAACGTTTTACCACCCCAATCGGTTCCATTTCAATATAGGAGCAAGTCAACGTTATCACTTTCTCAACCCACTATCACAACAACTTTGTTCTTACTTCTTCATTCCGATTGTAGACACCGTTCGTCTTTGAAACTAAAGGTAATTCTTTCATATTGTCTCATTTGTCGCTTCAAGTAAGAAATTGCATATTTCAAAATATTAAAAGATAGTCAAAAAATGCTTTGGTCAGTCCTGACTCAACTATAGCTTTGTAAAAGAAAATTACAATTTGTCCGCCCATACTAAACGTCTTTTTCTCGGTTTCTTAAGTTTGCTCTCCATTGTACCTGTGTAAGGTCATGTGTAGAAAGTCATAAAAGGTGTACAAATATGTTTCTTACGGTTATTTTGGTGATTTTGAATCTGTATTATGAAAAATTGGTACATGTACAGTGAAAGCTCCTTAACGTTTTAGTCCGGTTGTGGGAGGTGGCCGTTTAAAAATTTCAATTTTCATGTTACATACAAAATTTTATATTTGTTTTCTACATATAAGAATATGAGGCCTGGTTACATTTTTTCTGGTACTTGAACAAAACTCAAAATACTAGTTTGACGCAATCTTGAACTTCTTTCCTGTTGACTGTTGTTTTCAGGGTTACTTTGCAGCTGAATGTTCAGTTTCCTCTTCCGTTACTAAATTTGTGTCCAGAGCAACGAAATCGTTTACTGTTCTATCATCGACTAGTCTAGTACTTTGATACTTCTCAACAAATTAGCAAGTAGGTACTGATAATGGTTGGTCGTCTTCAGGATCAAACTCATTTACACCGCTTTTCACTTTATTTAACACTAAATTTACCGACATATCATGTATGGGTAATTCTACGATAAGAGGTTTTAAGTCCATACAGAATACGGCCACGGAGAAAAGTTGCTGTTTTTTCATTAAACACTTATATTACGATTTTTGTCCTATTTATGTATCTTTTCCCGTAAGGGCAAGTCACTTTATGCATATTTTATTACTTTTTACAAGGCCAGGGTAAATACATTGGGCAGGGTAGAGACACCAAGATCAGGATAGATACTTATTTGGCCAGGGAAGAGAATTTGTAGCAATTAAAGTAACAAAATTAGTAAAATCAACTTTTATTAAACATTGTAATTAACATAGAATCAGACTATCATTTTTACTAATCATTAAACATTAACAAATTACAACAAATAATAAAATATTCTTTTATTAATATGTACTAATTATATAGACTAGCGTCTTTTAAGTAATACAAATAATCAGACTTGCGATAACTAGGATAATTTTCATATTATCTGTACCTATGCTATATTTCACTAAATGAACATGTTTTAATCATAAAATAAAATAAAAAATATAAATTAAAGGCACTCTCTTGCCTATATTAACAAAAAATAAATGCTTAAGCTTTCTCAAGCACGTTCACAGACTGTTTGAAACAGTAGAACATCCTCTGCCCTTTCAAAATAAGATTTGGCATAGGTAATGCCTGAACAATCTGATCTTCTGAGATAAATGAAATATCGTTTTCATCGACTTTAAATAATTTTCCACTGTTGTCTCCTATTTTACAGAAAATTACCTGCATTTCATCATCTTCTTCTAAACCCGTACACATGGCCACGTAACGGTACTCTGTTTTTTTAGAGAGTAGTTTGACAAGAATAAAATCACCGTTCTTAAATGTTTTTTTGGATGTCGACGGTTGTTGTTCATCCCCTATATCGTGCTAGCCACCTTTTGGTGTAATGACTTGTTCACTGTCAAATGGATTTTCCTTCTCGTTCTCGGACTCCGAATCTGGTCCGTAAACATCCTCGACTCGGAGACGAGCTTTTTTATTAGAGGAGTATACTATGACACTAATTTCGAAATGATCACAATTTTCATTGCAAAAGCAGCTTAAAGACTTCATTTTCAATTTTTTTGGATCTTCAATGTTCCATGACACTTGATGGAGACGCAATGTACCGGGAAAAGTCATTATTTGTTCTTTAGCACTAGCAATTAAAGAGTCTTTCTCAAGGATATTTTCGTCATCAATAAAGAAAACATTGATGCTAGGACAGTTTTTCTGAATAGCGTTTGACAAATCTCTCAGAGATGCTATATCTTTGCCACTAGCTACTGATCGATCTGCTGATCTTTTGCAAACAGCTCCGACACCATCAGGAGCCCCCTTACCGTGTCCAGCTTCATGGTAATTCCACGTAAAGTGTACAAGGGTTGGGTAGAACTCTGTTAAATGGGTGACAAAAAAGTAAAACATGTATTTGTTGCGGTATTGTGTTACGGGTCCATCGCAGGTTGTTCAAAATTGGCTGTAAGTGTGCCCATATAGCTGGAGGTGAATGTGACAAATTTTGTGCCATCGAACAATAGCAAGTAGTTTTTACTTCACCTGATGCTTGTTCCTTCGTGTAAGTGACGACCGTGTGCAGACTTATCTGTAGACGCGAACCTCCAAATGGAATGCCTGGATCTCTTTTGCGTATTTAGTTAAATAATTTTCACTAAAATCCATATGTATCACAGCTTCTTTTACAGATAAATTAGCTTTTTTAATCTTAAGACTAGAATGCTGGTGGACTATGTTCAGTTCGCGTTGAAGAAAATATTGCAAATTATATTCTAATTGCATAATCAAATCACGAGGACAAATCTGGATCGATTTTTTCAAATATTTAGTAACTTTTCTTGTCTTATGTGTTTTTGGATCAGCTATATTGGTGGAGACAGATTCCCACTTTCAATAGACAATTTTAATATTATTATCAAATTCTTTGTATTCGAGTCCTTTACTTTTGCAAGTTCTGCATTCTCGGGAAAGACACTGTTCGTTGTACCTATTGCAACAAATTATATGAAGCAGATTTTGATGCTTTGTTACAGAGATAATTTTAGCTTGAAATAGAGCTGTGAGCATCAGATCCATATTGGCGTGTGTAACACACAAACAAGTGTCACGTTTGTCGCAATTCGGTTGTACTATCCAAAATGGCTTAAGGCGACAGAATAGAGAATATGATATCTTGTAATTGCACTTGTTCATGAAAGATTTATGGAGATTTCTTAGAGTATCCAAAAGAACTCTCCTTTGCTTGCGATCTCCTTTCTTCGTCACATAATCTCTTTTGCCGGCACATAACCTCGTATTCGAGTCATCTTGGAAAAAATTGATAATTTTCGTCTTCATTATTTCATAACTTGCTTGACTTTCCTTTTATTTTCCAGTAATCGTACTTGTCCAATTTTTCTTAAAGGTTTCATATTTTTTTCGTTCTGCAGTATGCCGTATTTTCTCACCAGTTTCCCGCTTATAGTTCTTTTAAAAATTCTTTTTTCTTTATTATTTGGGAGAGAAGAATAATTTTCTTTTAATTGTTGATTGAGCACTTCTGCAAACAATAAATTTTTCTTCACTGTTTCTCTGTCACTTGGAGAATTTAACACTTGTTCTACTTTGCTGTTAGGTGTCAGTTTTTCAGGCTTTCGTAATCTTTGTAATCTTTTTTTATAACATGCTAATTTAGTCTTAAGTTTATTTATAGTGTCATCTTTTTTCTTATTAATTAAATATCTTTGTCTTCTGGCTCGGTCTGATTTAAGTTTGGCAGCTATAACTCTAGGAGAATTAAAAATTTGATCATTAATATCTGGCATCGATGGCGTTACCGAGAGATTAGTTACATTTTGAAGTGCAAGTCGTTGCCTACGCTCTCTTGCTTTCTTTTTCCATATCTTACGTGCCTTACGTTGCTCTCTAGGAGTCATTTGGTCGACAGTCTTTATTATTCTTTTCTCCTTCTTTTTTAAATATTTTGCCTTTTCTTTTTGCTTTTGCAATTCTTATTTTTCAGGATCATTTTTAATTCTTTCATATCGTAATCTCTCTGCTTCACGTTTCTTCTGTAATATTTCTTCACGTGTTAACTTTTTCCGTGGTGCCATGATCTATAACAATATTAGACAATAATATAATAACAATATGAACTGAGAACTCCTTTATTTTTTAGTTTTAAGAATTTACCAAAATTATTTAAATTATTTTAAACTGTTCTTTGATAAAAATATGCTATATCTAAGTTTGTTTGCACTAACATTATCTCCCCTGGTCAACAAGTCTCTCCCCTGGCAGTTATCTTGCCAGGGGAAATGTGCCAGGGTAGAGACGTTTTCATGATAAATTTTATTGTTTTAATTGACATAAGAAATGTTTCGGTACATTATGTATCACACTTTAACTATTACATTATTATTAAATTAGACCAGTAAATGCAAATAAATTAAATGAATAATATAACTTTTATGACTTACCAGTGGAGAGAAACAACGACCTCGCGAAACTATTACTTTGAACCAACGCGTCGCAACAACTAACAAATGCCGGAGCTCTTAACGGCTTACGTGTTTTGTTTTGGTAACTTCACGTTGATAGATGACCTTAAGCGCTATTTGGAATATGGTCGTTTTATATTTGTGTTTGTAGTAGCGTAATGAAATTTGCCAGGTTAGATACCCAAAAAAAGTGGGACAAAAGTTAAGTTTAAAAAATATTGCAAATAAATAAATATTGTTCTATTTTTCCTTAACAATACTTAAATATATTTATTGAAATTTGTGTTTAACATACTTTAGTTTAATAACTGATACAAAGAAGGTATGTATCGTTTGCAAATTAAACTGAAACCGATAGGGGGACAGGCCAGGGTAGATACTTTTTTAGACTTTATAGGGAATTTCAGAAAAATATACTTTAATTAGATATTTATCGTGACGTTATTTAATAAAGTACATTTAGGTGATGTGTTTCATTGCAAAAAATAACATATAGAATAAAATTTCTATTTTAAACTGATTGCCGCACAAGTTACCTCTTATCGTAGAATTACCCGTATACCTAATCTTACCATGAGCGATCAAATGACCGCTTAAAAAAAAAAAAAAAAACGAGAGAAAAAGATTTGTCAATTGGATAGCAAACAACATCTTTATGCATTTTCATCGCATTTTTTTTACACATTACAGCATTTTGTATTGCACATTTTCCACATACGTATTTTTCACATTAATACATATTTTGTTAGTCTTATTCACTTTACAATATCTTATTTGACAAGATTTCCGTCCAGAAGAATCTGTAGCAGTTTTTTTATTGTTTTTGATGAACATTCTTTGCTTGTCTGTCTCTCCTTCTGATATTCAGTCCCAACCTCTTCTGTAAATTGAAATAAAAATTCTTGCCTCGATATTTTTTCACCCGTCGTTTCTTTATTTAACCCTTTTATTTGCCATACCTAAAACAGTATACAAAAAAAAAATACAAGATACATTTATTTCCTATCAGTAAGTATTTAAAGAAGCAATTACAGTGAAATTTTTTTTTTCTAAATGAAAAAAACAATGTTGCTTACAGGCAACATTAGCAACAAGAGCATGCTACGTGAAAGTTTTATTTAGAATGATATGATAAAAAGCAATAGCGGGAGGGAACAAAACATAGAACCAAACTACATTTTTTGGCAATGAACAGTTAAATAACCTGTTATGTTGGCGTAGGGTTACTTTGACACCTTAAAAACAAAAATATATATAAGTAAAGATGTTGTAACTTTGAATTTTTATTCGTTGTGAAATAAAAATAACTTTGATTTTTATAACTGTTTAATCAAGAGATTTGACAATACAACTTAATGCAAAGAAGGTAGATTTAGTTCTGACAATCCTCGTCTATGTTATCAAAGAAATACACAAACAACAAATCGTATAAGTAACACATTATAACAACATATAAGTTTGGTATACAAAGGCAAGTTTTTTTTATTAGAACATTTTGTTTAGGCTAGCGCGATAAAAATTGGCGACGTGAGGACGTGTCATTTCCTCACACCTCCCCTTCCAAAAGACGGAACCCAGGACAGAGAACAGTTGAACTATCCTGGTGACGTTCCTGGTCTTCCTTTTTCAGTGGTTCTTTTCCTTTCTTTTGTTTTTTCCTCGGAGAGAAAAAAAAGTCATTAATAATGGTTCACATAAATAAGTCTTTATTAGGAGTGGAAATCCAATTGGAAGTTAAATCAAATTATATGTTTTGTTTTTACTCATACTAGCCGATGAAAAAGAAATTTAGGTGATGATAGTTTATTGCACCAGGACCGTATTTAAAAAAATTTGTATGGGAAATTATTCATAAAACGGTTTTATATTATTAAAATGAAATTTTCTTTTCACATTATTATCCAACAGGATTTCTAGAGTTTTATTTTCCTTATTAACACTTAAAATCTCATAGGGTCCCGTGTTTAGTATGGATTTAGGAGTGTTAGGATTCTTTGGTCTTTTTATTAATATTTTTTGTCCGACTTTGTAATCAGAATCATGTTTTTTGCTTGCGCTAAGCTTATCGAAATACTGTTTTCGTTTTGATTTCTGCGCGAATTGTTTTTTGCAAACATTTTTTATGCGATCATCATAATTATATTTCTGTTGGTCAAAGCTCAAGTCGGTCCTGTAAGGAAAGACAAAGTTATGAGGGGATATCGATGTGGAACTATGTTTGCTATGATTATATGAATTCAAAGCTACCATTAAAGCATCAGTCAAGTCGCAATGACTGTGTTCCAGCAGGTAACACCTCAATGAATCAGCAAGGGTCGCATGAAATCGCTCAATCAAACCGTTTGAGGCATGGTATTCAGACGATGTAAAGTGCCATGCTATATTGAATTTATTGGCAAAATTTTGGGTTTTTTTGTTATTAAATTCACCACCGCAATCCGAAATGATTATTTGTGGTATACCAAACATATTGAAGTAGTCACTCAAGAAATTTATTTTACTTTCGGGTTTTTTGTCAGGCATTATACGTGCTTGTGCGTATTTTGTCAAATTATCGATTATGGTCATTATAATTTTCTTATCAAAGAAAAATAAATCTACCGATAATGATTCGAAGGGTTTTTTCGGTGAATCGGTGATGTTTAAGGGTTGAGTACAATTTTGGCGATCAAATTTTGATAACTGACAGGTTGGGCATAAGGTGATTACCTCAGCGATTTCGTTATACATGTTTCTCCATTTGTAAATTTGTCTTATTTTACTGGCAGTTTCTTTGATTCCCTTATGGTAATTTGATGGGTCATTGTGATACTTGATTATTATTTTTTCTCTTTCTTCTTTTGGTGGGATCGTAATAATATTCTTACAAATAATAAATTTTGAACGGGGATACAAATATTTGAGCATTTTATAGAAATAGGGTTTTTCAAAATATGTTACATAATACAGTGAAACCTGGTTAATTGGGATCTCAAGGGACCAAGACATATGTACCAATTATTGAGGGTTTCCAATAATCCAGTTTTCCAATTAAGCAGGTTTAAAATTATAGTTGTCTCATTTACAGAGGCCCCCGCTTACAGAGGTCGAAATGTGCCGTTATTAGAGGTGGAAATATTAATAAAAATGCGTCTTTTTGGTGTTTTGAATTTAATGTAGATATGAATGTACATACATAATGTATGTAAATGTATGTATGTATAAAAACAATACGGTAAAGTAATCGGTAATCTGAATTTTCTCGTTGTTTTTAATAATTCTACACAGGGTTGACTTTGGTATGTTATTCTCCCTAGACAGTTCATCACGCGACTTTCCACAATCATAATCTGATAGAAGTTTTAATTTTTCAGATACTGATAACGTTTTATATTTACGTTTGGACCTTTTGTACACTTTTGTTCCCTTGTTTTTAGGTCAAAACCTGACAAACAAAGCATGCGCGAAAGACGATGCGAAATTGGCGAAATGTATGTAAACAAACATGTCAAAACGTGTTAAAACCTGATTAATTTGTCTCACTTCTACAGGTAATTGAGTTACAGAGTCTCAATTATAGAGGTAAACATCGAAAAAGTCTTAGAATCCAAATCTCATTTAACCAGGTTCAAAAAGTCCCATTAATAGAGGTAATTTAATGAAAAAGAACCGGGACCTCCTTGCAACTCTCAATAATAGAGGTTTCTCAATTATCCAGGTCCCACTTAACCAGGTTTCACTGTATATACAGTCTTCTTTAAGATTAACATTGGAAAGTGTCTCAAAATTTTAAAGTGAGTATCATTTCTGTTTGACTCATCATATAAATAAAGTAAATTTTTATTATTATTGTCTAGAATCTGCTCGTTGGAATATTCTAAATTATCTAAAATTATGTTTTGTTTTTCTTTTTGGAAAGAGACAAACGACTTCGTGTCTATATTGTGAACTGAAATCCGGGAGAGCGCGTCAGCTACTTTGTTTGTTTTTCCAGGAATGTGTTTTATTTCAAAATTGTACTCGCTAAGTTTCAGCCGCCACCTCGTTAGTTTGGAATTAGGATCCTTTATATTTAACAGCCAAACCAATGGTCTATGGTCGGTTACGAGCAAAAACATGACGCCAAAAAGATACGGGCGAAAATGGTTTATTGCCCACACGACCGAAAGAAGTTCTTTCTCCGTCGTCGAGTATTTACTTTCCGTGTCGTTTAGTGTTCGTGAGGCAAATGAAATCGGGCGCTCCGTACCGGTCTTATCATCGCACTGTGACAAAACAGCGCCGATGGCAAAGTTTGAAGCGTCTGTTGTTAGAATGAATTTTTTTTCGAAATCTGGGTAGGCCAAAATACTATATGAAGTAATTAGGTTTCTGCATTTGAAAAAACATTGTTTAACCTCGTCAGTAATTTTGAATTTTACACTTTTTTTAATAAATTTGTTAAGGGTTTTGTCAATTTGGCGAATTCTTTCACATATTTCCTGTAGTACCCGAACAGCCCCAGAAATGCCCTAACATCCTTCTCTGTTTGCGGTACTGGAAACTCAGATATTGTTTTTACTTTATTTGGGTCGGGTTTTATTCCATTGGGTGTTAACAAGTGGCCAAGAAAAATAATTTCCTCAGTAAGAAATTTACATTTTTCCGGTTCGATTTTTAAGTTGTTGATACGTAAAATTTCAAAAACCTCTCTGACATGTTTAAAATGTTCTTCAATGGTATCGCTAAAGATTAAAATGTCGTCAATGTAAATAAAAGTAAATTTTCCAATTACATCTTGAAAAATTTCATTCATACATCTTTGAAAAGTTGAGGGGGCATTTTTCAACCCAAAGGGCATCCTTGTGAACTCAAAATGGCCCCGTTCGGTTGAAAAAGCCGTTTTTTACATGTCCGCCGGATTCATTTGGATCTGGTGGAAACCACTAGCTAAGTCTATAAGACTGAAAAATTTTGCGTTCTTGAGTGAATCAAAAATAGTTTCTATATTTGGGATTGGATGTCTGTCATCTATTGTTATTAGGTTAAGTTTGCGGTAATCCACAACTATTCTCCATTTTTGGTTTCCACCAATGTCGAGTTTTTTTGGGACCACCCATATGGGAGAGTTCCAGGGTGATATAGATTTGCGAATAATTCCTTGTTGCAGGAGACTATTGATTGGTTTGTTTACCTCCTGTTTGTGTATGTGCGGATAACGATAATTTTTACAATATATGGGATTATTGCTAGTTGTATGGAAGTAGTGTATATTCGCCATTTCTGTGACACTTTTGAGGAGGGAAGCCCTTGACTTCGAACGAGTTCAAACTTGTTGAGTTTAGGTCATTGACCTTAATGTTCTGTGACACTTTTGAGGAGGGAAGTCCTTGACTTCGAACGAGTTCTTGAGTTTATGTCAATAACCTTAGTTGGAGTACTGAATTTATTCTGAATGAGTCAATGCCCTACTTTATTTTAGCATAACAAGAAAAAGCGGTTTAAGGTTCTTTATTAAAATAATTTAGTCTACAATCATTTGTACGTTAGTTAAGTGGCTACTTATTATACTTTATCCTTCCATCTCGCCGTTTCTGGGACACTGAGGAGGAGGAGGAGTGTCTTCGAACGAGTTCTTGAAGCCTGAAGGTTTACACGTCAGCAGCTTAACAATCTAGGCAGCGTCCCTATCATAATTTGCTCAGAGCTCGATTTAATACCATTGTCATAATTAAATTTGCTCAATATCATCAAAAAGACAATAATATACTAAGGTTTTCAGTGAATAACTCACCTAATTTCAACGATTTTCAATGAACTCGCGATTCACAATAATCACATACAGAATGGTAAAAGAATATCGACACCTTACAAAGTTGCACTTCGTTTCGTAAACGAGAGGAAATCTTCTGCTGAACGAACGAAATCTGAGGGTACTTATATGATTCGGAGGAGGAGGAGGAGAAGGACATAAGCAGACAACATTGTATTCGTTTGTAGAATATCAAGGTTCGATAACTATTTATTATCGAGATCGTTTACTTAAATGACAAGACATGTGAAAACAGCGAAAGCAGGTTACCTAATACTTTATTTTAGCATAACAAGAAAAAGCGGTTTAAGGTTCTTTATTAAAATAATTTAGTCTACAATCATTTGTACGTTAGTTAAGTGGCTACTTATTATACTTTATCCTTCCATCTCGCCGTTTCTGGGACACTGAGGAAGAGGAGGAGTGTCTTCGAACGAGTTCTTGAGTTTATGTCAATTACCTTAATTGGAGTACTGAATTTTTCTGAATGAGTCAATGCCCTACTTTATTTTAGCATAACAAGAAAAAGCGGTTTAAGGTTCTTTATTAAAATAATTTAGTCTACAATCATTTGTACGTTAGTTAAGTGGCTACTTATTATACTTTATCCTTCCATAATTTCATCTTCATAACTGCTGCTGCAGTAATCGCTCCCGACTCCTTCGTCAGCTCCAATGAGTTCACCTGTCATCTGCATAATTTTCGACGTTGAAGAATTCTAAATCTTCTTCGTTTGGCAGGCCCTCGAAATACCTTCTGCATATATTTATTGTATAGTAATTACCATTACCGTCGTAGAACTTTGCTATTACAATATAATTCTCAACGTCGGCGATGTTGTTGTTGTTGTTGCTGTAAACAACTACACCAACCGAAATCTGCTTGTAGTTAGCTATATTGTATTCAGAAACAAAGTCTTCAAATTCTAAATTCTTTTTTCATTGAATGAGCGTGAGGTTGCCTCGTTAAAGCGTTTTAGTTTCATGTGAGGAATTGGCCGGCTATTAGGTCACACACCATGTACAACAAGGCTATAGCGGATGAGAACGTTGTTGAGCGAAAATTTGATTATTTCGTCGTGAGGAGGGTAATGTATCACGGGTCGGCTCTATGCGAGTGGGGGGGTAGAGTATTTAGAGGCGAGAAACTTTATCTTCTTACTAAAGCCTGTGTAGTCAGCTGAAGAAAGGCGTTCATTGTAAGTAAACATGGATGTTGTAATTCTTCCGCCGGGAAATAAATTTAAAGTATTAAGTGTTTACGAAATAATTCAGTTGGGGGATGTACTTAAGCAAACACAGAATTTGGAAGAATCGCTACATATTTTGGAGTCGTATTGGATGCGAGCAGCTGACGTGTTTGATATGGATCTGATTAGTTTGGCTGCTGCACCCATGACGGATTTTTTGACACATCGCTTAGAAGAACAGAAATGTCATCAGTTAGCCAAAAAAATTCAAGAAGAAAGGACGAAAGAAGAGAAAATACTGCAAAAGAGGGAGTCGTCTATAAAACAAAACTGTGTGTGTGTATCTTTTACCTTGCAAGTCGGCGGCATGAAGTCGCCTTCTCGAATGATATTAGCTCCAAAGGAAGTCATGCGAATGCAGTTATTGTATTCAAGGATGTGTTGGCTGTTCCACTATTACCACCAGCTGTGGCTGTAAAAGAATTCGGTTAAGGCAGACTGTCGTAAAGCGCGACATTCGAATAATAATTGTGCAAGGTTGAATCGAGAAATTGCCTGTGGTAAAACTAATTTTAATTATTAAACAGTTACAGATAAACAAACACTAGTTAGGTTAGGTGGGCCCACACTAATAGAGAGAAATGCACGAAATACTTACACCTACTATTAATAAATTAAATAAACAGCCGAATCGTTTCGAATAATTGCAATTTACTTAATTTTTATTCTTCTAAATGCAATAAACGACAAGTTTAATTTCCTGACATTGCCAAACCATAGAATATGTTATAACTACCACTCATATGTTTGGGTGCGTTCATTTATACCGAATCTATTTACAGCGTTATTTCTAAACTGATCTAAAGGAAATAAGATATTTAAGCCTTTCAAATATGTATTTAATTGTGTGATAATTCATTAACATGATTAACTTTGTTAAAATAAAAAGAATTCCACTTTTAATCACATTTATTTATTTATACTTCTACACATCTAATGAAAGTATACAACTAGTTACGTAAAACAAAATTATTAATTAACAATTACACAATTACTTCAACAATATTAATTAATACTTATACCACTTGTCCTCGATTTTCCATACCGGCATTTCGGTACGGCAGGTTTTCTTGCTTTTTTGCTGTTTTCCATTTTTTGAAGTCAATTTTTAAAAAATTAAAACTTGAGAATAACAATTTGATTGAGAAATTGAAGTGTACACTAGGAGTAGCCAGCAAAATCTGATCTATACCTTTGTTTTACATGAAAACATGTAACCTATTTCTATTTGCTGAATAAGCAATGGTTCACACGCTAGATGAGCCATGTATCAACCCTTCTTCGCACAAACACTTGTGCTGATCTTAACTTTACAGAAATATTTTCGAATTTTAAAATATTTTCAGGAACTAAACTACCATTAACATCAGTTTTTAAATTTGCTGAAGGGGTGACTGTTACAATGTGATTACAATCTCTAGCTTGATGTTCTAAAAGACTTCGACTGTTCGAAAAAAATATTGAAGACATCCGTCACAAAAATATTTTTTACGATTAGTTTTATTAATCTGAGTTGAAATCAAACGGGAGAAATTTTTTATCCAGGCATAATGCTGATTACCGGCAAGATCACTTATGATTAATAAATTAATATGCACCTGTTTCCTATTTTTTTTTGTATAATACAAAGGCCCAACAATTTCTGTTGAGTATTTACCGTTAGAAAAAGAGTTTTCCAACCCGTATACGTTCAAAGAAACGTTATTAAGTTCTTCAAATATTTAATTAAATCTATTACCTAATAATTAAAAATAAAACTACTTTAACAATAATAATTAGGTACATTAAAAATTTTCTATCTAAAAGTTTTGATGTAAATTGCCCCGTGGTCCTGGGCAAACAAGACCAGTGTCGCCTCGAAGGAGCACCACGAGAGCTGCACCTCAAGGTGTCGGCAGAAGTCTCCGAATGGTCTACCGTCGGACACCTTACAAATGGTGAAATCACCAGGAGTGGTACCAACAAATATCACACTGTCCACCCTTACGTTGATGTTTGTTGCTTTGACGTCAATCTACAATTGAGCTTCTAAATTTTTATAAATGACTTGTATTTGTCTTTAATGTGTATGTGTACCAACACGATAAAGACATCGTTAGTACTTGTATTGTTGTGTTTAATTAATCTTGCGACCACGTGCTGTTTATGTTAAGATGAAAGAGATTAAGGAACGATTCAAGAGGAATTGTTTATATTTATACTAGCGTACTACGTAGGTTATATGGATAATACAATAGAAAGTTCAATTAATGGTTGTTAATTATATACTGCTCCTCCGTGGCCCATCGCACAGACGACCAGTGCCCCCTTGTAAGAGGTCCAGGACAGCTCCGCTTCCAGGTGTTGGCAGAAGTCTACGACGGGTCTTCTGTCGGACACGTTCCATATGCTGAACCCTCCTGCAGTGGTACTTGTGAACAGCATTGCGTCCACGTGTATGTTGGTATCAGTCTGCGCGGAGCCATGGAAGAGTACAGCGTATTGCGGCATTTTTGTTGTACTTAATTGAACAGTCTTAGCGACCTGTGCTGAACGTTGTGAAAACTTGAGTATTTATACAATTTAGAGGTGGAGGAGGAGGATATGAGTGGGGTAAAGTTAAGATCAGCACAAGTGTTTGTGCGAAGAAGGGTTGATACATGGCTCATCTAGCGTGTGAACCATATAGAAATAGGTTACATGTATAGTAATGTTATGAATCTATGGATAGACATGGTGTTTGGTGTCATCTCATACATACATAAAAGTTCACATACATGGCTCATCTAGCGTGTGAACCATTCCTTATTCAGCAAATAGAAATAGGTTACATGTTTTCATGTAAAACAAAGGTATAGATCAGATTTTGCTGGCTGCTCCTAGTGTACACTTCAATTTCTCAATCAAATTGTTATTCTCAAGTTTTAATTTTTTAAAAATTGACTTCAAAAAATGGAAAACAGCAAAAAAGCAAGAAAACCTGCCGTACCGAAATGCCGGTATGGAAAATCGAGGACAAGTGGTATAAGTATTAATTAATATTGTTGAAGTAATTGTGTAATTGTTAATTAATAATTTTGTTTTACGTAACTAGTTGTATACTTTCATTAGATGTGTAGAAGTATAAATAAATAAATGTGATTAAAAGTGGAATTCTTTTTATTTTAACAAAGTTAATCATGTTAATGAATTACCACACAATTAAATACATATTTGAAAGGCTTAAATATCTTATTTCCTTTAGATCAGTTTAGAAATAACGCTGTAAATAGATTCGGTATAAATGAACGCACCCAAACATATGAGTGGTAGTTATAACATATTCTATGGTTTATATATGACAGGCAATGTCAGGAAGTCAGGAAATTAAACTTGTCGTTTATTACATTTAGAAGAATAAAAATTAAGTAAATTGCAATTATTCGAAACGATTCGGTTGTTTATTTAATTTATTAATAGTAGGTGTAAGTATTTCGTGCATTTCTCTCTATTAGTGTGGGCCGCCTAACTTAACTAGTGTATGTTTATCTGTAACTGTTTAATAATTAAAATTAGTTTTACCACAGGCAATTTCTCGATTCAACCTTGCACAATTATTATTCGAATGTCGCGCTTTACGGCAGTCTGCCTTAAACGAATCCTTTTACAGCCACCTTCCATTTTATCGTTAAGATTATGAGTCCAATGCTTCGAAGTCTGCAAACAAATTACGTACTTTCGCTGTTTTCACATGTCTTGTCGCTAAACTGATAAAAATAATGTCGTCAATAATTATAATGTTACCGGATAGGAAAGGTCTCGGGCTCCGTGAGGTTTATAGCAAAGAAAATTCAGGAAAAATTTCAAGCGGGAAATTATTATTAAGTATTGTGCAAATTGTTTTATTCAATTTCAACAGCAGGCATTTAAATTCACCACTCTGTCCATAGTCCAAAACGCCTAGAGGACGACGTGCGAACATCGGCCGCCGCACAAGACATGCAAGCCAGCAACAAGTGTATTCACAGAACTTAAGCGAAGAAAGACAAAAAAATATAATAGGAGAAAATGCCCGATTGAGACAACGCGTGAGCACAAAAAGATCATTGGCATCATACAATCGCTTGGCATTCCAATATGATCCCACTGCGAACTACAGTGATGATGAAAATTTAGATATTGGACCAATGACGACTATATGCCGATATTGCAATGCGTTAAAAGAGAAACGGCTGGATTGTGCTGCGCAAATGGAAAAGTTAAACTGGATCCATTACCACAGCCACTGAAACCATTGTTCGATGGAAGTGATCCCGATTGCAGCCATTTTTTCTTCAACACATCCTTGAATACAATAACTGTTTTCGCATGACTTCCTTTGGAGCTAATATCATTCGAGAAGGCGGCTTCATGCCGCCGACTTGCAAGGTAAAAGATACAACACACACACATAACCCAATCACTCACACCAACACAATGAATTGCAACACATAACAACTACATATACACCACACACTACACGATCACAAGTTACACCGTATTATTCAACAAATAATTGTTTGCAATTACAGATAAAAGGACAAATATATCATTTGCATGGTTCAATAATGGTGCCAACACCAGATGAACCGCATCAAACGAAGCCATCTGGTGGCGAAACGCGCGGCTGTACAATTTTCATAAACTTCTACAATGACAATATTGTGCCACAAAAAAACGAAAATTTAGAACTTTTAGAATTTGAAGACTTTTTTTCTGAATACAATATAGCTAACTACAAGCAGATTTCGGTTGGTGTAGTTGTTTACAGCAACAACAACAACAACATCGCCGACGTTGAGAATTATATTGTAATAGCAAAGTTCTACGACCGTAATGGTAATTACTATACAAGAAGCTAACTACAAGCAGATTTCGGTTGGTGTAGTTGTTTACAGCAACAACAACAACATCGCCGACGTTGAGAATTATATTGTAATAGCAAAGTTCTACGACCGTAATGGTAATTACTATACAAGAAATATATGCAGAAGGTATTTCGAGAGCCTGCCAAACGAAGAAGATTTAGAATTCTTCAACGTCGAAAATTATGCAGATGACAGGTGAACTCATTGGAGCTGACGAAGGAGTCGGGAGCGATTACTGCAGCAGCAGCAGCAGTTACGATGATGAAATTATGGAAGGATAAAGTAGCCACTTAACTAACGTACAAATGATTGTAGACTAAATTATTCTAATAAAGAACCTTAAACCGCTAAAATAAAGTAGGGCATTGACTCATTCAGAAAAAATTCAGTACTCCAATTAAGGTCATTGACATAAACTCAAGAACTCGTTCGAAGACAAGGACTTCCCTCCTCCTCAAAAGTGTCACAGAACATTAAGGTCAATGACCTAAACTCAACAAGTTTGAACTCGTTCGAAGTCAAGGACATCCCTCCTCAAAAGTGTCCCAGAACCAGCGAAAACATACTACTAACGGGTCCTTCAAACCAGTGATACCAGTCAGTATTGCTGTTTTATCATGAAAGTTACCTAAACATTTTTTTTCCGTCGCGTCTAAATTGTGATCGTATTTAATGATTTTATGGACTCTCAGTAATTGTTTTTCAACCCTCTCAATGAACTGTAGAGGGTTTTCATCAGATTTTTGTTTAAAGTGGCACAATTCAAAATTTAAGCATTGAAGGTCTAAATTTTCTCCGAACTGTTCTAAAAGTGTGCTTCTTATCTCATCCCATGTTTTAAGTTCCTTTGAGCTAATAAAATCAAGAGCGCTACCTTCCAACCGACTCTTGACGACAAAAGGAAAAATCAAAGTGATTTTTATAACTGTTTAATCAAGAGATTTGACAATACAACTTAATGCAAAGAAGGTAGATTTAGTTCTGACAATCCTCGTCTATGTTATCAAAGAAATACACAAACAACAAATCGTATAAGTAACACATTATAACAACATACAAGTTTGGTATACAAAGGCAAGTTTTTTTTTTATTAGAACATTTTGTTTAGGCTAGCGCGATAAAAATTGGCGACGTGAGGACGTGTCATTTCCTCACATATATATATAAACGACAAAATATGCTGTAAATTAACTTTAATCAGTACGATACATGTATAATATGTAGGTATAAACAATAAACACAAGATACTATTCTTAAAAAAAAAAACAAACAAAATAAATTCATTTTAGAAACAAACACGCAAACGATTTAACCAAACAGCGGTAATTGATCATCATCACATCTTTCACATTCGTAGAAAACGTTCTTGGAGCCATTGTTGCACGTGCCACAGACCCACTTGTTACACGTAACACAGCAGATCCATTCGTTTTTGTGTTTGTAGTAACGGAAATCACAATTGCAAATCGTACACAAGTCGTCTTTTGTATCCGTTTGCTTTTTCTTCGAAGACACACAGCAAGAAGCAATGATGCTCAGTGGAAGTTCAGAAGAAGAATCAGACTCGTTGAGATCTTGAAGATTCATCGAATTAGTTTTTCCTTTTGAAGTCGAAGCCGCATTTTTGAAGTCATTGGGCTGTGTTTGATTTTTGCTGCTAACGTCATTCAGTGTTATTTGAGACCCTGGCTCGGTAGCAATTTTTTTGCCTCGACGTCGCCTTTCCTTAGCTTGATGAAAGCCCCTTGATTCTTTCAAATATTTCAAAAAGCTGTTATCCACTACTCTACCAGAATCATTCTTATCAGAAGGAAGTTTGTTCAGAGGCACTTCTGGATCAAATGGATGAAGTCCAGTTGCACGAAAAGCACTTTGCAAATTTGCCTCCATTTGTCCAAAATTTTTCGCCAATGTCTCTTCAACGGTGCGAACACTCCAACGTCCAAAGGTTGTAACAAATGGGTTGAATTTGGTGGCGAAGCATTAAAATAAATGTTGTTGTCAATGGCTCATTTTATTACATCTGGAGAAAAATGTGACGCCAAGTTGTCACCAATAATGATGATTTTTCGGCCGGCTTCTCTGTTTTTATTTATAAGGTACCTGTGCCAGATAAGGCCCGTTTAACTTTTAATGTCATTTTTTTGTTAGAAGGAACGTTTATTTTTAAATAATGCTATAGTCAACTGAAACTTTATTCATTTCTTTATTAAACTTTGAATTTAAAGGAACAAAAACATAGTAACAAAATAAAGGTATTCTCGATATAAAAAAATGTGCATATGGGCCTTATTGCGTGTACTGCACTTAACAAGGCCCACAGCAAAAAAAATAACGAAATTCTGAATTTTCATCTAAAAAAGCTTAAACTTTGAATATAAAGGAACAACAGTAAAAAAATAAAGTTACTCTCGTTTACAAAACTAAGCAAATCACATTGCAAAAAATAACAAACACTGGATTTACTTTTGAGCAAACCTTTAAACTTCGCAGTTCACACACAAGAATTCGCCGCTGTCCTCTTCTGTCAGTCCCACGCAGGACTCGTGAAACCAGACGAAACATTTTTGACATCGCCGCATGCTGACGATTGCGCAGGTGCAACAGAGTGGGCAGTACCAGTTATTCTTATCTTTCCGACTTTGTTCGTGACTTTTCTTCTGAACGGATGTGGTCACCTGTTTCGTTGGTTTTCCTTTCGATGTGGATGGACCATCGTAGACGATTAGTTCCGTTCTAAATAGGTCCTTCGTTACTTTTTGGGCTTGATAATTGATGGCTTTCTTGCGGTTAGGCCTTGGGTCTTGAGTCTTTGTCTCTGGAGTAGGCAATAAGTCGTGGAATGATGTCTCCGACAGTGTTTCCGATTCTTGCACGTCTTCTGTCGGCTGCTCATGCTCAGTTGTGCTACGGTCGACCAAACGTGATAGAGGTAAATCATCTTCGGAGCTGAATTCTTCCCCTTCTTCTCCCTCTTCCACATCCACAGGTGAGATGGGGATGATCTCTTGAGGATTAACATTTTGCAAAAGGTCATCATTGATAGGTGCGTGTACATTAATTTCAGGTCGTCGTGTTAGGGCACTTGGATCATAAGCCTCCTCCGGGATTGTCTCAGGATCGAAGGGATAAATACCCGTCGCTCGGAATCCACTCTGAATATTAGTAGGATTGGTGCACAGTGGCCACACTTTGGAAAAAATTTTGTTGAATCTTGGTTTAGTAATTGCTCGATCCGGATGCAGATCCCAAAACTGTAGCACTTCTCGGTCCCAGTGATGTTCAAAAGACCTGTAGACGGCTTTGTCTAGTGGTTGAAGCTCATGTGTACAATTGCTGGGCAAACAGAACAATGTAATGTCATATATATCTGCTACATCTACAATCCTGTAATCAAGGTGACACCGTGCTCCATCAAATATGAGCAATATTGGTCCAGGTGGCTTGTGTTTGCCTAAATGATGTACGAATTCGATAAACAACTCTGTTACCATTGAGCCTTTTGGAGCGAGTTTCACAATGCAGCCCGGTGGTAGATCGTCCAAGAATTCAGGTTTCATACGTTTGCCTTTGAATATGACCATCGGAGGTACACTGTTACCGAGAGCGTTTACGCAACCAACAATGGTAGCATTTTCTCCATGTTCTGGTGCCACTAAGTGAACACGTTTTTGTTCTTTTTGGGCCAAAACTTTGGGTTGGGAATGTAATGTTAATCGGCACCCTTTCTCGTCCATGTTAAAAATCCTCTGGGGATCATTCTTTATGCCCAACTCAGTAAGCACATTATTGAGTTTGGTAAAGTGATCCCCAACAATATTTCTGTTTAACTTCTGGGCACGGCCTGGGTTCATAGCCTGAGCTTTGCGTTGAGATAATTCGGGATGTCGTTTAAGGAAAAGTCTATACCAAGATCTTCCAGCAGATTTATCACCTTCATTGAATGGATTACATGTCCTGTTAGCTTCAACAAAACGATAAACTTGGTGCTTCAACATTCTTGGGGTTAGTGGCATGCCAATCTTACTTAAACGGATTATTCTTTCGACAAGCTCAGCCTCACTTGTTGCCGAAAGGATACTCTTTCGTCCTAACCTACGCTCTTCACTTCCGGTTTTTAAATGATTGCGCAACGTTCGTCGAGGTATTCCGAACTGCCCTGACACTGATCGCTGAGACCCTCCATTTCTTAATGCATGCAGAGCTCGTCGAAGAGATTCCTTCTCCCCAAAGGGCTCGCAGTTGCTTAACTGTTGCCATCCTATGCGAAAACAGATTTAAAAACCCACCGGGATTTTAATAAGGCCCATTGCGGGCCTTGTTTGATGCAGTTACTTGGGCCTTATTTATACCACCACATATTTTAGGTTAAATTTTATTGTTCGAGAGAAAAGCATATTATCGGCAAAAATAAAGACGGGATATTAAAGGTAGCATACAAAAGTATCATGCACCGCTATTAGCAATACTGTATTCCCAACGGAACTGGAAAAAAAAATAATAAACTTACGTTAGCAGGTTTTTACATCAAGCACGCTCCTACGAAACACGTGTTCTTTCTGAGCCGAATGCTGTAAGTACCATGCCGCCACCTATCGATTTTAAACTTGCTGCTCCCGGACAAAAGATGTTTGGTACCATCGAGTTACAGATTTCTTTATGTGCCGGATTATGTTCGATGGGCCTTATTTTCGAGCGGGCCTTATTTAGCACAGGTACCTTATATGGCATCAACACTTTAACTCTTTCAGGGGCAACGGTCACACCAAAATTTGTAGTCAATGTGGACAAGAATTTAAAAAAACGCAATTTTTAAAAAATTTGCACTAGACATGTTTTAATATCACTACTAGTGTTTGGAAAAAACTGCAAATTTGAAAATAAAATTTTAATAAAAGAAAAATCTAGGTGGTACTATGGGTAAACCACCGCACATACAGCACTTACACATTATTTATGAAATAGTTCAATACAATTTTTTGATTTTGAGAGACATAATGGCACATTACATTCGTTGCACTGCCAGTTTGTCCTAATTTGTTTGATTTTTGTGCTGCAAAAAGCACATCTTCTTCTGGTACCATGAACAGGTTCATCACGGGTTCTTAGTTCCTTGGAGACGAAAGGCTTATTTCTTTTTATTGTCACCGGAATTGCTGAACGGCTTGTTCTTTTCTTGGGAATATGGATGAGAGTTTCTATTATGGAAAGTCTGAATTCTTTCATACTCATAAAAGGTAAATTTATTGACTTATAAATGCAAAACGCATTTACAACGCCGGCATCCAATAAATAAAAAAATATGCGGTGCCACCATTTGTGGCTCTTCCTGTTAATTTCGTATGTATATTTTATTTGATCGAATTTATCTACTGCATTCATATACCGATTATAGTCAATTAAAATTTGAGAACAGGGAACTTCATCAACAGTTCCATCCTTTTTCTTACGTTTCACAAGTCCAGTGTCATTAGGTTTGTGATAGTTTGAAAGTAAATGCACACTTCTCTTGTCTTTCCACTTCACAGCAAGCACACTACTTTCGCTAACATAATAGTCAAAATCACCACGATCCATTTGTTTGTCACTTATGAACATTGGCATATTTTGTCTTGTAATATTTACAGTTCCGCACGCATATATTCCTTTTTGTTTTAACTCGTCCATAAGGTATACTCTATTAAAATAGTTATCAAAGAAAACGGTGTATGTCCTTTGTGTTCCAATCCTTTACATAATTCCTTAACAACTCGGGCCCCCAAATTTTTTTCAGTACTGTCACCACTTTTTCCTTTATAGATTTCAAATTTGAGACAATACCCACTTTCATCAGCCATCATCCACACTTTGTACCCTCTTTTGATCGGTTTTTTGGGTAAGTACTGCTTCATTGCAGACCTTCCTTTGAATCGAATCATTGATTCATCTATGGCTATGTTCTGAGATGGCGAAAAACATTGCAAAAACTTTTCTTGTAGGTATGTTATAAGTGGCCTAATTTTAAACAATTTATCAAATGACGGGTCACTGCGAGATTGAAATTGAAAGTTGTCGTTCACATGGAAGTGTGACAACAACCAGCTAAATCTTTTTACAGGCATCAATGAGCTGACAGATTCATCATGCAAGTATTTCTTGGTTGACCAAAAGTCACGGTAGCTGGGTAATTTTTTTATTCCCATCAATAAATTAATACCCAGAAATGTTTTCATTTCTTCAGAATTCGTTGGTTTATATGGTTTTCCCTTCTGCTGAGCGTACAAGTTTGTTTGAAATACTAGACAGTCTATGAAATGCTCAGTGAAGAATAAATGAAAGAAGGTGCTGGGATTGTTGTCTTCTAATTGTTCTATAATATTGTGTGCTGGTCCATAAGAAGCTTTAAATTCCTTAAGGTTTCCTGAAGAAGCAAAGCTCTTATTCCATACAACCTTTGTTTGTTTAGTTGAAAAGCTTTTCACCTTTCTATTTACAAGTTGTTGTTGTATCACATTCAACGGTACGTTTGATTCACTGTCTGTATCAGAAAGCTGCATATCAATTGCATTACTTGTTTCCTCTTCAAAGGCTTCATTTTCATCCATACCTTCACTTATAATGGATTCCTGATCGGATGGTAAAGCTTCATACTGTTCATCTGCATTTAGTTCATCCAAAAGTTCATCTTCTGTGATTCCTCGTAACCTAATTTGGCTGAAATCTGTGTTTCCCCGAACGAACATGGTGAATAAATTTCATCAAACAATGGCACCAATAATGGCGGTGGTACAAATTTTGAACTATTCAATTTGTGGCACTATTTAGTTCAAAAATATAAATATAAATACATTTATAAAGGGCAACGTGTACTCAAAGTATTAAATTTTGAAAACTGGCACAGTACAGACAAGTTCACTGAAGAATACTTTTAGAAATCACAAACTAACTGAAGAATACATAGATAACCTCAAAACTAAGACTCGCAATCATTTCTTGGACTCTTTCAACACGCTTGCGACCTCTTGGTACTAGAACTTTTTTGGCCCCTGGATCATCCGTAATATTCGTTTCATCGTAGTTGAACGTTTCAGATGCTCGTGCATCACTGAGAACTTCACGAAGATTATTAAAATATTCTTGAATTTCAGGAGCTCCTACTGCTGCTCTCTGTTTCTTAATATTTGCAGCAATTCTTGTAGATAAGCCGTTTCTGGTAGCAAATGTTTCTATGAAATAGTAGCCAGGTCTGCCACCTTTCCATTGAGGTACAAATCTCCCTTGCTTATTTACGAACTTTTCGATCACACTCCGTATATCCGATTTGTTCATGGGGAAACCCCAATCGCCAACTGTTCCCAGGGTGTCTGCTATAAGTTTTTCTTCCTCCTTGGATAAAACAGAAGGATGACCCGGTTTTCCTTCATGTTTCTTGTGGATTTTATACAGCAACGTGGTTCTGTTTATGTTGTATTTCACTGACGCTGCTTTTTCGACCTGATATCACTTAACGCCTGTTGCAAAGTTTCCTCCGTGTAGTTTTTGTATTGACGGGCAGCTAGTCTCTTCTTATACATCCGAACCATCTTTTTAGTAAGCACTGCACGCTCAAAAATAACTGATAAAAACTATCGCGATGTAAATCTAACTTCAAACTGACCGACCACAACGCCATCACAACGCTCGAATACATGGTTCGTAAACAGAACTATGACTGAAACGGGCAACCGTCGCCGTGTCAAAGTAGCCCCGGCGCGTGTCAAAGTAACCCGAAAAGTCAAAGTAGCCCCGGTTTACGGTACAAACTCATCAAAAATCTCACGAAATGCAGCAAATTTGTCAAAACTTTGTCTTTCTGCTCTTGTATTTTTTTTTTGTCAAAACGAATGTGGGTCAAGAGTATTGGAATATGGGCAAAAGAAAAATCAATATTCACTGATATATATAGGGTAGGATCACCCAAGAGTACGCACTTAATTAATTTGCTTCAATAAAAATTTTTTGAAATTCTTTAAACGTAAACTTTATTTAAAATATTTTGGCTTAAGTACCAATCTAAACTTTTAATATGGTAGGGACGATAAGTTTTAATATTTAACACAAATATAAAAGTTTAAACAAAAAGGATAAATGCGTACTCTTAGGTTCCTAGTCCCTTTAGAGTACTCAGTTGTGCCCTAAAGAGTACGCACAGGAACCAAAGAGTACGCGGAATAAACTAACATGTGGTAACAGTTATTATAATATTATTAACTTAAATATTTAATTGTGACATAAGTCACATGTAAATAACCCGTATCCAAGATAGTTTGAACAGTCATTATGCCACCATATTTCACATAAATTACACTTTATCCATTGGGATGTAGAATAATGTTCTGAACATCCAGGACAAATCGTATCGTCTTTTTTATTGAGAGCTTGTCTTTTTTTCTTTTCTACTAAGTAGTAATAGGAGAGGGCTACTGAGATCATGTCCCGTTAGATTGTTGTTGTTTCTGTCTAACGTTAGTTTGCCGTATAAGTCCATCCTTCTCGCACCTATGGGAAAAAGGTGTATGTGTTCTGAGATCATTTACCGTTACTTTAATGATGTGACGTAGCAAGGAAGGAGCGCATTTTTTTCCCGTCGGTCGCGACGTACGTACCTTTCAAGGAATATGTGTTAATTGTTTTTCCGGTTCGGCTGGACATGCATGCCGGTGCCGCAGTGCAAGAAATAATTATTATTTTTCTTACGCATTCGACTCTAATGAATGAATTTATTAAAGTACCTAATTGCGTGCTTCGTTATGAATAGGTAGATAGGTGGGTAGTTAGGTAACAATGGTAAATAAAAAGTATTGTTATTCAGAAATAGTTTTATTCTTTAAAAAAATTCCTTTCGAGGAAGGTATTGTTTATTGATCTATTTTGCACAAATCATAACACAAATGATTTATTCTTCAATAATTATTTAAAAAAATGTTACATTACAACATTATTAGATGGAATCCGTGTAAAATTGCTCATTTAATTGAGGAGACACGTATATGTTTAAACTATATTATCATGTAAGAAATAAAACACAAATGTTTATGAGTTTTTAACAAAATTTTATTATATATAATAAAAATAAAAATAAAATATAAATTTTTTTAATGGGCAATCCATTATTCTAAAAAGAATTAAAGAATATAAATATATATACATTTAAAATTTTCTAAATACATACCTAACCAAATGGTTGCCCATGGTTCACACCATTCCGGTCTTTCAATTGTTAAGTATGCCCTCGGGCAAGCCGTGGGCATACTTATCAACCCTAAATACATAGCCTCTTCGGGAGGACTATGACAAATGACCATAAAACGGTCTATATCCTGAAAAAATAAAAATAAATTAAGAAATTTAAATATCAAAATATTTTACCTCCAACTCCGGAAGATTTAAATTGGCAATGCAATTTATAACCATTAGTTTCTCTGAAAAATAAAATTGCTCATTTAATTGAGGAGACACGTATATGTTTAAACTATATTATCGTGTAAGAAATAAAACACAAATGTTTATGAGTTTTTAACAAAATTTTATTATATAAAATAAAAATAAAATATAAAGTTTTTTAATGGGCAATCCATTATTCTAAAAAGAATTAAAGAATATAAATATATATACATTTCAAATTTTCTACATACATACCTAACCAAATGGTTGCCCATGGTTCACACCATTCCGGTCTCTCGACCGTTAAGTATGCCCTCGGACAAGCCGTGGGCATACTTATCAATCCTAAATATATCGCTTCAGATGGAGGACTATGGCATAGTACCATGTACCTATCTATATCCTTAAAAATAACAAAAACAAATTAAGAATTTTAAATATCAATATAGTTTACCTCCAACTCTGGAAGATTCAAATTAACCACGCAGTTAATGATCATAAGTTTCTCTGAAAAATAAATTAAATTAATAGTATGTAATATAGGATAAGTAAGTCTCTTGCTCACAAAACTTACCATTCGCATTCATGTTAGCTAATGTGAATAATGAAACTTGAACATGCTGTATTTATGTGAGTTGATAATTTTTTAAAATGTTCAAACTGGTATGTTGATTTATTCATGACTGATATGGGTAAATATGAAACTTGAAAACAATATGTTGTAGTTATGTGAGCTGATAATTTTTTTAAATGCTTAAACGGGTATGTTGATTTACCACCTGCATGACAGGATGTCAGAAGTAATATTTTTCAGCCTTTGCTTTGTCCATGAAGTTTGAAATAAATATCTTTTACTGATTTGAGTTGAATACTTAAACAGATAAAAAGCAGGATATTATTGTGGGAAACTACAATTTTAAATAGCTACGTATATGGCAAAATGTTACAATTATAGCAAAAATGTAATCGTACAAATGCACCTGCAACGGATGTCCAATAATTAATAATCTTAACTGCGGACTTATAATGAGTTTGAATTTATTTGCAAAGATTTGTAAGTATAATATATGTTTGCTTACCTGCAGACAATCCTCTCTTCACCAACAATATTTTATATATGGTATATATATAATACAGATGACGAACAAATGGCATTGTCATTAACAGTTATTATTGAGAAATTTTGTTCCGTCGACATTACCCTAATGTTAAGTAGGTCACATTCTTCTTTTATAAATGATAGGACTTCAAACGTTGACATATCATTTTTCGGCATAGACATTTGCCAAGGCCCCAACAGTTCAATACGGAATCTGTGTTTCTCCAATGCTCGTACTGTTAACGAAATAGTTAACTCATCCTTTTTAATTTTTTTATAATCGTTAAAAACTACTTCCAAACATAATGCACTCAAACTTTTCACTAAATAAACAGGTTTTTGATCTGAAGTTAAAATAATTCTGTATGAATTTTCGATAGGAATATTGTTTAAACTATAAATCTTCGAATGCTGCAGTTCACGTAAAAACCATTTAATAGAATGATGATTAAATTTAAATTTGGAAAAAAAAGTTTTACAGTTCATTAACTGTCTATCTTTTACAAAAAAATAATTATCTAATTTTGGAATTAAAGCCATTTTTAAAATAAGGACTAGTTAGTGACGGAAGCGATTAATAACTGATAGGTATAAGTGTACAGACTTATTAATTGAGAATATTTTCCACTAACATCATTATATGCCGGAAATTATTATCAACATTCACTCACTGCCACCACCACCACCACCACCACCACCACCATCATCATGATTATAACAACGATTCGAAATAATTTTAACCAATAGCATAAAAGTATTCCTTAATTAAATCTAACTATCTGTTGAAGAGGGATAGGTAATAGTTATAAATAATGGTGCAAACGCCATTATTTTTAAAGTCGGTTATTTCCTAATCAAAGTACCTACCTGCCTAGTATACTTTAACTATGGATTATCTAAAACAATTAAATGCGGCCGGTTCGGTAGAGTTCAAAACAACGGTATCGTTAAAAACGTTACAAATTGGGAAGCTATATCGCATTGAACGAGTTTTCGCCGTACAAACGCGATATGGTCGACAGGTGAAGGTCGATCTAGGAGACTTTGAATGTTTTTTGCCACAAAGATGGGCCAAAATTTTCAGAATTTCAAAAGTTTTCAGAATTCGTGGACACGGGCCTTGTTTTAAAAGGTGTCAAAAAACCACCAAATGGAGCAGAAACGTCTGAAATTAATTTCGAAAAACTAAAGTAAGACATTTTTTCACTCCAGTATACGCGTGAGTGTGTTAGTAAAATTAATCAATGTTAAGTGAACAATTTTATTCGTTTTTCAATAAAAATTATTCTTACATATAAGTATATGCATGAAGTGTTATTAAAAAATTAAGGTGCTATAAATGCATAGGAATCAACATTTGAATGAACAATTACATTCGCTTCCGAGTACTAGTAACATCATGGAGCAGCCTCCAGCTAAAAGAGTTAAGCTTACAACATGTGATATTTGCAAGTGTACACTTGAATCCGTAAATTATTCTGCACATCTTAAATCTATTAACCACAAGAATAAATGTTTGGAACGTGATGTCACTCTTGGTTCTAATGTTCATGAAATATTGTCAGCATTCAATCGAAAAGTGGTTTCCTATCGTTTGATACCTAATAATACAAAAATTGTCAATCTACCTATAAACGACTATAGCAATTTATTAATAGAAAACTTCATTCATGATATACGGAATGAAATCGTGACCATCATAAATAAAAAACTTAAGGATTTTAACGTGCTGAAAGTAAATTTCGAACTTTATGGAAGTTTTCTGAAGCCTGCAGCAGTCTCAGATGATAATGATGGAAAATACAACTTGGAAGTAAAATCTTTTCTGGTTCCCTACCAAGTTGTAGATAAATCTATCAATGTAAACGAAATAATTGAAAATTTAATTGCAAATTTAAAGAAAAAGCTTGAGGAGTTCCAGGTAAGTTAAAACTAGTCTAGTCTAATAGTAATAATAATATTAATAAAACGCTTATACTTGTTTTAAGGAACGTGATAGTGGATATGCACTTCAGGAACTTTTATTTTTGGAAGTCAATTTGGTGAAATACAATCCACTGAAAGCTTCCACCTATGTAAAACTTCCATTGGACATTGAGCGCAAAAAGGCTGTTATTAACGTTAAAAACCAAGATAATAAGTGTTTCATCTGGGCAATTCTTTCCGCACTATATCCCGTCAAATGTCGTAAAAATCATGTATCAAGTTATAGGAAATATCTTTCAAAGCTAAATTTAACAGGTATGACCTTTCCAATGACCTTTTGTAACATTAAATTGTTTGAAAAATTGAATCCTAATGTATGTGTAAATGTTTTTGGACTCGAAAAACAAAAAGAAAAGTCAATAATTGTAGGACCATATTATTTCTCTCAATGTAGAAAATTAAACCATGTTAACTTACTATACATCGAAGAAGAAAATAAACAACATTACTGTTATATTAAAAATTTAAGTCGTCTTATTTCGAAGCAGCTAAGTCGGAGAAAAACTGTTAAATATATTTGTGATGGTTGCTTGCAATATTTTGGTGGTGAAAATCTTTTACCTAATCATATGCAACAGGACTGTGCGAAATGTGTAACCGTTTTACCTTCAGCTGGAAATAATTTTTTAAAATTTAAACAAATAGAAAAGCAAATTAAAGTTCCTTTTGTTATATATGCCGATTTTGAATTTTTGCTAGTTCCAATTCAACAATCTTCAGAATCGTCGATAGATGATACTAAAACAGTATCTACTCACATTCATAAGCCATTTAGTTTTGCCTATTACGTTAAGTGTTGTTATGACGATTCACTTTCGAAATTTTATTCGTTTCGGGGAGAAAATTGTGCAAAAGTTTTCTGTAATATGATTAAAAATGAAGCTTCTCATATATACCATACATACTTAAAAAATATTATTCCTATGAAAGAATTAACTGAAGAGGATTTAGAAAATTTCGCATCGGCAACAAACTGTCATTTATGTAACGGAGATTTAGGTTCAGATAAAATTAAAGATCACTGTCACCTCACCGGCAAATATAGAGGCTGTTGTCATAATTCCTGTAATTTGAAAGTAAAAACCGTTAACTTTATCCCGGTTTTCTTTCACAATTTTAGCAATTATGATTGTCATCTTTTTATACGTGAATTTGCCGCCGAAGATGACGAACCAATGAATGTCATTCCTATGAATAAAGAAAAGTATATTTCATTTACAAAGAAAATTTTAGTCGATAGAAAAAATAATGAAAACAGTTACATAGATTTACGTTTTGTAGATTCTTATCGATTTATGAATCGAAAATTGGAGACACTCGCTGCAAATTTATCAGATGATCAAATTATAGAATTAAGAAACTTTTTTCCAAATGATGAAGAATTTAGATTAATGCGTCAAAAGGGTGTTTTCCCATACAATTATTTAGATACGTTGGAAAAATTAAATAACGATCGTTTACCTTCAAAAATGGATTTTTACGATTCAATGCAAGATACTTCAATTTCTGATGCAGACTATCAAAGAGCAAACGATATTTGGCATAAATTTTCATGTAAAAATTTAGGTGAATACAGTGACCTCTATTTAAAAGTAGACGTAATTTTATTATGCGACGTTTTCGAAAATTTCCGAAATTTATGTTTGAATACATACAAATTAGATCCGGTCCATTTTTATAGTTTACCCGGCTTGTCATGGCAGGCAACCATCGATCCTAATAATGGTAATAATGAAGAAATTTACCATACAGGGAAAACGTTAGCGTTAGAAGTGCAGAAAAGAAGAGATATTTTTAAAGAACCGAAGAAAAGAAGAATAGTAACGGAAAAAGGGAAAAAAAGACAAAGGAAAAGAAACGAGAAAGAATCTTATGCATTGATATCACCACCACTACCATCCTCGGCGCCGCCGCCCACTACAGCTAAAAACGAACAATGTTGCTACCTATTTGATAATATTTATAAAGAATTGGGAATTAAAGATTTGTAGGATTTTTTAAAATAAACAGAAATCTTATTAATATGAGTATTTTATTTCAATTAGTGTTAAGCATACAAAAAAGTCTTACATTAATTCTTGCAAAATATTGAAAACACTTTTATAGTCTTTAGAATAAATTGATGGCAATTTTACAGAATCTGATCTATTTTCATCTTGCCAACCTACTGGCAATCCTTTTTTCGCTTTTTCTAAATTACCAACAAGCCATTGAAAGACTGCTTTCTGTCTACAATTATGCAATGGTTCAAATTTATAAGCCAGTTTGTTGGCTTTCATAATTTGAATTATATAGTACAATAGTTTTGGTTGTGCATAATAAGCAGTTTCTAGTATGATATCATCCAAACATGCTAATACATTTTTATAGTTTTTCTTAATATTACTTATGGGAAATTTTTCTAAATTGCAAGGATTATAATTTGAAAGGAGATCTTGACGGAAAAATATATCATTGGTGCACAAAGTCGTCATTTCCTTCATTTCAGTTAATACACTCACTACATCAAATACACTTAAAAAGTCTAAATCATCTGGAACTGTATTCAAAAAGGATTGTACAAAATCATCGCATATAATTTGACGGTGAAATAACAAATCCAGCAACGATAGAGATGGAAAAGTCTTTGTAATCCATGTGAAGGCTTCGAAGGGCACTTAAAATCCTAATCGCATAAAAATATTTTTGGCTGTCTGTTCATTATTTCGAACAAATGCATAGGAAAGTTCCTTTTTCAAATTATTCACATCGCTATTGTAAATTGCATAAGAGGTTGGATCCATTCTTGTTAGTAGATATTTTTTAATTGTGAAAATAAATAAACTCGTCACTATCGCTGCTACTGCTGCTGCTGCTGCTGCTGCTGTTGTAATTATTATTATTATCAGATGAATCAGTTGTGACCGGATGATTGAAATAGTTACCCAATATTTCTATTTGATCATATGCAGAAACATCAAATTTTTCAAAAATGTTTATTAAACCTTTAGCTTCGAGCGTTTTGCTTTCAATCAGCACACCATTTTCGTAAAACTTTATAGTAATGTAGTAATCAGACATGCTTTCTCGTACCATGGTAAAAATATACTAAAATTCTTTAATAGTTCTATGACAAATTGAAGAGGACTAGGTAGGTGGAGGGGAGATGATTCGACTCGGTGTTTAATTGTTTATATTATTTCCCATTACCTATTAATAAATATTAATAAAGTGGAAAAATAATATTTTTATTCATTATCTATACACATCTACATATAGTCTTTTAGTAACCAACTTCTTAGAACAAAAACGTTTTCTAATGCACAATTATAGTTTGAATTTTGATAGTGGTAGTGGTGGTAGGTGCATAGTGATGTAGTAGTTGTAGCGACGACTTTATAATCTGCAATAAGTTTTGTTAGAGATGGACATTTTAAATCCTCCAAGTTTATAATGTTCTGCAGATAGGGAAATTCTTTTGATAACCATCTTCGTTTCTCCAAGCCTTTGACATAAATAGTAGTACAATCATTTAAAATTTTCCCTATTTCACCTATTGTCTCGTAATAACTGTGCAATCCAAAATTCCATTCGATTCCATGATAATTTCTAGTAAGCCATCCATTCTGACTTCTGTAACGGGCTGCAAGTTGCGACCAAGGAAATGGTGGCGATAATAAATACCATGCAATTTTTTCTTCATTGCTAATTTTACTGAAAGCAACTTCCTTAAATATGAAGGTATTACCCGCTGCCTTAAATCCTTGCACATCCACTATGAATTTCATCTTTGTAATATACCTACTTATAGTTACAATACTTGAACAATGTTGTTGGATGGATTGTAGCGAACCATACGATCATGTAGAATTAAGCAATATGCAGCTGTATTTGCTGGAATTGCTTCATTAGTTTCAAAATCTAGACGTACATCTATAGCGCCCGCCTTCACAATTTCGCTTTGATGTGTACAATCGATTACAAATAAGGGAGCAATTTTCTTAAAATCTGATGGTTTCATTACCGGCTCGCTAACCGTTCCGTAATAAGACTGTTGAAATTGAGCGTACATTTCATATAATATAGAAAATTTATTATTCTTAAAATCAAGATGAAGGTTATCGTAAGGATACATAGAAGAGCCCAAATGTAATTTAATATTATTAAGTTCGCAATGATCAAAGTGGGCTTTATTTTTTTCAGGTTTATTATTTCTATCTGTTTGAAATGCAACTATCACGAAACGAGGTTTTTCAAGTTGTGACGTAGTTTTCACAGCCCATGTGTGATTATTTGTTTGAGGCAATAAAGGATACTCATGCAACTCCCAACTACGGAAATTAATTTCCATTTGTTGATTTCTTTGCAAATATTTTAAAAGTTTAAGACGTTCTACATCTGCTACAGATATGTGTGGAATTTTCCAAGAAATTTTATTTATATCTACTTTTAAAGTTTCACCTGCAGTTGTATTTATTATAGCGTTTGTATCGATACTACTTCTTATTAAAATAAGTTCTTGTTTTATGTTGAGAAGAATTTTTCGAAAATCTTCCGCAAAACCTAAAAGCATACGTAGTGGGATGCATACGTTAAAATTTCCATTTTGATCTATTGCCGAAAATGTATCATCATTGGGAGCCCAACCAGCATTCTGAAGACGCAAGCTCTCGTTTACGTTGTAAGAAACATAACCTTTTATGAGACTTTCTATATTTGCTGCTTTTTGCAAGATTCTATCTTTGTTTGGCCCTGCATTCTGGAAGTACCTGGACGCTGGCATTATGTTGAATAGTTTCCCTTCCTTTACTGATAATATGGGCTCTAGAATTTTGATGTACTTGTTCCTTGAATGCCCTTCAAGGTTTTCATCAAGTTTGAAAGTACTGTGGGAATATGTTTCTGATGTTTCCACAGAGCACTTGATGTTTGTTATGTTTGAACTATAACATTTTACCTTCTCTTTGGACAAAATAGGCTTCTCAACTTGATTAGTCAAGAAATGCAACATCCCATCCATTGTTTTCTTTCCTTCCCTGAACAATTTGTCATCTATCTCTATGATTTCGTTGTCCTTGGTTGTGTAAAAGGGAACTTTGTTTGGGCCATCAATCAACAGAGATATTGGAACAGTTACTTTAAAGATGTTGCACTCCCAGCTCTTCACACAAGTATGGAATAAATTGAACATGTACCTTGCTCCAAAATATTTAAGCTGTTTCGGGCCCCTCTCAACTGATTCTGTGTCATCAAAGCATTTATTAGCCCAGCTGCCATAGCAATTTCCTTCAGGGACACACTCTTCACCGGTAGGGTATTTCATTCCTTCTTTTATCCATCCCCTAAGAATATTAGTGTCTGGGGTCTTGTCTTCCATTGTTTCTTTGCATCCAGTATTAGGGTCAATCCACCCACCATCGTAACAGTAAATCTTCAGTACCCTTCTCTTGGCAATACCGACCGTCACAAACTCTGGATAGGTGATTAATTCTGCTTTATTTTCGGACACTTGTGCGGTTATTGTTTGTATTCCTGACCTTTTTCCAGGATTTCGAACACGATCAACAGTTTTACCACCGATTTCGTAACGAATTTCGTCGAAAAGATGTGCAATTCCATTATTTATAAATTTGGCAGTTGCTGAAGGTGTACCATCAGTTTTTAGCAATTTTCCTTCAACATATAATACACTATCCCATGGTAAAGTGTAGAAATCTTCGTTTTCAATTGGAATGCGGATTTCATCATTATTTTTAAACGTTGTATTTGTATACGGTTGATGAGTATGTTTTTCCGCATTGGTTATAGATAAATAAAATAATGCACGTTCGGTAACATTCAAGATTTCAGAATGCATGATGGTTTTAACTTCTTAACTTGATATCCTAAACTTTTTAAAAAGCGCGCGTTTGAAGGTGTTAATCGCTTCACTTCTTCTTTTGCACTGAACGATTGTGATAATGTTGGTTTCCTATAAATCTCCTTACGTTTGTTAAAATTTTTATAACGGCAAACCATTATGGTTTAATACCTATTAGACAGACAGAGAGAGACGTTTCAAATGAAGTCTTACTGTAACGGTCTCTCCACGAAAATTAACCAACTCACCGTCTTGATCAACTATTTTAATGACTATTGAATCAATAATTCTCGAATTTATAGGCAAATAAATAACGTTGGTTGGATTTTCCACTATTTTGTAGCCTGGCGGAACGTTTGGGAAAAGTTGATGAATAAAATGAGCTTCTTCGTTATTTCTATATGAACCGGAAACAAGGTTGCAATGGATGCATATAGCGTTTACTTTAAAAATATTTACAGGATAATCAGACACTTCATGACTATTAGCTTTAATAATTCTCGGTTTAAATCCTAACAGTCGTCCGATTGAATCCGTTTTTGTGAAATCAACTTGCTCTGTACACTTAATTTCCGAAAGTAAAGTGTTGTTGTTGCCAGTTATATTAAGAAATATAATATCTTTACCTTTTGCTCTCGGATCGCCCAATTGAAGACGTAGATAACGATTTATGTCGTCAAGCTTATACGATCCTTCCGGTATGGTTATTACTCTATTCCCAACATAAAATTTGTTGTTACTTTGATCTATATTTGGAATAGAATTGTACGTTTCAAAATTAACGAGTCCTAAAGAATACTCAAAATTGTCATCCAAAACAATTGGTGGACTAATATTAGCTTGCAATATTGATTTGTCTCCGGTTAAATTAAACATGTACATGTTGATAGTCTGTTAACGTTAGATTAAATGGAACTATTATCGTCTGCGCTAACGTTTTAAAAGTGAAAGGGTGGTGTGATATTATATAGAAATTGTAATACTAGATGACCACAGTTGAATGAGTTGTACATCTGTTTGCGATCATAATTATAAAAGATTTTGCATGGTTGAGAAGAATTTAAGTATTTCACAACTTCCGAAGGTGGTCGCAAATTTCCGAAGCTGTCGAAATAAACTGCATTGCCGTTTTTAATTTTGTATGCTGTCCAATGCGTACCCATGCCCGTTTTCTTATCATGATTTACAATTCCACATTCGATGGTGCGCACTTTTTTAGGTAAACTGTCACGCATAAATATTCCGCGAAAGTGAGGAATTGGAAGCATTTTAACATATTTATGTAAATTTTCATCGGTTAGTGCTCGTTGTGGCAGACTTAGAGAGGTTTTTTTTTTTTTTTGATAAGGTAAATAAAGTCCCAAACCTTTTTTATAAGGTTTCAAGAAAAGACCTTTTCCAAGAGCAATTTTTTCCATAGCCTTATTGTGTCGTTCAGATTCGCTAAGACTTCTTTGGGCTGCTTTAACATCATTAACCGCTTTCGCGATTCCGGCTGCTCCTCCGGACAAAGCACCTAAAGCTGATAATCCAGCGAAAAGTGGTATTAATGGAAGAAATCCACCGCTTTTTGGAACCGGTATTATCCTGGGAGAATCGGTCTGATTTGCATTTTTTAACTGTGACATTGCTAATCGTGCTGCTCGAATGACATTTTCTGGCTTTTTCTGTTTTAGAACATTCGTCGCTTTTCTTATAAATTTTCGAAAACTTATTCTTCCACCCTTTCTTTTTTTCATAGAACTACTAGTTCGTTTTCTTCTTTGTTGTTGTTGTTGTTGTTGTTGAACTCCCATACCCAACTTTGTTTTTACATTCATAGCGGTTGCAACTGCTCGAGCAGCTAAACGTTCTCCAATGCTTGCATCCGATGAATGAACTCGTCTAAGTGCTGCTCTAGCTAAAATACTATCTGCTTTATGTCTTTGTTCTAGATTTTTAAAATTAGAGTATGCAATATCATGAGCTATGCAGGATTCATCTAAAGGATTTATTCCTTTGTCCCCTCTTTCCAACCTCTCGTTATATGAAATTCGAATGGTAAAGAATTAATTAGTTTATTAAGTAAACCATTGCCTCGTTGCACTTCTTTCCGCATTGCTCTCTCTTATTCAAAGTTTTTTTCGAAATAAACCAATTCATGCCGAGCTATCAGCTTATAAAATAGAAAAACAGTAACCATATTTTTCATTAGATTATTGACATGCGAATAGTTCAACAAAAAGCTGTGCTGCCTATTATTAACCGTGATTTTAACGATGTACCAAAGGCAAATCGACATGGACCCCTACTACCGTCAACAATACGATCAATCGTTACAGGTCCTTCCAATTGTGGAAAGACGAATGTTATAATTTCACTTTTAGAACATCCCAATGGTCTCCGATTCGAGAATGTTTACGTATACTCTAAATCGCTAACTCAACCAAAATATGAATACTTAGACGAGCTTTTTAAGACAATAAAAGGCATTGGCTATTACCCTTACAAAGATTCTGAGAATATTATTTCTCCATCAAATGCGAAATCTAATTCAATATTTATATTTGACGATGTTGCTTGCGAAAATCAGAATGTAATCAGAGATTATTTTAGTATGGGACGTCATTACAACGTCGATTGTTTTTATCTTTGTCAAACATATACTCATATTCCAAAACATCTAATACGCGACAATGCAAATCTAATTATATTATTCAAACAGGATGAGCTAAATCTTAAGCATGTCAATACTGACATGCCATTTGAAATGTTTAAAACCATTTGCAAAGTTTGTTGGGATGACAAATATGGGTTTATAAGTATTTATAAAGATAGTGATGTTAAAAACGGTCGATACCGTAAAGGTTTTGATCAATATATATATTTATAACCATTGCGATTTACCTCTGAGTAATATAAAAGCAGTAAACGAGTGAGGATCATATATTATCACTGTAATGGACTCGAAAATTAAACAGGAGCTTGTAAAGGTAAAGAAAGATGTAAAATGAAAATTGCAAGCTTTAAAAGAGGGTGCGATAGAGGAAGAAGATATATTGCGGAAATCCTATAAACCTTTGGTGGAACCTTTAATGCAATTAAAAGAAGAAATACAATTTTCTAAACCGAAAATTAAGCAAGAAATTAAAAAGGAAGAAGAAGAAGATGTTGAGAAATCGTTCGTAGCACCAGATTTATTCTCACCTACATCATCATCGTCATTACCAACCTCATTAAATACCTCGGTAAAAGATTCCGATCTTTCTACAATGCTTCCACTGAATGACGAGGAAGAAGATAGAATATTTGATTACACTAAACAGGAAATACAGAAAACCGTAAACCATCCTGCTTTTAAAGATATATTAGATGATTATGAAGAATTACCGAGATATTATATTGAAGGAGTATTAAGCGATACTGAAGGAGAATATGACAATAGAAATGATGTTCGATACGATTGGCTTCAGAACAAATTATATATTGGTGATGAAGAAATGAAGGTGGTCGGTAAAAATCTAGAAATAATGGGACGTAAATTTGTCGGAACGCCTGGACTATATGAGTTACTTTTCAAAAAGAATCCTGTCGGAGATAAGCAAAAAGATAGAGATGTCAATAGGGAAATAATGCAGCTCGTTCGATTAGATAACCCTCAAACTTATATAACATCTTTAAATCATGATACTAAAGGAGTTTTTGATACACAATATGGTGTAAGATTTAATCCAGAGAGACAAAAATTTTTTATCGGAGATTCCGAAATAAAGTTTGGAACTAACAAAATAACCGTAAAAAATGTAAGGTATACACTATCCCGAGGATTATTGGAGCTTTTGTTTAAAAAGGAGCCTAGTGGTTATAAGGAATCTGATTTGGCGAAATATAATGATATAGTATATAGAACAAATGCTCATAAAATTGGCTACAAGAGTATCGCTCCAATAGCTGGAAACAAAGGAAAAAAGTATCAGCTAATCAAGAAACTCATGATCGGACCTCTATTTCCTTCCGCTGCTGCCAATGTCATAGCAGCTACTTCGACTCCAGTTAAAAATCCTTTGGGTAAAGGTCTATGGATGAATTTAAACGATAAACCTCTAGAATATGTATATTTTAATGATGTTAACGAATTATGTGATCGTTTAAAATTACTCATTTCATCTCAATCTGCAGGAAATACCAACCATACCAATGAAATCACATCTATTGTCGAAGAACTTCGAGAGTGTGGTATAATAGAATAAATAATTTATATTCTCACTTAGTTTCAATATGGTTGTTGATAAATTCGGTCGAGCATTGTCGGGGGGTTCTAAACGAAAGTTTGAAACGATAGATAAATTCTTGATTGAAAATAATAAGTTATTCGCTCGAGTTAAAACGAGCGAAGACGACGACGACGACGACAACGATGATGGGGAACAGATTGAAGATGAGATTGATAATAAAGACAAAGTTACTAAGACCCAAATTAGACTAGAATGTGAAAAAGTCAAAAAGGATGCAATGTCCGAAGGAGATAAAAAACGTGAAATTCTCCGAAACGAATTATTAGGACTAATACACTCTCTCAAGGCTAACATTGACTCACTAAACATTAATTTTCGTTTAAATCTTGGTCCGGGTATTGGCTTGGTCAAGATATCAGCCACTTGTTCACCTGTAGGCAAATATTGGACTTTTATAGTTTTAAGTTCTACCTGTTCACGTAAAAAATGATATTTTATATCTATATGTTTTGAACGTTTATGAGAGCTAGGATTTTGTGCAATGTTAATACAGCCAGTATTGTCTTCATAGATTAGTTATAATAGGTTCTGACATATCTAATGCAAAACTACTTAACAATGATTTAAGCCATAAAGCTTCTTTCACACCTTCAAACAGGGCCATGTACTCTGCCTCTGTTGTAGAAGCCGCAACTGAGTTTTGCCTTTTTGTTCCCCAACAAATAGAACAATTTTCAAATAACTGAAAAACAACCGGTAGTACTTTTCCGGTCTATTTGATCACCACCCCAATCAGAGTCAACATAACCAACAAGTATTCTATCATAATGTTTTCGGATATATGTCAATTTAAAATTAATAGAACCTTTAACATATCTAAGCACCCTTTTTAAATTTTTTCCATACTTCATTATTATTTTTATTTTGATAACGGCTCAGTAAATTAACTGTTATACTTAAATCTGGCCGTGTGCACATCGTTGCGTACATTAGACAACCTATTAGTTGCCTAGAAGGAGCTTCAGAAGTTCCTTCTAAATTCAGAGCATCAAAATCAAGAACTGTAGGTAATGGAGCAATTACAGGTTTACATTCATTCATGTTAAATTTATTTAATACAGTTTTTAAATATTCACTCTGATCTAGTACAATACTGTTAGCCGTTCTTGAAATTCTAATTCCTAGAAAAAGACGAATTTCTCCCAAGTCAACCATTCGAAACCTTAGCATCAAATACTTTTTAAAATCTAATAGTGTTTGCTTATTTCCTGTAAAAATACATATATCATCTACATACAATACAACGTAAATATTGTATGTGAAAATAAATGACAATATGTACTCACATTACTAATAACATGATATTTATTTCTTCCTTAAAAGCTTCTGTTGAGCGGCGTATTTCTTCGCTGCGTACTGTTTCACTGGATCCGTTGATGTGCCACTTTTCTGTTTTCCTTTCAAAATGTTGTTTATGGTGCGAATCTAAACCAAAAAGGTGAAACTTGCAAATGTAACGAATTAAAAACTCCATCAGATCATGGTCCTTACAGTGAAATACCGTCTTATTGCGAAAGGTTTGTTTTAGGATGGCCCTCATTATTCGTGTTACATTCAGTTGATCACATACTTGAGGTAAAACATTCTGCAGAATATAAACCGACTCTTGAAAGAACGTATTGAATAGTGTAGACGGCGACATAAGGGCATTAACTGAGTAAGCTCTTGCTTTAATTACAAAATACTCGCTGTGATTTCGATCACCTCCCAGAAGGTCCAATCTGCACTGTTTACAAGACTTAACTTTTGCTAACACTTTTTTGGCCACAAAACCGGCTACATAAGTAAGTTTTTCTCTATGTAACAACGTCGTTTGGTTTGGTCTGTATTCCGGTATTGAGATAGCAGGGAATGGAATTGCCTTAGGTGGTGTTGCCGGTGGCCACGACAAAAACGCTTTTAAGTCATCAAGTGCCTTCAAATCGTCCACTTCACAGTTGAACGACTTGGAACGATTAGCAAAAAAATTGGAAATAATCAGCGCCTTAAAAGAACTTACGAAAGCAACTGCATTTGGGTTCACATTACGTACTCCGTGACTCCGTATGCAACCAAAAAAGTTTTCCAAGCAATCTTGGTTCAAATTGCGAGGACAAAGAAACGACAATCCCTCTTTCCGTAGATCGTTCCACAGATACGAAAACCCTTGGAGAGTATGTATCCAGTTTCGTATGGTTGGTGGAACAATTTTGCTTACTGATTCTGGTGGCATGTGATCTGGAGCAAGATTTGCCAATACGCGCATCATATTCGCTACGCTCCTGCTGAACACTTGAGCGGCCATAGACACTTTCATTTTACGCGTATTATTGAGATGTTCCTGTGTCAACTTGGAACATACTTTGTACTGAGCGTCATATGCGGCATCCAAATTGTACAATAAGCGGAGGTGATCCCACTTGGCAACTTCTGTACGTTCGTTATGCCACTGGAAACGAACATCGTTGGCGAAGAAGTTATTACGTACACCTGTTAAGAAAATAACGAGTTACATTTTCGAAAAAAAAATTACATGTTTTCGTTGAGGTCCCTATTACATAATATAAATTTCAATTAAGAAAATAAAGTATATAAATAGGTGCCTTTTAAGAGGTGAGGAGGATCGTACAATGGCACAACTTCCTTTCCTCCTATCAACACTCCGAAAAGTTTGTTCTCTTCACCTTTTCGAGCGAAGTATTCGTGGGTTTGTCGATACAAAACTTTAATGGCTGCGGCGTTAGCTGTACCTTGATCGCAAATAAGGGCTTATACGACCAATCCGGCACGTTGGGAAGCAAGTACAACGTCAGGTATGGTACGTACTAACACATCCGTTTTCATGCCACCTTCGTTAAAGTAGTATGTCAAGGGTTGCTTCCATTTGCCGCAAATCCCGCGCGCCATAAATACCATCACTTTATCAGCAATAACCTTTATTCTTTCATTAGCGCCGCCATTATCTTGGAATCCATTGCACATCATTTGGCCCTGAAAAGGGCCGATTTTTTAAGAAAGCAAGCGTTAAGTGCCCAGTGCATCTTCATCTGTTAAATCAGAGCTGTCGGTGTCTGAAAAATCAGATGATTCGTCATCGTCATTCCTCAAATTTATGATCAGGTCATCAATTACTAAATCAACTGCCGGGTCTTCAGCGGCATACTGATTTTCAGTTTTTACGACATGGTCACACAATCTTTTCCATGATTGTTCGGTAAATGACGTAAAAAACTGTTTACAATATGCCTCAACGTCGTCTAATTTAAAACTAACGTTTCGATCGGCAACAAATCGCTTCAAATTGGACCAAACGTTTTCAATAGGATTCAAATCCGGGTGGTAAGGTGGCAGCCTACAGATATCATGTCCCGCTGACCTAACAATGTCATCGACTTCGTACGTTTTGTACCTTGGCCTGTGCATCTTTATCAAATAATAAAGATCCGGCTTTAAGGCTCTTTCATTAAACGGTATGTTGTTTCGAGGTTGCAGCCAACTCTTCATTTCCGCGTTTAAGGCGTTCGAAGAAGGAACCTTTTCCTTTTGCACGTTGTGGTACGGTGCATTGTCAATTACCAACACCGAATGGGGCGGTAAATTGGGAATAAGCTTCTCTTGAAGCCATTTTTTATAGTTTTTATAGTTCGTGTCGTCATGGTAGTCTCCCGATTTCATGCCAGATTTAAATATTAAATCGGCATTTTTAATGAAGCCCATGGTTCCACCCGCATGAACGAACTATAATTAGTCTTCTTCCCTTTCCAATGGGCTGCAGTAGTCCCGTTTTGTCGACATCGTTCCAAGAGCTTTTGTGGACATGATTGGAGTGAATGTACGTTTCATCCATGTAAACAATAGGACGACCTTCTTCGCGGAAAGTTTTCATTTTTCTTAAGAAAACTATTCTTAAGTGCCGAATCTCGTGCCTTTCCACCAGTATTTTTAGGTTGGTTTTGCTTTTAGTCCATTTAAATCCTATTTTATGCAGAACCTTCCATATTGTTGAAGTTGAGCATTCATATCCCGTTGCTTCTTTATATTTATGGTGTATCCTTTTCAGGGTTGGAACCATTTTATCGGTTATGTAGAAGTTGTGAATGATTCTACGCAGAAGGTCTTGATCGAATTCATCCAAACTTGATTTTGGACAGGATTTCTGGAATTGTCTTGGTTTGTTGAACGAAGCCTGCTCCCCTTCCTCAACTTTCTTCTTTTTAGATGATATACGTTGAATATTTTTAAGACTATATCCCGTTGCGGCTGCAACACGTTCGTGGACTTTATTAAACGGAATAATAAAGTCCTTTTGGTCCCTTTCTGCTTCAAAAAATTGCAAAACGTTTGCAATTACTTCTTTGCACTGGACATTTAACGCTTGTTTTCGACTCTCACTACTATTCATGTTGGAACAAAACTTTCGGCAGGTACTGTACGTAAGACTATGTTTAATCAACAAGAGCCGATGGTATAATGAGCATAGACAACCTCCTTTATCCCCACCTGCGATTTTGCTAATGCGCATCTAAGACATTGGAAGGGGCAACCGCCTAAAGAAAATAAATGAAGAGTAGGAACCACGTTTTTGGAGCATTCTTAATTAAAATTACAAACATTTAGTAATTGTATCGTATATACAATATGCAAGAAGGTTACATCGGCGGGAGAGTTGTTAAATTAGGTAATTTCAATTTTTTATTTCCTTACCAAGGGATCTTTGGGAAATCTATGCATGGGGCAGTTCTTATTGGAATTGGGACAGCCCTGCACACAACACCAAAACACCATTTTCACTGTAAACGGTACAATGTACCTATGCACGCACAAAAACTGTAATAACACTATTTCGCACTTGTACCTACACTTCACACAACCACAACCGTTGTAAACGCACCACTTATAAATCACACTTCACTTGTAACTGACCACCAACTTAATATCTAATAGATAATTTGACAATAAGTAAAACAAGCGTGTTTACAAAAAAAGTTGGACAATACAATGATCAAAATCTACTTATATTCACAACTATTAGATGTTATATATCTACCTACACAATAAAACCTACCTACCTACCTACCTCATTAACAGGTGAAAACAAATTAATCTTACCTATACTATCTAAAATACAAATTGTAACAGATTTGGCACTACTTACGTAGGTATTGCAACAAACTAAACAATAAAATAGGTCCTTCACTAAATTACCTATGCACTTATAAAATTCGACAGGTTTTTGACATATTTAGCCTCGCCCACTAAAATGTGTCAACTAAAAACCGTTGACTCTTATGCCATTGTAACACTTTCAACCATGAAAAAATTAATTTTGTCCCCCACTCCCTTCTCCCTTTTTTTGTCTATTTTTTGTGTCGAAGTTTCCCCGTAACTTCGACACCTTATGTATTTTAGCGAATTGTCGAACTAGAAAAGCTCTTGGGTAACTTCGACACCAAAAAACATAAAATCAGATTAATTTTACATAGTTTTGTCATATTTTAAAGTTTAAAAGTATTAGCTAAGCCTAGGTAATAAAAGACCATAATGTTATAAAACGATTTTATAAAAATAAAAACGTTTGGTTTCAAGACACATTTGGTAAAAAACAAATCACATTCTTTAAAAAATAAAAAAAGGAAGATTCTCAAAAAAAAATAAAAACGTAAACAAAGTAAAACATAATAATACTAATTATTAGAAAGGCTTTAGTCATCATCATCGCAAACAGGACATTCGTAATTCGCTCGTTTTGAACCATTATTACAATTTCCACAAACCCATTTGTTGCATGTTACGCACTTAATACAAGCCTTTCGATTGGAGTACTCAGAAAAATCTATCAAGCAAATTGAGCACGAGGCACAGGAACGACATTCATATTGGGGGTCATTCGAACCAAGATTACAACTGCCACAGACCCACTTTAAGCAGGAGACGCAACATATCCAATCATTTTTTCCAGTGTAATTATTATAACTGCAATTGCATAGTGAGCAGTAAGAGTCAGTATTGCTACCAATATTTTTGCCTGTTAGACCACGTGACGTTGAGGGTACTGGCGCCGCGGTGGTTACGTCACGGTTAAAGCAGGTTGTCATTGATTTTTTCTTCTTTGAATTGGCTTTGGCAACAGCCTTTTTAGACAACTTTGGTGGTAAAACATCATGTTCTTCGGTGTCTGAAGAAATGGGTAACTCAGTAGCTGCTTCACCTGGTAAAACATCAAGCTTTTGGGCAACTGCAGATTTGGGGGCCATCGTAGCCGGTTTCATTTTCATTTGTTCACCCGGTCTTATATAAAACTTTCTTTCCCCTTTTACGAACTGCAGTATCATTTTTGTTACCACGAGATTCCTTCAGAAACTCCAGTAGACTTTCATCCAAAGACCTTTCCGAATTTGACTGTGTCGTTGGAAGCTTTGCCAAAACGGTTTCAGGGTTAAAAGTTATGTGTACCCATAACCGGTTTAACAGCGATGAGAACTGCTCCTTCGGGATGGACCCTTTTCGACGCGATTCCTTTCTCCAGCCATCTAAAATCTCCCTACACTTTCTTTTCATCGGAGCAAAAAAACTGACATCCAGCGGTTGTATTGTTGGTTTTTAACAATTTTATTTTTGTTATGGAATACAACATTACAACTCGATGGTCAGGACTAAAGTGTCCTCAATTTTCTTGTTTCAAGCTTACCAAATTGTTCAATGCCAATAATGTTTACAAAATACTTCCGCCGTACTGGCGACATGATTTAATAATATGTCTAATCTAAACAGCTTTCGCAGTAATCGTAACAATAACAGTTGTTCTTAATTGTTTATTTTTCACTTATTATCGTGAGCCATATAGTTCATAACAGTTGCATTAAGTGTGTAGAATTTGCCGGGAGAGGAGTCATGTAGATGTTCTCTATAGCAGCTTCCACAACGCGTGGTGAAAAGTGCGAGGCGAGGTTATCCCCTATTACAATTTTCAATTCCTCTGGGGTGTTATTTTCTTGTTTGGTGTAAGGAAGCAATATTTCAAAAAACCATTTTTCGAAAGTCACCATATCAAACCAGCCGCTTAATGTTGATTTATACACGTCCCTTTAGGCCCCCCAATCGTCCAGTTTTCGTAAAGATGTTGCGCCTTATAGACAACCATCGGTGGTAGCAAGTCACCTTTTGCTGTGCCGCAAATCATCACACTTATCGAAGTTCTCGAGTGTTCCTGAACCCTTTCTATTCGCTTAGTTCCTCTGGGAACTAAAACTTTCTTGGCCCCGGGATCATCTGTGAAGTTTGCCTCATCATAATTGTAGACATTTTGCGGTAGAGCGTTTTGTAATTGATCTTTAATGTTATTAAAAAATTCGGTTATTTGTGGTGCACCAACCGCAGCGCGCTAGCGTTTAATATTGGTTGCTAAGCGAGTGCTTAAGTTCCTTGTTGCAAAGCAATGTACAAAGTCTTCTCCAGGTTGATTATTCTTCCATCATGGAACCTCTCTACCCTGTTTAGTCATAATTTTTGAAAAAAACCTGTCGAACATCTGCTTGCGTCAACGGGAAACCCCAGTCGCTCACTGTCCGGAGAGATTTTGCTATCAACGCTTCTTCCTCTTGAGTCAGCACAGTAGGACGACCTGGCTTTAAGGGATGTTTCTGGTGCATTTTTTCCAACAAAGTTGTCCTCGGGACCTTGAACTTTTTGCTTGCAGCCAACTGGGACATCCCTTGCTTTACAGCTTCCACAGCTTTGGCCATCGTTTCTGGAGCATAATTTTGATAACGCCTACCCCGCACCTTCTTTACATATGTGCGCGGCATCTTACTATAGTTAGGTACCTACCTATCTACCTAGATCAATCTGGCAAAGAAGAGAAACCGTGAAGCAACTGAAAAAAATGATACAAAAAAAAAAAACACACACAGAAAGGGCAAAATTATAGTAGGTGTCGAAGTTTACCCGGATGTCGAAGTTCCCCCGGTTTACGGTACCTTTCTATAAGAGATACGCTAAAAGTACCTACGACCAAACTACTGAAACGATTAAGAAAATTCAATTTTAAACCAAGAAATAAGTAATTCACTGTAAAAAGAAGACACGAAATTAGGAGACAAGTTGCCACTGAAACGGCACTCTTAAGCCGGTATTACACCAAGGCAACATGTAGCATGCAACCGTCTTTCAGAATGTCGCCAGTCGCACAAACCAATTTATTGCGACTTAAGTAGCAAACGATGAACCATTTATATCAACGCAACTAGTTGCCTTCAACATTCAGTACTACAATATTTACCATGTCGGATACAATAATTGCAGCTGCGGCCTATCTCGTTTTGGCCCAACAAGTAAAAAAGCGAAAAAAACGAAGGTGGTGGAATAGACAATTGTTTGCACGACGGAACCTATTCCAAGAAAGTTTTTGGTCTCAGTTGACTATTTATTAACGAAACTAGCTCCTTATATATCAAAACAAGATACAAACTATCGCAACAGTATCCCTGCGTCAGTAAGATTATTCATAACTTTAAGGTTTCTGGCTAGTGGCGACTCATATAGGTCATTAACCTTTTTCTGTTATTCTTAAAATCGCTTAACTTGTGATTCCAAAGTATTTCATTAGTTCGGTAATCTTCTATAACTATTACAGTTTTTTCGTTTGACCATTCCATCACTACACCAAAAATACTCGAAAATATACTGGAAAAAACGTTCGAGATAGCACAAATAGTTGCCTATTTTTCCACTTATTGTGGATCGACAGCAACAGGTCGCAACGAGCAAAATTTTGTAGCATGCGTCATAGGCAATATTTAGCAACATGTACCATGCGACGTCATCGCACTCTACATGTTGCTAATTGTTGCCTTGGTGTAATACCGGCAGTAGTGTAAGATGACCGGTTCTAATTCAGAGGAGGAAAGGTTACTTAAGGTCAAATTGACGGAAGGTCATTGACTTTAAACTTGTGTGTATGTAGTGGTCGAATGCTTCACAATGAATTGAAACATATGTACATGTATCGGTAATGTGAAACTAAATACGTCTGCAGTCGTCTGAAGTTTACGATTTTTATGACGGAAAGTTTTAAATACGTCTACAGCCGTTGAAGTGTCATTGCAATGTTATTAGAGGAATGATGTTAGGTATTTAGTTACACTTACACTGATTAATGCAATTGCAATTTTACGTGATTCATGTAGATATTGTGATGTGGAAGGATGGGAAAGAAGTGCAGTTGTAAGCAGGTAGACAATCGTTAAAGTAGTGAAAAGGAAGAGAAGGCAGAAGTAGTTGAGAAGATTGGTTTGAGAATGGATGTAAGAAGCAGTAATAAAGGTAGTAGTATCGATGAAGTTTGTGGTGGTACAAAAGAAGTAGAGTATTGGAATAATGCGGACCACATGGAAGGATTGAATGATGCGCAGCGTAACACTGTGTTACATAGAGGAGATTACGTAGACACAGAGGAGTATACTGTAAATAAAGCAAATAAGTATGTAAGTGATGTGAGCTCAATGAAAGGGTGGAACATAGCTCGAAAACTCTTCAAATGTGAAACGAACTTCTCAGCATGTTCTGCGTACGTGCTGTACTGTGATAGGAATAATCTTCGCTACCTACCAATGTGTTGGAGCTGTCGATATGCGGGAAGTAATGGAGGAATTGTGTCATTATATACACGAGTTCCGAATTTATGGATGTTGGAAGTGTATATCCATGACGAAGTTCACATTCATTGCGGATGGTGTGGTGAGATGTGTAGGTACGAGTTTGTTTGCAGTGAGAACCACCGTATCACAAATAAGACCGTATTTGAAAAATGATATGTAATAGAAATAAGTAATAATCTTGGTTATGTAGAAGGAGCGTAGAACGTGTACATGTATATATTTGTGTTAAGAAATAATAGCCTTGTCGACATGGGAAATTCCAGCGCTCACCTTCTGCTGCGCAGCGCGCCTTCCTTCACAAGCGGACGTCAAATACGCCATCTTTTCCACCACTTTCGGAATTATCCCAAAGGCGCTTTCCAGACTATCTATGTCCTGCGATAGAGTCGTCTGAGAAGGCGTCGTTGGGGTTTCTGGAAGTGGAGAAACAGGCGATGGAATCGGCGTAAGCGTCGGAAGTGGAGAACCGCAGTCACTTGACACCGAAGCAGCACTTGTCATCGTCGTCGCCGTTGTCCAGGTACACGTCGTTGCCGCCGCCGTGGACGTGGACAACGGCGTCGGTACCGTCTCCGTCCTGGTAGTCGTTCGCGTGGTGGTTGAGGTGGTGGGCGACGTAATCGAAGGCAGCCTCCTTTTCATCATCCCCAGACTCTTCCGTCCACCAGCAGAAGATGTTCGTGGCGCCGATGCTACAGCTATCGCCGCCATTGTGGTCACGGCGACCACAAACTCGCACTGTAAAACAAAATTATTAATTAACAATTAAACAATTACTTCAACAATATTAATTAATACTTACACCACTTGATCTTGATTTTCCGTACCGGCTTTTAGGTACGGCTGGTTTTCTTTCTGGTTTATTTTCTTTAACCATTTTTATTTTATTATTAATTTTTTATATTTATTGGAACGTCTTCGCAGTACGAGAGTCGAGAGAAGAATGAGACGACGCTCCGCTTGCTACCTTCCCTCAACACTTCTTGCATATTCCTATTTGCTGAATAAGCAATGGTTCACACGCTCGATGAGCCATGTATCAGAACTTTTATGTATGTGTGAGATGATACCAAACACCCATATCTATCCATAGGTTTATGACATTACTAAACATGTAACCTATTTCTATTTGCTGAATAAGCAATGGTCACACGCTAGATGAGCCATGTATCAGAACTTTTATGTATGTATGAGATGATACCAAACACCATGTCTATCCGTAGGTTCATGACATTACTAAACATATAACCTATTTCTATTTGCTGAATAAGCAATGGTTCACACCCTACATGAGCCATGTATCAGAACTTTTATGTATGTGCTGCTGGTATACAGGTGTTAATCAGAAAGTATCCACACCTCACCGTAATTTACATTATCATTTATAGCTCAAACAACTTCTCTTTCTAGTTTTTCCTTCTTCGCACAAACACTTGTACTGATCTTAACGTTTTTTGACCCAAATTATTTTAGGACCTTTTCTAGTGTATCCTCAGAAGCTGTTTTTTTAACATAATTTATTTATTTTTTTGCTATATTTGTTAATTAAAGAAATAAAAGAGAATATAAATTATAAATATAAAGATTTTATTTATTTTTATACAATACAGTTATATTTAAAAAAAACAATACAGCTATAGTATTAAAAACAAATTCAGTTAAATGTTTTAATATAAACGGTTGGCCCGTGGTCCTCAGCAAACACGACGAGTGTCCCCTGGAAGGAGCTCCACGAGAGCTGGATCTCCAGGTGCTGGCACAACTCTGCGAAGGGCCTACCGTCAGTAACCTTCCAAATTGTGAAGTTGCCTTGTGGTGCCAGTGAAGTTCATATTCTCCACCCTTACATTCATCTCCGTTGGCACGGAGCCATGGAATATTGCCGTATATTGAACCATCTTTATTATTTACTTATTGTTGTACTACCTTACGACAGTGTTAGCGATCTGTGCTGAACGTTTTTTTTTTTTTTTTTTTATCCTCAACAAAAATAATTAACAAGCCTTACCGGCTATTTTAATGATCATTCCCGGGCCCTAAGTTGAGGTTAATCTTTGATTTCCTGTTTTAGATGGAGAAGAGCTCCCCTAACATTTGAATTTCTGGGTTGTGATGGTTATTAAGCCTTTCGATCATGGCTGTTCTTCTATTTTTTGCTGTTTCATCAATGCTTTCAAGTTCTAAAATCTTTCATTATTTCGCTGTTTCTAACGAACCAAGGTGCTCCTATGCCTTTTCTGTTGATTTTGTTTTGTGTTTTTCTTGCTATGTTGATTGCCTCATTTGATCCTTGTATCCAAATTTCTTGTCCATAAAAGGCCGCAGGGTAGAGGACCGATTTAATTAGCTTAAGCCTATTATTATTACTTAGCGAACTTCCTGGCTGGATCAGTTTTTGTAGCGAGTGTGTGCGCTTCATTGCTATGGCTGTCCTTTTTTGGACATGTTTTTTAAAAGACATCTGTCTATCAATAGTAATCCCTAGGTACGTAACGCTTTTCTGTAACTTGACTTTTTTCTTGTTGAACAAGATGAAGTTTCTTGCAGGCCTTTTGTTACCAAATAAAATGGCCTCCGTTTTTGTTTCATTAATTTTTATTTTCCATCTTCTTGCATATGTCAATAGGCAATTTAGAGCTTTCTCAGCCCGGTTTTTGGCAAAATCAGCGTTTGTTCCTATTGCCACAACTGCGGTATCGTCGGCGAATTGAAACAATTTTGTCTTCTTATCCGTGTCGAATGTCGGAATATCAGCCACATATATGTTGAATAGTATCGGCGACAGCGGCGATCCTTGTGGTAGTCCTTCTCTGGCCGTCTTTTCTGACGAGAGTGCGTCATCCACTTTTACTGTAAATTTCCTATCGGACAACCAGGATTTAATTATTTTACAAAGCCAGACTGGGAATTGTAGTTTTTCAAGTTTGTACAGCAATCCATTTCTCCAAACTCTGTCATATGCCTTTTCTATGTCGAGTAGAGCAGCTACAATTTGTCTGCGCGGGCCTGACTCCTTTTTTATGGTGTCTATCATAATTGCTGCTTGTTGAACAGCCGACAAACCCTCACGGAAGCCAAATTGATTAGGTTTTATAATGTTCATTTCGTTGGCCACATTTTGAGTTTCTTGCTTAAGGATCCCTTCAAGGATTTTACCAAGGGAGCAAAGTAAACTTATCGGCCGTTGGTTTTCCAATTTTCTCGGATCTTTGTCACCCTTCGGGATTGTGGCGATGACTGCTTTTTTCCATATGTTTGGGAAATAGTTTGTTGCGATGGCCGCATTTAGCAGATTTGTTATACGTGGGACTGCGTCCTTGTTAAGCTGCTTTATTGCCGTATAACTTATCTTGTCGATACCTGGGCTTTTTTTTGTTGGGTAAGCCTTTCCTATAGAGTTCCATTTTAGCTTCTGATATGATAAAAATTTTCTGAAGAGACCCTGGATTCTATTCTCGCTATATTCTGTTCGACTTCTCTCTCTGTTTCGTCGTCTGATAATTGCGTATTTGAGAATTGCTTCTCAAGATAGTTTGCTGTTATTTCGGCTTTTTCAATAGCCAAATAGGAGTATTTATTATCGACAAATAACGGCGTGTTCGGACATTTCCTCCTGCCTATGGATCTGGCTATCTTCCAGAAATCGTCCCTGTCTTCGTTTGCTTCATCGATAGTGTTTTCCCAGTGTTGTTGTTCTTTCGAATATAACATTTCTCGCACCTCGCGCTGTTTGTTCCGGAATATGACACGATCCATTTCTCTTCTGTGTTTTATCCACTTTTTTCTGGCGTCATTTTTTTCTTTAATCAGCTCCTTTTCTTTTTCGTTGAGACCCCATTTGTTATTGATATTCGCACTGGACGTTCTTGAGCATTCTGCAATGAGTTCATTCATTTCTTTCGTAATTAACTCTGCTTCCTTGTCTATATCCCTTGTGTTTGCTAGGGCATGGTTTTTGTACAGTCTGTGGCTAATTTCCTTGTATTTATTCCAATCCGTAGTTACTACCATCCGCCTATGCCCATGTTTCGATTGGAATGACATAATAACAGGTAAATGGTCGGACTATAATTTGAACATAGTCTGGACTTTAAGGGGTCTCTTGACTTCATAGTTAATAAATATGTCTATCACGTCGCCTTGCGAGCCGTCCGAAGGAACTGACGTGTAGTCCTCGGGACCCCATACTTCCATTCCTTGTGTGTTTTTTGCGAATTGGTAAATTCTTTTTCCATTTTCATTGACGTTCCTACTGCCCCAGGACGCATGTTTAGCGTTTAAGTCTCCGCCTATTACCGTGTTAGGCTCTTTAATTAACTCCTCCAAGTCTTCCGTTAGAATCGGATGCTTTGGTGGGTTGTAGACCGCAAAAAGCCTGATTACTTTTTGGTTAATGCTTGTTTCGATACCAACTGTTTCTAGCGTTGTATCCGGCTCTATCACTCGTACGCAGAACTTATTTGTTACTGCCACCGCTACTCCACCACCGGGGCGGCCTTCTCTGTCCTTCCTAAAGATTCTGTACCCCGGCAGGTAGAAGGGGTCACCTTTTTTTAAGATGTGTCTCACTCAAAAGTACAACAGATATGTCATATTTGTTAATGAAAGCTCTAAGTTCGTTCTTATGTTTCCTCAGGCCATTTGCATTCCAAGTGCATATGTTTACTTCGTGTGATGTGTCTTGTATATTTTGACTAACCATGATTTAATTTTAATAATTTGGGTAGCAACTTTAACAGGGCCTTTTCTACGGCTTGTTCGATTGCCCCGTTATCAGAGCCGGAATTTTTCTTCACTCTTTCGGCGTAGGTTTCTCCATTCTGTCGTCGTGACTGTTCAACCATTGTTGATTTCTTTTCTTGTTCTTGTTGTGCTAAATTTTGGGGATGATTTGGGCACAACTTTGAAAAAGAGACGTGATTTTCTCCGCAATTAACACATTTTGCCGGTAGCCCTCGTCCTCTGGGATTGGTGCACTCAAAAGAGGAATGATCGCCAGCGCAATATGCACATCGCATAGGTCCAGTGCAACGGTATTGGACATGTCCGTACAGTTGACAGCGAAAACATTGCGTGCTTGAAGTAGATTTACGTTTTGGTTCCGTTCTGATATTGTTACCAACGATTTCTTTGACATCAAAGATTTTTTTACCCTCTTCTGATTTTTCCGTATTAACTAATACCATTAGGTAGTTAATATCTCGGTTTTTTTTCATCCTTACTACTGATTCAAAAGGAATTCCTTGCATTTTCAAATCCTCTTCCACAGCTTTTGTGTCTATGTTCGGCGGTATTCCCCGAAGTACAACTTTCAACTTCTTTTCTTCATCGAGACTGAAAGTGAAACGTTTCGCTCCCATTGCGTCAAGGACTTTTATTGCCTTCCTGAAGTCGTCCGTTGTTTCTGGGAAAAGCCTGACGCCTTGCTTAATAAAGGCGCATTTTTTCATGGTTATGTTGGAACGACGGAAGGCTTCCCTAGCCGCCTCGTATTTGTCAACGTCGGTAAGCACAATAGGTGGCGGTGCTTTTACCTTCTTTTCTGGTTGTCCTTGGCTAGGGTTTATCTGTACTTCATTTTCTTGACTAACAGGTATAAAAATACCATCTTCCACTTCTTGGAACTTTAGTTCCTTGGCTAATGTAGATTTCTTCTTTGCTGGCGGCGACGTGTCAGTGGTTTTCGCTTGGTTTCCTTGATTTTTCCTTTTCAATTTCTTCTTGGAGACTTCAATAAAACCGATTTCGTTGGGGTCGATAATGTTTTTCAGATCGTTAATATTTTTCAAACTCGCGTTTATTACTTCGTTTGCTTTCTCGATTTGTTGTTTTAGCGTCGAGATTTTCAGTTCTTCCTCCTGGATGCGCTTTATAACTTCATCATAGTTAATTTTAACCGCACTTGAATTAGCCGCATTATCACATTCTTCCGCGATAACTTTCACTCGCGCACTGGTCTCAAGGTCTGAATCACTTTCGTCCATGATGACATCGGGACTCATGGCTAGGCCGTGAGCTTAAAATCGTATAACACAACACAAGACCTTTTCAAGTAAGCGGCCAAAAGGCCGAGTACCGCTAGGTGTATATAGAACGAACCAACTTCGAGATAAATGTACGTTTAGACACGAGGTGTGAGCTAATCGACAGTTCGACTCGAATCTGGGGGGGGGGGTGCTGAACGTTGTGAAAACTTCAGTATTTATACAATTTAGAGGAGGAGGGATATGAGTGGGGTAAAGTTAAGATCAATACAAGTGTTTGTGCGAAGAAGGACTGATACATGGCTCATGTAACGTGTAAACCATTGCTTATTCAGCAAATACAAATACTTTTACTTCTATGTATGTATGAGATAATACCAAACACCATGTCTATCCATCGATTCATGACATTACTACACATGTGACCTATTTGTATTTGCTAAACCCAATTTCAGAAATTCAAAAATTTTCACCCCCCATTTCGCAGCTATTCAGATGAACAAATTACACATTGTTTACGATAAACCGCTGTATGTAGGTTTCACTATTTTGGATTTATCAAAAGTTGTTATGTATGACTTCTACTACGGCTTTCTTAAGCAAAAATATCAAGAAAATATTTCTTTGATGTATATGGATACTGATTCCTTCATTTTTAAAGTATTCACCGAAAATTTCTACAGAGATATGATTGAAAATATTCATCACTTCGACACTTCCAATTATCCCCATGATAATAGTTTCAATATCCCTATTACCTCTTCTGTTATTGGCAAATTTAAAGACGAATTCCCTAATAATCCCATTAAAGCATTCTATGGAATCGGAGCAAAAGCTTACTGCGTTGAAGCCGTTGATCAAATTGTTAAAAAAGCAAAAGGTGTTAAGAAAAATGTCATTCAATTACATCTTCAAATCGATGATTACCTACGCGTCATTAGAGATGACGCCACCATTCTTAAATGTATGAATGTTTTCGTTTCCGATCTGCATACTATGTTTACCCATATGAAAACGAAAGTAGCCCTCTCTCCCAAAGATGATAAACGTTTCTTAATTCCGAAAACAACGAATACTCTTCCTTGGGGACATTACAATATAAAAAACTCAAACAGTTCCCTTTCAAAGTTCGACGGTGCCGTTGATCGGTTTATACAAAATTTTCATCAACCGTATACCGACGACTTAACGCTTGGAGAATACTTTATTAAAAGAATTTTCGAAGCTTCGTCACTTCCACAGGAAGCCATTGATAATATTTATGAACACCTACTGTAATACCTACCTGGAGTTCTGTTTAAGTATAGCTTACGCTGAAATGTCACTCAATGTAAATATTTTATCCTTAATATTGGTTGTATTGTATAAATAATAATAAAACGTTACGACACAGCCTGTTTGTTTACTATTTTTATTCTGCGAAATATATTCCTCAACTTCACAAATAACATGTGTACGATTTCCACTGTTACAATTTATTGTTTCAATAACATTAACAATGAATAAATTTTCTTATAATCTTTGATATTACTTGATGGCCATTTGCCTGAGTCAGGACCGCTCTGCCAGCCTGCAGCTTTCTCCGTTCCTTCTCTTAAAATATTTTCTTCTATCCATTGCAGCACTGTTTGATGACGACCATTGATATTTGGACTTAATGTATACGGAAGCCGAAACAAGTTGATCAGTTTAATACACTTTTCCAAATTTTTCGGTTGTGCATAGTATGCTACATCCAGTATTAAGTCATCCACACACTTTAACAATGTAACATACATTTTCTTCACATTCATTACGGAGAACTTCTTATCCCGCATTAGAACTGATCCGTTTGTTAACATTTCCTTTAAAAAATATACGTCGTGTCGCATGAAATTATACTTTGTTTTATTTAAAATCATTTCGACATCATCAACCGTTATTTCCACTGTTTCACAGCAACCTTTTAGAAATTCATCCACCAATTCGTCACACCTTTGCTTTCTTTCGAATATGAAGTATAAAATATCGAACGATGTCTCTTGCGTTACAGTTAACCATTAGAATGCTTCCTTTGGTACTGCAACTCCCAACTTCGACAACACAACTTTAACTCTATCTAAATCGTTTGATAGTATTGCTCTTCGAAGGTTGAGAATGAGGACTTGCTTTTCTGCTTGATACAGCTCGTACGATAATGAATCCATTTTTATAAAAATTATACTTCAAAATCGTCAGGATCGCTCTCATCGACCACTAAGTAGCCTCCTATTACGATTTTATCGTATTCACCTTTTAATTCGAATTCTTCTGTCACGCTATCCAACTCTGACGCTACCAAATATCTTTTCAAAGATAATAAACCGTCTTTGAAAAATTTAACTTCAATTACGTAACTTTCAACCATTACTACGTCTTAAACGTTCAATGCAGCAACTAACGATTACAACTGTTTAAACTCATCACGTTTTATCTTATTTATAATCATACTTTGGGGAAGGGGTAAAGAAAATCAGTTTTAACATTGCAGACTTTATTATCAGAAAATAACTGGGGATACATTACAAAACGTTCGTCTTATCAATCCAGCTGTTATGAGATTGGTTAAGCCCCAACCATTTGACGTAAACCATGTCACCTTTTCGTCTTAGTACACGTTCCACCAAATAAACATCTGGATATTTCGCTTTCTGTAGTTCCATACCATAAAATCCTCCTTTTATGTCTTCCCCTTTATCATCCTTTAAGTAATACATAATTAGATGTGACAATTTTATGTAGCTAATCGTAAATAATTCGTTAGACCAATTCGGGGTATAACCTTTGCTAAACAATTCACGATGTTTACTTATTCGTACCCGGTCTCCAACTTTAAACTTAATTTCTCGTAAATCCACCTTCTTTGGATTGTTGTAAATACTTTCCAAAAGTGTTTCTTCGTTTCGTTTATTAACTTTGCTTGGTCTCATTCCGATGGTTCTGTTCTTCTTTCACATTTAACATTTTCCTTATAATAATGAAGAACTACATGGACGGAGCTGCTGTTGTTGGTTTAGAACTGCTCGATTTTACACTACCTGTTCCTCTTTGTTGTTGTAGAGTATCTAGCCTTACTTTCAGCTCCTTTGCTTCTTTTTTTAGTGATTCCACCATTACCACTAATTCGTTTTTCAGATCATCTTTCTTTTTATTAGTTCGTTGAATTTCTTTCTCTGAAAATTCCTTAACTTTTTTACACTCATCCTGAATCGCGATTTTAATTAATTCAAAACTGGTGTCTGTATCATTTTTAATATCTTGCACAATTTCCGTCTTCAATTTCTTCGATACTTCTTCATCCCCTTTCCTAACAAACGCTTCTACATCTTTACGATCTAGTTTTACTTTTGTTGAAAAGATGTCCATGATTCCGACAGCATTCTTTTCTATTATATCGTTCACCTTGTTTGTTATTTCTTTATCCCTGTCAGTATTATATTTTTCAAGTTCTTTTTCCAAATTTTTAATCGCTAACTCTATATTATCACTAAAAGTTTTCATCATCATTTCACCACTTTTGGAGACAGCTGTTTTCAATTCTTCTCGTAAATCCTTCATCCTTCTGACACCTTCACTGACAGCACGATCCTTTACCTTTTCACACTCGATTCTGATATGCTCTTTTGTTAACCGATCTTTCTCATCTACATACATCTTAGTAGCTGCATGAAACCCAGCGGTAGGCTCGTTCAAATGTGTAATACGCTTATTAGCCACATCAACGAAATACAACACTTTATCGAATGCTTGTCTAATATCGGTTACATCATCTTGCGATAACAGACGTTGCACCTTCTTCTCCAAATATCTCACATTCACAGCATCATGCTCCTGCTGAGGATCACCGATTCTTGTTAAGCGGTTATGATTGAAATCATGAACATTGCTGAATGCTTGCGAAAACAATCGTTTTTTTTTCTAACGGACGTCCGAACTTATCAACCGTCATTGTCTAACTAATAAACTTAATAATTTGTTTATAGGATTATATTGCACTCACGCAACTCTTCTAAAATTGATAGAATTTCGTTTTCATGATTTGTGTTGCCTGCATGTTGAGAAGCAACCAATAACCTTAAACGATCACACAACTCATTAACGTCATCAAAATATTTGTATTCGATCGGTTTTTCGTTGTATGTCAACAACGACAATCCTCCGCCTTTAGAAAATTTCGATGGTTGCTGCCTTAACTTGTAAACTGCTCCCGTACGTTTTAGTATATCAGCGTAGTCTTTTCTTTCTTTAATCGATGACCGATATTCAGAATGTAATTTGAAGGGTTGCTCGTATAATCCCACAGTACCTGTGTATTTAAATTTTCCATCGATTACAACGTTTGGTAGTAGTAATAGGAGAGGGCTACTGAGATCATGTCCCGTTAGATTGTTGTTGTTTCTGTCTAACGTTAGTTTGCCGTATAAGTCCATCCTTCTCGCACCTATGGGAAAAAGGTGTATGTGTTCTGAGATCATTTACCGTTACTTTAATGATGTGACGTAGCAAGGAAGGAGCGCATTTTTTTCCCGTCGGTCGCGACCGACGTACGTACCTGTCAAGGAATATGTGTTAATTGTTTTTCCGGTTCGGCTGGACATGCCGCTGCCGCAGTGCAAGAAATAATAATTATTTTTCTTATGCGTTCGACTCTAATGAATGAATTTATTAAAGTACCTAATTGCGTGCTTCGTTATGAATAGGTAGATAGGTGGGTAGGTAGGTAACAATGGTAAATAAAAAGTATTGTTATTCAGAAATAGTTTTATTCTTTAAAAAAATTCCTTTCGAGGAAGGTATTGTTTATTGATCTATTTTGCACAAATCATAACACAAATGATTTATTCTTCGAAAAAAAAAAAAAAATGTTACATTACAACATTTTTAGATGGAATCCGTGTAAAATTGCTCATTTAATTGAGGAGACACGTATATGTTTAAACTATATTATCATGTAAGAAATAAAACACAAATGTTTGAGTTTTTAACAAAATTTTATTATATAAAATAAAAATAAAATATAAATTTTTTTAATGGGCAATCCATTATTCTAAAAATAATTAAAGAATATAAATATATATACATTTAAAATTTTCTACATACATACCTAACCAAATGGTTGCCCATGGTTCACACCATTCCGGTCTTTCAATTGTTAAGTATGCCCTCGGACAAGCCGTGGGCATACTTATCAACCATAAATACATAGCCTCTTCGGGAGGACTATGACAAATGACCATAAAACGGTCTATATCCTGAAAAAATAAAAATAAATTAAAAAATTTAAATATCAAAATATTTTACCTCCAACTCCGGAAGATTTAAATTGGCAATGCAATTTATAACCATTAGTTTCTCTGAAAAATAAATTAAATTAAAAGTATGTAATATAGGATAAGTAAGTCTCTTGCTCACAAAACTTACCATTCGCATTCATGTTTGCTAATGTGAATAATGAAACTTGAACATGCTGTAATTATGTGAATTGATAATTTTTTAAAATGTTCAAACTGGTATGTTGATTTACCACCTGCATGACAGGATGTCAGAAGTAATATTTTTCAGCCTTTGCTTTGTCCATGAAGTTTGAAATAAATATCTTTTACTGATTTGAGTTGAATACTTAAACAGATAAAAAGCAGGATATTATTGTGGGAAACTACAATTTTAAATAGCTACGTATATGGCAAAATGTTACAATTATAGCAAAAATGTAATCGTACAAATGCACCTGCAACGGATGTCCAATAATTAATAATCTTAACTGCGGACTTATAATGAGTTTGAATTTATTTGCAAAGATTTGTAAGTATAATATATGTTTGCTTACCTGCAGACAATCCTCTCTTCACCAACAATATTTTATATATGGTATAGGTATATATATAATACAGATGACGAACAAATGGCATTGTCATTAACAGTTATTATTGAGAAATTTTGTTCCATCGACATTACCCTAATGTTAAGTAGGTCACATTCTTTTTTTATAAATGATAGGACTTCAAACGTTGACATATCATTTTTCGGCATAGACATTTGCCAAGGCCCTAACAGTTCAATACGGAATCTATGTTTCTCCAATGCTCGTACTGTTAACGAAATAGTTAACTCATCCTTTTTAATTTTTTTATAATCGTTAAAAACTACTTCCAAACATAATGCACTCAAACTTTTCACTAAATAAACAGGTTTTTGATCTGAAGTTAAAATAATTCTGTATGAATTTTCGATAGGAATATTGTTTAAACTATAAATCTTCGAATGCTGCAGTTCACGTAAAAACCATTTAATAGAATGATGATTAAATTTAAATTTGGAAAAAAAAGTTTTACAGTTCATTAACTGTCTATCTTTTACAAAAAAATAATTATCTAATTTTGGAATTAAAGCCATTTTTAAAATAAGGACTAGTTAGTGACGGAAGCGATTAATAACTGATAGGTATAAGTGTACAGACTTATTAATTGAGAATATTTTCCACTAACATCATTATATGCCGGAAATTATTATCAACATTCACTCACTGCCACCACCACCACCATCATCATGATTATAACAACGATTCGAAATAATTTTAACCAATAGCATAAAAGTATTCCTTAATTAAATCTAACTATCTGTTGAAGAGGGATAGGTAATAGTTATAAATAATGGTGCAAACGCCATTATTTTTAAAGTCGGTTATTTCCTAATCAAAGTACCTACCTACCTAGTATACTTTAACTAAGTTTAGCCTTTAAAAAGTATTTTAACTATGGATTATCTAAAACAATTAAATGCGGCCGGTTCGGTAGAGTTCAAAACAACGGTATCGTTAAAAACGTTAGAAATTGGGAAACTATATCGCATTGAACGAGTTTTCGCCGTACAAACGCGATATGGTCGACAGGTGAAGGTCGATCTAGGAAACTTTGAATGTTTTTTGCCACAAAGATGGGCCAAAATTATTCCTGATGAAAAGTTTTCAGAATTCGTGGACACGGGCCTTGTTTTAAAAGGTATCAAAAAACTACCAAATGGAGCAGAAACGTCTGAAATTAATTTCGAAAAACTAAAGTAAGACATTTTTTCACTCCAGTATACGCGTGAGTGTGTTAGTAAAATTAATCAATGTTAAGTGAACAATTTTATTCGTTTTTCAATAAAAATTATTCTTACATATAAGTATATGCATGAAGTGTTATTAAAAAATTAAGGTGCTATAAATGCATAGGAATCAACATTTGAATGAACAATTACATTCGCTTCCGAGTACTAGTAACATCATGGAGCAGCCTCCAGCTAAAAGAGTTAAGCTTACAACATGTGATATTTGCAAGTGTACACTTGAATCCGTAAATTATTCTGCACATCTTAAATCTATTAACCACAAGAATAAATGTTTGGAACGTGATGTCACTCTTGGTTCTTATGTTCATGAAATATTGTCAGCATTCAATCGAAAAGTGGTTTTCTATCGTTTGATACCTAATAATACAAAATATTTAATTTTATTTAAATTTATTAATAGAAAACTTCATTCATAATATACGGAATGAAATCGTAACTATCATAAATAAAAAACTTAAGGATTTTGACGTACTGAAAGTAAATTTCGAACTTTACGGAAGTTTTATGAAGCCTGCAGCAGTTTCAGATGATAATGATGGAAAATACAACTTGGAAGTAAAATCTTTTCTGATTCCCTACCAAGTCGTAGATAAATCTGGCAATGTAAATGAAGTAATTGAAGATTTACTTGCAAATCTAAAAAAAAAGCTTGAGGAATTCCAGGTAAGTTAAAACTAGTCTAGTCTAATAATAATAATAATACTAATAAAACGCTTATACTTGTTTTAAGGAACGTGATAGTGGATATGCACTTCAGGAACTTTTATTTTTGGAAGTCAATTTGGTGAAATACAATCCACTGAAAGCTTCCACCTATGTAAAACTTCCATTGGACATTGAGCGCAAAAAGGCTGTTATTAACGTTAAAAACCAAGATAATAAGTGTTTCATCTGGGCAATTCTTTCCGCACTATATCCCATCAGATATCGTAAAAATGATGTATCAAGTTATAGGAAATATCTTTCAAAGCTAAATTTAACAGGTATGACCTTTCCAATGACCTTTTGTAACATTAAATTGTTTGAAAAATTGAATCCTCATGTAAGTGTGAATGTTTTTGGTCTCGAAAAACAAAAAGAAAAATCAATAATTGTAGGACCATATTATTTCTCTCAATGTAGAAAATTAAACCATGTTAACTTACTATACATCGAAGAAGAAAATAAACAACATTACTGTTATATTAAAAATTTAAGTCGTCTTATTTCGAAGCAGTTAAGTTGGAGAAAAACTGTTAAATATATTTGTGATGGTTGCTTGCAATATTTTGGTAGTGAAAATCTTTTAGCTAATCATATGCAACAGGACTGTGCGAAATGTGTAGCCGTTTTACCTTCAGCTGGAAATAATTTTAATAGAAAAGCAAATTAAAGTTTCTTTTGTTATATATGCCGATTTTGAATCTTTGCTAGTTCCAATTCGACAATCTTCAGAATCGTCGATAGATGATACTAAAACAGTATCTACTCACATTCATAAACCATTTAGTTTTGCCTATTACGTTAAGTGTTGTTATGACGATTCACTTTCGAAATTTTATTCGTTTCGGGGAGAAAATTGTGCAAAAGTTTTCTGTAATATGATTAAAAATGAGGCTTCTCATATATACCATACATACTTAAAAAATATTATTCCTATGAAAGAATTAACTGAAGAGGATTTAGAAAATTTCGCATCGGCAACAAACTGTTATTTATGTAACGGAGATTTAGGTTCAGATAAAATTAAAGATCACTGTCACCTCACCGGCAAATATAGAGGCTGTTGTCATAATTCCTGTAATTTGAAAGTAAAAACCGTTAACTTTATCCCGGTTTTCTTTCACAATTTTAGCAATTATGATTGTCATCTTTTTATACGTGAATTTGCCGCCGAAGATGACGAACCAATGAATGTCATTCCTATGAATAAAGAAAAGTATATTTCATTTACAAAGAAAATTTTAGTCGATAGAAAAAATAATGAAAACAGTTACATAGATTTACGTTTTGTAGATTCTTATCGATTTATGAATCGAAAATTGGAGACACTCGCTGCAAATTTATCAGATGATCAAATTATAGAATTAAGAAACTTTTTTCCAAATGATGAAGAATTTAGATTAATGCGTCAAAAGGGTGTTTTCCCATACAATTATTTAGATACGTTGGAAAAATTAAATAACGAATGTTTACCTTCAAAAATGGATTTTTACGATTCAATGCAAGATACTTCAATTTCTGATGCAGACTATCAAAGAGCAAACGATATTTGGCATAAATTTTCATGTAAAAATTTAGGTGAATACGGTGACCTCTATTTAAAAGTAGACGTAATTTTATTATGCGACGTTTTCGAAAATTTCCGAAATTTATGTTTGAATACATACAAATTAGATCCGGTCCATTTTTATAGTTTACCCGGCTTGTCATGGCAGGCAATGCTAAAATTTACCAATGTACAGTTGGACTTGTTAACTGACTGTTCAATGGTACTCTTTTTTTCAACGAAATATCCGAGGTGGTTATGCTGGAGTGGTTCAACGTTTCGCACAGGCCAACAATAAATATATTCCCTCTAATTACAACAATTCACAAGCAACATCTTACATATCATATTGGGATGCAAATAATTTATATGGATATGCGCTTTCGGAAAGCTGCCTATATCGAACTTTCGATGGCTCTCACAAAACGAAATTGATTCATTTAATATAAATAACTATACAGATTCTGATGATCAAGGATATGTTTTGGAAGTCGATATTCATTATCCAAAACATTTGCATGATTTGCACAATGATTTTCCAATGTGTATTGAAAAAATGAAACCTCCAAATTCAAAATGTAAAAAATTATTGCAAACCTTTTTCGATAAGCAAAATTACGTTATTCATATAAAGACTCTTAAGCAATGTATCGAAAATGGTTTAGAGTTGTCAAAGATTCATAGAATTCTCACGTTCAAGCAATCTGCTTGGATGAAACCGTTTATCGATTTTAATACTCGTCTAAGACAAAGTGCCGCAAACGCATTTGAAAAAGATATGTACAAATTAATAAATAATGCAAACTATGGAAAATGTATCGAAAATATAGAAAAATGGGTTAACGTTAATTTAGTCAATTCGTGGAAAGATTTGGGTCATAAAAAAGGAGTTGAGAAATTAGTTTCACAACCCAATTTTCATAGTACTATATCCATTTTTGATGAAAATTTTGCAGCAGTACAATTGTTAAAGTCTCAAATCTATTATGACAAACCAATTTACGCCGGGTTTGCAGTATTGGAAATTGCCAAATTTGTAATGTATGAATTTCACTATAACTTTATAAAAAAAAAAATATGGTTCCAAAGCATCACTTTTGTATACAGATACTGATAGTTTGTTATATTTCATAGAAACGGATAATGTTTATAATGATATGAAGAATAATTTACATAGATTTGATACCTCAAATTATTCTATTGATAATATTTTTGAAATGCCTTTGGTAAACAAAGCCATCCCAGCACTTATGAAAGATGAAGTTTGTGGTAAGATTATTTGGGAATTTGTCGGTCTTAAAGCTAAAATGTATGAAGTGAAAATAGAAGGAAGTTTTATAATGAAAAGGGCTAAAGGTGTTAAAAAGAATGTAATAAAGTCATTAACGGAAAAAGATTTTAAATATGTATTAAATGAAAACGAGATAGTACTGAAGCGACAAAATGTATTTAGGTCTTTAAAGCATATAATTTATTCTCAATGCATTAATAAAATTGCTTTGTCTGCGGATGATGATAAACGTTTCCATATACCAGAAACGTATAAGACTTTAGCATGGGGACACTACAAAATTACTGATAATACTAACAATAATTTAAGTTAGGTTATTTTAATGATTTCTTAATGTTTTAATTATTATATAAAGTTAGTTAATTACTATAATGAAAAAATGATGTTCAATAAACTAACTTGAAACCATTAGATACTTGTGTTTTATTTGTGCATACGTTAATGACCTTAACATCTAGGAAGAGAAGGAGCAGGAGGAGGAGGAAGAGGAGGAGGAATGGATAATAGTAGTGGTAATAACCAATTTAAAGAGTAGTTCTCGAAACAAATGCGTTAGTTTTAACTTTAGAAAGCAAAATGGCAGTTGTACAGTTAAAACCGGGAAATAAAATCAAAGTTCTTTCAGCATTTGAATTAATCCAACTGGCAAATGTTGTGCAAGCGACTGAGGAGAATTGGCATAGCAGTATTGCAAATTTAGAAGAAAAATGGAGAACATCAAGCACTGGCGTGTTTGATAGTGATTTGTTCAATATTGTAGCTTGTCCGCTATCTGAAATTTTAAATTATCCGAAAACCACCGATCCTAATAATGGTAATAATGAAGAAATTTACCATACAGGGAAAACGTTAGCGTTAGAAGTGCAGAAAAGAAGAGATATTTTTAAAGAACCGAAGAAAAGAAGAATGGTAACGGAAAAAGGGAAAAAAAGACAAAGGAAAAGAAACGAGAAAGAATCTTATGCATTGATATCACCACCACTACCATCCTCGCCTCCGCCACCGCCGCCGCCGCCGCCCACTACAGCGAAAAACGAACAATGCTGCTACCTATTTGATAATATTTATAAAGAATTGGGAATTAAAGATTTGTAGGATTTTTTAAAATAAACAGAAATCTTATTAATATGAGTATTTTATTTCTATTAATGTTAAGTATACAAAAAAGTCTTACATTAATTCTTGCAAAATATTGAAAACACTTTTATAGTCTTTAGAATAAATTGATGGCAATTTTACAGAATCTGATCTATTTTCATCTTGCCAACCTACTGGCAATCCTTTTTTCGCTTTTTCTAAATTACCAACAAGCCATTGAAAGACTGCTTTCTGTCTACAATTATGCAATGGTTCAAATTTATAAGCCAGTTTGTTGGCTTTCATAATTTGAATTATATAGTACAATAGTTTTGGTTGTGCATAATAAGCAGTTTCTAGTATGATATCATCCAAACATGCTAATACATTTTTATAGTTTTTCTTAATATTACTTATGGGAATTTTTTCTAAATTGCAAGGATTATAATTTAAAAGGAGATCTTGAAGGAAAAATATATCATTGGTGCACAAAGTCGTCATTTCCTTCATTTCAGTTAATACACTCACTACATCAAATACACTTAAAAAGTCTAAATCATCTGGAACTGTATTCAAAAAGGATTGTACAAAATCATCGCATATAATTTGACGGTGAAATAACAAATCCAGCAACGATAGAGATGGAAAAGTCTTTGTAATCCATGTGAAGGCTTCGAAGGGCACTTGAAATCCTAATCGCATAAAAATATTTCTATTTGATCATATGCAGAAACATCAAATTTTTCAAAAATGTTTTCAAACCTTTAGCTTCGAGCGTTTTGCTTTCAATCAGCACACCATTTTCGTAAAACTTTATAGTATTGTAGACGTATGAGCAATCAGACATGCTTTCTCGTACCATGGTAAAAATATAGTAAAATTCTCTAATATGATCAAAGTAGGCTTTATTTTTTTTTCAGGTTTATTATTTCTATCTGTTTGAAATGCAACTATCACGAAACGAGGTTTTTCAAGTTGTGACGTAGTTTTCTTCCGGACATTGCGGCTTGCCATAATGCTTCTCGGATGGATGTTCTGGTAGTTTGTGAACTGGCAATGGCGATGTCCAATGATGATGCGATTGACGCATTTCTCATTGCCTGGAGGATAAATTTCCCCCTCATATTGCCCCTTACGGGTTTCGCCGCAGCCAGATCAACTTGCTCCGTATCGGTGTTCTCCTCCCGAGATGTCTCGTCCGACTCACTCTCACTAGCACAGGTATCTTGCTGGCTCTTCCGCATCTCATCCCATGACTCACGTCCCTTTGTTTTTGTGTTAGGTTTGGTTTCTGCACCCATCCCTTTTCTTTTTCTTTTAAAATGGTTAAGGCGGTGTTATAGTTTTCGTCGTTGGTTTCTAGCGACTCAATTGCACTTGCGGCTTTTCCTGTAACCGATAGACGGAGGTACTGTAGTTTTTTCACTGGGGGTAATTTTTCTTGGTCAATTAATGTTTTAAAAAGACTGTAAAACGATGCCCATTTCTCTACGGTGCCATCGAATGTTGGTAGAGGAATTGTTGGTAGAGTGACCCTTGAATTCCCATTGATTGCAGATTGTGTATTTCCGCCTTCATCTAATAATTTAAAAACTCGACCCTTTTCACGATTATAACATTGGATGTATTCCATGCGCCGAACGGATTCCGTTTCTTCGATTTCTTCAATGCTGTTGTAGGGCGGGATTGGATTTTGCTCGAAGTAAGGATAACGTCAAACGAAGGCTTACGAAAAAATCATCGAAACAATGTGCTGCACAAAGCGTTATAGAAGAAAATCCATCTACTTCCTTACCAAACCCTAAGAAAGATGCTAATGAAATAAGTAGAGGGGAATGCGTAACGGAAACAACTCAAGATATATTAGAGGAATTTCTTAAACCAGTACAGAAGCCGCTCTCAAAAGCCTTCACGCAAAACGCTCAGGGAGATAAGGAATGGGAAGAGATGTTTCAAGCAATGGAAGGGCAGAAAGCAAGTCAGCAGCAGCAGCAGCAGCAGCAGCAGCTAAATGAAGTAATTGTGCTGGATGGCGATGATGACGTTTTTAATAGCATAGTTAGTTGAAGACCTTGTAATATACGCATAATGTGATGCAGAATACTGTATTATTTCTGTAGTTTAAGCGATATTTACCAAAATGCAATCCAATTATTTTAAAATTTAATCTTACTGGTGTAAACAAAACCTTGTGAACAAATTAAAGATATTTTTCAATCAATCAACGGTAATTTATAAATACACTAGCAAACCCGGCGAACTCCGTTTCGCCACCAGATGGCTTCGTTTGATGCGGTTCATCTGGTGTTGGCACCATTGAAACATGCAAATGATATATTTGTCCTTTTATCTGTAATTGCAAACAATTATTTGTTGAAGAATACGGTGTAACTTCTGATCGTGTAGTGTGTGGTGTTATATGTAGTTGTTATGTGTTGCAATTCATTGTGTTGGTGTGAGTGATTGGTTATGTGTGTGTGTGTGTGTGTTGTATCTTTTACCTTGCAAGTCGGCGGCATGAAGCCGCCTTCTCGAATGATATTAGCTCCAAAGGGAGTCATGCGAAAGCAGTTATTGTATTCAAGGATGTGTTGAAGAAAAAATGGCTGCAATCGGGATCACTTCCATCGAACAATGGTTTCAGTGGCTGTGGTAAGGGATCCAGTTTGACTTTTCCACTTGCGCAGCACAATTCAGCCGTTTCTCTTTTAACGCATTGCAATATCGGCATATAGTCGTCATTGGTCCAATATCTAAATTTTCATCATCACTGTAGTTCGCAGTGGGATCATATTGGAATGCCAAGCGATTGTATGATGCCAATGATCTTTTTGTGCTCACGCGTTGTTTTATATTTGCTAAAAACGTACCTAGAACTATTAGTCAGGATCGTCCTTTTATCCTACGTTGTTTATGCTTAACAACTTTAAAGTCACTCTAATAACTGAAGCAAGTTTAAAGCCTGAAGGTTTACACGTCAGCAGCTTAACAATCTAGGCAGCGTCCCTATCATAATTTGCTCAGAGCTCGATTTAATACCATTGTCATAATTAAATTTGCTCAATATCATCAAAAAGACAATAATATACTAAGGTTTTCAGTGAATAACTCACCTAATTTCAACGATTTTCAATGAACTCGCGATTCACAATAATCACATACAGAATGGTAAAAGAATATCGACACCTTACAAAGTTGCACTTCGTTTCGTAAACGAGAGTGCTGAACGAACGAAATCTGAGGGTACTTATATGATTCGGAGGAGGAGGAGGAGGAGGACATAAGCAGACAACATTGTATTCGTTTGTAGAATATCAAGGTTCGATAACCATTTATTATCGAGATCGTTTACTTAAATGACAAGACATGCGAAAACAGCGAAAGCAGGTTACCTAATTGTTTTGTATCTCGAAGCAGACGATCAGGTGTAATTATTGGTAATATTGCAAGGTTGAATCGAGAAATTGCCTGGTGGTAAAACTAATTTTAATTATTAAACAGTTACAGATAAACATACACTAGTTAGGTTAGGCGGCCCACACTAATAGAATATACGAGAGAAATTCATGAAATATTTACACCTACTATTAAATAAATTAAATAAACAACCGAATCTTTTCGTATAATTGCAATTTACTTAATTATTATTCTTCTAAATGCAATAAACGACAAGTTTAATTTCCTGACATTGCCAAACCATAGAATATGTTATAACTACCACTCATATGTTTGGGTGCGTTCATTTATACCGAATCTATTTACAGCGTTATTTCTAAACTGATCTAAAGGAAATAAGATATTTAAGCCTTTCAAATATGTATTTAATTGCGTCGGCGTCTAGAAACAATTGTTAAGCAATATATGTGATTAAAAGTGGAATTCTTTTTATTTTAACAAAGTTAATCATTTTTAAGCCTGGTGAAAATATAAAACTAACACTATGGGCATTGAAATTCAGCAGTTATCGATAATTAGAATAGATGTTTAACTGCAAAAAGAATAAATTTTATAGTTGATAAATGAATCGAACATGGGTAGTATAAGTTGCAACGCTTCAGAAAACTGTAAGAGAACATTGTTCTAAATAAATCATAATGATCGCATTTTACTTTTAGCGAATTTATCTTTCCTGGGACAGGATGTGTTTAGGTAAGACGAGGTTGAAAACTGGGGTAAATATATAAATAATCTTAACGATCAGGTGTAATTATCGGTAACATTATAATGATTGACGGCATTATTTTATATCAGTTAATGACAAGACATGTGAAAACAGCGAGAGTAGGTAATTTGTTTTGTGTATCGCAGACATCGAAGCAGTGGACTGGTCAATCATAATCTTGACGATCAGGTGTAATTATCGGTAACATTATAACTATTAACGACATTATTTTTATCAGTTAACGACAAGACGAATACTTTGTGTGCATTTTATTATAGCCCGTTCAATTTAATTTTTCCGGTTTTGTATTATAAAGTCAAAATTGTAAATCTTTTACTTTATTATTTATTACTGGTGCAATAAATTAACTAGCCCCTATACTTACTACAAGAAAGAGAAGGATACCCTTGTCCTTCTTGGCGAGTCGGAGGTAATAAGCACTGCAGGTACCATTTATAGTGTTTCGCATCTTTCTCTTCTATGTTTGAAATTTGTAGAGTTGTCTCTTATTATTTTTCTGTACTACTGTTGCATGAATAACCTTTATAAACTACAGTGGCGTTCACAAGTTTTTATTCACATAATATTCAATTTAAAAAAAATGCTTCATTTTTTTCGCTTACAATTTAATTTAGTTAAATTAGTTAAATTAAATTCAGTGATACTACAACCATTTCTGTTTGATTTTTTTATCTTTTAGGTAAAACTCACAGAGAGAACAACAATAACAATAACGATTAATAACAACAATAACGATAAATAACAACAATAATTTTTTATAACGCAGCAGAAACACATGTGAACACTCGAAAGGCAGATTTAGAATGAAATATATTTGCAAGTAAAAGTTTAAATCTACGTCTAAGATTAGATCTCTTGATTACTTTTAAATTACCGAATTTTCTAATGTAACGATAACCTAATTTTAACGACATAATGATACAAATACGAAAAAGATCTATTATACTACAGTTATGTCTACGACAACGTAATTATTTTTTAATAATGTACTTAATACCCATTAATACCTACTGTGCAAAGGAAAAAGTTTCAGGTAACTAGGTACATACTTAACAATTCTAAATAAACAGTTAATCGCCAAAACAAGAAAAATATTACAAAAGTAGTCATATGTGTAATTTTAGTTTTCTAATAAAAGAAAAACTTATGCTATCCGAATAAGAAATTATGAACGCCACTGTAATTTGTGAATATTAATGAAAGGCTAGTACGAAAACGAAAAGCGAGACAAACATACGCAAACTATAAAAGTAGAACAGAAATGAGCAGAATTGAAATACTACCTGCATCACTTGTATCTCACCCTCATCAAAAATGATTACCTCCGACTCGCCAAGAAGGACAAGGGTATCCTTCTCTTTCTTGTAGTAAGTATAGGAGCTAGTTAATTTATTGCGCCAGTAATAAATAATAAAGTAAAAGATTTACAATTTTGACTTTATAATACAAAACCGGAAAAATTAAATTGAACGGGCTATACCAACTTTGCAGCTCCTTCTTTCACCCTACTACTCATCTTCCTCCTCCGAATCGTATAAATACCATCAGATTTTCTTCGTTCGCCAGAAGATTTCTTCTCGTTACAACCACAACTATATATTCAACAAGTACACATTCAACAATTACGATGCACTACTTCATTGTATTCACCGGAACACCTCTGGAAATCAACCCCAACAAATTCTTTGTATTATTCCACCAGCAGTGGGAGACATCGGGAGGGACGACCACCACTGTGACGATTAAGGATAAAATGCCTCCCGTGGAGTTCCACCTGGAACTGGAGAAGCATCTCCGACTGTTGGAGGTTAAGGGTTCCGGATTAATACAATACGTAAGATACGGAATATGCGCAGCATCGAATTTTTATATTTAAAAACATATAAATTAAAGAATTAATAAACAAATGGGTTACAGAAAATGTTAAATTGTAATAGAAATCACATTACCTATATTGAGTCACTAAATTTTTAAAATTTGATTGTTCAAAACATTTTTTGAATGTTAATCTTTATAACTTTTGTTATTTTATTATTAGTTTATTATATCTAAGTTTATGCATATTCTATATATTATGCCTGCCCACGAACAGATGACGTAGTCATCACTGTGGGACGCCTACACCATATAACCTACGTAGTACGCTAGTATAAATATAAACAATTCCTCTTGAACCGTTCCTTAATCTCTTTCATCTTAACATAAACAGTACATGGTCGCAAGATTAATTAAACACAACAATACAAGTACTAATGATGTCTTTATCGTGTTGGTACACATACACATTAAAGACAAATACAAGTCATTTATGAAAATTTAGAAGCTCAATATACACATATGTTTTCTTGATCAGCATGACGAACTCTAGATACTTTTTTTTTCAGGAAAATCGAAAGGGAGTAATTACCGAAAAATTCATAACACATAGGCGAATCAAACTAAACCACCCTGTATAGTATAAACAACGTACTTAAAAGCTATAAAAACTTATTATCAGCATCATCTTCGTTTTCTCAGGGTTATTAAATTCTGCTGAAGATACCCTTGCAGCATTAAAATCAACATAAAAAGAAAATTAAAATAAACTTGTGTACTTGCGTACTTATTAAAAAGAAATTAAACAAAAAGTACCTCACTGTCTTCAGAAAGTAGGTTTGATGACGTAAAAGCCAAAGTTTAGTGGTTCCAGTGATTAGGTTCGATTCTCTCTGACGCGAACTCTAAAAACAGGTATTGGTGGAAAGCGTTTTGATCTGCATCATTTTGCATCTGTCCATCCGTTCGGTCGATCGACTATAACATTAGCAAATATCTCAATACCAGAATTTTTTATTGATTGTATAACACGTCTAGTAAATGGATCAAATTCAAAAATGAAATGCTTGGAAAAGAAATAGAGATGACCGTTAGTAAATCGAAAAACTGCTCTAATGTTATTTGGTATACCTGGAAACATCTCTTTTATGAAACCTGCAGATTTAACAATCATAAGATCATTACAGTCGTTTAATTCTAAATAATAACCTTTTTTGGTAAACATGAAGGTTCTACCATCATAAGAGTTCACCAATCCGGTAATTTCTTTTTTATTTATTCGATAATTAAGGGCAAAGTCTATAGTATAATTATTTTTTAACTTTAATGAGGGGAATTCAATTATATACATTATATTATTGCTAAGTAATACGATGTTGGTATTAGGTTTTTGATAGATTGCATTTATCTTACTAAAATTTCTTGGAAGGAACGGTAACCATTGTGTAATTAATTCTGGTTCTTTATTATATATGTCAATTGCACCGTTAATTAAAGGAATCGTCCACACCCACACAGCATGAAACACAAACAATTTTCCGTTAAGAACCAAATAAGTTGTAACGACTTTTCTAGTAGAACTTATTTATTTAACGGATATTTAATTTACAACTAAACACCAATAGAATACTTAAACACTAATAATAATTCAACGACTTATTTATATCACAAGGAAAATGCGTATTTATATCACTCGGTATATCGTAGTTCGCTATTTATATTACTTGTTCGGAAGCTCACTGTGAACTGACTCTTACTGGCCACGTCAACAGGTATTTATACTGATTAGGAACAATCCAGAAAGTTCCAGAATGACATACTAGACTTTACTGGAGTGCTTATTGTGTTTGTCTAATTTATGGCCTTGTTTATCGTCATCAAAGCGCCGACCGACGCCGGCGTTCTTTGAGCTCCGCTTATCTGCTGTCGGTTCTCGTTGCCGCTATCGCACACACACACGCTCGCCGCACTGCTCGCTCTCGTACACATATACGCTCGCTACACTGCCCGCTCTCGCACACATACGCTCATTACAAAGTGTACAAATTTTTTATATTGCATAAATCAGGTTTATTATCAGGTATTTGCCCACCTGGTATAACAGATACTGTTGTATGTGTAGGTAAAGCTGATGTATATACCGGTTTAGGCGTTGTATTTACTGTTTTGATAGTAGATGAAATAGTTGTTGCAATGGATGTGGGTGGTGACAGTGGATAGTAACCTCCACTAGAAGGTTTTCCATATAAATTTTGAATTGCTTTAATATCATCTTCATATAAATCAAAATAAATAAGACTTGAAATATTTTGAGGTACAAAATAAAAAGGATTCATAATGCTTTCATTTGCGTCAGAATGAGCAATACCCAAAGTATGTCCAATTTCGTGTAAAAGTACCAAGTATAAATTTATTGTATCTATATTATCAGCAGGCGTAATCAAAGTTGAATCCCATTTTTCTTCAGCATCTAAATGTATTTCTAGTTGTGTTTTATATTGAGAAGGAAAACTTGCATGAGCAAGAACCCCTCTCTCACCGTCGAATGAAGAGCATTGCCTATTGGGAGTTTCGCTATAATTATGCTGTCTTGAAAATTTACTGATAACTATATTCGCGTTCTTTTGTTTTATAGTAAAACTAATATTAGAATGTTTTGGCCACAACTGAAATGCTCTTACTGTTATAAATTGTTCTCGAGCGGTTGCGTTATAGAAGTACCAGGTTAATGTTGAATTAGACCATTTATGAGGAGACGTAGAGTATTTTTGTTCAATTTCACTCGTTATTCCGCAATGAGGTCTTTTAATGTATCGTATCACTTCTTGTGTTATCGTTCCATCAGTAGGTTTTAAATTGTTGTTTATTTGAAAAGCTTGAACTGCCGCAATTAACGAACTATTATCTCTCTTAATTAAATTATTTATTTCATTCAATGTTATTGGACCGATAATGTCTGTAAAATATCCTAATTTATGTAAATGATTAACCACAAAAATGGTGTTGGTTTTGTTAGTTCGAATACAACGTTCATAAAGGTCGAATTTTTTTCAAAGAAAACTATTAACTACTTTCGGTTTCATTTGAGAATCCTGAAGATGGTTCAGAATATTGCAAAGTAAACCATTAGGCAACATGGCAGAATTTTGTATGAAGCTTTGGAACTTTTGGGAAATTGTTGGAATTTTCTAGAATTTTGCAAAAACACCTTCTGACGTATCCAAAATTTTGTTCAAAATTCTGAGATGTTTTAAAATGTTTCCTAAAGTTCCAGCACATTTGAGAATGCAAACTTTTTTGGAATAGACCCATAAATTAAGCAGGAGTATCGGATTTTAGTTTTGTTAATTTTTGACAGTTATCATCATGAATAAATTTTGAGCGAATTTTTGCTATTATAAAGGAAAACTAAAAATTATTAAAGCCAAGAAAAGTATAGGACTCGGAATTTGGGTCAAAATCAGTTTTAAAAAGAAAAAGTAAAGATCAGTGTATTTTTATGGGTCTGCAGGGGTGATACTGATACGTAAAATGACGTGAGATTGAACTTTAATTAATGACACATCATTAATCAAAAATCAACGTAAGAGAAAAAGACTGATAAAAATTTGTCTCATTTAAAAAGTCCCATCGTCGTTTCCTTTGACGTCAATCTACAATAATATAAAAAGTAGCTTTCATCTTTGATTACAGCCGCATATGTTGATCATAAAGATTAATTTTACGTCATCAAACGTACTTTCTGAAGACAGTGAGGTACTTTTTGTTTAATTTCTTTTTAATAAGTACGCAAGTACACAAGTTTATTTTAATTCTCTTTTTATGTTGATTTTAATGCTGCAAGGGCATCTTCAGCAACGTAAGAGAAAAAGACTGATAAAAATTTGTCTCATTTAAAAAGCCCCATCGTCGTTTCCTTTGACGTCAATCTACAATAATATAAAAAGCAGCTTTCATCTTTGATTACAGCCGCATATGTTGATCATAAAGATTAATTTTACGTCATCAAACGTACTTTCTGAAGACAGTGAGGTACTTTTTGTTTAATTTCTTTTTAATAAGTACGCAAGTACACAAGTTTATTTTAATTTTCTTTTTATGTTGATTTTAATGCTGCAAGGGTATCTTCAGCAGAATTTAATAACCCTGAGAAAACGAAGATGATGCTGATAATAAGTTTTTATAGCTTTTAAGTACGTTGTTTATACTATACAGGGTGGTTTAGTTTGATTCGCCTATGTGTTATGAATTTTTCGGTAATTACTCCCTTTCGATTTTCCTGAAAAAAAAAGTATCTAGAGTTCGTCATGCTGATCAAGAAAACATATGTGTATATTGAGCTTCTAAATTTTCATAAATGACTTGTATTTGTCTTTAATGTGTATGTGTACCAACACCATAAAGACATCGTTAGTACTTGTATTGTTGTGTTTAATTAATCTTGCGACCATGTACTGTTTATGTTAAGATGAAAGTGATTAAGGAACGGTTCAAGAGGAATTGTTTATATTTATACTAGCGTACTACGTAGGTTATATGGATAATACAATAGAAAGTTCAATTAATGGTTGTTATATATACTGCTCCTCCGTGGCCCATCGCACAGACGACCAGTGCCCCCTTGTAAGAGGTCCAGGACAGCTCCGCTTCCAGGTGTTGGCAGAAGTCTACGACGGGTCTTCTGTCGGACACGTTCCATATGCTGAACCCTCCTGCAGTGGTACTTGTGAACAGCATTGCGTCCACGTTTATGTTGGTATCAGTCGGCGCGGAGCCATGGAATAGTACTGTGTATTGCGGCATTTTTGTTGTACTTACTTGAACAGTCTAAGCGATCTGTGCTGAACGTAGTGAAAACTTGAGTATTTATACAATTTAGAGGTGGAGGAGGAGGATATGAGTGGGGTAAAGTTAAGATCAGCACAAGTGTTTGTGCGAAGAAGGACTGATACATGGCTCATGTAGCGTGTGAACCATTGCTTATTCAGCAAATAGAAATAGGTTACATGTTCTCCACCACGCCAACGACCACCAGGAGGGACACGGTACCGACGCCGTTGTCCACGTCGACGGCGGCGGCAACGACGTGTACCTGGACAACGGCGACGACGATGACAACTGCTGCTTGGATGTCAAGTGACTGCGGTTTTTCACTTCCGACGCTTACGCCGATTCCATCGCCTGTTTCTCCACTTCCGGAAACCCCAACGCCGCCTTCTCAGACGACGCTATCACAGGACATAGATAGTCTGGAACGCGCCTTTGCGATAATTCCGAAAGTGTGCGAAAAGATGGCGTATTTGACGTCCGCTTGGGAAGCAAGGTTAAATACAAGTAAAAATACACCCATACATTTACACACTTAAAGTTATGTTTGTGTTGGTTATCAGTACCATAAAAGCTTTTAATAGGAACGCCAGCGAATTCATCTTTCATTTTACCAACAATTGATTCAGTTTTAGGCAGTGAACTCTATACTACTTCGTAGTAACTGGAATGGCCCAGGCATGTGAACTCAATGAGGCATATTAATTTTTATGCAACCCGCCAAGGTGTGGGATTTCTTTCTCTTTCTAATACATTACATTTATAGCAAAAATGGAACATTCGAATCGCTAAAATTATAATATATTAATAATAGTTAACACACATCGATGTTTCTCAAAAGGAAGATTTGGAAATGATACTATTCTTAAAACACCAATAGATTTTTTTATTGTGATGTATTATTTCTCTTTCAACATAAATTTTACTGTAGGCGAATTTGAATCCTGCAACGTGTTATTTGATAGGATTTAAGATATTGTTAAGCAACAAATTTTGAAAAACGCTGGTTCTGGTATTAACCGTTGGATTTCCTTTCATGTAAAAGTAGAATTATATGAATAGTATTCATGCAGTTTTGTGTATATTTTAAGGGTCTTTATGGAATAATTTATTCATCGTTATGAAAGATATGTTTTAATGGTAATTACAAGGCTACAGAATAATATAAAATGTTAATTAACAATTTTTAAATAAAACTAACTTAGTCATTTTTTGCCTTATTGAGGCAGATTTTCCATGTAGTTTTAAATTAAGTAATTTAGAATGGTGATGCATTCTGCATTTAAGAAATATTTCTGTTACTTTTCTAATTATTTGAATTTCGTGTAGTTCTTCATATAAATATTGTGTTACAGGATGTCTTGGTAAAAAAGTGTGTATTTTTTCTGAAAAGTGCCTAATTGCTGAATTAATTAATAGTCTTTTAATGTTGGCAGAATTATTTTTTAGTACGTTTCCTTCATTAACTAAAATTCGGAATTGTTTTTCAATGAACTTAACAATTTCATATATAATTTTGGATGCATATAGTAAGCCACCACGCGTAGCATAATTAGTAAATTGTTGGTATATTTTTGCTGGTGCACTATAGGTATGATCCAAATCCGTTTCTTCTTCTCTATACAAAAGAATCTTCACGCAATAACGGCAAGTTGAATTTTGAACTAACGTACGCACTATATATCCAGAGATATAAAAAATAACATTTTCTTGAAAATAAGTCAAGTTGTTATCTTGAATTGAATGAACTAAGTCTTTTAATTCATTTGTATTACCATCATTCGGTATATCTCTTCTTTGCCTCTTAGTGGAACGAAACTCAAAAGCTGGTGTACAGAATTCCTCAAAATCACAGCAGTTGCCATTAAAACTTGCAGTTATTGAATTTTTAAACAACAATTGGCGAAGAGCCCATCTTAGCTGCTGTGAATTGGGATTGTTGTTCCATCCACCTCTGGACCTTATACATGAGAAAAATAACTCAAGATGGTCTTGCGAATATTTGTATGGCAAAAAATATTGAAGCGGTTCATCAAGACTAAATAGATCCTTTGCTAGGTTTATTGTGCTTTGCATTGTTAAAATAAAGCCTAAGGCGAATGTTTTACGAGTATGATTTAATAACATGACCCCATCAATGCTCAAACTTTTTAAGTATTCAGTAGTTTGGCAGAAAACCTCTTCAGTATACTTAATAGTACTTGGTCTAATTGGTGCTTTAAAACCTTTTCCATAAGGATTTCTACAGTTCACCATGTCAAAAAGGCGATCTATTATTCTAATGAACTCAACTGTTGCAGAACTATTTTTAAATTTTTGCATTCCAGATTTGTCCAAGAACTCAATAGCATCTGCTACACCACTACTTATAGATTGAGCAGCTAGCTTCACATTCATAATTTTATTTTTAAAATTAACATGGTGAGTTGTTAAAGAGTTGGCTAATCTCAACTGTTCCTGTTGTTGGACTGCATCTAGTTCTTTTAAATATTGCCAACTTATATTACCTAGGGATGATTTTAATGTTTTTTCAGCGAACACATTTCTTGCTAGTTTTAGCATATGGCAAGAATCTAATATGCAATGTATTTTTATTGTAGATGAGCAAGGATGCATAAAATATGGCACCATTGCATCATTTGTTGCATGACACCCTAGGTTTCTATAAGTTAAGATATTTGCTTGAGCCCCATCTGAGGTAATTGAACGAATGATTACCCCACACTCATACAAACTTCTCAAGCAACTTTTAATTAATTGGGTTTGAATATTTGCATCCACTTTATTAATTAAAAAGTATGCAACTGGACATTTCCAATTTGTGGTGTAGCTAACTATTTGAAAAAAAAAAGGGCTTCAGAAGCAGCCATTTCATAATCCACATCTACTATGCCACCATAATTAACATTTCCAAAAAATTTTCCCTGTGAGTCATCCCATACAATTTGTTTTCTGATAGAAAAACCATCCACAATTAAAGCACAGTTACAAAGAAATTTTTTGCTTTTTACTTCACTTTTTAGATATTCCATTACTTCATTTAAAATTCCTGGCTCACAATTAACTGTGTGTAACCATTTACGAATAGTACGTCCATTTGGCAAAATGAAATATTGCCGTAAAAAGTTATAAGCCTTTTGAGAATAGAAGTACACAGTGTGGGCAAATTGTTTCATTAGCAAAGTATATCTTCTCTGCCCAGGTTGTTTCTTTTCGGTGTTTTTCTTCTGCAGCAATACAAGTTCTAATGGCAAACCTAACAGTAAAAAATACAAACTCCTGTTATTCTGACATTTTGTAAACGGTTATTACAAATTACCTTCAAAATAATTTTTTAAAACATGTTCTAAATTTTCATTTCCATAACTGCCTTTTGTAATTTCTTTTATAACATCCTTCATGTTGGATAACTTTATGTCCCTTCTTCTCACTTTTTGTTTAAGAGTTTTTACTTGCCTCTGTAGTAACAAAATCATGCTGCTTAATTCTAAAGTAGTTTGTGTCTCACGATCAACATATTTATGTAAGGATGCTGTTGATGTTGATGGCATGCTACCTGTATTAACTTCCATAGGCTCTACAGGCTAAAACAATTTAAATTGATACATTTTATTGTTACAGAATTTGATTATTAATATTACCAATTGTCTTTGTAGTTTTCTTCTAGGATTAGGTTCACTTTGTAAATGCTTTGGAAATTCAAAAACACTTGGTATTGCGTCAGGTTTTAGCAATCTTACGGTGGATCCTGGTTTGTTTAAATAATCAGTTGGGAGAAAATGTTTGCTGCAAATTCTGCTTGACTTTGATGGGTGCCAATCCTGCCTCCTTATTGCATTCACCCAAGCATCCAATAAGTTAGGGTGCTTAAAAGGAAAACTACAAGAAATAAATTTAAACTGTAGCAAATACATAAACAAAACTGATCATTTGATCATTGTTATTACAGTATATTTCAAATGCTTTCAATTTTATATGTACAGAAAACTTGCTCTACTTACCTATGAAATGAAATTTTTTTTCTTGCATCATGAATATTTTTGCAACCATAAGCAACACAATACTGAACCATGTTGTTTACACAGCCAGAAGATTAATAAATAGCTTCAAATGCTTGGTAACCTACAATATAGCACATGGTTATAAATTTATATCATATTATTTAAATATATGATATGCAATTTAATTAGCCATAGACTATTTGTAATATAATAAATAAATATTTATACTACTCAACTCACAATGAATTACAACAGGACAAAAGAGCACTTTAAAATTGTTTATTTATATAACTAATAAGTTTTTACTCGTACAAAGCACTCGACACAAATTACCACACTGAAACAACGAATTTATAAACTATAATATACAGGAGGATAAACAAAAACGATAATCAAGCAAAAAAACACCACACAACCTCTTCAACTGCCATTTAACTAAACGCGTTAAAAAGAGATGAGAATACCACATTATCTTTCCATCTCCTTTTTTACTCCTGACACAAATTTACTGCGTTTTGTTCGTCTGCGGGTCCGTTCCAGTTACTACGAAGTAGTATTTAATTCATTGGTTTTAGGAATGTCGTAAATATTACCTTCCGGATAATTGGAAGTATCAAATTTTTGCAGGTGTTTTTTTATAATTAAGTTCTTCAAATATTTAATTAAATCTATTACCTAATAATTAAAAATAAAATTAAAAACTACTTTAACAATAATAATTAGGTACATTAAAAATTTTCTATCTAAAAGTTTTGATGTAAATTGCCCCGTGGTCCTGGGCAAACAAGGCGAGTGTCCCCTCGAAGGAGCACCACGAGAGCTGCACCTCAAGGTGTCGGCAGAAGTCTCCGAATGGTCTACCGTCGGACACCTTCCAAATGGTGAAATCACCAGGAGTGGTACCATTAAATCTCACACTGCCCACCCTTACGTTAATGTTTGTTGGCACGGAGCCATGGAGCACTGCAGTATATCGGACCATTTTGTTGTTGATATATTATTTTTTGAACAGTCTTAGCGGCCTGTGCTGAACGTTTTTTTTTTTTTATCCTCAACAAAAATAATTAACCAGCCTTACCGGCTATTTTAATGATCATTCCCGGGCCCTAAGTTGAGGTTAATCTTTGATTTCCTGTTTTAGATGGAGAAGAGCTCCCCTAACATTTGAATTTCTGGGTTGTGATGGTTATTAAGCCTTTCGATCATGGCTGTTCTTCTATTTTTTGCTGTTTCATCAATGCTTTCAAGTTCTAAAATCTTTCATTATTTCGCTGTTTCTAACGAACCAAGGTGCTCCTATGCCTTTTCTGTTGATTTTGTTTTGTGTTTTTCTTGCTATGTTGATTGCCTCATTTGATCCTTGTATCCAAATTTCTTGTCCATAAAAGGCCGCAGGGTAGAGGACCGATTTAATTAGCTTAAGCCTATTATTATTACTTAGCGAACTTCCTGGCTGGATCAGTTTTTGTAGCGAGTGTGTGCGCTTCATTGCTATGGCTGTCCTTTTTTGGACATGTTTTTTAAAAGACATCTGTCTATCAATAGTAATCCCTAGGTACGTAACGCTTTTCTGTAACTTGACTTTTTTCTTGTTGAACAAGATGAAGTTTCTTGCAGGCCTTTTGTTACCAAATAAAATGGCCTCCGTTTTTGTTTCATTAATTTTTATTTTCCATCTTCTTGCATATGTCAATAGGCAATTTAGAGCTTTCTCAGCCCGGTTTTTGGCAAAATCAGCGTTTGTTCCTATTGCCACAACTGCGGTATCGTCGGCGAATTGAAACAATTTTGTCTTCTTATCCGTGTCGAATGTCGGAATATCAGCCACATATATGTTGAATAGTATCGGCGACAGCGGCGATCCTTGTGGTAGTCCTTCTCTGGCCGTCTTTTCTGACGAGAGTGCGTCATCCACTTTTACTGTAAATTTCCTATCGGACAACCAGGATTTAATTATTTTACAAAGCCAGACTGGGAATTGTAGTTTTTCAAGTTTGTACAGCAATCCATTTCTCCAAACTCTGTCATATGCCTTTTCTATGTCGAGTAGAGCAGCTACAATTTGTCTGCGCGGGCCTGACTCCTTTTTTATGGTGTCTATCATAATTGCTGCTTGTTGAACAGCCGACAAACCCTCACGGAAGCCAAATTGATTAGGTTTTATAATGTTCATTTCGTTGGCCACATTTTGAGTTTCTTGCTTAAGGATCCCTTCAAGGATTTTACCAAGGGAGCAAAGTAAACTTATCGGCCGTTGGTTTTCCAATTTTCTCGGATCTTTGTCACCCTTCGGGATTGTGGCGATGACTGCTTTTTTCCATATGTTTGGGAAATAGTTTGTTGCGATGGCCGCATTTAGCAGATTTGTTATACGTGGGACTGCCTCCTTGTGAAAACTTGAGTATTTATACAATTTAGAGGTGGAGGAGGAGGATATGAGTGGGGTAAAGTTAAGATCAGCACGTGTTTGTGCGAAGAAGGGCTGATACATGGCTCATCTAGCGTGTGAACCATATAGAAATAGGTTACATGTATAGTAATGTTATGAACCTATGGGTAGACATGGTATTTGGTATCATCTCATACATACATAAAGGTTCACATACATGGCTCATCTAACGTGTGAACCATTCCTTATTCAGCAAATAGAAATAGGTTACATGTTTTCATGTAAAACAAAGGTAGATCAGATTTTGCTGGCTACTCCTAGTGTACACTTCAATTTCTCAATCAAATTGTTATTCTCAAGTTTTAATTTTTTAAAAATTGACTTCGAGATAATAAAAACTTAAAAAATGGAAAACAGCAAAAAAGCAAGAAAACCTGCCGTACCGAAATGCCGGTATAGAAAATCGAGGACAAGTGGTATAAGTATTAATCAATATTGTTGAAGTAATTGTGTAATTGTTAATTAATAATTTTGTTTTACGTAACTAGTTGTATACTTTCATTAGATGTGTAGAAGTATAGCAATAAATGTGATTAAAAGTGGAATTCTTTTTATTTTAACAAAGTTAATCATGTTAATGAATTACCACAAAGTATGCGCCGACACAATTAAATACATATTTGAAAGGCTTAAATATCTTATTTCCTTTAGATCAGTTTAGAAATAACGCTGTAAATAGATTCGGTATAAATGAACGCACCCAAACATATGAGTGGTAGTTATAACATATTCTATGGTTTGGCAATGTCAGGAAATTAAACTTGTCGTTTATTGCATTTAGAAGAATAATAATTAAGTAAATTGCAATTATACGAAAAGATTCGGTTGTTTATTTAATTTATTTAATAGTAGGTGTAAATATTTCATGAATTTCTCTCGTATATTCTATTAGTGTGGGCCGCCTAACCTAACTAGTGTATGTTTATCTGTAACTGTTTAATAATTAAAATTAGTTTTACCACCAGGCAATTTCTCGATTCAACCTTGCAATATTACCAATAATTACACCTGATCGTCTGCTTCGAGATACAAAACAATTAGGTAACCTGCCTTCGCTGTTTTCGCATGTCTTGTCATTTAAGTAAACGATCTCGATAATAAATGGTTATCGAACCTTGATATTCTACAAACGAATACAATGTTGTCTGCTTATGTCCTCCTCCTCCTCCTCCGAATCATATAAGTACCCTCAGATTTCGTTCGTTCAGCACTCTCGTTTACGAAACGAAGTGCAACTTTGTAAGGTGTCGATATTCTTTTACCATTCTGTATGTGATTATTGTGAATCGCGAGTTCATTGAAAATCGTTGAAATTAGGTGAGTTATTCACTGAAAACAGTAGTGTAAGATGACCGGTTCTAATTCAGAGGAGGAAAGGTTACTTAAGGTCAAATTGACGGAAGGTCATTGACTTTAAACTTGTGTGTATGTAGTGGTCGAATGCTTCACAATGAATTGAAACAAATGTACATGTATCGGTAATGTGAAATTAAATACGTCTGCAGTCGTCTGAAGTTTACGATTTTTATGATGGAAAGTTTTAAATACGTCTACAGCCGTTGAAGTGTCATTGCAATGTTATTAGAGGAATGATGTTAGGTATTTAGTTACACTTACACTGATTAATGCAATTGCAATTGTACGTGATTCATGTAGATATTGTGATGTGGAAGGATGGGAAAGAAGTGCAGTTGTAAGCAGGTAGACAATCGTTAAAGTAGTGAAAAGGAAGAGAAGGCAGAAGTAGTTGAGAAGATTGGTTTGAGAATGGATGTAAGAAGCAGTAATAAAGGTAGTAGTATCGATGAAGTTTGTGGTGGTACAAAAGAAGTAGAGTATTGGAATAATGCGGACCACATGGAAGGATTGAATGATGCGCAGCGTAACACTGTGTTACATAGTGGAGATTACGTAGACACAGAGGAGTATACTGTAAATAAAGCAAATAAGTATGTAAGTGATGTGAGCTCAATGAAAGGGTGGAACGTAGCTCGAAAACTCTTCAAATGTGAAACGAACTTCTCAGCATGTTCTGCGTACGTGCTGTACTGTGATAGGAATAATCTTCGCTACCTACCAATGTGTTGGAGCTGTCGATATGCGGGAAGTAATGGAGGAATTGTGTCATTATATACACGAGTTCCGAATTTATGGATGTTGGAAGTGTATATCCATGACGAAGTTCACATTCATTGCGGATGGTGTGGTGAGATGTGCAGGTACGAGTTTGTTTGCAGTGAGAACCACCGTATCACAAATAAGACCGTATTTGAAGAAGGATATGTAATAGAAATAAGTAATAATCTTGGTTATGTAGAAGGAGCGTAGAACGTGTACATGTATATATTTGTGTTAAGAAATAAATAAAGAGGCAAAAGGTAGTAGACGTTTGAGATATAAGATTAAGGTACAGTTTGGGGATAATAAGAAGTTATATGGAAAGTGTGTCAAGGTCACAAGTCTTTAAAAAGGAAAAGGAAGGTGTAGGAGAGGGGACAGGTAATGACATAGTAATTGAAAGGTAGGTTTATGAAAACATAATGGATCGGAAGAGTTGACGCCTTTGCTCGTAAGTATTGCAAAGAATACAGTACAGCGTGTGCGTATCATCGATCTCGTAAACAAAGCCCGACTTTTCGCAGAGGTACGATTGAGTCCCCTGACGACAAGGTCGGCAGCACAGGTTTACGACATCGCAATGATAAAATGTGCAGCTGTGGCAGAAAAGCAGAGGTCTGTTGTCAAAACATTCTTGACAGCAGAATCCTGTTTCAGCCGTACAGCTTTCACGCAGACGCCAACAATATCCGCATTGGAGCAAGGTGGTTTCATTAGCAGTTTGCCTGAATGGTGAAAGGACAATAGATACACGAGAAAGGTCCATGTTAATTCATAAGACCCTTCTGGTGAAGTGATGCTCTCTCAGGTTGACAAGGGTTTAAATAGGAAGGTATGTGGTGGGGAAAGAGTGGGGAAGTAGTGGGGGAATAGTGGGGATGTAAAGGAAGTGGTATAGAGTAGTGTGGTAGCGAAGGTGCTGGTGTAGCAATATTTTTTATAATGAGGTTGCATCGCTAGGTAGTAGTAATTTTTTAATTGATGAAGGAGTGGGTAATTAAAAAAGTATATAAGGCGTAATATGTGTTATTGAACCTGTTGTATTTGTTTATGAATTTTAATAGACAGTTGTCGGAGGAAAAATTTTTAGGTGAAAATAATGGTAAAAATTTTCTAAGTCCAGATAATGGTAAAAATTTTCTAAGTCCAGAAATTAAAAAAAATATATTTTGAGGGCAGGAAAAGAGTGGTATGAAAAATTAGTACATGAAAATATGGATAATGAGGTGTAGTATAAGAAGACAATGAAGTATTTAATGAAATACTTCAGCGTAAGAAATGATAGGGGTAAAAGTGTAAAAATGAAGCTTTAGAAATTTTTTTGAAGCAGAAGGAGTTGAAATCGGGTAATAACTTATGGTGTGGGAAGAAGGTCCCCAAGTGGAAGTACCCGAATCTGAAAAAAATTTTGAAAAAAAAAAATAAAGTTGACAAAAAGTTGCCACCTTCAAGCTTAAAAAAAAAATAGAAGCAGTTAAAAAAAAAAAAAGTGTTCCTCTTGGAAAATGTAAGTTGAACAGTGGGCTAAATGATCCCACCCTGAAAAGTCGAGAAATATTTTTTTAACGTGTTTCACCCTCATACTTTGACCCCCGAAAAGTGTATGAAGGGTAGATGATAGGAAAAAAATGTCTGAGTAAAAAATATTTAGTGTTCCATGAAGAACAATTTGCTTTGAACGAAACTTGGAGGACGTCTGTAATGGAGGAAGTAATTTCTACCCTAAATTTCAAGAATTAATTAAAGGTATAAGGAGCGGTGCTAAAAAAAAAGGTGCCTCTCTCACTATTGATGTCGAAGACTGAAGGTACCACTTGGCAATGTCAGAAGTATTAAATTCAGACAACTACCCCTCTCGGACTTAATGCCTCCCGACCTCCCCCCACCAGCCCACCTCGGCGCCCTGCCCCCCCCCCATACCCATTTCCCTATGATGTTTTTCAGCGGATTTTCTTCTCAACCCCTTTTCCACCCCATTTTTCATCCCTTACATACCTATACACAACTTCTCCTAGGAGAGATAAATTCACCAAATTTCACATATATGTCTTATTCACAATTTAGAACAACAATGCTCTCTTTGTCCTTTCCTGTATGGGGCCGACTAACACCACCTAACCTAACCTGAAAACTTTTTTTTTTTTTTGTTTTTTTTTTTTTTTTGGTCCAAATTATTTTGGGACCTTTTTGTTTTTGTTTTTTTTAATTTAATTTAACTTTTACTACTTTTAGTAATTGTTTTTTTTTTTTTTTTTTTTCCCAAAATATTTTAGGACCATTTTGGTTGGTGGTTTTTTTTTTGTTTTTTTTTTGGTTTTTTTTTTTGGTTTTTTTTGGTTTTTTTTTTTCAAAACAACTTACAAACTAACTCTAACAAACTATTTACTTAACTTATTTACACACTAACATACTAACCCTTATTTACTACTTAACTTATTTACAACACTTACATACTAACCCTTATTTACTAATTAACTTATTTACAACACTTACATACTAACCCTTATTTACTAAGACTACATATATACATTTACACTATTTACAATTTACCTTATATACTACTATACAATATCTACCTATTGGTAACCGATGTCAACTGCTGCTTCGCGGTGTCAAGCAACGTTTTCAGTCGTTCCAACTTCGGACGCTTTGCTTCCTTCGCGCGCTTTAAGACGTCCACTTCCTGATCGATCTGGTGGTCCTCCTCAACCAGTTCGACCCGTTTCTTTAACATGGCTTCCTTGTTACAGGCAGACTTCGCCACTTTTGCTTCAAGCTGAGCGATCTCAGCTTTCCACTTAGCGACGTCGTCGTCCTGTTCCAAGATAGCCTTGTCGAGTTGGGAAATTGCAGCGCGCACCTTCTGCTGCGCAGCGCGCCTTCCTTCACAAGCGGACGTCAAATACGCCATTTTTTCCACCACTTTCGGAATTATCCCAAAGGCGCTTTCCAGACTATCTATGTCCTGCGATAGAGTCGTCTGAGAAGGCGTCGTTGGGGTTTCTGGAAGTGGCGAAACAGGCGATGGAATCGGCGTAAGCGACGGAAGTGGAGAACCGCAGTCACTTGACACCGAAGCAGCACTTGTCATCGTCGTCGCCGTTGTCCAGGTACACGTCGTTGCCGCCGCCGTGGACGTGGACAATGGCGTCGGTACCGTGTTCCTCCTCCTGGTCGATGGCGTAGTGGTTGCGCTGGTGGATGACGTCGTCGAAGGACGCATCCTTTGCGTCATCCCCAAACTCCTCTTCTTTCCACCAGCAGCAGAAGAAGATGTTGGTGGCGCCGACACCGCAGCTATCGCAGCCATCGTAGTGACGGCGACCACAAACTCGCACTGTAAAACAAAATTATTAATTAACAATTAAACAATTACTTCAACAATATTAATTAATACTTACACCACTTGTCCTCGATTTTCCGTACCGGCATTTCGGTACTGCAGGTTTCTTTACTTCCTTGTTTTCCATTTTAATTAATTTTTTTATGTACTATTAATTTTTTATTATTACTTTAACGTCTGCTCACAAGGAGAGTGGAGAGAATAATGAGACGACGCTCCGCTTGCTACCTTCCCTCCACACTTCTTACATATTTCTATTTGCTGAATAAGCAATGGTTCACACGCTCGATGAGCCATGTATCACAACTTTTATGTATGTGTGAGATGATACCAAACACCATGTCTACCCGTAGGTTCATGACATTACTATACATGTAACCTATTTCTATTTGCTGAATAAGCAATGGTCACACGCTAGATGAGCCATGTATCAGAACTTGTATGTATGTATGAGATGATACCAAGCACCATGTCTATCCGTAGGTTCATGACATTACTAAACATCTAACCTATTTCTATTTGCTGAATAAGCAATGGTTCATACCCTACATGAGCCATGTATCAGAACTTTTATGTATGTGCTGCTGGTATACAGGTGTTAATCAGAAAGTATCCACACCTCACTCTAACTTACATTGTCATTTATAGCTCAAACAACTTCTCTTTCTAGTTTTTCCTTCTTCGCACAAACACTTGTGCTGATCTTAACTTTACCCCACTCATATCCTCCTCCTCGAAATTGTATAAATACTCAAGTTTTCACAACGTTCAGCACAGACTGCTAACACTGTCTTAACAATAATACAACAAATACAACAACAAAAAAAATGGTTTACTATACAGTATTGTTTCTTGGCTCCGTGCCAACTGGTATCAATATAAGGGTGGACACCATTGTTTTCCAAAGTACCACTCCTGGAGGGTCGACGTTATGGAAGGTCTCCGACAGAAGACCGGTCGGAGCCTTCTGCGAACACTTTGAACAACAGCTCTTCTGGACCTCGTTCCAGGGAACATTAATCGTTTATGCCATGCACCACGGGGCGGCGGTCTACATTAAAAATTTTTATTGAATTTGTTTTATTATATATACCTAGCTGTACTGTTTTTTGTATACTAAAATAAATAAAATGTTTTTATTTATAATTTATATTCTCTTTTATTTCTTTAATTACAAAATATAAAACGATACAATATAAAAGAATTTTATTGAATATAATACAATATAATATAAAACATCATTGAATTTTAGTCATTAAATTTACTCAGTAAAGCAGACTTAAGATTAGCTAGCTTATGTTCGATTTCTTGTACCTCCTTTCTCGTTTCAACTACCGATCTGTTCAACTCCTCTAGCTCCTTCTCTTTCCGCTTCATGTACTCAGTCAATGAAGCGGCCTTTGTCTCTCTTTCATTCAGTACCATTTCTCGTCGCCGCTTTTCCTCCTTAACACTATTTATGGCTTCTCCTACTTGGTCCACTATCTTGGAATAATCGAATGGAGCAGCCGACAACCTTCGTGTGTACGATCGCTTCTTCGGCTTCATTGATATAGACTTCGATCCCGCCACCGCCATCGTAGAGGTGCTAGCCACAGGCTCCGCCATCGTTACCGTGGTAGCACCTCCAACACACCCCTCACCTTTAGCGGATGATGTGAAGGAATCGTTTGGAAAGAAGTTTTCCAATATATCAGCCAGCTCGGTTTCGTTCATATTTAGCTCAGCAGCTAAATCAACACCGTTACCCTGTTCTCTAGCACTCATCTTACCACACCGTACCCACTACAGTTTCAGTATATATTCCTTTCGCCCCTCTCCTTATGCCGTCTCCACCTTACACATCCCTCCCCTTTTCCTATAGCTATTTATTGTCCCTCGCGTTCAGTATTCCTCAGTCGTTGTCGAGATATACCTCTTACCGCTAGCCGCTATGATCCCTTGTCCGGACTGTGATGCTTCCTTTACGCGATCTGATAATTTAAAAAGACATCGATTAACTTCTTGTCGGAAACGAGCACAGCTCCAACGTACATCGCCTCTACCGAAGAAAAAACTTAAAATTGCTACGCCTGCTGGTTCTTCTGACCGCTGGTGTGATACTTGTAACATTTACGTTCCACAACATTCCTACAACGGTCACCTTCGCAGCCTCAAGCATAAACAAACTTGCTGCTCTCCTCTTGAGGAAGGAATTACTTTCCTTTCGTCCGCGTTCGCTAACAGAATTGTGTCCTTTCGTATTTCATCCGCCAAGTTCTTCCTGTCGTATACCGACTTTTTCACCGAAGTTTTCGACAAATGCTTGCGTGTTATTCGTAATCAGGTACAACTGCATGACACGCTTAAACTAAATCTTGAACTTTTCGGACGATATGTGCACGATGCTAAACAATTGGTTGACGTGAAATCCTTCAACACCAATAACAAAGTTGTCACTCAGTCGACGGATCTTTCCAATATTCTCCAAAGCTTCTTCGACGTTCTTGAGGGTAAAGCTTCTGAGTTTCAAGAACGAGAGTCAGGTAATTTATCATTCTCTCTTTATATATATTTCACTTGTGTTTAATATTATTTCATTCTTACAGGATGGGCTTTGGAAAGAGTTCTTTTCCTAGAACTCAATTGCAACAAGTACAATCCTCTTAGAGCTTCATCTTACATTCCTCTACCTAAACAAATTGTACTTAAGAGAGCTGTTGTGAACGTACGAAACGATGACCAAGCCTGCTTTGCGTGGGCTATAACCTCAGCTTTGTATCCCGCCCAAGCCAACCCGCACAGAACGACTTCCTATCCGCATTACTCCCGCACGATGGACTATGACGGTATCGATTTTCCTATTAAATTAAACGACATTCCCAAGTTTGAAACGAAGAACCATTGCTCTGTGAATGTTTACGGGACTGAATACGTTTTGAAGGATGGAAAATGGATCTGGGAAATTGTTGGTCCCCTCTACTACTCGTCCGTCAAACGAAGGCTGCACATCAATTTACTCTTGCTACACGATGATCGAGGAAATAATCATTACTGTTGGATTAAGGACATGTCTCGTTTGCTCTCTCAACAACTCTCGAAAACAGAACATCGCAAATTCCTATGTGACGGCTGCTTGCAATACTTCAGCTCTGTGGCTCACCTGCACCGTCATCAGCGGAATGATTGCAACCACGTTTACACGACGCTGCCAACTGCTGATCTCAAATTGGATAAGATGGGTAGGCTCATCCCTAATAACGTTTTAAAATTTCAAAACTACCACAAACGTATCAAAGTACCTTTTGTTGTTTATGCAGACTTCGAAACCATATTGCGACCCATTCATACATGCTTTTCCGATCCTAACAAGACCTCCACCACACCTACCCACGAACATCAACCGCACTCGTTTGCTTACTTGATTAAGTGCTCTTTTGACGATTCCCTTTCAATATTCAGAACTTATAGAGGACCTGATTGTGCTAATCAATTTGTTAAAACTCTTGATCAAGACGTTTCTGATATTTATCACCGATTTTTAAAGACCCCGGTTCCTATGATACCCTTGACTGATGAAGAAATGCGACTTTTCTCTGAAACGACGTCCTGTAATATTTGCGAAGAGCCCTTCCTAATCGATGATGTAAAGGTTCGCGATCATTGTCATTTGACTGGTAAAGTTCGATTAGGGGCCGCTCATTCCAGATGTAACTTAAACTACAAACTACCCAACTTTGTGCCTGTATTCTTCCACAACCTCTCCGGTTACGATTGTCATTTATTTTTAAAAGAAATGGCTGTCAACGATGTTAAATTTAGCGTAATTGCTCAAAATAAAGAAAAATACGTTTCCTTTACCAAATTATTGCGAGTTGATACTGTTCCCGGTGTTTCAGATAACTCTACTCAAAACGTATTTGTTAAGATTCGATTTCTCGATTCCTTTCGTTTTATGGCTTCCTCCCTCGATAAACTGTCTGAAGAACTCGACCCTTCTCAATGCTTCCAAGTGAAGAAGTATTTTTCTGATCCTACACAATTTCAACTTGTGCGACGGAAAGGGGTTTTCCCTTACTCCTACGTCGACGATATTACTAAACTTGACCAATCAACGTTCCCTCTCAAAGACGATTTTTTCGATAAATTAACATCTCTACCCATTTCTGATGAAGATTATGAAAGAGCTGCCACCGTTTGGAAAACCTTTAACTGCTCCACTCTCGGAGAATATTCTGATCTCTACTTGAAAACCGATGTCCTACTGTTAGCTGACGTGTTCGAGAATTTCCGTGAAATATGTATTTCCACTTACGACTTGGACCCCGCTCAGTATTACACCGCTCCCGGGCTAGCGTGGGATAGCATGTTAAAATTCACTCGCGTTAATTTAGAACTTCTAACTGACATCGATATGTTAAAGTTTTTCCAAAAAGGGGTACGCGGAGGAATAAGTCAGTGTGTTCAAAGAATGCATTTCGCCAATAACCCACACCTTCCTGATTATGACGCATCTGCTCCCACTTCCTACATTATGTATTTGGATGCTACCAATTTGTATGGACACAGCATGAGTCAATACCTTCCCATATCCCATTTTCGTTGGCTCACCGATGCTGAAATTGATGAATTAAATGTTCTCGATTTACATGCTTCTTCTGAATATGGTTATGTACTTGAAGTTGACGTTCAATATCCCCAAAACCTACACGATTTACATGCTGATCTTCCCTTTTTAGTTGAAAATATTATTTCTCCTGGTAATGTTAATGGTAGAGTCAAAAAATTGATTCCGAACCTTATGACTAAGACAAAGTATATTGTTCATTACCTACCGCTTAAACAAGCTCTCCAGAGCGGATTAAAATTACTTAAAGTGCATAGAGCTATTCAGTTTAAACAGTCACAATGGTTGAAACCTTTCATAGATTTGAATACTAGAAAACGTAATATGTGTAATAATAAGTTTGGGAAATCTTTCTTTAAATTGATGAACAACAGTACTTTCGGAAAAACGATGGAGAACGTTGATAAACGAGTTGACGTCAAGTTAGTTACTCATTGGCAAAACGTTGGACGGTACCTTGGTGCTGAAAGTTTAATAGCTAAACCCAATTTCAGAAATTCAAAAATTTTCACGCCCCATTTCGTAGCTATTCAGATGAATAAATTACACATTGTTTACGATAAACCGCTCTATGTAGGTTTCGCTATTTTGGATTTATCAAAAGTTGCTATGTATGACTTCTACTACGGCTTTCTTAAACAAAAATATCAAGAAAATATTTCTTTGATGTATATGGATACTGATTCCTTCATTCTTAAAGTTTTCACCGAAAATTTCTACAGAGATATGATTGAAAATATTCATCACTTCGACACTTCCAATTATCCCCATGATAATAGTTTCAATATCCCTATTACCTCTTCTGTTATTGGTAAATTTAAAGACGAATTCCCTAATAATCCCATTAAAGCATTGTATGGAACCGGAGCAAAAGCTTACTGCGTTGAAGCCGTTGATCAAATTGTTAAAAAAGCAAAAGGTGTTAAGAAAAATGTCATTAAATTACATCTTCAAATCGATGATTACCTACGCGTCATTAGAGATGACGCCACCATTCTTAAATGTATGAATGTTTTCGTTTCCGATCTGCATACTATGTTTACCCATATGAAAACGAAAGTAGCCCTCTCTCCCAAAGATGATAAACGTTTCTTAATTCCGAAAACAACGAATACACTTCCTTGGGGACATTACAATATAAAAAACTCAAACAGTTCGCTTTCAAAGTTCGACGGTGCCGTTGATCGATTTATACAAAATTTTCATCAACCGTATACCGACGACTTAACGGTTGGAGAATACTTTATTAAAAGACTTTTCGAAGCTTCGTCACTTCCACAGGAAGCCATTGATAATATTTATGAACACCTACTGTAATACCTACTTGGAGTTCTGTTTAAGTATAGCTTACGCTGAAATGTCACTCAATGTAAATATTTTATCCTTAATGTTGGTTGTATTGTATAAATAATAATAAAACGTTACTACACAACTTGTTTGTTTACTATTTTTATTCTGCGAAATATATTCCTCAACTTCACAAATAACATGTGTATGATTTCTACTGTTACAATTTATTGTTTCAATAACATTAACAATGAATAAATTTTCTTATAATCTTCAATATTACTTGATGGCCATTTGCCTGAGTCAGGACCGCTCTGCCAGCCTGCAGCTTTTTCCGTTCCTTCTCTTAAAATATTTTCTTCTATCCATTGCAGCACTGTTTGATGACGACCGTTGATATTTGGACTTAATGTATACGGAAGCCGAAACAAGTTGATCAGTTTAATACACTTTTCCAAATTTTTCGGTTGTGCGTAGTATGCCACATCCAGTATTAAGTCATCCACACACTTTAACAATGTAACATACTTTTTCTTGACATTCATTACGGAGAACTTCTTATCCCGCATTAGAACTGATCCGTTTGTTAACATTTCCTTTAAAAAATATACGTCGTGTCGCATGAAATTATACTTTGTTTTATTTAAAATCATTTCAACATCATCAACCGTTATTTCCACTGTTTCACAGCAACCTTTTAGAAATTCATCCACCAATTCGTCACACCTTTGCTTTCTTTCGAATATGAAGTATAAAATATCGAACGATGTCTCTTGTGTTACAGTTAACCATTGGAATGCTTCCTTTGGTACTGCAACTCCCAACTTCGACAACACAACTTTAACTCTATCTAAATCGTTTGATAGTATTGCTCTTCGAAGGTTGAGAATGAGGACTTGCTTTTCTGCTTGATACAACTCGTACGATAATGAATCCATTTTTATAAAAATTATACTTCAAAATCGTCAGGATCGCTCTCATCAACCACTAAGTAGCCTCCTATTACGATTTTATCGTATTCACCTTTTAATTCGAATTCTTCTGTCACGCTATCCAACTCTGACGCTACCAAATATCTTTTCAAAGATAATAAACCCTCTTTGTAAAATTTAACTTCAATTACGTAACTTTCAACCATTACTACGTCTTAAACGTTCAATGCAGCAACTAACGATTACAACTGATTAAACTCGTCACGTTTTATCTTATTTATAATCATACTTTGGGGAAGGGGTAAAGAAAATCATTATTAACATTACAGACTTTATTATCAGAAAAAAAAAGCTGGGGATACATTACAAAACGTTCGTTTTATGAATCCAGCTGTTATGAGATTGGTTAAGCCCCAACCATTTGACGTAAACCATGTCACCTTTTCGTCTTAGTACACGTTCCACCAAATAAACATCTGAATATTTCGCTTTCTGTAGTTCCATACCATAAAATCCTCCTTTTATGTCTTCCCCTTTATCATCCTTTAAGTAATACATAATTGGATGTGACAATTTTATGTAGCTAATCGTAAATAATTCGTTAGACCAATTCGGGGTATAACCTTTGCTAAACAATTCACGATGTTTGCTTATTCGTACCCGGTCTCCAACTTTAAACTTAATTTCTCGTAAATCCACCTTCTTTGGATTGTTGTAAATACTTTTCAAAAGTGTTTCTTCGTTTCGTTTATTAACTTTGCTTGGTCTCATTCCGATAGTTCTGTGAACTGAATTGTTATATTCCTGTACTATATCTGGTAATAACTTCAACCATTTGTAGGATCCTTGCGAACTAAAGCGTTGCCACATTTTTGATTTTAGTGTTCGATTTACCCGCTCCACAACTGACGCTTTCTTGGTGCTATACGTTGAGTAATGGTTAATTTTATATTTTTGCATAACTCGTTTCACTTGTTCGTTGTAAAATTCTTTTCCCAAGTCAGTTTGCATATTCTTAGGAATACGTTTACTTCTTTTGAAAATTAACTGTAAAGCCCTTCCAACATATTCACCTGTTTTGCGTTTTACTGCTTGAGCCCACACAAATTTTGAAAAAACGTCTATTACAACCAAAATGTATCTGACACCTTTATTTTCTCTCGCATACGGAATCATTTCCACTAAATCGGCTTGATGAAGATCATCTAATCCTTTCACTATCACTTTACGACGTGTAAAATTAATTCTCACAGGTTTATGCAGTTCTTTCACTAGTTCTTCTTTCACATTTAACATTTTTCTTATAATAAAGAACTACATGGACGGAACTGTTGTTGTTGTTTTAGAACTGCTCGATTTCGCACTACCTGTTCCTCTTTGTTGTTGCAGAGTATCTAGCCTTACTTTCAGCTCCTTTGCTTCCTTTGTTAGTGATTCCACCATTACCACTAATTCGTTTTTCAGATCATCTTTCTTTTTATTACTTCGTTGAATTTCTTTCTCTGCAAATTCCTTAACTTTTTTACACTCATCCTGAATCGTGATTTTAATTAATTCAAAACTCGCGTCTATATCATCTTTCATATCTTGCACAATTTCCGTCTTCAATTTCTTCGATACTTCTTCATCCCCTTTCCTAACAAACGCTTCTACATCTTTACGCTCTAGTTTTACTTTTGTTGAAAATACGTCCATGATTCCGACAGCATTCTTTTCTATTATATCGTTCACCTTGTTTGTTATTTCTCTATCCCTGTCAGTATTATATTTTTCAAGTTCTCTTTCCAAATTTTTAATCGCTAACTCTATATTATTACTAAAAGTTTTCATCATCATTTCACCACTTTTGGAGACAGCTGTTTTCAATTCGTCTCGTAAATCCTTCATCCTTCTGACACCTTCACTGACAGCACGATCCTTTACCTTTTCACACTCGATTCTGATATGCTCTTTTGTTAACCGATCTTTCTCATCTACATACATTTTAGTAGCTGCATGAAACCCAGCGGTAGGCTCGTTCAAATGTGTAATACGCTTATTAGCTATATCAACGAAATACAACACTTTATCGAATGCTTGTCTGATATCGGTTACATCATCTTGCGATAACAGACGTTGCACCTTCTTCTCCAAATATCTCACATTCACAGCATCATGCTCCTGCTGAGGATCACCGATTCTTGTTAAGCGGTTATGATTGAAATCATGAACATTGCTGAATGCTTGCGAAAACAATCGTTTTTTTTCTAACGGACGTCCGAACTTATCAACCGTCATTGTCTAACTAATAAGCTTAATAATTTGTTTATACGATTATATTGCACTCACGCAACTCTTCTAAAATTGATAGAATTTCGTTTTCATGATTTGTGTTGCCTGCTTGTTGAGAAGCAACTAATAACCTTAAACGATCACACAACTCATTAACGTCATCAAAATATTTGTATTCGATCGGTTTTTCGTTGTATGTCAACAACGACAATCCTCCACCTTTAGAAAATTTCGATGTTTGCTGTCTTAACTTGTAAACTGCTCCCGTACGTTTTAATATATCAGCGTAGTCTTTCCTTTCTTTCACCGATGTCGGATATTCAGAACGTAATTTGAAGAGTAGCTCGTATAATCCCACAGTACCTATGTATTTAAATTTTCCATCGATTACAACGTTTGGTCCGTCAAAATCCAGTTCAGAATCACCAATAAAAAATTTATTTGTGTTCCATTCGTATCGAACTTTATCAAGACGAGGATTCAGAACGTCAGCGTTAAATGTGTCACCATCATAGTCTTTAATAATTCCTTCTATATAGTCTCGAGGTAGAGGATCGAATTCTTCCAAATATTGAGCAAATCGAGAGCTATTAATATAGTCTATGTACGCTTTCTTCAATTGTTCAAAGTCATCATTATCCTGGTCTGTGTTTTCATGACCCGTTGTTGGGTCTCTTTCATAAACACTTTCTTCCCTTAAGAATGAAGGAGCACCTGGTAGTAAGGTACCTGGAGCATTCGAAGGGTCAAGCTTTCTAATTTTTATTGGTGTTGACGAAGCTGGAACGTCACCTTTCGACCAATTACTCACTTCTGGCTTTAATTCTTTTTTAATCTCTTCACCCAGCTCTGATTTCAAGTTAAGAAGCGATTTTGTAAGTGGTTGATATGCTTGCTGCAACAGGAGATTCTGTCCTGCTGTCGATTCCTTTAACATTTGTAATTTCCTCTTTACCGCTTTCCTAACTTTGATTAGTTCTTTCTTTGCTTTTACATCCATGCTCTTGTCAAGGTTGTCTTTTAACAACTGATTGACTTTATATCACTTACATTAATATATATTTATCGAATCCTAAGCGATATCTTCCCTCATTTATACCACAATCCTTGTTTATCACTAGAAATCCAAACTTCTCTTTCCAACACTCTGCACAAATATTTTTAAATTGGTCAAAAGTCATGTCTGTAGTGACATGGTCTGCGAAGACGTGTTTGAGATTTAATTCATCCTGTTTAAACAGTATTATTAAATTTGCATTATCTCTAATTAAATGTTTGGGAATCTGTGCATATGTTTGATTTAAGTAAAAAGTGTCGATTGAGTTATGTCTTCCCATACTAAAGTATTCCCTTATCTTATTTTGATTTTCATTCGCAACATCGTCAAAGATGAATACAGAATTGGGTCTTGCCTGTGATGGGGCAATTACATCGTCAGAGTCTCTATAGGGAAAATAACCAATTCCAGCAATTGGTTTCAATAATTCGGCTAAATACTTATATTTTGGTTGATACAATGACTTGGAATAAACGTATACGTTTGCGAACCGTAAACCGTTCGGTTGCTCCAAAAGTCCTATAATCACATTTGTTTTCCACAATTTGAAGGTCCGGCGATAATGGATCTTATTGTGGATGGTAGTAATGGACCCTGTCGATTTATTTTCCTGGCAATATCGAAGTCACGATTGGTTATGGGTAGAACAGATGGATGTTGTACTATCCGCATGTTTGTTGATGATTAAACGGTTTGCGCATGTGCTCTCGGATATATAAATTTAGAGTTAACAGTGTTTATGTAGTCAGTTCGTTCAGTATAGTGAGAGAGCTAACACTACACATGTCCCATGACACGAGGTTTTCTGAATAGGTTTATAGATAGATTACCTATTGAATTACACCTCCCAGGGTATAACTTTTGCGGTCCAGGGACTCGACTAAACAAACGATTAGCTCGAGGTGATATTGGTATAAATCCCCTCGACGAATCTTGTAAATTACACGATATTGCTTACGAAACTTTTCCAGACATTTCCCATCGTCGAATTGCTGATAAGGTTTTGGCGCAACAATCATTACAAAGACTAAAGTCGCCGGACGCGTCTTTTGGTGAACGCTTGGCAGCTCTCACAATTGCTTCAGCTATGAAGGGTAAAGAGAAACTTGGAATGGGACACAAAAAGCGACGTCGTAAAGTTGGTGGTTCAATTCTGTTGCGGAAAATAAAGAAGAGAAGACGAACAAGAAAAGGAGGAGCTCTACCGTTTCGTAAGCTAGTGACATCTGCGAAAATTGCTCTTAAGAAAACGAAACCTCTCCAGCTGATACATGCTGCTAAAATAGCACTAAATACAATTCGTAAATTTGGAAAGCGATCTAAATCTCCCAGAATCATTCCTATTCCAAAGACAGGTGGTTTTCTACCGTTAATTCCGATTTTCGCTGGACTATCAGCACTTGGAGCTCTCTCTGGCGGTGCTGCTGGGATAGCTAAAGCTGTACGCGATGCGAAAACAGCACAACAGCAGCTAGAAGAAGATAAACGTCATAACGCTTCAATGGAAGCTATTGCTCTAGGAAAAAATATTTCAGTACAACCTTTTCGTAAAGGTTTCGGTTTATACCTTAGACCTTATCAGCAAAAAAAAAAAACGTAAAATTTTTCGTAAAGTTACCTAACCGTCCTTTGACAGATTTGGATTTAGTCAATTACATTAACTATTTACAAGTTCCACATTTTCGGGGAATCTTTATGCGTAACGAATTACCCAGAAAAGTTAAAAGGTGTGAAAGTGGAATTGTTAATTTAGATTTAGACACAGGAACTGGTACACATTGGACAGCGTATGTAAAACGAAATAACAAAGCTATGTACTTTGACAGTTTTGGAGATCTTCGTCCACCTAAAGAATTGGTTCAATATTTACAATCTTCCGGACCTTGTGCTATCACTTATAACTACAATCGTGTTCAGAACCCCTCAGATTTTAACTGCGGCCATTTAGTTGTCCAATTCCTTAATGAGACTACGCAAACCTTTTCTTAAAAACAAACCCTCAAACTAACTTCGTTGTAGTAGACAGAACGTCAAACCGAAAACATGTCTTACACATTTACCTTGACTAATACAAAGTCGGAGCTGCAAATGATAATAAGTCCACCAATTTTTTTAAGCGATGATGATGAATATCAAATTGCTTTATTAAATTTTGAAGCATATAACAGTATTCCGAATATCGATGAAACTAACAATAAATTCTATTTTGAAGGTTCTACACCACCAGTCGTTGTTCTTCCGGAAGGATCCTATGAAATCGATGATATTAATCATTATCTTCGCGAGAAATTGCGACATACTGATGATGCTATTGAATTGTTTGGAGACAATACTACCTTAAAAAGCCATATAAAAAGCACCAAAAAAGTCAACTTCGCTCCTACAGATTCTCCCGCAAAGATATTGGGTTTTGAAAATAAGCTTCTACCATCACTTAAAGAGGTGTCTGATCATGTAGCTGACATTTTCAAAGTAAACACGATTTCAGTGATGTGTAACCTCGTAACTAACTCCTACATACATACCAGTGATGGTGTTAAAGGACTAGATGGACATATACTACATCAATTCTTTCCCAATGTACCCCCCGGATTTAAAATTGTTGAGAATCCTACGAATCTTATTTATTTATCAATCAACACTCGTGTCATCGACTACATTTCCCTTAAAATAGTTGATCAAGACGGTAATCTAGTTAATTTCCGTGGAGAGCGTGTCACAATAAGACTGCACTTACGAAAAGCGTAACATGGTAGTGCAATATAGCTGTCCCCAACGATATTCAAAGAAGAATAGTACTATAAAACTACTACCACAATCCCGAGTGCTTATTTCGCCTACAACCATTAAGCGATTAACACCGCTCAATAAACAGTTCCTTAAATCTTTGGGGTTGCGATTGAAAAAGAGGAAACGGTAAAATGGTAGCAGAAATACTGAATGTTACCGAAAAAGCAGTCTTCGATAACGCTATAGTTAACGCTGATAAACATACTCATCAACCTTATACGAACTCAACTTTCAAAAATAATGATACGATACGAATTCCAATAGAAAATGAAGATGTTTACACTTTGCCTTCTAGTAGTTTCCTATACATAGAAGGTCGTTTGCTTCTTAAAAAGGATGGAAAGGCAACTGCGAATACTTCTTTTATCCACAATGGAATTTTACACCTGTTTGATGAAATTCGTTATGAATTAGGCGGAAAAGTTATTGATCGAGTCCGTAATCCTGGCATGGTTACAACAATGAAAGGTTACGCATCTTACAACGAGAATGAAAGTAAACGTCTCAGCAACAGTGGATGGTTGCCTCCTGCTTTAAGCGATCTACAAGGAATTAAGCTTAATTCTGTAAAACTTGTAGATTCCAACGGTTACTTCAACGTTTGTATTCCACTACGTATGATTTTTGGATTTGCAGAAGACTTCCGAAAAATAATATTAAACGTTCGACAAGAATTAGTTCTAGTTCGCAGCAGCACTGACAATAATGCTTTATATTGCTCAGCAACGCCACTTGAAGATGTACTTGTACATTTGGATCAGATTTCTTGGAAAATTCCTCATGTATCTGTAGCAGATGCTGAACGTTTGAAATTGTTGCGTTATGTTGATCGAAATTTAAATATGGAACTTTCATTTCGGAGTTGGGAACTACATGAATATCCGCTACTTCCCAAATCTTATTCTCACAACTGGAATGTGAAAACAACGTCACAATTGGAAAAGCCTCGCTTCATTATTTTCGGATTTCAAACAGATAAAAGTAATAATCTTGCAAAAAATATGAGTGCCTTCGATCACTGCAAACTAACCAATTTTAAAGTTCACTTAGGATCTACTATGTACCCGTATGATAATTTGAATTTAGATTTTGATACTTCTAGATTTGCCGTTTTATATGAAATGTATGCCAACTTTCAACAATCGTATTATGGTAATGTAAGTGAACCCTTATTCGATCCTAAACAATTTCTAGTCATTGCTCCTCTTGTAATAGTAGACTGTTCTTATCAGAATGAAACTGTTAAATCTGGTAGTATAGATATCCGTCTAGAGTTTCAAACTAAAGAAAATATACCAGACAAAACGGCAGCTTTCTGTTTAATAATACATGATCGTGTGATACGTTACAATCCGTCCACAAACTTAGTTCAAGAAGTATAAAACAAAACGATTACTTCCACAATTTAGTTTTCTTACCGGTACTGAACAGTGAGCACGATGACTTTCTTATTGGACGTACAAGGTTTTCAGTGTAGTGAGAATCGATTTGTTTTTAAAGAAGTAGCTGTTGTTGCTCTAAAAGAAGAACCAGTTTATCATTTCACATTTGAACCACCATTTCCATGGGACGCTCTCCCCGTTCGTTACAGAAGTCAAAATCGTTGGTTAACAAGAAATTTTCATGGGTTATATTGGGATAACGGCGATCTTCCGTACTCTACACTTTATGATAGAATTTACTCCATATTGATGGAGTCAACAATTGTATATGTTAAAGGATTACAAAAGATGATTTGGTTACAGAAATCCTTTCCTACTGTTAACTTTGTTAACATTGAAGATATCGGATGTCCAGCTCTCTCCAAACTCCCAACTCATTTTAAAGTTAAAGTGTGTTCTTATCATTTATTTACAACCGCTGTTGAACAGAATTGTGCTTATAAAAATGTTCTTTTATTAAAATATTGGTTGTCTTTACACTCATAAATTGACTGTATTTTTTTCCTTTAAACAAATAAAACACGTTCATAATATAAATTAGATTTTTATTTTTATGTTCTTATACAATGTTATACATTTTACATATGTATTTCTAAATCAGCCGCTTTTCCAACAAATCCTTTAAGGCGAATTGATGGATGACCCACTTTATTAACAATTTTTTCGTTTATGTCCTCGATTTCTGCATCCGTAAAAGCTTCTGCGTGTCTGCACGGAAGAAATATGATAAAGCTGTATAAATCAGCTAATAGACGAGGTCCCCATTTTGTATTCACCTTTTTGAAGCGTTGCACGGGATACGTTTGATTCACTTCCAGTGATTTCAGAGCACGTATTTCTTTCTCTTCATAACCCACCCGCACATTATTAAACTTTTCGATAAAGGTTTCCATGTTATACTGACTTAAATACACTCAACTCTGTTATGCATCTACCGCTCCTTCACTCGTTCGCGTAACTTATGTAAAATCCCCTTCCACTACATAAGCTTCAGTGGAGGGGAACTTATTATACAAACCACGTTGCTCGTTTTAAATGTCTCAGTTGTTATGGAAAACAGCAATCATGATCAGTGTGTCGTCGTTACTGATTTTAACATATTTGTATAACAATACCCTCTACATTTCCCGACCTGATAATACTATTGGAGATGAAGCCTATGTTTGTAAAAATTTTAATAAGGATATTGATATGTCTTGTACATGGAAGAAAAATTGGGATACTATTATTTTAAGAAATGTTAATGGAACAAATGTTTTTACAGTTGAGAACGTGCAGAACCTTCACTCTGTAAAACTAGCATTTATTGATAAACATGGACAGTTTCGAAGATATATTGAAAGCCGATGGATTCAGCTTAAGGATGATGAAAACAGAGACGTTATAACTAAGGGCTATATCACCGACTCTTTCGTATTTCTACAAGTTGTTAGTACTATTAATGTAATCTTATTGTTCAATATTTTGATTGTATCACTTACATACTTCATTTATATCAAAATAAAGAATCGTTAACTATAACGACTTCACTTTTATTTCATATGTCTATACCCTACACTTTTCTCCAATTCCTCTACATTATCATGTAAACGTATTTAAGATTCGTAAACTTCAGACGACTGCAGACGTATTTAATATTACATTACCGATACATGTACATATGTTTCAATTCATTGTGAAGCATTCGACCACTACATACACTCAAGTTTAAAGTCAATGACCTTCCATCAATTTGACCTTAAGTAACCTCTCCTCCTCTGAATTAGAACCGGTCATCTTACACTACTGAAAACCTTAGTATATTATTGTCTTTTTGATGATATTGAGCAAATTTAATTATGACAATGGTATTAAATCGAGCTCTGAGCAAATTATGATAGGGACGCTGCCTAGATTGTTAAGCTGCTGACGTGTAAACCTTCAGGCTTTAAACTTGCTTCAGTTATTAGAGTGACTTTAAAGTTGTTAAGCATAAACAACGTAGGATAAAAGGACGATCCTGACTAATAGTTCTAGGTACGTTTTTAGCAAATATAAAACAACGCGTGAGCACAAAAAGATCATTGGCATCATACAATCGCTTGGCATTCCAATATGATCCCACTGCGAACTACAGTGATGATGAAAATTTAGATATTGGACCAATGACGACTATATGCCGATATTGCAATGCGTTAAAAGAGAAACGGCTGAATTGTGCTGCGCAAGTGGAAAAGTCAAACTGGATCCCTTACCACAGCCACTGAAACCATTGTTCGATGGAAGTGATCCCGATTGCAGCCATTTTTTCTTCAACACATCCTTGAATACAATAACTGCTTTCGCATGACTTCGTTTGGAGCTAATATCATTCGAGAAGGCGGCTTCATGCCGCCGACTTGCAAGGTAAAAGATACAACACACACACACACACACACATAACCAATCACTCACACCAACACAATGAATTGCAACACATAACAACTACATATAACACCACACACTACACGATCAGAAGTTACACCGTATTCTTCAACAAATAATTGTTTGCAATTACAGATAAAAGGACAAATATATCATTTGCATGTTTCAATGGTGCCAACACCAGATGAACCGCATCAAACGAAGCCATCTGGTGGCGAAACGGAGTTCGCCGGGTTTGCTAGTGTATTTATAAATTACCGTTGATTGATTGAAAAATATCTTTAATTTGTTCACAAGGTTTTGTTTACACCAGTAAGATTAAATTTTAAAATAATTGGATTGCATTTTGGTAAATATCGCTTAAACTACAGAAATAATACAGTATTCTGCATCACATTATGCGTATATTACAAGGTCTTCAACTAACTATGCTATTAAAAACGTCATCATCGCCATCCAGCATAATTACTTCATTTAGCTGCTGCTGCTGCTGCTGCTGACTTGCTTTCTGCCCTTCCATTGCTTGAAACATCTCTTCCCATTCCTTATCTCCCTGAGCGTTTTGCGTGAAGGCTTTTGAGAGCGACTTCTGTACTGGTTTAAGAAATTCCTCTAATATATCTTGAGCTGTTTCCGTTACGCATTCCCCTCTACTTATTTCATTAGCATCTTTCTTAGGGTTTGGTAAGGAAGTAGATGGATTTTCTTCTATAACGCTTTGTGCAGCACATTGTTTCGATGATTTTTTCGTAAGCCTTCGTTTGACGTTATCCTTACTTCGAGCAAAATCCAATCCCGCCCTACTTTCGGCAGGAGCTGCTGCTGCTCGCTTTTTACCCTTCTTGCCGTTTAATGCCAACGTTAAATGCTTATTAACTTCCTCCTTCTCCACCTTTAGTGACAAACGACATTCTTCGTAGTTTTGTTTTATAGACGACTCCCTCTTTTGCAGTATTTTCTCTTGTTTCGTCCTTTCTTCTTGATTTTTTTTGGCTAACTGATGACATTTCTGTTCTTCTAAGCGATGTGTCAAAAAATTCGTCATGGGTGCAGCAGCCAAACTAATCAGATCCATATCAAACACGTCAGCTGCTCGCATCCAATACGACTCCAAAATATGTAGCGATTCTTCCAAATTCTGTGTTTGCTTAAGTACATCCCCCAACTGAATTATTTCGTAAACACTTAATACTTTAAATTTATTTCCCGGCGGAAGAATTACAACAACCATGTTTACTTACAATGAACGCCTTTCTTCAGTTGACTACACAGGCTTTAGTAAGGTTCTCGCCTCTAAATACTCTACCCCCCCACTCACATAGAGCCGACCCGTGATACATTACCCTCCTCACGACGAAATAATCAAATTTTCGCTCAACAACGTTCTCATCCGCTATAGCCTTGTTGTACATGGTGTGTGACCTAATAGCCGGCCAATTCCTCACATGAAACTAAAACGCTTTAACGAGGCAACCTCCTCACGCTCATTCAATGAAAAAAGAATTTAGAATTTGAAGACTTTTTTTCTGAATACAATATAGCTAACTACAAGCAGATTTCGGTTGGTGTAGTTGTTTACAGCAACAACAACAACAACATCGCCGACGTTGAGAATTATATTGTAATAGCAAAGTTCTACGACCGTAATGGTAATTACTAAACAAGAAATATATGCAGAAGGTATTTCGAGGGTCTGCCAAACGAAGAAGATTTAGAATTCTTCAACGTCGAAAATTATGCAGATGGCAGGTGAACTCATTGGAGCTGACGACGAAGGAGTCGGGAGCGATTACTGCAGCAGCAGTTATGAAGATGAAATTATGGAAGGATAAAGTATAATAAGTAGCCACTTAACTAACGTACAAATGATTGTAGACTAAATTATTTTAATAAAGAACCTTAAACCGCTTTTTTTAGAATTCTTTAACGTCGAAAATTATGACATTCTGCAGATGACAGGTGAACTCATTGGAGCTGACGAAGGAGTCGGGAGCGATTTCTGCAGCAGCAGTTATGATGATGAAATCATGGAAGGATAAAGTATAATAAGTAGCCACTTAACTAACGTATAAATGATTGTGGACTAAATTATTTTAATAAAGAACCTTAAACCGCTTTTTCTTGTTATGGTCTAAGTAAGAAAAATAAAGTTCACTTAAGGGTATTGACTCATTCAGAAATTGAAGAAAAAAACGTTCTCATCCGCTATTCTAAATAGCCTTGTTGTTAACATAATAGCCGGCCAATTCCTCACATGAAACTAAAACACCTCACGCTCATTCAATGAAAAAAATTCAATAAGGTCATTGGCATAAACTCAACAACTCGTTCGAAGTCAAGGACTTCCCCGAGGCAACAAACATTCACTACTCCAATTAAGGTCATTGGCATAAACTCAACAAGTTTGAACTTGTTCGAAGACAAGGACTTCCCTCCTCCTCCTCAAAAGTGTCATAGAACCGGCGAATACCATCTACTTTTGTGAATTATGAATAAAGTAACTTTTTAACGAAGCGTTCATTACTTTCTAAACATAAGCGGTTAAACTAAACTTTCAACAAAAATCTATTTATGTGCTGATTGTACCTATTTGACCGATTCAAATGTTGTCACATTTAATTACATATATGGACTGTATTCTTAAACGAAATCATAAAAGTAAGAATTACTTAAATGTCTTACATAAACATAAATCACACCAACAAGTCAGTTAAAGTAAATGTAGTCTTATTATTTTACTGTAAACATTAGAAAGCATAACTTACCAAGTATTTTAAATGATCCTGCAAGTGCTCTTGCACTGTAATGGTGGTACTTTCTAACCATTTTAATATTTCTGTGTATGCTCTATCTTTGTTGAGATGACCTATAAAATTATTCACTATATCCTGCAGACGTTTATGATCTCCTATTGGTATGTAGTTGGGATCAATCTTGTGTGTAGTGATGTTTAAAAAGGGATCCAGTACAGTCGAAGTTGCAATAGCATCTACCCTGGCAAGTTCTTCTGCAGATATTTTTGGCAAGTCCATGACAGTTAATAAAAAACTGAAACAATGCGTAAAGGATTACAGAAGAGTAACTCAGTACAATTATTACGTATTATGAACAATCTCGAAAATGTTGATAATGCAAAAGTGTTATTTAATGTTAAAGTTAATCATTTTGAAGAATATAAACATGAACAATGCGAGTTGGAAAATTTTGCGAGGTTGCATTGTGAGCATTTTCATGGCAGAAACCGATTCTTTAAGAATATAATAAAATTGTAAATTAGATGGTTTTCGAAACAGCAATAGATACAAATCGTAGCAATAAAAATCATCTTTATGTATTATTTCTAGCAAGAAACCTGATAAGTATGACTGAAACATGTTATGCTGGCCGAACATTTTCTTGGTAATTTCGGGCGGTATCGCCTGATGTGAATCACACTATTAGGTACTAATTGTAAGTTTAAGAATTGAATTGTAACAATAACCAATCCAGAACAGATTGTACTGCCGAACTAACAACTTGTAATATTCTCTTGTTCCTATTTCAAATTTTTAATAAACTTTTATAAAGCTAAAAGTTTACGTTTTCTTTCGTCGATAACAATATTCTAACTAACATTGTTCTAGGTTCGCCTATATATTTAAACAAAACTCCAATATTCTTAGTAAGAGAGTTTTTGACTAAAACAAAAAAAAAATATATATTTGTAATTATTATTATAGTTTTTTATAACAATAAGAGATACATTTAGAATCAACAATTTGATTTAGAATTTACTCACACTTTCTAAATTAGGTCTATTTATCAATCAAAACAAATTAAAAACCCTTAACTTTTACTATCTTGCACACAATCTTGACAAATTGTAACGTAGACAATACTGCATCACTTACCAAAATTATTCCTTAAGAGAAACACAGTGATTGTTAACAGAGGGATATATTTCAATCGTGGAATGGCAAAACGATAATTAGGCAATGAAACTGGCAGGCGGCTATAAGAGAGTGAAACTGGAAATGAAACAACCTATTAATGTAAAGAACTAAAATCTGAGACTAACTGCCATATTTAAAATGCACATAACCATGAAAATTGCTGCAATAAACAATATTGTGCCACTTACCGAAATCCTTCGTAGTTTAAAAGGAATGGGGTGTTTGTCAACATATATTCCAAACTGGTTAAATTCCAAACGTACAATTGCTAATTCCAAACGCAAAATGACTAAATTCCAAACGTAAAATGGCTAAACTCCAGACGTAAAATGGCTAAATTCCAAACGTAAAATGGCTAAATGTTAGACGCAAAATGGCTAAAACAAGGCGACAAAGTCGATAGGGGGTGAATCTGGAAATAAACCAATTTATTGTTATAAAGGAATTGATAACTTTAATGAAATTAGTATTCCTACATCATGAGGATGGTCATTTCGTTAATACTGGCGAAATACACAATCCGGTTAACTGGAATACAGTAAAATCAAAATGCTTGTAACCATAACTTTGAAACATGATATTTTAATCTTCAACCGTTCACGCAATAAAGGCACAATAAATTTAGTAAAGAACCAATGACCAACGGAAGAGTATTCTATCAACGGAATGAATTGTAAGAACTTGTTTTTAGTATATTATTCAGTTTGTCAGGGTTAAAGAACGTATTTAATAAGTATTTTAGTAACTCATTTTCGTATCTACAGTTTAAGAATGTAGGTACCTATACATTTAACAATTCAATATTTTTGCCTGAATTTAGTTCTGCGTCTTATCCATTTATTTTAACTGACAATCATGGAATCTGAATGGAATTATTCGAATGGTCAGCATCGAACAATTTGTTGGTTACCATCGAACAATTTCATTGGTTACCATTGAATTTGATTCTTTCTTATTCGAATAGTTTTTATTCATTTTTTTTTTTTGCATTTGAATATTAGTTTTATTCGAATAGGTATTTTAGCTCGATTATTTCGATTGTAAAATTATTCCACAATCGCGCACCACTAATCTGGAAATGTTCAGCGCCTGCATGTCAATCATACGATATTAATGTTAGTGAAATTAGACGGTACACTGAGTGCAAGCTGCCACAGTGTTGACGGTAGTCAAATTAAATACACTAATCGAAAAATCAATGAATATTTTAAAATTGCAATTAATAAAAGATACTTATCTATACCTACTCTTCTTGTATTATTCAAATTAAATACTAATGTTTTTTAATAATATTTAACTGCAAAGAAATTTTTAAAAATCCTATGATAGAAGTTAGTTATAATTAACAGAGAAAACATTTGGAATAGTATTTTACTATTTACCTGATTTTGAAGGGACTTTTACGCACAATAGAGTGTAAGAATGCGACCGTGCTGACCACAAACTTTGCACTGGTATTTCACCCTATTTTGATTGTCAGAGCCCACAATCGTTAAATACTCTAAGGCACAATGTGTGCAGTAAATGTGTCCGCAGCACCCTAGCCTCGCCAAGCACCCACTTCTCAGAGACAAGCAGCAGTAGTTACAAAGTGGAGGATCTGAAAATTATTGAAAGTTAAGTTAGTATAAGTAAGAAATTAAAACGAAAACTACATTGTATATTTTACTTCTTTAACGGATTCACTGCCACTGTAAAATCTCAAAGATTTTTTTAGGCAGACGTGTCTGTCTTTTTGAATTTTGACAAATGTTTCCCAGACTTTCATTTATGCACACACAACTCCGAAATTCTGTAGCTTTTTATAGGTCTCAGTCTATTAAATTATTATAAAATAATAACGGCTATATAGTTATTATTTTTCATTTAAAGCGACCAAAACAAACCAGAAAAATAATTAAAAATGCATGCACTGCGTTTAAAAGTTTTGCTGAAAACACCAAGTAGGTATCTCAAATTATTCAGAGGATTTGTTTTTTTTCCGTCGAGGTTAACTTTGTTATATTATTTATTGTGGTTTATTTGAAACAAATAAAGTAACAGTAAAGGAAAAGATGTGTAATTTACTTTAATAAAACTTATTTCGAACCAAACGAAATAAAGGCAACAATCTCAACACCACAGCGCTACACCTCCCATCACACATACACATATATATATAATATAAAACCCATAGAACTTTAAAAGTTAACTTACATCAGTGCAATATAGAAACACCATTAACGCAATATATAATTATTGCTGCCAATTAATAAATTTTAATACGTTAATGTGAATTAACATTAAAAAAATATACATTAATTTCGACGATCTGAGGGCGTCACACCAGCAACAATTTTTTTTTTCATTTATTTCAGGTTATCTTATAGTGGGTAAAAATCCGTTCGAAGAATCCCAAGCGCGCTAAAGAAACCGTTCACCTTTCGCTTGAAGTTTCCCCTTTATTAAAAGTTGTCATAGGTAGTAGATGTTCTGATTAAGAATTTTATTTTGATCCATGTTACCTTTGTTTATTTATAAACAAATGAATAATTCTATCATTTTATAACTCTGACAATGGCATAACAGCCGAAACATATGTTAGAGTTTTAATTAAATAACAGTGAAACAAACAAACCAAGTGTTTTATTTTCAATTAATTATTTTTACCAAACTACGATTTGAAAACTATAACCAAATCATGTTTTAACAGAATACCCTTGTGTAGTATACTTACAAAAAAATTGTATGAAGTGTTTAGAAATTAATATCACGTAAAATTTGCTTTTGAATGAATTATTAGTTGAATAAGATATGACTTAGTAATTATTAACAAAATCTTTATTTATTATGACTAAAGCAAAATCTAAGAAATTGTGACCCATGCCAAAGCAATATTTATTTAACCCATTAGGGACTGAATTTCCAAGAATTATATTTTAAAGGTATTTTTGGGTTTATATATATTGTAATGGCTCAAAATATTTGATTTAACAACAATTTTGAGTTTCCAATATTTATAGAAGAAATTAGAGGCTGTGCCATATATGATACGCTAGTACCTTAAGGTATTAAAAAAATAAAAAAATACACATGATAAGAAAAGGATTTATTTTATTTTCATATTAAGTTTCACCATCATAAACTCACACAAATTAAGTTCTTATGTGGTAACTACTAAAACATTGAATACATAATCCAATATTACATTTGCTACATTGGGTCCTGACAGCACTTGGTGGAGTATGATCCCCTGCACATCGTCTTGGTTTATTGTTAGGGACGAATTCGACGAAGTGGTAAAGGCGATCGTATCTAATATCGACAGCTACCCTACTCTCTGATGAATATGTTGATGGACGCCCAGCTGATTTTGGAAGATTTTGGAATCTTTTTAAATATACTTGCGCCAATTCTCTTCGAAAGTTTAACTGAGAGACATCTGGATTGTGTGTTCTATAAGTTATCCAAGCGTTTTGTACACAAGCATCTATTAGCCAGGTAAAAATTGGCCACCACCATTTCTTACCTCTTATGCCAATTCTATACACGTTAATATTTGCGTCCATTTGATCGGTGCCGCCCATAAATTCGTTATATTTCCCAATACAATATGGCCTTGGGATCCCAATTTTCCTTTTCTCCTTAGATGAGTAACGATTAGCATTTGTTACAGGATGAACTCCATGCACAGTCGATGCAACGGTCACCACAGAGTTGTCCATCCAGCGTGTAACCACAATTTTTTTGTCATCAGTTAGTGCATAGTCGTATGTTCCCCGGGGGGTTTTTTTCATCTGTTTTACAGATTGCAACGGACAATTTTTAGGGAGCCGATTTTCTCTCATAGTACCAGTTGCATCATACTTGTCCTTCAGATGATCCAGAATGCGAATTGAAGTGAACAAATTATCAAAATAAAAACGAAATGGCAAAGACCTAGTTTCCTCCGGCATCTCTTCAATAAGCTGTAGTAATGGTGCCGTTGCTTTACCAAAAGTTTTTTGATGTTCTTTATTGGAGTTTGGTATACACCCTTGGTATATTTCAAAATTGATTAGGTAGCCATTTTTCGAGTTCATACACTAAACTTTATACCCGAAACGAATCGGTTTGCCACGGATGTATTGCTTACACCCGTGTCTACCAAAGTATTCGATCATACTTTCGTCATATGCAATCTCTCGTTCTGGTATATAATTTTGTAAGAAAATTTGTTTTATTTTAGTTATAAAAGGTCTAAGTTTAGTCATTTTATCGTTGAAATTTAGTTTGGTATTGTCAGCGCAATGCATGAACCTCATAATTTGTATAAACCTGTCACGGCGCATAGAATTGTAAACGGCCATATTTCGCAGGTCATTTCCAGAGTCCCAGTAACTTTTCTTCGAAGGTTTTTTGTCATAACCAGATACTAAAAGGATAGCTATAAAACTTTTTATTTCGTTCTCCGTTATTTTAGGGTCTTGACAGTTTAAAAAAAGGGCATATAGATTACTTTCTTCGCATAGTAGTTGTATAATGTCCGGGGTAAGAAAAAGTTCAAATACTTCAATGGGTGACAAACCTCGATATTTGGAACAACCTATTTCGGGAAATATTTTATTTGCTGACTCTGGTAACTCATTTTTTTCCAACCACTGAACAAGTTGTGGCTTTTTTCTAATAAAGGCACTGATAGGTAAATGGTCCTCCTCATCAAATTCTTCTTGTTCATTGCCACCCATTGTTGGCAAAGTAACATCAAAATTGTCGAAATCATCATTTCCTATTCTTCTTCCGCTCTCAAACACAACTTCTGCAGACGCTTGTAATTGCCTACCAGATAAATTGTCGAGTAAGCCACCAGTCTCGTCTCCCGAATCTTCATCAGACACGTCTCTGTTTTCTGGAGGTTCTATATATACCCGGTCAACAACGTCTTTATTTAAATCGTCCCATATGTCCTCAGTTTCAAACAAATCAGCAATTTCTTTCACAGTCAAACTAAAATAAAAATACATACTTCAGAGGACTAGCGTGCCATATATGTTACACTAATAAACACAACACGTTACAAACTTTTGGGATAATCTTTTTATAATTATTTTAGAACAAAAATAACACTTACATATCGCAACAAATAAAACTACAAGAAAAATGTCTAATACACAAAATACAAACTACAAAATAACTTACTTTTTGCTCGAAGCCATTTTTCTTTCATTGAAATGCACACACCCACACTATATGCTTAAATATTGGAATACAAATGCGCTTTGCACGCGGTTTTGAGCCACATACAGTTGAGTTACATACTACTCAACATAAAAACGCCGGCGGAAAGGATATAAGTCTGTTTGAAAATATACTACCCGACTTAATGTATATGATTGATTAGTGTACCATATATGGCACGCTAGTACCTAATGGGTTAAAACAACCAAATCCGTTCTAATAAGTACCTGGTACGTGTTTTGATTCATTTGGTCTAGCAATTTTTGTCAATGTTTATCAAGCTGTAAATAGGAACTTACATAAATGTATAGGAGAAAAACTACAAAGGACGCTGATAAGCTCTCTATGTTTGCATATTAACTACCTAAAATTAATACGAAAACTAACCAAAACAACTTGTGCAATCCTCAATGCCGCATCTTATTCCGGTCAAATAGACCGAACATTCCTCATCCATTGGAACAGTAGGATCGTGTAAAACATCCCTCTTTCTAAATTTATAACTAGTGGATAATCTTATGAGGTCCGTAAACACTTCGAAGGGGTAGGGGCGAGTTCTTGTTTTCACCATTTCCAAATTAATATCGGAAAGGTGAAAGAATTTGCACGTGTTCCGCGTGCATGCCTCTTTGGTACATCTCAGGTACTCATGTTTGTAGTTGCATGCTCCCCTTTGACAATCGTTTCGTAACAGCCAGTCTACGCACATCAACATTGCACAAGCCAGAGAAGAGAGACTTATCTAGAAGAACAATGCCCATGTTAATTTTTAACCGCTTTTGCTGGGATACATGGGTTAGTTCTGTATCCCAGCGGTCAGGTAGCGCTGGCGATCCAGACATCAAGCTCCGCCCTTTTTGGCATAGTGGGGGTCATTCTCGCAAAAGAGAGCGTCGAGAGCATTCAACGCAACTTAGCGAGGACAGCGTCTGAGAACTAAACATATGGCTAGGCGTATAGCGGAGTTATGAGCTTGGGAAGATTGTGTAGTGCGAAAAAGCGTAATTCAAAATTTCCAAATTAGTCATTATAAATGATTTTCGTAGTTAAAATGGATGTTGTGAAGTAATTTCAATTTTTTTTTTGACAATGGCTACCGATTACTTTTCATTCTTATTCCGAAATACTTGTTTTAACCGTACATTGGTCGAATCAAATTTTAATATTAACATCAGTCAGTGGTCGCAGACGGTTTGAAAAATTCCATCAGAAATAAAAGAATGAGAATAATGCTGAGAGAAACACAAAACTGTAGGTATATAGAAATGACCAGTGATGTACAAGATACCCTGTAAAAAGTATCTGAAATACAAAATACAAGATACTTTTAAAATAAGTATTTCAGATACCAGATACAAATAACTTTCTGAAATGGTATCTGAAATACTAGATACAAAATACATACGTATCTTTCAAATACTTTTTCAAGATAAAATACTTTTCTAAGAGAACAACATTTTATTGAACGAAAGTTTATCTTTTTACGTGAATTATTTACGAAAAAATCGCATTGATCGTGCAAATCATAAATGTGCAAATGTGACAAGACAAAATATTATACTTTAAGGGTTTTAATTAAAGATTTAAGTAAAACCAGTTAAAATAAAACTTACGTTTCCATGTTCGCGATCTCGAATCTCACGAAGGCGATATTGTTGATACCACACAAAAAAAAATACGAAATCATTATAAATTACACGAGTCAGTCATAGCTGATGACATTCTATCAATTTGATCCCAGCGGATCCCAGATTAAAGTTTTAACCGCGCGTTCAGTTTTATCTATGGTAACATTGATATTTAAAATTAATGGTACCATAAAATCTTGTCACATTTTGTGAAGAAATTCATAGATTGCTTTTTTTAAAAGTATTTTAGCTAAAAGTATTTACAAGTTACTAAGATACTAAGCAAAAAGTATTTAAATACAAGATACAAAATGAATTTTAAAAAAGTATTTTAGATACAAGATGAAAATACGTATCTTGTATCTTGTATCTGTATTTCAGATAGTTGTATCTTAAATAAGTCACATCTCTGGAAATAACATACATAGGTATTTGAGATATTTTCAAAATTTTTGTACTAAACACAATATCATTTTCAACAGACAAATAATGAACAAAATAAAAAAAATTTGCAAATTACAAAAGCTAAAACTCTTAAAACCTCAACCAAATGTAGTAAGTCTTCTAAAAATTTTGGTAACATATTTCTGTACAGATGTGTCTGTTTTTATTATCACAAATGAGTCATAAAGTTACTTATGCCTCTTATCACTAGTTATTATGTAATAAGTACATAAGAGCTGCAGAGTAGTAATAGGAGAGGGCTACTGAGATCATGTCCCGTTAGATTGTTGTTGTTTCTGTCTAACGTTAGTTTGCCGTATAAGTCCATCCTTCTCGCACCTATGGGAAAAAGGTGTATGTGTTCTGAGATCATTTACGGTTACTTTAATGATGTGACGTAGCAAGGAAGGAGCGCATTTTTTTCCCGTCGGTCGCGACCGACCGACGTACGTACCTATCAAGGAATAGGTATGTGTTAATTGTTTTTCCGGTTCGGCTGGACATGCCGCTGCCGCAGTGCAAGAAATAATTATTATTTTTCTTATGCGTTCGACTCTAATGAATGAATTTATTAAAGTACCTAATTGCGTGCTTCGTTATGAATAGGTAGATAGGTGGGTAGGTAGGTAACAATGGTAAATAAAAAGTATTGTTATTCAGAAATAGTTTTATTCTTTAAAAAAAAAAATGTTAAATTCCTTTCGAGGAAGGTATTGTTTATTGATCTATTTTGCACAAATCATAACACAAATGATTTATTCTTCAAAAAAAAAAAAAATGTTACATTACAACATTATTAGATGGAATCCGTGTAAAATTGCTCATTTAATTGAGGAGACACGTATATGTTTAAACTATATTATCATGTAAGAAATAAAACACAAATGTTTAAGTTTAACAAAAATTTTATTGTATTTTACAAACGCTTAGCTTAATTATTTTTTAAAAAAAAGAATTGTTTCCAATCCATTATTCTAAAAAGAATTAAACTTGTTAGAAAGAATTAAAGAATATATATAAAATTTTCTACATACATACCTAACCATATGGTTGCCCAGGGATCACACCCCTCGGGCCTAAATAAATTGCTTCTGTTGGAGGAGGACTATGGCATAGTATCATAAACCTATCTATATCCTTAAAAATAACAAAAATTAATTAATAAATTTAAATATCAAAATAGTTTACCTCCAACTCAGGAAGATTCAAATTGACTATGCAGTCAATGATCATAATTTTCTCTGAAAAATAAATTAAATTAATAGTATGTAATATAGGATAAGTAAGTCTCTTGCTCACAAAACTTACCATTCACATTCATGGTTGCTAATGGGAATAATGAAACTTGAAGAAGAACATGCTGTATTTATGTGAGTTGATAATTTTTTAAAATGTTCAAACTGGTACGTTGATTTATTCATGACTGATATGGGTAAATATGAAACTTGAAACAATATGTTGTAGTTATGTGAGCTGATAATTATTTTAAATGCTTAAACGGGTACCACCTGCATGACAGGATGTCAGAAGTAATATTTTTCAGCCTTTGCTTTGTCCATGAAGTTTGAAATAAATATCTTTTATTGATTTGAGTTGAATACTTAAACAGATAAAAAGCAGGATATTATTGTGGGAAACTACAATTTTAAATAGCTATGTATATGGCAAAATGTTACAATTATAGCAAAAATGTAATCGTACAAATGCACCTGCAACGGATGTCCAATAATTAATAATCTTAACTGCGGACTTATAATGAGTTTGAATTTATTTGCAAAGATTTGTAAGTATAAAATATGTTTGCTTACCTGCAGACAATCCTCTCTTCACCAACAACATTTTATATATGGTATATATATAATACAGATGACGAACAAATGGCATTGTCATTAACAGTTATTATTGAGAAATTTTGTTCCGTTGACATTACCCTAATGTTAAGTAGGTCACATTCTTTTTTTATAAATGATAGGACTTCAAACGTTGACATATCATTTTTCGACATAGACATTTGCCAAGGCCCCAACAGTTCAATACGGAATCTATGTTTCTCCAATGCTCGTACTGTTAACGAAATAGTTAACTCATCCTTTTTAATTTTTTTATAATCGTTAAAAACTACTTCCAAACATAATGCACTCAAACTTTTCACTAAATAAACAGGTTTTTGATCTGAAGTTAAAATAATTCTGTATGAATTTTCGATAGGAATATTGTTTAAACTATAAATCTTCGAATGCTGCAGTTCACGTAAAAACCATTTAATAGAATGATGATTAAATTTAAATTTGGAAAAAAAAGTTTTACAGTTCATTAACTGTCTATCTTTTACAAAAAAATAATTATCTAATTTTGGAATTAAAGCCATTTTTAAAATAAGGACTAGTTAGTGACGGAAGCGATTAATAACTGATAGGTACAAGTGTACAGACTTATTAATTGAGAATATTTTCCACTAACATCATTATATGCCGGAAATTATTATCAACATTCACTCACTGCCACCACCACCACCACCATCATCATGATTATAACAACGATTCGAAATAATTTTAACCAATAGCATAAAAGTATTTCTTAATTAAATCTAACTATCTGTTGAAGAGGGATAGGTAATAGTTATAAATAATGGTGCAAACGCCATTATTTTTAAAGTCGGTTATTTCCTAATCAAAGTACCTACCTACCTAGTATACTTTAACTAAGTTTAGCCTTTAAAAAGTATTTTAACTATGGATTATCTAAAACAATTAAATGCGGCCGGTTCGGTAGAGTTCAAAACAACGGTATCGTTAAAAACGTTAGAAATTGGGAAACTATATCGCATTGAACGAGTTTTCGCCGTACAAACGCGATATGGTCGACAGGTGAAGGTCGATCTAGGAGACTTTGAATGTTTTTTGCCACAAAGATGGGCCAAAATTATTCCTGATGAAAAGTTTTCAGAATTCGTGGACACGGGCCTTGTTTTAAAAGGTGTCAAAAAACTACCAAATGGAGCAGAAACGTCTGAAATTAATTTCGAAAAACTAAAGTAAGACATTTTTTCACTCCAGTATACGCGTGAGTGTGTTAGTAAAATTAATCAATGTTAAGTGAACAATTTTATTCGTTTTTCAATAAAAATTATTCTTACATATAAGTATATGCATGAAGTGTTATTAAAAAATAAAGGTGCTATAAATGCATAGGAATCAACATTTGAATGAACAATTACATTCGCTTCCGAGTACTAGTAACATCATGGAGCAGCCTCCAGCTAAAAGAGTTAAACTTACAACATGTGATATTTGCAAGTGTACACTTGAATCCGTAAATTATTCTGCACATCTTAAATCTATTAACCATAAGAATAAATGTTTGGAACGTGATGTCACTCTTGGTTCTAATGTTCATGAAATATTGTCAGCATTCAATCGAAAAGTGGTTTCCTATCGTTTGATACCTAATAATACAAAAATTGTCAATCTACCTATAAACGACTATAGCAATTTATTAATAGAAAACTTCATTCATAATATACGGAATGAAATCGTGACCATCATAAATAAAAAACTTAAGGATTTTAACGTACTGAAAGTAAATTTCGAACTTTATGGAAGTTTTCTGAAGCCTGCAGCAGTCTCAGATGATGATGATGGAAAACATAACTTGGAAGTAAAATCTTTTCTGGTTCCCTACCAAGTTGTAGATAAATCTATCAATGTAAACGAAATAATTGAAAATTTAATTGCAAATTTAAAGAAAAAGCTTGAGGAGTTCCAGGTAAGTTAAAACTAGTCTAGTCTAATAGTAATAATAATAATACTAATAAAACGCTTATACTTGTTTTAAGGAACGTGATAGTGGATATGCACTTCAGGAACTTTTATTTTTGGAAGTCAATTTGGTGAAATACAATCCACTGAAAGCTTCCACCATGTAAAACTTCCATTGGACATTGAGCGCAAAAAGGCTGTTATTAACGTTAAAAACCAAGATAATAAGTGTTTCATCTGGGCAATTCTTTCCGCACTATATCCCATCAGATATCGTAAAAATGATGTATCAAGTTATAGGAAATATCTTTCAAAGCTAAATTTAACAGGTATGACCTTTCCAATGACCTTTTGTAACATTAAATTGTTTGAAAAATTGAATCCTAATGTATGTGTAAATGTTTTTGGTCTCGAAAAACAAAAAGAAAAATCAATAATTGTAGGACCATATTATTTCTCTCAATGTAGAAAATTAAACCATGTTAACTTACTATACATCGAAGAAGAAAATAAACAACATTACTGTTATATTAAAAATTTAAGTCGTCTTATTTCGAAGCAGCTAAGTCGGAGAAAAACTGTTAAATATATTTGTGATGGTTGCTTGCAATATTTTGGTAGTGAAAATCTTTTAGCTAATCATATGAAACAGGACTGTGCGAAATGTGTAACCGTTTTACCTTCAGCTGGAAATAATTTTTTAAAATTTAAACAAATAGAAAAGCAAATTAAAGTTCCTTTTGTTATATATGCCGATTTTGAATCTTTGCTAGTTCCAATTCGACAATCTTCAGAATCGTCGATAGATGATACTAAAACAGTATCTACTCACATTCATAAGCCATTTAGTTTTGCCTATTACGTTAAGTGTTGTTATGACGATTCACTTTCGAAATTTTATTCGTTTCGGGGAGAAAATAGTGCAAAAGTTTTCTGTAATATGATTAAAAATGAGGCTTCTCATATATACCATACATACTTAAAAAATATTATTCCTATGAAAGAATTAACTGAAGAGGATTTAGAAAATTTCGCATCGGCAACAAACTGTTATTTATGTAACGGAGATTTAGGTTCAGATAAAATTAAAGATCACTGTCACCTCACCGGCAAATATAGAGGCTGTTGTCATAATTCCTGTAATTTGAAAGTAAAAACCGTTAACTTTATCCCGGTTTTCTTTCACAATTTTAGCAATTATGATTGTCATCTTTTTATACGTGAATTTGCCGCCGAAGATGACGAACCAATGAATGTCATTCCGGTGAATAAAGAAAAGTATATTTCATTTACAAAGAAAATTTTAGTTGATAGAAAAAATAATGAAAACAGTTACATAGATTTACGTTTTGTAGATTCTTATCGATTTATGAATCGAAAATTGGAGACACTCGCTGCAAATTTATCAGATGATCAAATTATAGAATTAAGAAACTTTTTTCCAAATGATGAAGAATTTAGATTAATGCGTCAAAAGGGTGTTTTCCCATACAATTATTTAGATACGTTGGAAAAATTAAATAACGAATGTTTACCTTCAAAAATGGATTTTTACGATTCAATGCAAGATACTTCAATTTCTGATGCAGACTATCAAAGAGCAAACGATATTTGGCATAAATTTTCATGTAAAAATTTAGGTGAATACAGTGACCTCTATTTAAAAGTAGACGTAATTTTATTATGCGACGTTTTCGAAAATTTCCGAAATTTATGTTTGAATACATACAAATTAGATCCGGTCCATTTTTATAGTTTACCCGGCTTGTCATGGCAGGCAATGCTAAAATTTACCAATGTACAGTTGGACTTGTTAACTGACTGTTCAATGGTACTCTTTTTTTCAACGAAATATCCGAGGTGGTTATGCTGGAGTGGTTCAACGTTTCGCACAGGCCAACAATAAATATATTCCCTCTAATTACAACAATTCACAAGCAACATCTTACATATCATATTGGGATGCAAATAATTTATATGGATATGCGCTTTCGGAAAAACTGCCTATATCGAACTTTCGATGGCTCTCACAAAACGAAATTGATTCATTTAATATAAATAACTATACAGATTCTGATGATCAAGGATATGTTTTGGAAGTCGATATTCATTACCCAAAACATTTGCATGATTCGCACAATGATTTTCCAATGTGTTTTGAAAAAATGAAACCTCCAAATTCAAAATGTAAAAAATTATTGCAAACCTTTTTCGATAAGCAAAATTACGTTATTCATATAAAGACTCTTAAGCAATGTATTGAAAATGGTTTAGAGTTGTCAAAGATTCATAGAATTCTCACGTTCAAGCAATCTGCTTGGATGAAACCGTTTATCGATTTTAATACTCGTCTAAGACAAAGTGCCGCAAACGCATTTGAAAAAGATATGTACAAATTAATAAATAATGCAAACTATGGAAAATGTATCGAAAATATAGAAAAATGGGTTAACGTTTATTTAGTCAATTCGTGGAAAGATTTGGGTCATAAAAAAGGAGTTGAGAAATTAGTTTCACAACCCAATTTTCATAGTATATCCATTTTTGATGAAAATTTTGCAGCAGTACAATTGTTAAAGTCTCAAATCTATTATGACAAACCAATTTACGCCGGGTTTGCAGTATTGGAAATTGCCAAATTTGTAATGTATGATTTTCACCATAACTTTATAAAAAAAAATATGGTTCCAAAGCATCACTTTTGTATACAGATACTGATAGTTTGTTATATTTCATAGAAACGGATAATGTTTATAATGATATGAAGAATAATTTACATAGATTTGATACCTCAAATTATTCTATTGATAATATTTTTGAAATGCCTTTGGTAAACAAAGCCATCCCAGCACTTATGAAAGATGAAGTTTGTGGTAAGATTATTTGGGAATTTGTCGGTCTTAAAGCTAAAATGTATGAAGTGAATATAGAAGGGAGTTTGATAATGTTAAAGGCTAAAGGTGTTAAAAAGAATGTAATAAAGTCATTAACGGAAAAAGATTTTAAATATGTATTAAATGAAAACGAGATAGTACTGAAGCGACAAAATGTATTTAGGTCTTTAAAGCATATAATTTATTCTCAATGCATTAATAAAATTGCTTTGTCTGCGGATGATGATAAACGTTTCCATATACCAGAAACGTATAAGACTTTAGCATGGGGACACTACAAAATTACTGATAATACTAACAATAATTTAAGTTAGGTTATTTTAATGATTTCTTAATGTCTTAATTATTATATAAAGTTAGTTAATTACTATAATGAAAAAATGATGTTCAATAAACTAACTTGAAACCATTAGATACTTGTGTTTTATTTGTACATACGTTAATGACCTTAACATCTAGGAAGGGAAGGAGCAGGAGGAGGAGGAAGAGGAGGAGGAATGGATAATAGTAGTGGTAATAACCAATTTAAAGAGTAGTTCTCGAAACAAATGCGTTAGTTTTAACTTTAGAAAGCAAAATGGCAGTTGTACAGTTAAAACCGGGAAATAAAATCAAAGTTCTTTCAGCATTTGAATTAATCCAACTGGCAAATGTTGTGCAAGCGACTGCTGAGGAGAATTGGCATAGCAGTATTGCAAATTTAGAAGAAAAATGGAGAACATCAAGCACTGGCGTGTTTGATAGTGATTTGTTCAATATTGTAGCTTGTCCGCTATCTGAAATTTTAAATTATCCGAAAACCATCGATCCCAATAATGGTAATAATGAAGAAATTTACCATACAGGGAAAACGTTAGCGTTAGAAGTGCAGAAAAGAAGAGATATTTTTAAAGAACCGAAGAAAAGTAGAATAGTAACGGAAAAAGGGAAAAAAAGACAAAGGAAAAGAAACGAGAAAGAATCTTATGCATTGATATCACCACCACTACCATCCTCGCCTCCGCCGCCTCCGCCGCCGCCGCCGCCGCCCACTACAGCGAAAAACGAACAATGCTGCTACCTATTTGATAATATTTATAAAGAATTGGGAATTAAAGATTTGTAGGATTTTTTAAAATAAACAGAAATCTTATTAATATGAGTATTTTATTTCTATTAATGTTAAGCATACAAAAAAGTCTGACATGAATTCTTGCAAAATATTGAAAACACTTTTATAGTCTTTAGAATAAATTGATGGCAATTTTACAGAATCTGATCTATTTTCATCTTGCCAACCTACTGGCAATCCTTTTTTCGCTTTTTCTAAATTACCAACAAGCCATTGAAAGACTGCTTTCTGTCTACAATTATGCAATGGTTCAAATTTATAAGCCAGTTTGTTGGCTTTCATAATTTGAATTATATAGTACAATAGTTTTAGTTGTGCATAATAAGCAGTTTCTAGTATGATATCATCCAAACATGCTAATACATTTTTATAGTTTTTCTTAATATTACTTATGGGAAATTTTTCTAAATTGCAAGGATTATAATTTGAAAGGAGATCTTGAAGGAAAAATATATCATTGGTGCACAAAGTCGTCATTTCCTTCATTTCAGTTAATACACTCACTACATCAAATACACTTAAAAAGTCTAAATCATCTGGAACTGTATTCAAAAAGGATTGTACAAAATCATCGCATATAATTTGACGGTGAAATAACAAATCCAGCAACGATAGAGATGGAAAAGTCTTTGTAATCCATGTGAAGGCTTCGAAGGGCACTTAAAATCCTAATCGCATAAAAATATTTTTGGCTGTCTGTTCATTATTTCGAACAAATGCATAGGAAAGTTCCTTTTTCAAATTATTCACATCGCTATTGTAAATTGCATAAGAGGTTGGATCCATTCTTGTTAGTAGATATTTTTTAATTGTGAAAATAAATAAACTCGTCACTATCGCTGCTACTGCTGCTGCTGCTGCTGCTGCTGTTGTAATTATTATTATTATCAGATGAATCAGTTGTGACCGGATGATTGAAATAGTTACCCAATATTTCTATTTGATCATATGCAGAAACATCAAATTTTTCAAAAATGTTTATTAAACCTTTAGCTTCGAGCGTTTTGCTTTCAATCAGCACACCATTTTCGTAAAACTTTATAGTAATGTAGTAATCAGACATGCTTTCTCGTACCGTGGTAAAAATATACTAAAATTCTTTAATAGTTCTATGACAAATTGAAGAGGACTAGGTAGGTGGAGGGGAGATGATTCGACTCAGTGTTTAATTGTTTATATTATTTCCCATTACCTATTAATAAATATTAATAAAGTGGAAAAATAATATTTTTATTCATTATCTATACACATCTACATATAGTCTTTTAGTAACCAACTTCTTAGAACAAAAACGTTTTCTAATGCACAATTATAGTTTGAATTTTGATGGTGGTAGTGGTGGTAGGTGCATAGTGATGTAGTAGTTGTAGCGACGACTTTATAATCTGCAATAAGTTTTGTTAGAGATGGACATTTTAAATCCTCCAAGTTTATAATGTTCTGCAGATAGGGAAATTCTTTTGATAACCATCTTCGTTTCTCCAAGCCTTTGACATAAATAGTAGTACAATCATTTAAAATTTTCCCTATTTCACCTATTGTCTCGTAATAACTGTGCAATCCAAAATTCCATTCGATTCCATGATAATTTCTAGTAAGCCATCCATTCTGACTTCTGTAACGGGCTGCAAGTTGCGACCAAGGAAATGGTGGCGATAATAAATACCATGCAATTTTTTCTTCATTGCTAATTTTACTGAAAGCAACTTCCTTAAATATGAAGGTATTACCCGCTGCCTTAAATCCTTGCACATCCACTATGAATTTCATCTTTGTAATATACCTACTTATAGTTACAATACTTGAACAATGTTGTTGGATGGATTGTAGCGAACCATACGATCATGTAGAATTAAGCAATATGCAGCTGTATTTGCTGGAATTGCTTCATTAGTTTCAAAATCTAGACGTACATCTATAGCGCCCGCCTTCACAATTTCGCTTTGATGTGTACAATCGATTACAAATAAGGGAGCAATTTTCTTAAAATCTGATGGTTTCATTACCGGCTCGCTAACCGTTCCGTAATAAGACTGTTGAAATTGAGCGTACATTTCATATAATATAGAAAATTTATTATTCTTAAAATCAAGATGAAGGTTATCGTAAGGATACATAGAAGAGCCCAAATGTAATTTAATATTATTAAGTTCGCAATGATCAAAGTGGGCTTTATTTTTTTCAGGTTTATTATTTCTATCTGTTTGAAATGCAACTATCACGAAACGAGGTTTTTCAAGTTGTGACGTAGTTTTCACAGCCCATGTGTGATTATTTGTTTGAGGCAATAAAGGATACTCATGCAACTCCCAACTACGGAAATTAATTTCCATTTGTTGATTTCTTTGCAAATATTTTAAAAGTTTAAGACGTTCTACATCTGCTACAGATATGTGTGGAATTTTCCAAGAAATTTTATTTATATCTACTTTTAAAGTTTCACCTGCAGTTGTATTTATTATAGCGTTTGTATCGATACTACTTCTTATTAAAATAAGTTCTTGTTTTATGTTGAGAAGAATTTTTCGAAAATCTTCCGCAAAACCTAAAAGCATACGTAGTGGGATGCATACGTTAAAATTTCCATTTTGATCTATTGCCGAAAATGTATCATCATTGGGAGCCCAACCAGCATTCTGAAGACGCAAGCTCTCGTTTACGTTGTAAGAAACATAACCTTTTATGAGACTTTCTATATTTGCTGCTTTTTGCAAGATTCTATCTTTGTTTGGCCCTGCATTCTGGAAGTACCTGGACGCTGGCATTATGTTGAATAGTTTCCCTTCCTTTACTGATAATATGGGCTCTAGAATTTTGATGTACTTGTTCCTTGAATGCCCTTCAAGGTTTTCATCAAGTTTGAAAGTACTGTGGGAATATGTTTCTGATGTTTCCACAGAGCACTTGATGTTTGTTATGTTTGAACTATAACATTTTACCTTCTCTTTGGACAAAATAGGCTTCTCAACTTGATTAGTCAAGAAATGCAACATCCCATCCATTGTTTTCTTTCCTTCCCTGAACAATTTGTCATCTATCTCTATGATTTCGTTGTCCTTGGTTGTGTAAAAGGGAACTTTGTTTGGGCCATCAATCAACAGAGATATTGGAACAGTTACTTTAAAGATGTTGCACTCCCAGCTCTTCACACAAGTATGGAATAAATTGAACATGTACCTTGCTCCAAAATATTTAAGCTGTTTCGGGCCCCTCTCAACTGATTCTGTGTCATCAAAGCATTTATTAGCCCAGCTGCCATAGCAATTTCCTTCAGGGACACACTCTTCACCGGTAGGGTATTTCATTCCTTCTTTTATCCATCCCCTAAGAATATTAGTGTCTGGGGTCTTGTCTTCCATTGTTTCTTTGCATCCAGTATTAGGGTCAATCCACCCACCATCGTAACAGTAAATCTTCAGTACCCTTCTCTTGGCAATACCGACCGTCACAAACTCTGGATAGGTGATTAATTCTGCTTTATTTTCGGACACTTGTGCGGTTATTGTTTGTATTCCTGACCTTTTTCCAGGATTTCGAACACGATCAACAGTTTTACCACCGATTTCGTAACGAATTTCGTCGAAAAGATGTGCAATTCCATTATTTATAAATTTGGCAGTTGCTGAAGGTGTACCATCAGTTTTTAGCAATTTTCCTTCAACATATAATACACTATCCCATGGTAAAGTGTAGAAATCTTCGTTTTCAATTGGAATGCGGATTTCATCATTATTTTTAAACGTTGTATTTGTATACGGTTGATGAGTATGTTTTTCCGCATTGGTTATAGATAAATCAAATAATGCACGTTCGGTAACATTCAAGATTTCAGAATGCATGACGGTTTTAGCTTCTTAACTTGATATCCTAAACTTTTTAAAAAGCGCGCGTTTGAAGGTGTTAATCGCTTCACTTCTTCTTTTGCACTGAACGATTGTGATAATGTTGGTTTCCTATAAATCTCCTTACGTTTGTTAAAATTTTTATAACGGCAAACCATTATGGTTTAATATCTATTAGACAGAGAGAGACGTTTCAAATGAAGTCTTACTGTAACGGTCTCTCCACGAAAATTAACCAACTCACCGTCTTGATCAACTATTTTAATGACTATTGAATCAATAATTCTCGAATTTATAGGCAAAGAAATAACGTTGGTTGGATTTTCCACTATTTTGTAGCCTGGCGGAACGTTTGGGAAAAGTTGATGAATAAAATGAGCTTCTTCGTTATTTCTATATGAACCGGAAACAAGGTTGCAATGGATGCATATAGCGTTTACTTTAAAAATATTTACAGGATAATCAGACACTTCATGACTATTAGCTTTAATAATTCTCGGTTTAAATCCTAACAGTCGTCCGATTGAATCCGTTTTTGTGAAATCAACTTGCTCTGTACACTTAATTTCCGAAAGTAAAGTGTTGTTGTTGCCAGTTATATTAAGAAATATAATATCTTTACCTTTTGCTCTCGGATCGCCTAATTGAAGGCGTAGATAACGATTTATGTCGTCAAACTCATACGATCCTTCCGGTATGGTTATTACTCTATTCCCAACATAAAATTTGTTGTTACTTTGATCTATATTTGGAATAGAATTGTACGTTTCAAAATTAACGAGTCCTAAAGAATACTCAAAATTGTCATCCAAAACAATTGGTGGACTAATATTAGCTTGCAATATTGATTTGTCTCCGGTTAAATTAAACGTGTACATGTTGATAGTCTGTTAACGTTAGATTAAATGGAACTATTATCGTCTGCGCTAACGTTTTAAAAGTGAAAGGGTGGTGTGATATTATATAGAAATTGTAATACTAGATGACCACAGTTGAATGAGTTGTACATCTGTTTGCGATCATAATTATAAAAGATTTTGCATGGTTGAGAAGAATTTAAGTATTTCACAACTTCCGAAGGTGGTCGCAAATTTCCGAAGCTGTCGAAATAAACTGCATTGCCGTTTTTAATTTTGTATGCTGTCCAATGCGTACCCATGCCCGTTTTCTTATCATGATTTACAATTCCACATTCGATGGTGCGCACTTTTTTAGGTAAACTGTCACGCATAAATATTCCGCGAAAGTGAGGAATTTGAAGCATTTTAACATATTTATGTAAATCTTCATCGGTTAGTGCTCGTTGCGGCAGACTTAGAGAGGTTTTTTTTTTTTTGATAAGGTAAATAAAGTCCCAAACCTTTTTTATAAGGTTGCAAGAAAAGACCTTTTCCAAGAGCAATTTTTTCCATAGCCTTATTATGTCGTTCATATTCGCTGATAATCCAGCGAAAAGTGGTATTAATGGAAGAAATCCACCGCTTTTTGGAACCGGTATTATCCTGGGAGAATCGGTCTGATTTGCATTTTTTAACTGTGACATTGCTAATCGTGCTGCTCGAATGACATTTTCTGGCTTTTTCTGTTTTAGAACATTCGCCGCTTTTCTTATAAATTTTCGAAAACTTATTCTTCCATCCTTTCTTTTTTTCATAGAACTACTATTTCGTTTTCTTCTTTGTTGTTGTTGTTGTTGTTGTTGTTGTTGTTGTTGTTGTTGTTGTTGTTGAACTCCCATACCCAAGTTTGTTTTTACATTCATAGCGGTTGCAACTGCTCGAGCAGCTAAACGTTCTCCAATGCTTGCATCCGATGAATGAACTCGTCTAAGTGCTGCTCTAGCTAAAATACTATCTGCTTTATGTCTTTGTTCTAGATTTTTAAAATTAGAGTATGCAATATCATGAGCTTTGCAGGATTCATCTAAAGGATTTATTCCTTTGTCCCCTCTTTCCAACCTCTCGTTTAACTTTGTACCTGGTCCACAAAAGCGATAGCCCGGTATATGAAATTCGAATGGTAAAGAATTAATTAGTTTATTAAGTAAACCATTGCCTCGTTGCACTTCTTTCCGCATTGCTCTCTCTCTTATTCAAAGTTTTCTTCGAAATAAACCAATTCATGCAGAGCTATCAGCTTATAAAATAGAAAAACAGTAACCATATTTTTCATTAGATTATTGACATGCGAATAGTTCAACAACAAGCCGTGCTGCCTATTATTAACCGTGATTTTAACGATGTACCAAAGGCAAATCGACATGGACCCCTACTACCGTCAACAATACGATCAATCGTTACAGGTCCTTCCAATTGTGGAAAGACGAATGTTATAATTTCACTTTTAGAACATCCCAATGGTCTCCGATTCGAGAATGTTTACGTATACTCTAAATCGCTAACTCAACCAAAATATGAATACTTAGACGAGCTTTTTAAGACAATAAAAGGCATTGGCTATTACCCTTACAAAGATTCTGAGAATATTATTTCTCCATCAAATGCGAAATCTAATTCAATATTTATATTTGACGATGTTGCTTGCGAAAATCAGAATGTAATCAGAGATTATTTTAGTATGGGACGTCATTACAACGTCGATTGTTTTTATCTTTGTCAAACATATACTCATATTCCAAAACATCTAATACGCGACAATGCAAATCTAATTATATTATTCAAACAGGATGAGCTAAATCTTAAGCATGTCTATTCAGATCATGTCAATACTGACATGCCATTTGAAATGTTTAAAACCATTTGCAAAGTTTGTTGGGATGACAAATATGGGTTTATAAGTATTTATAAAGATAGTGATGTTAAAAACGGTCGATACCGTAAAGGTTTTGATCAATATATATATTTATAACCATTGCGATTTACCTCTGAGTAATATAAAAGCAGTAAACGAGTGAGGATCATATTATCACTGTAATAGACTCGAAAATTAAACAGGAGCTTGTAAAGGTGAGGAAAGATGTAAAACGAAAATTGCAAGCTTTAAAAGAGGGTGCGATAGAGGAAGAAGATGTATTGCGGAAATCCTATAAACCTTTGGTGGAACCTTTAATGCAATTAAAAGAAGAAATACAATTTTCTAAACCGAAAATTAAGCAAGAAATTAAAAAGGAAGAAGAAGAAGAAGAAGATGTTGAGAAATCGTTCATAGCACCAGATTTATTCTCACCATCATCATCATCGTCATTACCAACCTCATTAAATACCTTGGTAAAAGATTCCGATCATTCTACAATGCTTCCACTGAATGACGAGGAAGAAGATAGAATATTTGATTACACTAAACAAGAAATACAGAAAATCGTAAACGATCCTGCTTTTAAAGATATATTAGATGATTATGAAGAATTACCGAGATATTATATTGAAGGAGTATTAAGCGATACTGAAGGAGAATATGACAATAGAAATGATGTTCGATACGATTGGCTTCAGAACAAATTATATATTGGTGATGAAGAAATGAAGGTGGTCGGTAAAAATCTAGAAATAATGGGACGTAAATTTGTCGGAACGCCTGGACTATATGAGTTACTTTTCAAAAAGAATCCTGTCGGAGATAAGCAAAAGGATAGGGATGTCTATAGGGAAATAATGCAGCTTGTTCGATTAGATAACCCTCAAACTTATATAACATCTCTAAATCATGATACTAAAGGAGTTTTTGATACACAATATGGTGTGAGATTTAATCCAGAGAGACAAAAATATTTTATCGGAGATTCCGAAATAAAGTTTGGAACTAACAAAATAACCGTAAAAAATGTAAGGTATACACTATCGGGAGAATTATTGGAGCTTTTGTTTAAAAAGGAGCCTAGTGGTTATAAGGAATCTGATTTGGCGAAATATAATGACATAGTATATAGAACAAATGCTCATAAAATTGGCTACAAGAGTATCGCTCCAATAGCTGGAAACAAAGGAAAAAAGTATCAGCTAATCAAGAAACTCATGATCGGACCTCTATTTCCTTCCGCTGCTGCCAATGTCATAGCAGCTACTTCGACTCCAGTTAAAAATCCTTTGGGTAAAGGTCTATGGATGAATTTAAACGATAAACCTCTAGAATATGTATATTTTAATGATGTTAACGAATTATGTGATCGTTTAAAATTACTCATTTCATCTCAATCTGCAGGAAATACCAACCATACCAATGAAATCACATCTATTGTCGAAGAACTTCGAGAGTGTGGTATAATAGAATAAATAATTTATATTCTCACTTAGTTTCAATATGGTTGTTGATAAATTCGGTCGAGCATTGTCGGGGGGTTCTAAACGAAAGTTTGAAACGATAGATAAATTCTTGATTGAAAATAATAAGTTATTCGCTCGAGTTAAAACGAGCGAAGACGACGACGACAACGATGATGGGGAACAGATTGAAGATGAGATTGTCACAAAAAAATACTTGGATACAATAATAGATACGTTAGCGACAGCTGAAGATTTTAGAAAGATTTCTTATTTTATTGATTTCGATAACAAACATGTAACTCGTTTAGAGATGCCAACAGCATCTTGGCATGCAGCTACAAAAGCATATGTTGATAATAAAGACAAAGTTACTAAGACCCAAATTAGACTAGAATGTGAAAAAGTCAAAAAGGATGCAATGTCCGAAGGAGATAAAAAACGTGAAATTCTCCGAAACGAATTATTTGTACTAATACACTCTCTCAAGGCTAACATTGACTCACTAAACATTAATTTTCGTTTAAATACTTTGTATATAGATGCTATCTTTAAGCAACTTGACATACAGAAGAGCTCTTTAATTACAGCCACGCCGTCAAGTGTATTGCCTAGCAATATCGATAACACCACCACCACCACCACCACATCTTCTGTTTAATAATAATGGTTAAAATACGGAAAGCAAATATAAAAAAAGATTCTGGCAAAAACGGTAAAACAACAACCACTATTAAAGAGCAAATGGTAGCTGAATTACATAAACAAGCTCGAAAAAATTTTACTAGACGAAGAACAATTATTAAAGGATTATACGATCTGTTTAAAGCCGATCTAGTTGAAATGATTCCGTATGCAAAAGAAAATAAAGGGTATCGATACATTCTTGTAGTAATTGACACTTTTTCTAAATTTCTATGGGCGTCACCGGTTTTACGAAAAAACGGAGAAGATTATTCGAAAGCGTTTGAAGATATATTACGCAAAAATAAACGTATACCGCCGACAAACCTGCAAACTGATATGGGAAAAGAGTTTTACAATAAATGGTTTCAGAATCTAATGAGAAAATACAGAATTAATCAATATTCAACTTGCAGCAGTAAAAAGGCTTCTATAGTCGAACGAGCCAACAGAACCTTAAAAGGTATAATGTGGAAAAAATTTACATTGCAAGGAAATTACAAATGGTTAGATTTGTTACCTAAACTAGTTCAAGTTTATAATAATAAAAAACACAGAACTATCAGAATGAAACCGATAAATGCTATAAAGAAGGAAAACGAAAAGCTACTATTGAATACCGTATATTCTCGCATTAAAACAGTAGATCTGAAGAGAAAGAAATTTTCCATTGGAGATTACGTACGCATTAGCAAACATCGCGAAGTTTTTGCAAAAGGTTACACCCCAAACTGGTCCAACGAAATTTTAAGTGGTTAACATTAAATTTTCTAATCCGATCGTCTATTATTTACAAGATTTAACAGGTAACGATATAAAGGGAGGATTTTACGATAAGGAACTGCAAAAGGCGAAACATCCCGACGTGTACCTGGTGGAAAAAATTTTGCGAAGAAACGGTGATCAAGTCTACGTAAAATGGCTTGGATTCGATAAATCTCAAAACAGTTGGATTCCTTCTAATAATGTTGTAATTTAACATTTTTTTTTTTTAAAGAATAAAACTATTTCTGAATAACAATACTTTTTATTTACCATTGTTACCTACCTATTCATAACGAAGCAATTAGGTACATACTTTAATAAATTCATTCATTAATTCATAATAATTATTTCTTGCACTGCGGCAGCGGCATGTCCAGCCGAACCGGAAAAACAATTAACACATACCTATTCCTTGATAGGTACGTACGTCGGTCGGTCGCGACCGACGGGAAAAAATGCGCTCCTTCCTTGCTACGTCACATCATTAAAGTAACCGTAAATGATCTCAGAACACATACACCTTTTTCCCATAGGTGCGAGAAGGATGGACTTATACGGCAAACTAACGTTAGACAGAAATAACAACAATCTAACGGGACATGATCTCAGTAGCCCTCTCCCATTACTACTTCGCACAAACACTTGTACTGATCTTAACGTCTTTTGACCCAAATTATTTTAGGACCTTTTCTAGTTTATCCTCAGAAGCTGTTTTTTTAACATAATTTATTTATTTTTTTGCTATATTTGTTAATTAAAGAAATAAAAGAGAATATAAATTACAAATATAAAGATTTTATTTATTTTTATACAATACAGTTATATTAAAAAAAAAACAATACAGCCATAGTATTAAAAACAAATTCAGTTAAATGTTTTAATATAAACGGTTGGCCCGTGGTCCTCAGCAAACACGACGAGTGTCCCCTGGAAGGAGCTCCACGAGAGCTGGATCTCCAGGTGCTGGCACAACTCTGCGAGGGGCCTACCGTCAGTAACCTTCCAAATTGTGAAGTTGCCTTGTGGTGCCAGTGAAGTTCATATTCTCCACCCTTACATTCATCTCCGTTGGCACGGAGCCATGGAATATTGCCGTATATTGAACCATCTTTATTATTTACTTATTGTTGTACTACCTTACGACAGTGTTAGCGATCTGTGCTGAACGTTGTGAAAACTTCAGTATTTATACAATTTAGAGGAGGAGGGATATGAGTGGGGTAAAGTTAAGATCAATACAAGTGTTTGTGCGAAGAAGGACTGATACATGGCTCATGTAACGTGTAAACCATTGCTTATTCAGCAAATACAAATACTTTTACTTCTATGTATGTATGAGATAATACCAAACACCATGTCTATCCATCGATTCATGACATTACTACACATGTGACCTATTTGTATTTGCTAAACCCAATTTCAGAAATTCAAAAATTTTCACCCCCCATTTCGCAGCTATTCAGATGAACAAATTACACATTGTTTACGATAAACCGCTCTATGTAGGTTTCACTATTTTGGATTTATCAAAAGTTGTTATGTATGACTTCTACTACGGCTTTCTTAAGCAAAAATATCAAGAAAATATTTCTTTGATGTATATGGATACTGATTCCTTCATTCTTAAAGTATTCACCGAAAATTTCTACAGAGATATGATTGAAAATATTCATCACTTCGACACTTCCAATTATCCCCATAATAATAGTTTCAATATCCCTATTACCTCTTCTGTTATTGGTAAATTTAAAGACGAATTCCCTAATAATCCCATTAAAGCATTCTATGGAACCGGAGCAAAAGTTTACTGCGTTGAAGCCGTTGATCAAATTGTTAAAAAAGCAAAAGGGGTTAAGAAAAATGTCATTAAATTACATCTTCAAATCGATGATTACCTACGCGTCATTAGAGATGACGCCACCATTCTTAAATGTATGAATGTTTTCGTTTCCGATCTGCATACTATGTTTACCCATATGAAAACGAAAGTAGCCCTCTCTCCCAAAGATGATAAACGTTTCTTAATTCCGAAAACAACGAATACTCTTCCTTGGGGACATTACAACATAAAAAACTCAAACAGTTCCCTTTCAAAGTTCGACGGTGCCGTTGATCGGTTTATACAAAATTTTCATCAACCGTATACCGACGACTTAACGGTTGGAGAATACTTTATTAAAAGACTTTTCGGAGCTTCGTCACTTCCACAGGAAGCCATTGATAATATTTATGAACACCTACTGTAGTACCTACTTGGAGTTCTGTTTAAGTATAGCTTACGCTGAAATGTCACTCAATGTAAATATTTTATCCTTAATATTGGTTGTATTGTATAAATAGAAAATAAAACGTTACTACACAACTTGTTTGTTTACTATTTTTATTCTGCGAAATATGTTCCTCAACTTCACAAATAACATGTGTACCATTTCTACTATTACAATTTATTGTTTCAATAACATTAACAATGAATAAATTTTCTTATAATCTTCGATTTTACTTGATGGCCATTTGCCTGAGTCAGGACCGCTATGCCACCCTGGAGCTTTCTCCGTTCCTTCTCTTAAAATGTTTTCTTCTATCCATTGCAGCACTGTTTGATGACGACCATTGATATTTGGACTTAATGTATACGGAAGCCGAAACAAGTTGATCAGTTCAATACACTTTTCCAAATTTTTCGGTTGTGCATAGTATGCTACATCCAGTATTAAGTCATCCACACACTTTAACAATGTAACATACATTTTCTTCACATTCATTACGGAGAACTTCTTATCCCGCATTAGAACTGATCCGTTTGTTAACATTTCCTTTAAAAAATATACGTCGTGTCGCATGAAATTATACTTTGTTTTATTTAAAATCATTTCGACATCATCAACGGTTATTTCCACTGTTTCACAGCAACCTTTTAGAAATTCATCCACCAATTCGTCACACCTTTGCTTTCTTTCGAATATGAAGTATAAAATATCGAACGATGTCTCTTGCGTTACAGTTAACCATTTGAATGCTTCCTTTGGTACTGCAACTCCCAACTTCGACAACACAACTTTAACTCTATCTAAATCGTTTGATAGTATTGCTCTTCGAAGGTTGAGAATGAGGACTTGCTTTTCTGCTTGATACAGCTCGTACGATAATGAATCCATTTTTATAAAAATTATGCTTCAAAATCGTCAGGATCGCTCTCATCGACCACTAAGTAGCCTCCTATTACGATTTTATCATATTCACCTTTTAATTATCCAACTCTGACGCTACCAAATATCTTTTCAAAGATAATAAACCGTCTTTGAAAAATTTAACTTCAATTACGTAACTTTCAACCATAACTACGTCTTAAACGTTCAATGCAGCAACTAACGATTACAACTGATTAAACTCATCACGTTTTATCTTATTTATAATCATACTTTGGTGAAGGGGTAAAGAAAATCAGTTTTAACATTGCAGACTTTATTATCAGAAAAAAACTGGGGATACATTACAAAACGTTCGTCTTATCAATCCAGCTGTTATGAGATTGGTTAAGCCCCAACCATTTGACCTAAACCATGTCACCTTTTCGTCTTAGTACACGTTCCACCAAATAAACATCTGGATATTTCGCTTTCTGTAGTTCCATACCATAAAATCCTCCTTTTATGTCTTCCCCTTTATTATCCTTTAAGTAATACATAATTGGATGTGACAATTTTATGTAGCTAATCGTAGATAATTCGTTAGACCAATTCGGGGTATAACCTTTGCTAAACAATTCACGATGTTTACTTATTCGTACCCGGTCTCCAACTTTAAACTTAATTTCTCGTAAATCCACCTTCTTTGGATTGTTGTAAATACTTTCCAAAAGTGTTTCTTCGTTTCGTTTATTAACTTTGCTTGGTCTCATTCCGATAGTTCTGTGAACCGAATTGTTATATTCCTGTACTATATCTGGTAATAACTTCAACCATTTGTAGGATCCTTGTAAACTAAAGCGTTGCCACATTTTTGATTTTAGTGTTAGATTTACCCGCTCCACAACTGACGCTTTCTTGGTGCTATACGTTGAGTAATGGTTAATTTTATATTTTTGTATAACTCGTTTCACTTGTTCGTTGTAAAATTCTTTTCCCAAGTCGGTTTGCATATTCTTAGGAATACGTTTACTTCTTTTGAAAATTAACTGTAAAGCCCTTCCAACATATTCACCTGTTTTGCGTTTTACTGCTTCAGCCCACACAAATTTTGAAAAAAACGTCTATTACAACCAAAATGTATCTGACACCTTTATTTTCTCTCGCATACGGAATCATTTCCACTAAATCGGCTTGATGAAGATCATCTAATCCTTTCACTATCACTTTACGACGTGTAAAATTAATTCTCGCAGGTTTATGCAGTTCTTTCACTAGTTCTTCTTTCACATTTAACATTTTCCTTATAATAATGAAGAACTACATGGACGGAGCTGCTGTTGTTGGTTTAGAACTGCTCGGTTTTGCACTACCTGTTCCTCTTTGTTGTTGTAGAGTATCTAGCCTTACTTTCAGCTCCTTTGCTTCTTTTTTTAGTGATTCCACCATTACCACTAATTCGTTTTTCAGATCATCTTTCTTTTTATTGGTTCGTTGAATTTCTTTCTCTGAAAATTCCTTAACTTTTTTACACTCATCCTGAATCATGATTTTAATTAATTCAAAACTCGTGTCTATATCATTTTTCATATCTTGCACAATTTCCGTCTTCAATTTCTTCGATACTTCTTCATCCCCTTTCCTAACAAACGCTTCTACATCTTTACGATCTAGTTTTACTTTTGTTGAAAAGATGTCCATGATTCTGACAGCATTCTTTTCTATTATATCGTTCACCTTGTTTGTTATTTCTTTATCCCTGTCAGTATTATATTTTTCAAGTTCTTTTTCCAAATTTTTAATCGCTAACTCTATATTATCACTAAAAGTTTTCATCATCATTTCCCCACTTTTGGTGACAGCTGTTTTCAATTCTTCTCGTAAATCCTTCATCCTTCTGACACCTTCACTGACAGCACGATCCTTTACCTTTTCACACTCGATTCTGATATGCTCTTTTGTTAACCGATCTTTCTCATCTACATACATCTTAGTAGCTGCATGAAACCCAGCGGTAGGCTCGTTCAAATGTGTAATACGCTTATTAGCCACATCAACGAAATACAACACTTTATCGAATGCTTGTCTAATATCGGTTACATCATCTTGCGATAACAGACGTTGCACCTTCTTCTCCAAATATCTCACATTCACAGCATCATGCTCCTGCTGAGGATCACCGATTCTTGTTAAGCGGTTATGATTGAAATCATGAACATTGCTGAATGCTTGCGAAAACAATCGTTTTTTTTCTAACGGACGTCCGAACTTATCAACCGTCATTGTCTAACTAATAAACTTAATAATTTGTTTATACGATTATATTGCACTCACGCAACTCTTCTAAAATTGATAGAATTTCGTTTTCATGATTTGTGTTGCCTGCTTGTTGAGAAGCAACCAATAACCTTAAACGATCACACAACTCATTAACGTCATCAAAATATTTGTATTCGATCGGTTTTTCGTTGTATGTCAACAACGACAATCCTCCGCCTTTAGAAAATTTCGATGGTTGCTGCCTTAACTTGTAAACTGCTCCCAACGTTTTAATATATCAGCGTAGTCTTTTCTTTCTTTAATCGATGACCGATATTCAGAATGTAATTTGAATAGTTGCTCGTATAATCCCACAGTACCTGTGTATTTAAATTTTCCATCGATTACAACGTTTGGTCCATCAAAATCCACTTCAGAATCACCAATAAAAAATTTATTTGTGTTCCATTCGCATCGAACTTTATCAAGACGAGGATTCAGAATGTCTGCGTTAAATGTGTCACCATCATAGTCTTTAATAATTCCTTCTATATAGTCTCGAGGTAGAGGATCGAATTCTTCCAAATATTGAGCAAATCGAGAGCTATTAATATAGTCTATGTACGCTTTCTTCAATTGTTCAAAGTCATCATTATCCTGGTCTGTGTTTTCATGACCCGTTGTTGGGTCTCTTTCGTAAACACTTTCTTCCCTTAAGAATGAAGGAGCACCTGGTAGTAAGGTACCTGGAGCATTCGAAGGGTCAAGCTTTCTAATTTTTATTGGTGTTGCCGAAGCTGGAACGTCACCTTTCGACCAATTACTCACTTCTGGCTTTAATTCTTTTTTGATCTCTTCACCCAGCTCTGATTTCAAGTTATGAAGCGATTTTGTAAGTGGTTGATATGCTTGCTGCAACAGGAGATTCTGTCCTGCTGTCGATTCCTTTAACATTTGCAATTTCCTCTTTACCGCTTTCCTAACTTTGATTAGTTCTTTCTTTGCTTTTACATCCATGCTCTTGTCAAGGTTGTCTTTTAACAACTGATTTGACTTTATATCACTCACATTAATATATATTTATCGAATCCTAAGCGATATCTTCCCTCATTTGTACCTTAATCCTTGTTTATCACTAGAAATCCAAACTTCTCTTTCCAACACTGCACAAATATTTTTAAATTGGTCAAAAGTCATGTCTGTAGTGACATGGTCTGCGAAGACGTGTTTGAGATTTAATTCATCCTGTTTAAACAGTATTATTAAATTTGCGTTATCTCTAATTAAATGTTTGGGGATCTGTGCATATGTTTGATTTAAATAAAAAGTGTCGATTGAGTTATGTCTTCCCATACTAAAGTATTCCCTTATCTTATTTTGATTTTCATTCGCAACATCGTCAAAGATGAATACAGAATTTGGTCTTGCCTGTGATGGAGCAATTACATCGTCAGAGTCTCTATAGGGAAAATAACCAATTCCAGCAATTGGTTTCAATAATTCAGCTAAATACTTATATTTTGGTTGATACAATGACTTGGAATAAACGTATACGTTTGCGAACCGTAAACCGTTCGGTTGCTCCAAAAGTCCTATAATCACATTTGTTTTTCCACAATTTGAAGGTCCGGCGACAATGGCTCTTATTGTGGATGGTAGTAATGGACCCTGTCGATTTATATTCCTAGCAATATCGAAGTCACGATTGGTTATGGGTAGAGCAGATGGATGTTGTACTATCCGCATGTTTATTGACTATTAAACGGTTTACGCATGTGCTCTCGGATATATAAATTTAGAGTTAACAGTGTTTATGTAGTCAGTTCGTTCAGTATAGTGGAAGAGTTAACACTACACATGTTCCATGACACGAGGTTTTCTGAATAGGTTTATAGATAAATTACCTATTGAATTACACCTCCCAGGATATAACTTTTGCGGTCCAGGGACTCGACTGGACAAACGATTAGCTCGAGGTGATATCGGTATAAATCCCCTTGACGAATCTTGTAAATTACACGATATTGCTTACAAAACTTTTCCAGACATTTCCCATCGTCGAATTGCTGATAAAGTTTTGGCGCAACAATCATTACAAAGACTAAAGTCGTCGAACCCGTCTTTTGGTGAACGCTTGGCAGCTCTCACAGTTGCTTCAGCTATGAAGGGTAAAGAGAAACTTGGAATGGGACACAAAAAGCGACGTCGTAAAGTTGGTGGTTCAATTCTATTGCGGAAAATAAAGAAGAGAAGACGAACAAGAAAAGGAGGAGCTCTACCGTTTCGTAAGCTAGTGACATCTGCGAAAATTGCTCTTAAGAAAACGAAACCTCTCCAGCTGATACATGCTGCTAAAATAGCACTAAATACAATTCGCAAATTTGGAAAGCGATCTAAATCTCCCAGAATCATTCCTATTCCAAAGACAGGTGGTTTTCTACCGTTAATTCCGATTTTTGCTGGACTATCAGCACTTGGAGCTCTCTCTGGCGGTGCTGCTGGGATAGCTAAAGCTGTACGCGATGCGAAAACAGCACAACAGCTAGAAGAAGATAAACGTCATAATGCTTCAATGGAAGCTATTGCTCTTGGAAAAAATATTTCAGTACAACCTTTCCGTAAAGGCTTCGGTTTATACCTTAGACCCTATCAACAAAAAAAAAAACGTAAAATTTTTCGTAAAGTTACCTAATCGTCCTTTGACAGATTTGGATTTAGTCAATTACATTAACTATTTACAAATTCCACATTTTCAGGGAATCTTTATGCGTAACGAATTACCCAGAAAAGTTAAAAGGTGTGAAAGTGGAATTGTTAATTTAGATTTAAACACAGGAACTGGTACACATTGGACAGCGTATGTAAAACGAAATAAAAAAGCTATGTACTTTGACAGTTTTGGAGATCTTCGTCCACCTAAAGAATTGGTTCAATATTTACAGTCTTCCGGACCTTGTGCTATTACTTATAACTACAATCGTGTTCAGAACCCCTCAGATTTTAACTGCGGCCATTTAGTTGTCCAATTCCTTAATGAGACTAGGCAAACCTTTTCTTAAAAACAAACCACCAAACTAACTTCGTTGTAGTAGACAGAACGCCAAACCGAAAACATGTCATACACATTTACCTTGACTAATACAAAGTCGGAGCTGCAAATGATAATAAGTCCGCCAATTTTTTTAAGCAATGATGATGAATATCAAATTGCTTTGTTAAATTTTGAAGCATATAACAGTATTCCGAATATCGATGAAACTAACAACAAATTCTACTTTGAAGGTTCTACACCACAAGTCGTTGTTCTTCCGGAAGGATCCTATGAAATCGATGATATTAATCATTATCTTCGCAAGAAATTGCGAGATACTGATGATGCTATTGAATTGTTTGGAGACAATACTACCTTAAAAAGCCATATAAAAAGCACCAAAAAAGTCAACTTCGCTCCTACAGATTCTCCTGCAAAGATATTGGGTTTTGAAAATAAGCTTCTACCATCACTTAAAGAGGTGTCTGATCATGTAGCTGACATTTTCAAAGTAAACACGATTTCAGTGATGTGTAACCTCGTAACTAACTCCTACATACATACCAGTGATGGTGCTAAAGGACTAGATGGACATATACTACATCAATTCTTTCCCAATGTACCCCCCGGATTTAAAATTGTTGAGAATCCTACGAATCTTATTTATTTATCAATCAACACTCGTGTCATCGACTACATTTCCCTTAAAATAGTTGATCAAGACGGTAATCTAGTTAATTTCCGTGGAGAGCGTGTCACAATAAGATTGCACTTACGAAAAGCGTAACATGGTAGTGCAATATAGCTGTCCCCAACGATATTCAAAGAAGAATAGTACTATAAAACTACTACCACAATCCCGGATGCTTATTTCGCCTACAACCATTAAGCGATTAACACCGCTCAATAAACAGTTCCTTAAATCTTTGGGGTTGCGACTGAAAAAGAGGAAACGGTAAAATGGTAGCAGAAATACTGAATGTTACCGAAAAAGCAGTCTTCGATAACGCTATAGTTAACGCTGATAAACATACTCATCAACCTTATGCGAATTCAACTTTCAAAAATAATGATACGATACGTATTCCAATAGAAAATGAAGATGTTTACACTTTGCCTTCTAGTAGTTTCCTATACATAGAAGGTCGTTTGCTTCTTAAAAATGATGGAAAGACAACTGCGAACACTTCTTTTATCCACAATGGAATTTTACACCTGTTTGATGAAATTCGTTATGAATTAGGTGGAAAAGTTATTGATCGAGTCCGTAATCCTGGCATGGTTACAACAATGAAAGGTTACGCATCTTACAACGACAATGAAAGTAAACGTCTCAGCAACAGTGGATGGTTGCCTCCTGCTTTAAGCGATCTAGAAGGAATTAAGCTTAATTCTGTAAAACTAGTAGATTCCAACGGTTACTTCAACGTTTGTATTCCACTACGTATGATTTTTGGATTTGCAGAAGACTTCCGAAAAATAATATTAAACGTTCGGCAAGAATTAGTTCTAGTTCGCAGCAGCACTGACAATAATGGTTTATATTGCTCAGCAACGCCACTTGAAGATGTAGTTGTACATTTGGATCAGATTTCTTGGAAAATTCCTCATGTATCTGTAGCAGATGCTGAACGTTTGAAATTGTTGCGTTATGTTGATAGAAATTTAAATATGGAACTTTCATTTCGGAGTTGGGAACTACATGAATATCCGCTACTTCCCAAATCGTATTCTCACAACTGGAATGTGAAAACAACGTCACAATTGGAAAAGCCTCGCTTCATTATTTTCGGATTTCAAACAGATAAAAGTAATAATCTTGCAACAAATATGAGTGCCTTCGATCACTGCAAACTAACCAATTTTAAAGTTCACTTAGGATCTACCATGTACCCGTATGATAATTTGAATTTAGATTTTGATACTTCCAGATTTGCCGTTTTATATGAAATGTATGCTAACTTCCAACAATCGTATTATGGCAGTGTAAGTGAACCCTTATTCGATCCTAAGCAATTTCTAGTCATTGCTCCTCTTGTAATAGTAGACTGTTCATATCAGAATGAAACTGTTAAATCTGGTAGTATAGATATACGTCTAGAGTTTCAAACTAAAGAAAATATACCAGACAAAACAGCAGCTTTCTGTTTAATAATACATGATCGTGTGATACGTTACAATCCATGCACAAGCTTAGTTCAAGAAGTATAACACACAACGATCACTTCCACAATTTAGTTTTCTTACCGGTACTGAACAGTGAGCACGATGACTTTCTTATTGGACGTACAAGGTTTTCAGTGTAGTGAGAATCGATTTGTTTTTAAAGAAGTAGCTGTTGTTGCTCTAAAAGAAGAACCAGTTTATCATTTCACATTTGAACCACCATTTCCATGGGACGCTCTCCCCGTTCGTTACAGAAGTCAAAATCGTTGGTTAACAAGAAATTTTCATGGGTTATATTGGGATAACGGCGATCTTCCGTACTCTACGCTTTATGATAGAATTTACTCCATATTGATGGAGTCAACAGTTGTATATGTTAAAGGATTACAAAAGATGATGTGGTTGCAGGAATTCTTTCCTACTGTTAACTTTGTTAACATTGAAGATATCGGATGTCCAGCTCTCTCCAAACTCCCAACTCATTTTAAAGTTAAAGTGTGTTCTTATCATTTATTTACAACCGCTGTTGAACAGAATTGTGCTTATAAAAATGTTCTTTTATTAAAATATTGGTTGTCTCTACATTCATAAATTGACTGTATTTTTTCCTTTAAACAAATAAAACAAGTTCATAATATAAATTAGATTTTTATTTTTTTATATTCTTATACAATGTTATACATTTTACATATGTAAGTTGATTATTTTCCCGGCTTGTAGGCCGTGGTCTATAGGCTTTTGTGTTGCCTGATGTCGACATCAGACGACTGCGAGATCGAAAGCTGCTACGACGATCATACCACCAACGCTTCTGAAGATGTCAGCCGCAGATGCTGACGAAACGTCAGGCAACACAAAAGCCTATAGACCACGGCCTACAAGCCCGGAAAATAATCAACTTTCAATTGACGCCGGCCGTGAAAGCCTACATACTTCTATTTTACATATGTATTTCTAAATCAGCCGCTTTTCCAACAAATCCTTTAAGGCGAATTGACGGATGACCCACTTTATTCACAATTTTTTCGTTTATGTCCTCGATTTCTGCATCCGTTAAAGCTTCTGCATGTCTGCACGGAAGAAATATGATAAAGCTGTATAAATCAGCTAATAGACGAGGTCCCCATTTTGTATTCACCTTTTTGAAGCGTTGCACGGGATACGTTTGATTTACTTCCAGTGATTTCAGAGCACGTATTTCTTTCTCTTCATAACCCACCCGCACATTATTAAACTTTTCGATAAAGGTTTCCATGTTAAACTGACTTAAACACACTCAACTCTGTTATACATCTACTGCTCCTTCACTCATTCCCGTAACTTATGTAAAATCCCCTTCCACTACATAAGCTTCAGTGGAGGGGAACTTATTATACAAACCACGTTGCTCGTTTTAAATGTCTCAGTTGTTATGGAAAAAAGCGATCATGATCAGTGTGTCATCGTTACTGATTTTAACATATTTGTATAACAATACCCTCTACATTTCCCGACCTGATAATACTATTGGAGATGAAGCCTATGTTTGTAAAAATTTTAATAAGGATATTGATGTGTCTTGTACATGGAAGAAAAATTGGGATACTATTATTTTAAGAAATGTTAATGGAACAAATGTCTTTACAGTTGAAAACGTGCAGAACCTTCACTCTGTAAAGCTAGCATTTATTGATAAACATGGACAGTTTCGAAGATATATTGAATGTCGATGGATTCAGCTTAAGGATAATGAAAACAGAGACGTTACAACTAAGGGCTATATCACCGACTCTTTCTTATTTCTACAAGTTGTTAGTACTATTAATATAATCTTATTGTTCAATATTTTGATTGTATCACTTACATACTTCATTTATTTCAAAATAAAGAATCGTTAACTATAACGACTTCACTTTTGCTTCATATGCCTGTACCTTACACTTTTCTCCACTTCCTCTACATTATCATGTAAAAGGATTTAAGAATCGTAAACTTCAGACGACTGCAGACGTATTTAATTTCACATGTACATATGTTTCAACTCATTGTGAAGCATTCGACCACTACATACAGACAAGTTTAAAGTCAATGACCTTGACCTTAAGTAATCTCTCCTCCTCTGAATTAGAACCGGTCATCTTACACTACTTTTCTTCCTGTGTGGAGTTGTTAGCTTGGTCATTTATCGCTTCAATTTCCCAAAACCTTGTTAATTGTTGATCGAGTTTGACAAAGTTGCATGTTTTATTATGCTGTTGCGAATCATTCACTGACCCACCTACTATCCATCCAAAGTGTGTTTTTTGGAGACTGATGTTCGGATATATTTTAATTCTACCTTGACATAATAGATCCCAGTACAATTCCGCGCCAATTAATAAATCAATTTCGCAAGATATGTTAAAATTTGGATCAGCTAAGTCGACTTCCTTTGGAATTTCAATTTGACTCCTTGAAAATGACCTTGAAGGTAAGCAATCGGTCAAATTTTGCAAAACAAAACAAACTAAGTTTTTATGGAATGAATTTAATCGTGATTTGATTCTAATATTGGTTGAATAATTGATTTGAGAGCTACAATTGCTCATACCCCCTAATGTAAAGGTGTACCTTTGTAACCTCTAAGTTTAATGTTTTACACAATTTTTCTGAAATTAAATGAAGTTGAGAGCCCGGGTCTAATAAAGCTCTGCACGGCTGAAGTTCACCTTGACGATTATATACGAAAAGTTCAACCGTTGATAACAAGACTTGCTTACTTTTTATATGATTTGCATATGAATGACCTACAAGGGCTGATGTTGACGGAGTTGCTTCATCCACCGTTTGATTATTGTTGTAGCCCGAATTAGAATTGTAGTTTTCCAGATGCAGCATCGTGTTATGCAATTTGTTGCATTTGCGACATGCACTAGCAAAGCATTCAGACGATTTATGGTTACTTCTGAAGCAATTTGAACACAACTTAGTTTTGTGGATAAACTTAATTCGGTCATTGATGGACATTTTAATGAATTTGTCGCATTGGTTAATGTAATGTTTAAACTTACACAGAGGACGACTTAGGGTATTTGGTTTCAAACATGTAGTCAAAGAATTTTGTTTGGGTTTGTGTAATGAATTTTTGTTTATGAATTTGTCGGTTTGCATTTTTAGTCTGTCATTATTTTTAGTTTGTTCAAATGTTTCTAATAATTGGCAACGATTTGACAAAAAATTAGTTACGTGCTCAATTGTCGGTAATGCGGAGTTCATTGACGACTCCAACTCTTTTTTACTTATAAAGTCTAATTTGGTATTTATAATATATATTAGTAAGGCATCCCAATGCTTGGTCGGTAGTTTTAAGGTTTTTAATGATCGGATATGAGTATTGAATAAATCTAACAATTCTCTTAAAGAGCTTGACGATTCCTTTTGTACGCTTGGTAGATTAAACAACGCGTTAATATGCCCCTGAATAATTATTCTTTTGTTTTGATATCGCTCCTTTAATAACTTCCATGCCGTATCATAATTATCAGCGGATGCAGGTAGTGAGCTAATTAGACGCGCAGCCTCAGAGGTTAAACACATCTTCAAATAATGGAATTTTTCGATTTTACTTAAATTTATATTATTGTGAATAACAGAGACAAACAAATCGTGAAAGGAATACCACTCATCATAATTACCGCTAAAATGAGGTAAATCAATTCTCGGTAACTGGACGTTAGTATTAACGGCTTGTGATGGGGTTGAATTATTACCGCTGTTGTTAGAATCTTGATTTTTGCTGGATGCCAATGTATTAATTTTTGCATTATATGCCGCAATTACATCATAAAAACTTGTTTCAAATTTGTTTCTTTCATCTACGTCTAACCCTGAAGATTCGTCCAGCAACTCGATCTCTAACTGTACGCTTTCAAATTCGCCTAGTATGGATTTGATATTGTCTAATCTACTGATTAATTGCTCCTTGACATTAGCAGCTTTATCAGACGAGGTAAGAAAATTTTTAAATCGAGTTAGTTTTGATTTAACAACGGCTGTTTTCTGTACAAGTAATTTTTTGTCAGCCGTTATATGAAATTAAAATATCTTCACAAAATAAAACTAAAGACAAATGAAGAGCAGTAAACGTTTTAAAAAATTGGCTAAAATAAGGATTTGGAGGTGATAAAATTGCCACTTACTTGTTTTGATTGCCGATACGTTTAAAGATTCCAGGTCTGCTAGTGTGATGCTTTTTAGAATCTGTTGCACATTAAATGGATTGATGAATGGAAACCTTTTGTTGTCTGCTGGTAGAAGATTTTCCGGAATTTCCGGCTCGAAGGACCAATGTTCGGTGAGGTGGTATCTTGAATCCACCTCGTATTATGCTTTTGGTGCACTTTAATTGGTATTGAAAACGAACTTCAATTTTTGTTTTTATGGTTTACTTTAAAGACTGTATATATTTACACTTAATTTACTATGTACATATATATTATGACTATTTTAAATTTGAAAAATATTTTGTTGTTGATTGACTGAAGGTTGTTGGCTTTTGGTAAAAAATATCAATATTTTGCTCTTGACTAATATCTTTTTGGTTATAGTTGTCGTAAGTTCAAGACTCGACTGAATAACACCCTAAACTTAAATCTCTTGTTTGGTACATGCCGATACACCCCCATAGTCAAAGTGTAATCGCCCAAGGGACAAATTACTGACCTGGGAGTTCATCGACATGACCATTCCTGGTACTAACCAGCCACCCCAGTCAGCCAAAATTGGTATTTAGAGATGCCATAAAGAGGCCCAACAAAAAAAAGAAGGAAAAAACAAACTTATCGCTAACTTAAACTAAATAAGTATATCTGGAAATACAAAATAAAGAAAGACAAAAATAATAATAGGATTGGACGCAACATTGCCACTTCCAGATTTTTTTTTGAATCCTTTACACATTTGTAATGCCTCTTTAGACTATCCATTTTTGAAATAATTTTTTTTTGTCGGAATTTCTCTTAACCCATCAAGTGCCCTAACTGAATTCATTTCTTTCCTAACTATCTTCCATGCATCTCCTTTGGAAGTCTTTTCCTCTACAAACAGATGTTGTTGCTTCTTATAGCAGTCAATGAGAAGAAGCACTTCTCTGTTGTTCCACATGAAGGTCTCTATGAAAACGAACTGTGTAACAGATATAAAAGACACATACAAGTCAACCAAACCAGTAGTAATAGGAGAGGGCTACTGAGAGCAGGTACCGTTAGATTGTTGTTGTTTCTGTCTAACGTTAGTTTGCCGTATAAGTCCATCCTTCTCGCACCTATGGGAAAAAGGTGTATGTGTTCTGAGATCATTTACCGTTACTTTAATGATGTGACGTAGCAAGGAAGGAGCGCATTTTTTTCCCGTCGGTCGCGACGTACGTACCTATCAAGGAATATGTGTTAATTGTTTTTCCGGTTCGGCTGGACATGCCGCTGCCGCAGTGCAAGAAATAATAATTATTTTTCTTACGCATTCGACTCTAATGAATGAATTTATTAAAGTACCTAATTGCGTGCTTCGTTATGAATAGGTAGATAGGTGGGTAGGTAGGTAACAATGGTAAATAAAAAGTATTGTTATTCAGAAATAGTTTTATTCTTTAAAAAAATTCCTTTCGAGGAAGGTATTGTTTATTGATCTATTTTGCACAAATCATAACACAAATGATTTATTCTTCGAAAAAAAAAAAAAAATGTTACATTACAACATTTTTAGATGGAATCCGTGTAAAATTGCTCATTTAATTGAGGAGACACGTATATGTTTAAACTATATTATCATGTAAGAAATAAAACACAAATGTTTGAGTTTTTAACAAAATTTTATTATATAAAATAAAAATAAAATATAAATTTTTTTAATGGGCAATCCATTATTCTAAAAATAATTAAAGAATATAAATATATATACATTTAAAATTTTCTACATACATACCTAACCAAATGGTTGCCCATGGTTCACACCATTCCGGTCTTTCAATTGTTAAGTATGCCCTCGGACAAGCCGTGGGCATTTTTATCAACCCTAAATACATAGCCTCTTCGGGAGGACTATGACAAATGACCATAAAACGGTCTATATCCTGAAAAAATAAAAATAAATTAAGAAATTTAAATATCAAAATATTTTACCTCCAACTCCGGAAGATTTAAATTGGCAATGCAATTTATAACCATTAGTTTCTCTGAAAAATAAATTAAATTAAAAGTATGTAATATAGGATGAGTAAGTCTCTTGCTCACAAAACTTACCATTCGCATTCATGTTAGCTAATGTGAATAATGAAACTTGAAGAAGAACATGCTGTATTTATGTGAGTTGATAATTTTTTAAAATGTTCAAACTGGTACGTTGATTTATTCATGACTGATATGGGAAAATATGAAACTTGAAACAATATGTTGTAGTTATGTGAGCTGATAATTTTTTTAAATGCTTAAACGGGTATGTTGATTTACCTACCACCTGCATGACAGGATGTCAGAAGTAATATTTTTCAGCCTTTGCTTTGTCCATGAAGTTTGAAATAAATATCTTTTACTGATTTGAGTTGAATACTTAAACAGATAAAAAGCAGGATATTATTGTGGGAAACTACAATTTTAAATAGCTACGTATATGGCAAAATGTTACAATTATAGCAAAAATGTAATCGTACAAATGCACCTGCAACGGATGTCCAATAATTAATAATCTTAACTGCGGACTTATAATGAGTTTGAATTTATTTGCAAAGATTTGTAAGTATAATATATGTTTGCTTACCTGCAGACAATCCTCTCTTCACCAACAATATTTTATATATGGTATATATATAATACAGATGACGAACAAATGGCATTGTCATTAACAGTTATTATTGAGAAATTTTGTTCCGTCGACATTACCCTAATGTTAAGTAGATCACATTCTTTTTTTATAAATGATAGGACTTCAAACGTTGACATATCATTTTTCGGCATAGACATTTGCCAAGGCCCCAACAGTTCAATACGGAATCTATGTTTCTCCAATGCTCGTACTGTTAACGAAATAGTTAACTCATCCTTTTTAATTTTTGTATAATCGTTAAAAACTACTTCCAAACATAATGCACTCAAACTTTTCACTAAATAAACAGGTTTTTGATCTGAAGTTAAAATAATTCTGTATGAATTTTCGATAGGAATATTGTTTAAACTATAAATCTTCGAATGCTGCAGTTCACGTAAAAACCATTTAATAGAATGATGATTAAATTTAAATTTGGAAAAAAAAGTTTTACAGTTCATTAACTGTCTATCTTTTACAAAAAAATAATTATCTAATTTTGGAATTAAAGCCATTTTTAAAATAAGGACTAGTTAGTGACGGAAGCGATTAATAACTGATAGGTACAAGTGTACAGACTTATTAATTGAGAATATTTTCCACTAACATCATTATATGCCGGAAATTATTATCAACATTCACTCACTGCCACCACCACCACCACCATCATCATGATTATAACAACGATTCGAAATAATTTTAACCAATAGTATAAAAGTATTCCTTAATTAAATCTAACTATCTGTTGAAGAGGGATAGGTAATAGTTATAAATAATGGTGCAAACGCCATTATTTTTAAAGTCGGTTATTTCCTAATCAAAGTACCTACCTACCTAGTATACTTTAACTAAGTTTAGCCTTTAAAAAGTATTTTAACTATGGATTATCTAAAACAATTAAATGCGGCCGGTTCGGTAGAGTTCAAAACAACGGTATCGTTAAAAACGTTAGAAATTGGGAAACTATATCGCATTGAACAAGTTTTCGCCGTACAAACGCGATATGGTCGACAGGTGAAGGTCGATCTAGGAGACTTTGAATGTTTTTTGCCACAAAGATGGGCCAAAATTATTCCTGATGAAAGGTTTTCAGAATTCGTGGACACGGGCCTTGTTTTAAAAGGTGTCAAAAAACTACCAAATGGAGCAGAAACGTCTGAAATTAATTTCGAAAAACTAAAGTAAGACATTTTTTCACTCCAGTATACGCGTGAGTGTGTTAGTAAAATTAATCAATGTTAAGTGAACAATTTTATTCGTTTTTCAATAAAAATTATTCTTACATATAAGTAAATGCATGAAGTGTTATTAAAAAATTAAGGTGCTATAAATGCATAGGAATCAACATTTGAATGAACAATTACATTCGCTTCCGAGTACTAGTAACATCATGGAGCAGCCTCCAGCTAAAAGAGTTAAGCTTACAACATGTGATATTTGCAAGTGTACACTTGAATCCGTAAATTATTCTGCACATCTTAAATCTATTAACCACAAGAATAAATGTTTGGAACGTGATGTCACTCTTGGTTCTAATGTTCATGAAATATTGTCAGCATTCAATCGAAAAGTGGTTTCCTATCGTTTGATACCTAATAATACAAAAATTGTCAATCTACCTATAAACGACTATAGCAATTTATTAATAGAAAACTTCATTCATGATATACGGAATGAAATCGTGACCATCATAAATAAAAAACTTAAGGATTTTAACGTGCTGAAAGTAAATTTCGAACTTTATGGAAGTTTTCTGAAGCCTGCAGCAGTCTCAGATGATGATGATGGAAAACATAACTTGGAAGTAAAATCTTTTCTGGTTCCCTACAAAGTTGTAGATAAATCTATCAATGTAAACGAAATAATTGAAAATTTAATTGCAAATTTAAAGAAAAAGCTTGAGGAGTTCCAGGTAAGTTAAAACTAGTCTAGTCTAATAGTAATAATAATACTAATAAAACGCTTATACTTGTTTTAAGGAACGTGAATTTGGTGAAATACAATCCACTGAAAGCTTCCACCATGTAAAACTTCCATTGGACATTGAGCGCAAAAAGGCTGTTGTTAACGTTAAAAACCAAGATAATAAGTGTTTCATCTGGGCAATTCTTTCTGCACTATATCCCATCAGATATCGTAAAAGTCATGTATCAAGTTATAGGAAATATCTTTCAAAGCTAAATTTAACAGGTATGACCTTTCCAATGACCTTTTGTAACATTAAATTGTTTGAAAAATTGAATCCTAATGTATGTGTAAATGTTTTTGGTCTCGAAAAACAAAAAGAAAAATCAATAATTGTAGGACCATATTATTTCTCTCAATGTAGAAAATTAAACCATGTTAACTTACTATACATCGAAGAAGAAAATAAACAACATTACTGTTATATTAAAAATTTAAGTCGTCTTATTTCGAAGCAGCTAAGTCGGAGAAAAACTGTTAAATATATTTGTGATGGTTGCTTGCAATATTTTGGTAGTGAAAATCTTTTAGCTAATCATATGAAACAGGACTGTGCGAAATGTGTAACCGTTTTACCTTCAGCTGGAAATAATTTTTTAAAATTTAAACAAATAGAAAAGCAAATTAAAGTTCCTTTTGTTATATATGCCGATTTTGAATCTTTGCTAGTTCCAATTCGACAATCTTCAGAATCTTCGATAGATGATACTAAAACAGTATCTACTCACATTCATAAGCCATTTAGTTTTGCCTATTACGTTAAGTGTTGTTATGACGATTCACTTTCGAAATTTTATTCGTTTCGGGGAGAAAATTGTGCAAAAGTTTTCTGTAATATGATTAAAAATGAGGCTTCTCATATATACCATACATACTTAAAAAATATTATTCCTATGAAAGAATTAACTGAAGAGGATTTAGAAAATTTCGCATCGGCAACAAACTGTTATTTATGTAACGGAGATTTAGGTTCAGATAAAATTAAAGATCACTGTCACCTCACCGGCAAATATAGAGGCTGTTGTCATAATTCCTGTAATTTGAAAGTAAAAACCGTTAACTTTATCCCGGTTTTCTTTCACAATTTTAGCAATTATGATTGTCATCTTTTTATACGTGAATTTGCCGCCGAAGATGACGAACCAATGAATGTCATTCCGGTGAATAAAGAAAAGTATATTTCATTTACAAAGAAAATTTTAGTCGATAGAAAAAATAATGAAAACAGTTACATAGATTTACGTTTTGTAGATTCTTATCGATTTATGAATCGAAAATTGGAGACACTCGCTGCAAATTTATCAGATGATCAAATTATAGAATTAAGAAACTTTTTTCCAAATGATGAAGAATTTAGATTAATGCGTCAAAAGGGTGTTTTCCCATACAATTATTTAGATACGTTGGAAAAATTAAATAACGAATGTTTACCTTCAAAAATGGATTTTTACGATTCAATGCAAGATACTTCAATTTCTGATGCAGACTATCAAAGAGCAAACGATATTTGGCATAAATTTTCATGTAAAAATTTAGGTGAATACAGTGACCTCTATTTAAAAGTAGACGTAATTTTATTATGCGACGTTTTCGAAAATTTCCGAAATTTATGTTTGAATACATACAAATTAGATCCGGTCCATTTTTATAGTTTACCCGGCTTGTCATGGCAGGCAATGCTAAAATTTACCAATGTACAGTTGGAGTTGTTAACTGACTGTTCAATGGTACTCTTTTTTCAACGAAATATCCGAGGTGGTTATGCTGGAGTGGTTCAACGTTTCGCACAGGCCAACAATAAATATATTCCCTCTAATTACAACAATTCACAAGCAACATCTTACATATCATATTGGGATGCAAATAATTTATATGGATATGCGCTTTCGGAAAAACTGCCTATATCGAACTTTCGATGGCTCTCACAAAACGAAATTGATTCATTTAATATAAATAACTATACAGATTCTGATGATCAAGGATATGTTTTGGAAGTCGATATTCATTACCCAAAACATTTGCATGATTTGCACAATGATTTTCCAATGTGTTTTGAAAAAATGAAACCTCCAAATTCAAAATGTAAAAAATTATTGCAAACCTTTTTCGATAAGCAAAATTACGTTATTCATATAAAGACTCTTAAGCAATGTATTGAAAATGGTTTAGAGTTGTCAAAGATTCATAGAATTCTCACGTTCAAGCAATCTGCTTGGATGAAACCGTTTATCGATTTTAATACTCGTCTAAGACAAAGTGCCGCAAACGCATTTGAAAAAGATATGTACAAATTAATAAATAATGCAAACTATGGAAAATGTATCGAAAATATAGAAAAATGGGTTAACGTTTATTTAGTCAATTCGTGGAAAGATTTGGGTCATAAAAAAGGAGTTGAGAAATTAGTTTCACAACCCAATTTTCATAGTATATCCATTTTTGATGAAAATTTTGCAGCAGTACAATTGTTAAAGTCTCAAATCTATTATGACAAACCAATTTACGCCGGGTTTGCAGTATTGGAAATTGCCAAATTTGTAATGTATGATTTTCACCATAACTTTATAAAAAAAAATATGGTTCCAAAGCATCACTTTTGTATACAGATACTGATAGTTTGTTATATTTCATAGAAACGGATAATGTTTATAATGATATGAAGAATAATTTACATAGATTTGATACCTCAAATTATTCTATTGATAATATTTTTGAAATGCCTTTGGTAAACAAAGCCATCCCAGCACTTATGAAAGATGAAGTTTGTGGTAAGATTATTTGGGAATTTGTCGGTCTTAAAGCTAAAATGTATGAAGTGAATATAGAAGGAAGTTTGATAATGAAAAGGGCTAAAGGTGTTAAAAAGAATGTAATAAAGTCATTAACGGAAAAAGATTTTAAATATGTATTAAATGAAAACGAGATAGTACTGAAGCGACAAAATGTATTTAGGTCTTTAAAGCATATAATTTATTCTCAATGCATTAATAAAATTGCTTTGTCTGCGGATGATGATAAACGTTTCCATATACCAGAAACGTATAAGACTTTAGCATGGGGACACTACAAAATTACTGATAATACCTACTTACAATAATTTAAGTTAGGTTATTTTAATGATTTCTTAATGTCTTAATTATTATATAAAGTTAGTTAATTACTATAATGAAAAAATGATGTTCAATAAACTAACTTGAAACCATTAGATACTTGTGTTTTATTTGTACATACGTTAATGACCTTAACATCTAGGAAGGGAAGGAGCAGGAGGAGGAGGAAGAGGAGGAGGAATGGATAATAGTAGTGGTAATAACCAATTTAAAGAGTAGTTCTCGAAACAAATGCGTTAGTTTTAACTTTAGAAAGCAAAATGGCAGTTGTACAGTTAAAACCGGGAAATAAAATCAAAGTTCTTTCAGCATTTGAATTAATCCAACTGGCAAATGTTGTGCAAGCGACTGCTGAGGAGAATTGGCATAGCAGTATTGCAAATTTAGAAGAAAAATGGAGAACATCAAGCACTGGCGTGTTTGATAGTGATTTGTTCAATATTGTAGCTTGTCCGCTATCTGAAATTTTAAATTATCCGAAAACCATCGATCCCAATAATGGTAATAATGAAGAAATTTACCATACAGGGAAAACGTTAGCGTTAGAAGTGCAGAAAAGAAGAGATATTTTTAAAGAACCGAAGAAAAGTAGAATAGTAACGGAAAAAGGGAAAAAAAGACAAAGGAAAAGAAACGAGAAAGAATCTTATGCATTGATATCACCACCACTACCATCCTCGCCTCCGCCGCCTCCGCCGCCGCCGCCGCCGCCCACTACAGCGAAAAACGAACAATGCTGCTACCTATTTGATAATATTTATAAAGAATTGGGAATTAAAGATTTGTAGGATTTTTTAAAATAAACAGAAATCTTATTAATATGAGTATTTTATTTCTATTAATGTTAAGCATACAAAAAAGTCTGACATGAATTCTTGCAAAATATTGAAAACACTTTTATAGTCTTTAGAATAAATTGATGGCAATTTTACAGAATCTGATCTATTTTCATCTTGCCAACCTACTGGCAATCCTTTTTTCGCTTTTTCTAAATTACCAACAAGCCATTGAAAGACTGCTTTCTGTCTACAATTATGCAATGGTTCAAATTTATAAGCCAGTTTGTTGGCTTTCATAATTTGAATTATATAGTACAATAGTTTTAGTTGTGCATAATAAGCAGTTTCTAGTATGATATCATCCAAACATGCTAATACATTTTTATAGTTTTTCTTAATATTACTTATGGGAAATTTTTCTAAATTGCAAGGATTATAATTTGAAAGGAGATCTTGAAGGAAAAATATATCATTGGTGCACAAAGTCGTCATTTCCTTCATTTCAGTTAATACACTCACTACATCAAATACACTTAAAAAGTCTAAATCATCTGGAACTGTATTCAAAAAGGATTGTACAAAATCATCGCATATAATTTGACGGTGAAATAACAAATCCAGCAACGATAGAGATGGAAAAGTCTTTGTAATCCATGTGAAGGCTTCGAAGGGCACTTAAAATCCTAATCGCATAAAAATATTTTTGGCTGTCTGTTCATTATTTCGAACAAATGCATAGGAAAGTTCCTTTTTCAAATTATTCACATCGCTATTGTAAATTGCATAAGAGGTTGGATCCATTCTTGTTAGTAGATATTTTTTAATTGTGAAAATAAATAAACTCGTCACTATCGCTGCTACTGCTGCTGCTGCTGCTGCTGCTGTTGTAATTATTATTATTATCAGATGAATCAGTTGTGACCGGATGATTGAAATAGTTACCCAATATTTCTATTTGATCATATGCAGAAACATCAAATTTTTCAAAAATGTTTATTAAACCTTTAGCTTCGAGCGTTTTGCTTTCAATCAGCACACCATTTTCGTAAAACTTTATAGTAATGTAGTAATCAGACATGCTTTCTCGTACCATGGTAAAAATATACTAAAATTCTTTAATAGTTCTATGACAAATTGAAGAGGACTAGGTAGGTGGAGGGGAGATGATTCGACTCGGTGTTTAATTGTTTATATTATTTCCCATTACCTATTAATAAATATTAATAAAGTGGAAAAATAATATTTTTATTCATTATCTATACACATCTACATATAGTCTTTTAGTAACCAACTTCTTAGAACAAAAACGTTTTCTAATGCACAATTATAGTTTGAATTTTGATAGTGGTAGTGGTGGTAGGTGCATAGTGATGTAGTAGTTGTAGCGACGACTTTATAATCTGCAATAAGTTTTGTTAGAGATGGACATTTTAAATCCTCCAAGTTTATAATGTTCTGCAGATAGGGAAATTCTTTTGATAACCATCTTCGTTTCTCCAAGCCTTTGACATAAATAGTAGTACAATCATTTAAAATTTTCCCTATTTCACCTATTGTCTCGTAATAACTGTGCAATCCAAAATTCCATTCGATTCCATGATAATTTCTAGTAAGCCATCCATTCTGACTTCTGTAACGGGCTGCAAGTTGCGACCAAGGAAATGGTGGCGATAATAAATACCATGCAATTTTTTCTTCATTGCTTATTTTACTGAAAGCAACTTCCTTAAATATGAAGGTATTACCCGCTGCCTTAAATCCTTGCACATCCACTATGAATTTCATCTTTGTAATATACCTACTTATAGTTACAATACTTGAACAATGTTGTTGGATGGATTGTAGCGAACCATACGATCATGTAGAATTAAGCAATATGCAGCTGTATTTGCTGGAATTGCTTCATTAGTTTCAAAATCTAGACGTACATCTATAGCGCCCGCCTTCACAATTTCGCTTTGATGTGTACAATCGATTACAAATAAGGGAGCAATTTTCTTAAAATCTGATGGTTTCATTACCGGCTCGCTAACCGTTCCGTAATAAGACTGTTGAAATTGAGCGTACATTTCATATAATATAGAAAATTTATTATTCTTAAAATCAAGATGAAGGTTATCGTAAGGATACATAGAAGAGCCCAAATGCAATTTAATATTATTAAGTTCGCAATGATCAAAGTGGGCTTTATTTTTTTCAGGTTTATTATTTCTATCTGTTTGAAATGCAACTATCACGAAACGAGGTTTTTCAAGTTGTGACGTAGTTTTCACAGCCCATGTGTGATTATTTGTTTGAGGCAATAAAGGATACTCATGCAACTCCCAACTACGGAAATTAATTTCCATTTGTTGATTTCTTTGCAAATATTTTAAAAGTTTAAGACGTTCTACATCTGCTACAGATATGTGTGGAATTTTCCAAGAAATTTTATTTATATCTACTTTTAAAGTTTCACCTGCAGTTGTATTTATTATAGCGTTTGTATCGATACTACTTCTTATTAAAATAAGTTCTTGTTTTATGTTGAGAAGAATTTTTCGAAAATCTTCTGCAAAACCTAAAAGCATACGTAGTGGGATGCATACGTTAAAATTTCCATTTTGATCTATTGCCGAAAATGTATCATCATTGGGAGCCCAACCAGCATTCTGAAGACGCAAGCTCTCGTTTACGTTGTAAGAAACATAACCTTTTATGGTGCTAGTTATTCCAGTATTTCGAACACGATCAACAGTTTTACCACCGATTTCGTAACGAATTTCGTCGAAAAGATGTGCAATTCCATTATTTATAAATTTGGCAGTTGCTGAAGGTGTACCATCAGTTTTTAGCAATTTTCCTTCAACATATAATACACTATCCCATGGTAAAGTGTAGACATCTTCGTTTTCAATTGGAATGCGGATTTCATCATTATTTTTAAACGTTGTATTTGTATACGGTTGATGAGTATGTTTTTCCGCATTGGTTATAGATAAATCAAATAATGCACGTTCGGTAACATTCAAGATTTCAGAATGCATGATGGTTTTAGCTTCTTAACTTGATATCCTAAACTTTTTAAAAAGCGTGGGTTTGAAGGTGTTAATCGCTTCACTTCTTCTTTTGCACTGAACGATTGTGATAATGTTGGTTTCCTATAAATCTCTTTACGTTTGTTAAAATTTTTATAACGGCAAACCATTATGGTTTAATATCTATTGGACAGAGAGAGACGTTTCAAATGAAGTCTTACTGTAACGGTCTCTCCACGAAAATTAACCAACTCACCGTCTTGATCAACTATTTTAATGACTATTGAATCAATAATTCTCGAATTTATAGGCAAATAAATAACGTTGGTTGGATTTTCCACTATTTTGTAGCCTGGCGGAACGTTTGGGAAAAGTTGATGAATAAAATGAGCTGAGCTTCTTCGTTATTTCTATATGAACCGGAAACAAGGTTGCAATGGATGCATATAGCGTTTACTTTAAAAATATTTACAGGATAATCAGACACTTCATGACTATTAGCTTTAATAATTCTCGGTTTAAATCCTAACAGTCGTCCGATTGAATCCGTTTTTGTGAAATCAACTTGCTCTGTACACTTAATTTCCGAAAGTAAAGTGTTGTTGTTGCCAGTTATATTAAGAAATATAATATCTTTACCTTTTGCTCTCGGATCGCCTAATTGAAGGCGTAGATAACGATTTATGTCGTCAAACTCATACGATCCTTCCGGTATGGTTATTACTCTATTCCCAACATAAAATTTGTTGTTACTTTGATCTATATTTGGAATAGAATTGTACGTTTCAAAATTAACGAGTCCTAAAGAATACTCAAAATTGTCATCCAAAACAATTGGTGGGCTAATATTAGCTTGCAATATTGATTTGTCTCCGGTTAAATTAAACGTGTACATGTTGATAGTCTGTTAACGTTAGATTAAATGGAACTATTATCGTCTGCGCTAACGTTTTAAAAGTGAAAGGGTGGTGTGATATTATATAGAAATTGTAATACTAGATGACCACAGTTGAATGAGTTGTACATCTGTTTGCGATCATAATTATAAAAGATTTTGCATGGTTGAGAAGAATTTAAGTATTTCACAACTTCCGAAGGTGGTCGCAAATTTCCGAAGCTGTCGAAATAAACTGCATTGCCGTTTTTAATTTTGTATGCTGTCCAATGCGTACCCATGCCCGTTTTCTTATCATGATTTACAATTCCACATTCGATGGCGCGCACTTTTTTAGGTAAACTGTCACGCATAAATATTCCACGAAAGTGAGGAATTTGAAGCATTTTAACATATTTATGTAAATCTTCATCGGTTAGTGCTCGTTGCGGCAGACTTAGAGAGGTTTTTTTTTTTTTGATAAGGTAAATAAAGTCCCAAACCTTTTTTATAAGGTTGCAAGAAAAGACCTTTTCCAAGAGCAATTTTTTCCATAGCCTTATTATGTCGTTCAGATTCGCTAAGACTTCTTTGGGCTGCTTTAACATCATTAACCGCTTTCGCGATTCCGGCTGCTCCTCCGGACAAAGCACCTAAAGCTGATAATCCAGCGAAAAGTGGTATTAATGGAAGAAATCCACCGCTTTTTGGAACCGGTATTATCCTGGGAGAATCGGTCACTTTTTTCTGATTTGCATTTTTTAACTGTGACATTGCTAATCGTGCTGCTCGAATGACATTTTCTGGCTTTTTCTGTTTTAGAACATTCGCCGCTTTTCTTATAAATTTTCGAAAACTTATTCTTCCACCCTTTCTTTTTTTCATAGAACTACTAGTTCGTTTTCTTCTTTGTTGTTGTTGTTGTTGTTGAACTCCCATACCCAAGTTTGTTTTTACATTCATAGCGGTTGCAACTGCTCGAGCAGCTAAACGTTCTCCAATGCTTGCATCCGATGAATGAACTCGTCTAAGTGCTGCTCTAGCTAAAATACTATCTGCTTTATGTCTTTGTTCTAGATTTTTAAAATTAGAGTATGCAATATCATGAGCTTTGCAGGATTCATCTAAAGGATTTATTCCTTTGTCCCCTCTTTCCAACCTCTCGTTTAACTTTGTACCTGGTCCACAAAAGCGATAGCCCGGTATATGAAATTCGAATGGTAAAGAATTAATTAGTTTATTAAGTAAACCATTGCCTCGTTGCACTTCTTTCCGCATTGCTCTCTCTTATTCAAAGTTTTTTTCGAAATAAACCAATTCATGCCGAGCTATCAGCTTATAAAATAGAAAAACAGTAACCATATTTTTCATTAGATTATTGACATGCGAATAGTTCAACAAAAAGCTGTGCTGCCTATTACTAACCGTGATTTTAATGATGTACCAAAGGCAAATCGACATGGACCCCTACTACCGTCAACAATACGATCAATCGTTACAGGTCCTTCCAATTGTGGAAAGACGAATGTTATAATTTCACTTTTAGAACATCCCAATGGTCTCCGATTCGAGAATGTTTACGTATACTCTAAATCGCTAACTCAACCAAAATATGAATACTTAGACGAGCTTTTCAAGACAATAAAAGGCATTGGCTATTACCCTTACAAAGATTCTGAGAATATTATTTCTCCATCAAATGCGAAATCTAATTCAATATTTATATTTGACGATGTTGCTTGCGAAAATCAGAATGTAATCAGAGATTATTTTAGTATGGGACGTCATTACAACGTCGATTGTTTTTATCTTTGTCAAACATATACTCATATTCCAAAACATCTAATACGCGACAATGCAAATCTAATTATATTATTCAAACAGGATGAGCTAAATCTTAAGCATGTCTATTCAGATCATGTCAATACTGACATGCCATTTGAAATGTTTAAAACCATTTGCAAAGTTTGTTGGGATGACAAATATGGGTTTATAAGTATTTATAAAGATAGTGATGTTAAAAACGGTCGATACCGTAAAGGTTTTGATCAATATATATATTTATAACCATTGCGATTTACCTCTGAGTAATATAAAAGCAGTAAACGAGTGAGGATCATATATTATCATTGTAATGGACTCGAAAATTAAACAGGAGCTTGTAAAGGTAAGGAAAGACGTAAAACGAAAATTGCAAGCTTTAAAAGAGGGTGCTATAGAGGAAGAAGATATATTGCGGAAATTCTATAAACCTTTGGTGGAACCTTTAATGCAATTAAAAGAAGAAATACAATTTTCTAAACCGAAAATTAAGCAAGAAATTAAAAAGGAAGAAGAACAAGAAGATGAAGAAGATGTTGAGAAATCGTTCGTAACACCAGATTTATTCTCACCTACATCATCATCATCGTCATTACCAACCTCATTAAATACCTTGGTAAAAGATTCCGATCTTTCTACAATGCTTCCACTGAATGACGAGGAAGAAGATAGAATATTTGATTACACTAAACAGGAAATACAGAAAATCGTAAACGATCCTGCTTTTAAAGATATATTAGATGATTATGAAGAATTACCGAGATATTATATTGAAGGAGTATTAAGCGATACTGAAGGAGAATATGACAATAGAAATGGTGTTCGATACGATTGGCTTCAGAACAAATTATATATTGGTGATGAAGAAATGAAGGTGGTCGGTAAAAATCTAGAAATAATGGGACGTAAATTTGTCGGAACGCCTGGACTATATGGTTTCTTTTCAAAAAGAATCCTGTCGGAGATAAGCAAAAAGATAGGGATGTCTATAGGGAAATAATGCAGCTCGTTCGATTAGATAACCCTCAAACTTATATAACATCTCTAAATCATGATACTAAAGGAGTTTTTGACACGCAATATGGTGTATGATTTAATCCAGAGAAACAGAAATATTTTATCGGAGATTCCGAAATAAAGTTTGGAACTAACAAAATAACCGTAAAAAATGTAAGGTATACACTATCCCGAGGATTATTGGAGCTTTTGTTTAAAAAGGAGCCTAGTGGTTATAAGGAATCTGATTTGGCGAAATATAAAGATATAGTGTATAAAACAAATGCTCATAAAATTGGCTACAAGAGTATCGCTCCAATAGCTGGAAACAAAGGAAAAAAGTATCAGCTAATCAAGAAACTCATGATCGGACCTCTATTTCCTTCCGCTGCTGCCAATGTCATAGCAGCTACTTCGACTCCAGTTAAAAATCCTTTGGGTAAAGGTCTATGGATGAATTTAAACGATAAACCTCTAGAATATGTATATTTTAATGATGTTAACGAATTATGTGATCGTTTAAAATTACTCATTTCATCTCAATCTGCAGGAAATACCAACCATACCAATGAAATCACATCTATTGTCGAAGAACTTCGAGAGTGTGGTATAATAGAATAAATAATTTATATTCTCACTTAGTTTCAATATGGTTGTTGATAAATTCGGTCGAGCATTGTCGGGGGGTTCTAAACGAAAGTTTGAAACGACAGATAAATTCTTGATTGAAAATAATAAGTTATTCGCTCGAGTTAAAACGAGCGACGACGATGACGACGACAACGATGATGGGGAACAGATTGAAGATGAGATTGTCACAAAAAAATACTTGGATACAATAATAGATACGTTAGCGACAGCTGAAGATTTTAGAAAGATTTCTTATTTTATTGATTTCGATAACAAACATGTAACTCGTTTAGAGATGCCAACAGCATCTTGGCATGCAGCAACAAAAGCATATGTTAATAATAAAGACAAAGTTACTAAGACCCAAATTAGACTAGAATGTGAAAAAGTCAAAAAGGATGCAATGTCCGAAGGAGATAAAAAACGTGAAATTCTCCGAAACGAATTATTTGTACTAATACACTCTCTCAAGGCTAACATTGACTCACTAAACATTAATTTTCGTTTAAATACTTTGTATATAGATGCTATCTTTAAGCAACTTGACATACAGAAGAGCTCTTTAATTACAGCCACGCCGTCAAGTGTATTGCCTAGCAATATCGATAACACCACCACCACCACCACCACCAACCACATCTTCTGTTTAATAATAATGGTTAAAATACGGAAAGCAAATATAAAAAAAGATTCTGGCAAAAACGGTAAAACAACAACCACTATTAAAGAGCAAGTGGTAGCTGAATTACATAAACAAGCTCGAAAAAATTTTACTAGACGAAGAACAATTATTAAAGGATTATACGATCTGTTTCAAGCCGATCTAGTTGAAATGATTCCGTATGCAAAAGAAAATAAAGGGTATCGATACATTCTTGTAGTAATTGACACTTTTTCTAAATTTTTATGGGCGTCACCGGTTTTACGAAAAAACGGAGAAGATGTTTCGAAAGCGTTTGAAGATATATTACGCAAAAATAAACGTATACCGCCGACAAACCTGCAAACTGATATGGGAAAAGAGTTTTACAATAAATGGTTTCAGAATCTAATGAGAAAATACAGAATTAATCAATATTCAACTTGCAGCAGTAAAAAGGCTTCTATAGTCGAACGAGCCAACAGAACCTTAAAAGGTATAATGTGGAAAAAATTTACATTGCAAGGAAATTACAAATGGTTAGATTTGTTACCTAAACTAGTTCAAGTTTATAATAATAAAAAACACAGAACTATCAGAATGAAACCGATAAATGCTATAAAGAAGGAAAACGAAAAGCTACTATTGAATACCGTATATTCTCGCATTAAAATAGTAGATCTGAAGAGAAAGAAATTTTCCATTGGAGATTACGTACGCATTAGCAAACATCGCGAAGTTTTTGCAAAAGGTTACACCCCAAACTGGTCCAACGAAATTTTTAAAGTGGTTAACATTAAATTTTCTAATCCGATCGTCTATTATTTACAAGATTTAACAGGTAACGATATAAAGGGAGGATTTTACGATAAGGAACTGCAAAAGGCGAAACATCCCGACGTGTACCTGGTGGAAAAAATTTTGCGAAGAAAAGGTGATCAAGTCTACGTAAAATGGCTTGGATTCGATAAATCTCAAAACAGTTGGATTCCATCTAATAATGTTGTAATTTAACATTTTTTTTTTTAAAGAATAAAACTATTTCTGAATAACAATACTTTTTATTTACCATTGTTACCTACCTATTCATAACGAAGCAATTAGGTACATACTTTAGTAAATTCATTCATTAATTCATAATAATTATTTCTTGCACTGCGGCAGCGGCATGCATGCATGTCCAGCCGAACCGGAAAAACAATTAACACATATTCCTTGATAGGTACGTACGTCGGTCGGTCGCGACCAACGGGAAACAAACGCTCCTTCCTTGCTACGTCACATCATTAAAGTAACGGTAAATGATCTCAGAACACATACACCTTTTTCCCATAGGTGCGAGAAGGATGAACTTATACGGCAAACTAACGTTAGACAGAAACAACAACAATCTAACGGGACATGATCTCAGTAGCCCTCTCCTATTACTACTCAAACCAAACTCAAAAATATAGGAAAACATATTTCTTATTATGCATCCGGTTTCATAGACAACAACAATCAATATTATTTTAACAATCTCTTACCACTGTTTTCATTACTTCCACATGCCTCACTGTAATCTGCAGCACAGGTTGCATTTCCTTGATCAAAAATAATCGATTCCGAATACACCTTCCTCCCTATTAAGTTTAAGCACAACGTTAAACGAAATTCTTTTATAATACATTTAACAGTTTCCTTTACCTGTTGCAATATGGTGATTTAGCAAGTTTGCGGCATAAAATACATGTGTAAATTAAATAAAAAATAACGTTAGTTACATTTACAACTAATTATAAAAAAAAATTTACCTTTCTCAACCCGTTCCGCAAGTTGCGGCAACACAAGCAATTCAAATAATCGGTTCGTGTTGCCATCAATCAATTTAATTGGTATCATGGTGACAGATTCCATTGTAATAATTTTCAGGGCCTAGACAATCAAAGAAACCAGGTTAAATTTAATAATAGAGATCAAAGAATAAATAGAAGAAGAAGAAGATGTAGTTATATTAAAGAAAAGAAAAATTGATATGGATATGGAGTGGCATAGTATTTGGTATATGCTGTGTTAGAGTGGACATTGACTAATTTTTGAAAAACAAAGTGAGTGTATTTTAAATGCCACATTATAATTTAATTACAACTTTATTGACTTTTTCATAGTTTAATTTCATTCTTAAAAAAATTGTTAATAGATAGTATTTAATTAGTTTTAGTTATATAGTAGAATTTTTCATTTTTAATTTTATATAACTTAAAACATTAATTTGATTCTTAGGTATTACTTATTAGTTACCGTTTAGATAATATTGTGCGTTCACGAAAATGGTGCGTTCTTGTTCCGGTTGCAGTGAACGAACATCCAAATTGTCAGGGATTTCTTTTCATAAGTAAGTGTTTTAAAGTGGGAACATTCACATGAAAAATACCCATGCAATATGTTGAATATTTCCTATGGATTCCGATTTGAGAAAGAAATGGATCGTAGCCATTAGACGTGAAAATTTCACACCATCCAAGCAACCAGTTGTCTGTAGCAAATATTTCCTAGATAGTTATTTTTATTTTAACTGGTAAAAAAATACTATACAAGGACGCTGTGCCCAGCGTATTTGATATTCCAAAGCATTTGATAAAAAGAAGAGTGCAACGGTGAACAAAGCGCAACGCTCAATCTCAATAGGATTTACCAGATACACACGTTAAATTCATTGTGTTTTAATTTTTCCGTACTTTTTGTGAATTAAATTCATTTTCGATACCTTTCTCTAAGCTGTTCTAATAATAAATATCATTATTTATCAGTATCAACTATTCTATCCGAATCGTATGCATATCCCGCCGTGTGTGCTGGGCGCTTTCTGCCTACCTTGGGTAAGGTTGGTTGTCTATCATCTTTGCACCACTTTTATTATACACGCGCTATACGGTAGGCGCAGTCTAGTAATAATCACGTCTCTGGTATAGAGTAGTGTGGTAGCGAAGGTGATGGTGTAGCAGTATTTGTATAATGAGGTGACATCGGTAGGTAGTAGTAATTTTTTAATTGATGAAGGAGTGGAGTAATTAAAAGAGTGTATAAGACGTAATATGTGTTATTCAACCTGCTGTATTCGTTTATGAGTTTTAATAGACAGTTGTCGGAGGAAAAGTTTTTAGGTGAGAATAATGGTAAAAATTTTCTGTCCAGAAATTAAAAAAATATATATATTTTGAGAGCAGGAAAAGAGTAGTATGAAAAAGTAGTACATGAAAATATGGATAATAAAGTGTAGTATAAGAAGACAATGAAGTATTTAATGAAATACTTCAGCGTAAAAAATGATGGGGGTAAAAGTGTAAAAATGAGGCTTTGGAAATTTTTTTGAAGCAGAAGGAGTTGAAATCGAGTAATAACTTATGGTGTGGGAAGAAGGTCCCCGAGTGGAAGTACCCGAATCTGAAAAAAATTTTGAAAAAAAAACTAAAGTTGACAAAAAGTTGTCACCTTTAAGCGTAAAAAAAATAGAATCAGTTAAAAATAAAGTGTTCCTCTTGGAAAATGTAAGTTGAACAGTGGTCTAAATGATCCCACCCTGAAAAGTCGAGAAATATTTTTTTAACGTGTTTCACCCCCATACTTTGACCCCCGAAAAGTGTATGAAGGGTAGATGATAGGGAGAAAATGTCTGAGTAAAAAATGTTTAGTCTTCCATGATGAACAAATTGCTTCCAATAAAACTTGGAGGACGTCTGTAATGGGGGAAGTAATTTCTACCCTAAATTTCAAGAATTAATTAAAGGTATGAGGAGCTGTGCTAAAAAAAGGTACCTCTCTCACTATTGATGTCGAAGACTGAAGGTACCACTTGGCAATGTCAGAAGTATCAAATTCAGACAACTACCCCTCTCAGACTTATGCCTCCCGACCTCCCCCCAGCAGCCCACCTCGGCGTAAATAAAAGCTCATTGTTGAAAATCAAGATTGTTTATTTAATTATCACTTACATGAAATAAATTAGTCTTACATTATATTTGCAATAGATACCTAAAATAATCTTGTAAAGAATTACTATATTCAATTTAAAAGTCCCTAATTGATGTTCTCCGTCTTTGTCTAATCTTGCTAGAGTCATAAGAAAGGAGCCACAATATTATGCTTGCCTCATTGCTAGACACATAATCAATCTTCCCTGAAAGAATATCCCTCCACCATTGATCATTCTGAGTCTGGGCAATGAATGTTCTCATCAAAGGGTGTACACTGCAGATCGTGCTCAAATTTTCTCTCTTAACCACCCTGTACTCAACCCCAAGTTCAAAAAGTGATGATGAGCCCTCATCTGTCTGAATTACTACCTCCCCTTCTTCTGTCATCTGATGATCTACTAAATAGTCACCCAAGAACTGAAGCACATCCCATTGGTTAAATTGAGTCAAGACAGGTTTGTACATGTAGGGTGTTGCTGAATCAATTACGTCTACTGACTCATTCAGGATGTCAGTTAGTGCTTGCGACTCTGTCATTATGCCGACGGATCTTAGTGTATATTTCAGCACCTTGGACAACCAATCTCTGGCATCACCAGCAATAGCTAAGGTCATTTGAGGCTCTGATCTCCCTTCCATCTCATCTTTTATTTGCTCTAAACAATCCCACATGTAATCTCGATTCAGGGGTTCCTGGTTTATCCATGCATCTGTCACACTCGTACCATCAGATCTAGCTTTCTTAAGATTGCAGGAATAGTCAACAAAACTGGGAAGATAGTTGATCATGGTAACTTGCTTTCTTCCTTGTAAGGATACAATCCTTAAGCACTTCAGTTTTGGATCAAATGTCACTGAAATTTTCTCAGTAAAGGTGCGAATAACATCTAATTCTCTGTTCTCTCGATCTGGTGTTACAGTTGTAAACCCAGAGCTAAAGGCAATGTTTTTGAGATCGAATGTGTAAATGTTCTTATTGCTACCGGCTCTAGCAGTTGTGATCCCTATATCTCCACACAGTCTTTGAAGATGTTGATTCTTTGTCATCAACTTAAGGACATCTTCAGTCTCAATTAGTGTAATCTCACAGTAACACCATCAACCTTTCCATACCAGATTCCAACTCCGGTGTAAGAACCATTCTTTCTTCTTTTTTGCCTTTGAGTAAACCCCCCCAATTATTGAGCCTTTCAAATATTCTAAGGCTTTGAAAATTCTTTCATCGGAAATGGTAGTTGTCCCAGCATCAAAATAACACTTGATCAAACCAATGATTGCTATTCTCTGAGTGTACTTGTGAATTTCTGAGTAGTTTATAGCTCTCCCATAGTTAGTAACCAGACTTCTAGCTCTTTCTAGCCACTTGGCATCTGTGAGAGGTAGCTGGTTGAGCAAGTACAGTCTACATGCTAAATAAGCATTATCAGTTATGGTAAAAGCAAGATCTGAGACATCAGGATCAAATGATGTTAACTTTTCAGTTAATGCTAGCAGTTCACGATCCCACTGATTTCTTCTAATTATATGATCTAATGTGCTAATCACATTCCTTCCTCTGACTGGAGCAGAGAGGAGATGTACTATCCTGTCCTTATTTCTGATCTTAAATAAATAATCATGAAGTTCGACATGATCTTCAAAAGGAGAGGCTTCTAGATTTTCATTTGGAGTGTCTCTCAACCATGTTATTAGTTGCTTGGCATTATCCCATGCTTGCTGAAGAGTACCTCTATGAAGTCTAATGTCCTCAGAGAACCATTTCCATCTGCAGAGCTTATCGAGGGTAGTGTAAGAATCAAACTCTTGTCTAGGCATGATAACATTAGTCTGGGCCTTAAGGTTGGAGTGCCAGGCTATGGTGACTGTGGTATCCTTTATTTCTTGCAACATCTGGTGGTATAATTCAAAATTTGTCATACCCGGAAAGATCCAATTCAACTGTGCAATGGTCAGTTCAGCTTCTTCTTCTCGTGGTGGGTTAGCTAAGCTCAGAGGAGTGAACTTCTCATGGTCCGCCCTTTCATCTAGAACAGCCCTGACTTTCTTGATTTTAATTGAGTGGTGGGACAGCATGTACACAGATGATGCCATTGCCCTCACAGGCACCAGAGAATTTGAGAACGAATCAATGACACCAGGACCAGATATTTTCATCATTATCAAAGCTAGTTCATCTTTAATTAAAGGAGCTTTCTTGTTGTATAAGAGATGAGGATTTTCATGTAAATACTCTCTCCAATCAAAGTCAGGCTCACACACTCTGTAAAATCTTCTGTATTTAGCCAATGATCCATGCCTAATTATTCCTGTTGTGCAAACAGTTCCATTAGGGGTAATGTCAACAAATTCTCCATTAAGTAATGCACCAAAGTAGTATAGATTTGCCGTTTCTGGGACACTTTTGAGGAGGAGGGAAGTCCTTGTCTTCGAACAAGTTCAAACTTGTTGAGTTTATGTCAATGACCTTAATTGGAGTACTGAATTTTTTCTGAATGAGTCAATGCCCTTAAGTGAACTTTATTTTTCTTACTTAGAGCATAACAAGAAAAAGCGGTTTAAGGTTCTTTATTAAAATAATTTAGTCTACAATCATTTGTACGTTAGTTAAGTGGCTACTTATTATACTTTATCCTTCCATGATTTCATCATCATAACTGCTGCTGCTGTTGTAATCGCTCCCGACTCCTTCGTCAGCTCCAATGAGTTCACCTGTCATCTGCAGAATGTCATAATTTTCGACGTTGAAGAATTCTAAATCTTCTTCGTTTGGCAGGCCCTCGAAATACCTTCTGCATATATTTCTTGTATAGTAATTACCATTACGGTCGTAGAACTTTGCTATTACAATATAATTCTCAACGTCGGCGATGTTGTTGTTGCTGTAAACAACTACACCAACTGAAATCTGCTTGTAGTTAGCTATATTGTATTCAGAAAAAAAGTCTTCAAATTCTAAAAGTTCTAAATTTTCGTTTTTTTGTGGCACAATATTGTCATTGTAGAAGTTTATGAAAATTCTACAGCCGCGGTTCATAATAAGATATGTCGATGCTTACTAAGTTACTGTCAACTAGCTACTGTTTTAATTTATTCTCATGCTCGAACGTTTATATTACTAAAAAGAAAAAATGCAAGTGTAAAAAAAAAATTTATTTTATCATTTTGAAGATAGATACATCTGTAACCAATTTTTAAGAACAAAGACATTTTCTAATGCACAATTATAGTACGAATCTTGAAAGAAGGAGTGGTAAGTGCAAACTGGAGTGGTTTTATAATTTGCGAGGAGTTTTGTTAAAGATGGGCACTCCAAATCCTCCAGATTGACGATGTTCTCTAAATGTGGAAATTCTTTCGATATCCACACCCGTTTCTCCAATCCTTTAACGTATACAGCAGCCGAATTACTTAAAATTTTACCTATATCAGTGACAGTCACTTGATAATCGTGATGCCCACTATTCCACCCTAACCCGTGATAGTTTCTAGTAAGCCACCCATTCTGACTCTTATATCGGGCTGTAAGTTGCGACCAAGGAAATGGTGGAGATAGTAAATACCATGATGTTTTCTCGTCGCAATTTATTCTACTGAAAGCGAATTCTTTAAAAAGGAAGATATTCCCCTCTGTCTTGAAACCTTGCACATCCACTATGAACTCCATGGAATTATAATACTTGGACAATGTTGGTGGAAGGATTGTAACGAACCATTCGATCGTGCAAAATTAAGCAGTAAGCAGCTGTATTTGCTGGAATCGCCTCATTAGTTTCAAAATCCAAGCGTACATCTATCGCCCCGGATTTTACAATTTCGTTCTGGTGTGAACAGTCGATTACAAATAAAGGAGCAACTTTCTTAAATTCTGACGGTTTTAACACCGGTTCGCTAACGGTTCCGTAATAAGACTGTTGGAATTGAGCATACATCTCGTATAATATAGAGAATTTGTTGTTTTTGAAATCAAGATGGAGATTGTCATAAGGATACATAGAAGAACCTAAATGCAATTTAATATTATTAATTTCACAATGGTCAAAGTGGGCTTTATTTTTTTCTGGTTTATTATTTCTATCCGTTTGAAATGCAACTATCACAAAGCGAGGTTTTTCAAATTGTGATGTTGTTTTAACAGCCCATGTATGAATATTTGTTTGAGGTGGTAGTGGATATTCATGCAACTCCCAACTGCGGAAATTAATTTCCATCTGTTGATTTTTTTGCAATTATTTTAGAAGTTTCAGGCGTTCTATATCTGCAACAGATATATGTGGAATTTTCCAAGAAATTTTATTAACCACAACTTTTACTGTTTCGCTAGCAGTTGTATTCACTATAGCGTTTGTATCGACGCTACTTCTTATTAGTATAAGTTCTTGTTTTATGTTGAGAAGAATTTTTCGAAAATCTTCAGCAAAGCCTAAAAGCATTCGCAATGGGATGCATACGTTAAAATTCCCACTTTGATCAATTGCTGAAAATGAGTCATCATTAGGAGCCCAACCAGCATTCTGAAGCCGTAGGCTCTCATTTACGTCATAGGACGCGTAACCTTTTATGGTGCTGGTTATTCCGGGATTTCGAACACGATCAACAGTTTTTCCACCTATTTCGTAACGAATTTCATCGAACAGATGAGCAATCCCATTGTTTACAAATTTGGCAGTTGCTGATGCTGTACCATCGGTTTTTACCAATTTTCCTTCAACGTATAGAATACTATCCCACGGTAAAGTGTACACGTCTTCATTTTCAATTGGAATGCGAATTTCATCATTGTTTTTAAAGGTTGTATTCGTATACGGTTGATGTGTGTGACGGTCCGCATTGGTTATAGATGAATCAAACAGCGCGCGCTCCGTAACATTCAAAATTTCAGAATGCATGGTTTCAGCTTAGTTTTCGTTTAACTCGGTATCCTAAACTTTCCAAAAAGCGACCGTTTGAAGGTGTTAACCGTTTCAATTCTGCCTTAGTACTGACGGAACGAGATAATGCAGGCTTCCTATAAATCACCCTTCGCTTGCTAAAGTTTTTATAACGGCAGACCATTATACTTTCAGATGAAGTCTTACTGTTACGGCCTCTCCACGAAAATTAATCAGTTCACCATCCTGATCAACTATTTTAATGACGAGAGAGTCGATTATTTTCGTATTTATAGGCAAGTAAATAACATGGGTGGGATTTTCTACGAGTTTGTAGCCCGGCGGAACGTTTGGAAAAAGCTGATGAATAATATGAGCTTCTTTGTTGTTGCTATACGAACCAGAGACAAGATTGCAGTGAATACATATTGCATTTACTTTAAAAATATTCGCAGGATAATCAGACACTTCATGACCATTAGCTTTAATAATTCTCGGTTTTAATCCTAGCAGTTGGCCTATAGAATCCGGTTTTGTGAAATCAACTTGCTCTGTACATTTAATTTCCGAAAGTAAAGTATTGTTGTTGCCAGTTATATTTAGAAATGTGACATCTTTAGTACCTCTTACTCTCGGGTCGCGTAATTGTATGCGTAGATAACGATTTATATCGTCAAGCTCATACGGTCCTACCGGTATAGGTATTATTTTATCACCAACGTAAAATTTATTATTGCTTTGATCTATATTTGGAATAGAATTGTACGTTTCAAAGTTGACTAGACCTAATGAATACTCAAAATTGTCATCCAAAACAATCGGAGGACTAATATTAGCTTGCAAAGTTGATGTAACGCCAGTTAAAGTAAACGTATACATGTTGATGCTCTGTTAACGTTATGTCAAATGGGGTTGCTAACTTAAACTTGCCTTTAAAAGTGGAGGGACGGTGTAGTATTGAATAAAAATTCTAATACTAGATGACCGCAGTTGAATGAGTTATACTTTTGTTTGCGATCGTAATTATAATGAATTTTACATGGCTGAGAGGAATTTAAATATTTCACCACTTCCGGAGGCGGTCGCAAATTTCCGAAACTATCAAAATAAGCTGCTCTACCATGTATAAATCGGTATCAGTAAGCGGCCGGCGAGGTAATTTTAGAGGGATTTCTTTTTTTTTTTTGGTCTGGTAAATAAAGTCCTAGACCCTTTTTGTATGGTTTCAAGAAGAGACCTTTCCCAACTGCGATTGCTTCCATAGCTTTATTGTGACGCTCAGACTCGTTGAGACTTTTCTGAGCAGCCTTGACGTCGTTAACGGCTTTCGCGATTCCTGCCGCTCCTCCCGATAACGCACCTAAGGCTGACAATCCAGCGAATAGTGGTATTAATGGTAAAAATCCTCCAGTTTTTGGAACGGGTATTATCCTGGGAGAGTTAATTAATTGTTTTTTATTTCCTTTTAATTGCGACATCGCTAAACGCGCTGCTCGAATAACATTTTCTGGTTTCTTCTTCTTCAGAACATTTGCCGTTCGTCTTATAAATTTTCGAAATGGTATTCTTCCACCACTCCTTCTTTTTTTAAAATATTTTTTACTTATTCGTTTTCTTCTTTGAACTCCCATACCTAACTTTGTATTGACATTCATAGCGGAAGCAACTGCTCGCGCTGCTAAACGTTCTCCAAAGCTCGCGTCTGATGAATGAGCCCGTTTAAGTGCTGCTTTTGCTAAAATACTATCTGCCACATGTCGCTCCTCTAGATTTTTTGAATTAGAGTACGCAATATCATGAGCTTTGCATGATTCATCTAACGAGTTTATTCCTTTATCCCCTCTTGCCAACCTCTCCTTTAGTCGAGTGCCTGGCCCGCAAAAACGATAACCTGGTAAATGTAGTTCATACGGTAGGGAATTAATAAGTCTATTTAGTAGACCACCGCCTTGCCGCACTTTCCTCATTTCTTTCTCAAGCAGCACGTGGATTCTTCTTCAAGCCGTCTTAACAAATGAACCAATTCATGCTGAGTTAGCGGCTTATAAAATAGAACACATCATCTAAAATGTTTCATTGGGCTATTAACATGCGGATAGTTCAACAAAAAGCGGTGCTACCCATTACCAACCGCGATTTCAACGATGCGCCGAAGGCGAATCGGCATGGACCTCTACTACCGCCAACAATAAGATCAATTGTAGCAGGTCCTTCTAATTGCGGAAAGACGAACGTTATTATTTCACTTTTAGAACACCCTAATGGCCTGCGTTTTGAAAATGTATATGTATATTCCAAATCTTTAAATCAGCCTAAGTACGAATACTTAGAGAAGCTTTTCAAACCAATCAAGGGCATTGGCTACTATCCGTATAAGGATTCTGAGAATATCATCTCTCCATCACATGCAAAATCTAATTCAATATTTATATTTGATGATGTTGCTTGCGAAAATCAGAATGTAATTAGAGATTATTTTAGTATGGGGCGTCATAACAACATCGATTGTTTTTACCTTTGTCAAACATACACACATATTCCAAAACATCTAATTTGAGATAATGCAAACCTAATTATATTATTCAGGCAGGATGAGTTAAATCTCAAGCATGTTTATTCAGATCATGTTAACACTGACATGTCATTTGAAAAGTTTAAAATCATTTGCAAACTTTGTTGGGATGAGAAATATGGTTTTTTAAGTATTCTTAAGGACAGCGATCCTAAAAGCGGACGCTATCGTATAGGATTCGAACGATATATATATATAGTTTATCAAATCATACGAGTTATATAAGAGCAGTAAACGAGTAAACATGGATCCGAAAATTAAACGAGAGCTTGTAAATGTGAGAAATGCTGTCAAACGTAAACTGCAAGCTTTAAAGGAAGGAGCGATGGAAGAAGAGGATTTACTGCGGAAATCATATAAACCTTTGGTTGAGCCTTTAATGCAACTAAAGAAAGAAATTCAGTTTTCCAAACCGTCAATTAAACAAGAAATTAAAAAAGAGGAGGAAGAAGAAGAAGAAGAATATGCTGAGCATTCTTTCTTACCACCACCACAATCTAGCTCATTCATCGCACCATCTTCATTAACCTCATCAACCACATCTGCTGCCGACCTTAGTACTATGCTTCCAATGACTGAAGAAGAGGAGGATAGATTATTTGATTACACTAAACAGGAAATACAGAAGATCGTGAATGATCCCGTTTTTAAAGATAAATTAGATGATTATGACCCATTGCCGAGGTATTATATTGAAGGGGTATTGAGTGATACTCAAGGAGAATATGACAATAGAAATGATGTTCGATACGACTGGCTTCAGAACAAATTATACATTGGCGATGAAGAAATGAAGGTGGATGGTAAAGATTTAGAAATAATGGGGCGTAAATTTGCCGGAACACCTGGACTTTATGAATTATTATTCAAAGCGAAACCCGCCGGAGAAAAGAGAAAAGATTTGGATGCCTATAGGGATATAATGGAGCTCGTTCGATTAGATAACCCTCAAACTTACTTAACAGCTCTGAATCATGATACTAAAGGAATTTTTGATAACCAATACGGCGTAAGATTTAATCCGGATAAAAATAAGTATTTCATCGGAGATTCTGAAATAAAGTTTTCGGCTGATAAATTAACCGTCAAAACTATGCAATAACTCACGGATTGTTAGAGCTTTTGTTTAAAAAAGAACCTATAGATTACAAAGAATCCGATTTGGCAAAGTATAAAGATATAGTTTACAGAACTAATGCTCATAAAATTGGCTACATGAGCACCGCCCCAATAGCTGGAAACAAAGGAAAAAAATATCGTTTAATCAAGAAACTCATGACTGGGCCTCTATTTCCATCCACAGCCGTAACCTCCGCTACCGTTACCTCGACTCCGATTAGAAACCCATTGGGTCGAGGTGTATGGATGGATTTAAATAAGAAACCCATAGAATATGTTTATTTTAATGATGTCAACGAATTATGTGATCGTTTAAAATTACTCATTTCATCACAAACTGCTGGTAATAGTAATCATGCTAATGAAATCGCATCCATTGTTGAAGAACTTCGAGAGTGTGGTATAATAGAGTAAATAATCCATATCCACATTTAGTTGTAAAATGGTTGTCGATAAATTCGGTCGAGCATTGCCAGCGGCAGTTAAACGAAGGTTCGAAGTGGATTATGACGCTGAACGAAAGGCATTAGCTCGAGTTAATGAGGAGGATGAAGACGAGGTTGTTACAAAAAAATACCTAGATGCATTATTGGATACATTGGCGACAACTGAGGACATTAAAAAAATTAACTATTTTTTTGATTTTGATAATAGACGTGTAACTCGTTTAGCACTACCTACAGCTTCTTGGCATGCTGCAACAAAAGCATACGTGGACAATAAAGACGTAGTAACTAAGGAGCAGATTAGAACAGAATGTGAAAAAGTTAAAAGGAATTCAATGGCTGCAGGGGATAAAAAACGTGATAGTCTTCGAAACGAAGTATTAGTGTTACTAAACTCTCTCAAGTCTAACGCTGATTCACTTAACGCAAATATTCGTATAAATAATTTGTACATTGATGCAATCTTCAAGCATATTGGTTTAGAGAAGAATTCTGTAATAATCAAACCGTTTTCTTCGAGCGAATCACCTACCTCAGCCATCTCCACAACAACCACCCCTACTACAACTGGCAATTAATAATGGTGAAAATGAGAAAAACTGAGAAAACTGCGAGGAATATTAAGGAAGAAGTGGTAGCTGAATTACACAAACCTGCTCGAAAAAATTTTACTAGACGAAGAACAATTGTTAAAGGCTTAAATGATCTGTTCCAAGCTGATCTAGTTGAAATGTTACCCTACGCAAAAGAAAATAAAGGGTATCGATATATTCTTGTAGTAATAGACGCATTTTCTAAATTTGTATGGGCGTTGCCGGTATTACGGAAAAATGGAGAGAATGTTTCGGAGGCGTTTGAAGGAATACTTCGGAAAAGTAATCGCATACCGGCAAATCTGCAAACCGATATGGGGAAAGAGTTTTATAATAAATGGTTTCAAAATTTAATAAAAAAGTATAGTATTAATCATTATTCGACCTATAGCAGTAAGAAGGCTTCTCAACACCATCAGTTAAATCAGTATTTGATAAAGTCTGCTGAATATATAAGAGTTCTGCATCTTCATCCACTTTATCCAACTTTTGATGAAACATTTGCAGCGAGTTCAGGTACTGCGTATAGCTCATCCTTGATAAATTCTATGTCTGCAGCCTTTCCAACAAACCCCTTTACGCGAATGAATGCTGCTTGAGAATGTTGACGGAGTTCTTTGTTAATTTCTTCTACTTGCGAATCAGTGAGCGCATCAGCATACCGACGAGGTAGGAACACGACGAAGTCTTTCAAATCTGTTAAAAGTCGTGGCCCCCACTGAGTGTGCACAATTTTCACTCGCTGAACGGGATACTTTTCTCCAATGTTTAACGATTTTATTGAACGTGTTTCCTTTTCCTCAAAACCGATACCGATTTGGTTGAGTGTTTTTACAAAACTATCCATACCAATATTAACGATAGTACTATTATTCAGAGTAGGTGGTATTACTACTACTACTACTACTACCAAAGGATGATTGATCCGTGCTTTTATGCTAAGGCTTCTACCGTGAAGGGGAGAAGCTCTTCGATAATATCACAACGCATGCTTTTACATTGCAGTTATAAATGAAACATTTTACTACTTGAATTTACAGTAACAAACATTCTTGCGCCCCTGTAAACATGGTAAGCTCTTATTGCATCGTGGTGAAAATTTACAAAAATGATACTCTTGTAAAGTACAAAACAATCGAAGCTAAAGAGTTTAAACAAATCTGTGAAAAGTTTAACGTGTTTGAGTGCGACCATATTGAAATCTGCGGTTATTATTTCAACCCAGATATTGACTACTGTGATAAAAGCGATTCTGAAGCCGAAGCATTCATTTAACTAAATGGATCCTATCTCATACGAGTGTTACAAAAGTGAAACAGATATCTTGAAAAGGCATCTGAGAAATGCGCTCCGCAACAGTAACGAAGCTGATGCAAAAAATGTATTTATACGTTTGGGATTTCAAGTACCGTTCGAAGCATTTACTTGGATAACTGAAGGAGTAGACCCACCTCTGCCTTTGCTCAGTTTGCTTTTTCATAGACAGCTATTATGTGATGACTTTATATCAAAATTTGTGGAACAAGCAGCTAAAAAACAATATTTAACTGTTTTTGATGTTATGAGTATCATTATTGATGCAAAAGATGTTGTCTGCCGGAATGATATATTCTTTGTTCAAGAGCTTCTCACAAACAACAACGTAACAAGTTGTGATCAATTTCTTTTCAGAAATGTTGCAAAAAACTACAAAAATATGAAATGCTGCTTAGAAGATATCATATTGGAAACATCTTACTATGCTCAACCCCATATTTTATCAAATGTTATACATCTAATGAAAGTATACAGCTTGGTCTATAACTACAACCCGCTTCAAGTTGGAAAACAAAAAGCAGTTTATCAGTGGATTCTTGGAAATTTATTCAAAGCGCGAAGGGGAGAGCGAGCAGGATGGCAAACAGGGCCTGATTCAGCAAAGTGGCCTTCCATCAACGTTGAAGACTACACGCACACTTTAAAATTACTGCACTCTTTAATGTAATGTTGTATTTATTATAAAGAAATAAAACAGCTCTGTAAAAAAAAATGATAAAGTGCTTTATTTAAATTTTATTAGCAACACCAAATAAGCCATAATTGATATAAATATGCATAGAAATACAACCAAACTTATGCACGATACAACTTGAAGGAATAGCATTGAATCCCATACGTATCCTGGAGTATCCTTTTCCAATATTTCAGTTGCCGACAGCCATTGGCTGTCAATATATTCCAAATTTCTATCTTTTGCTATAGAAAATCTTACTTTCACCGAACTCATTTGGAGTGTTATGTTTAAAACAAATACGTTGCTGTTGTTGACTGGTATTAAAATTAAACGAATCCACTCTTTCGGCCACTCACAAAAACCCTTAAACTCATTTTCAAATTTAACACAAGCGTAGGCTATATCACCATTACTATATTCCGGTCGTGAAATATATAACGTTTTATTGAAAAAATACGATAAAACTATAATAGCTGTTTTGATGCGCATGATGATATCCTCAAGTATACTGATTGTTAAACATATGAGCTGCTTCTTTTTATATTCTACATCACCGCTCTCTATTCAGAAAGAAAAGACGCTTTTAGTTTAGTATCTATTTAATAATCATATTGCTTCTGTTAAGCAGCTTTTTACATTTTTTTATTTCCATTTTATTTTACAATCTGTTTACAATGGTAGCAACGTCCTAATGGTAATAAAAATATTAATATTAACAATAATGAAAAAAGTAAAATAATGAATGTAAGAAGTAAATACCACTTAAACCAGTTTATAATACGGAATCAGTTAATAGAAAATAAACTTCATTTAAATATTCTTCAGAAAATTATTACTTTCAAAAAGATTATTTAATTGCGAAACCAATAATTCTTCCTCTTCTTCTTTGTTAATTAGTTCATTGCCATATTCAATAGCTTTATGTAATGAAATTATTTTAGGGATGTCGTCATGACCCCAAGCTAAAGTTTTAGTAGTGCCTGGAATTATGAAACGCTTATCGTCGCTAGGGCTTAAAGCTACCTTATATTTTAATTGGTTATACATTTGATGCAATCGAGAAGTAAAAACTGACATTTGCTCCATTATCTGCTTTTGCTCACTTACAACGGAAACATAGTGTTTTTCATCTAGGCGGTTTTGAATCACGGAACGTGTCACACCTTTTGCTTTTTTTATAATTGTTGAATCGTCCAATTTAACACAATACGCTTTTGCGCCAGTACCATAAAAGCTTTTAATAGGAACGCCAGCGAATTCATCTTTCATTTTACCAACAATTGATTCAGTTTTAGGAACTTCGTAAATATTACCTTCCGGATAATTGGAAGTATCAAATTTTTGCAGGTGTTTTTTTATTTCACCATAGAAATCATCATGATAGATTTTTAAAACTAAAAAATCAGTATCCATGTATAAAAGAGATACATTATCTTTGTATTCTCTTTTGAAAAAATCATAATAAAATCCATATAGAACAGTTTTTTTTGATAATTCTAAAATGGAGAAACCGAGATAAATCGGCTTATTATTAACACTTCTAAATCGTTCACAAATTTCTGTACACAATTTTCACCTCTGTAAATATTTAATTTCGATAAGGGATCATCAAAGTTGCATTTCAAGTAATAACCGAAGGAATAGGGCACATGATAACGCGTATCCACAGTGAAAGGTTTGTCTCGGATCTCGGGAACACATGTTAAAATTGGTTTCAAAATGCACTCAAAGTCTGCATAAAATAACAAATCGATTTGTTTTGAAATATTTTCGAATTTTAAAATATTTTCAGGAACTAAACTACCATTAACATCAGTTTTTAAATTTGCTGAAGGGGTGACTGTTACAATGTGATTACAATCTCTAGCTTGATGTTCTAAAAGACTTCGACTGTTCGAAAAATATTGAAGACATCCGTCACAAAAATATTTTTTATGATTAGTTTTATTAATCTGAGTTGAAATCAAACGGGAGAAATTTTTTATCCAGGCATAATGCTGATTACCAGCAAGATCACTTATGATTAATAAATTAATATGCACCTGTTTCCTATTTTTTGTATAATACAAAGGCCCAACAATTTCTGTTGAGTATTTACCGTTAGAAAAAGAGTTTTCCAACCCGTATACGTTCAAAGAAACGTTATTAAGTTCTTCAAATATTAATTAAATCTATTACCTAATAATTAAAAATAAAATTAAAAACTGCTTTAACAATAATAATTACATTAAAAATTTTCTACTTAAACGTTTTGATGTAAATTGCCCCGTGGTCCTGGGCAAACAAGACGAGTGTCCCCTCGAAGGAGCACCACGAGAGCTGCACCTCAAGGTGTTGGCAGAAGTCTCCGAAGGGTCTACCGTCGGACACCTTCCAAATGGTGAAATCACCTGGAGTGGTACCATTAAATATCATACTGTCCACCCTTATGTTAATGTTTGTTGGCACGGAGCTATGGAGCACTGCAGTATATTGCGCCATTTTATTGTTGATGTATTATGTTTGAACGGTGTTAGCGACCTGTGCTGAACGTTGTGAAAACTTGAGTATTTATACAATTTGGAGGAGGAGGATATGAGTGGGGTAAAGTTAAGATCAGCACAAGTGTTTGTGCGAAGAAGGACTGATACATGGCTCATCTAGCGTGTGAACCATATAGAAATAGGTTACATGTATAGTAATGTTATGAACCTATGGATAGACATGGTGTTTGGTATCATCTCATACATACATAAAAGTTCACATACATGGCTCATCTAGCGTGTGAACCAATGCTTATTCAGCAATTGTGTAATTGTTAATTAATAATTTTGTTTTACGTAACTAGTTGTATACTTTCATTAGATGTATAGCAATAAATGTGATTAAAAGTGGAATTCTTTTTATTTTAACAAAGTTAATCATGCTAATGAATTACCACAAAGTATGCGCCGACACAATTAAATACATATTTGAAAGGCTTAAATATCTTATTTCCTTTAGATCAGTTTAGAAATAACGCTGTAAATAGATTCAGTATAAATGAACGCACCCAAACATATGAGTAGTGGTTATAACATATTCTATGGTTTATATATGACAGGCAATGTCAGGATATTAAACTTGTCGTTTATTGCATTTAGAAGAATAAGAATTAAGTAAATTGCAATTATTCGAAACGATTCGGTTGTTTATTTAATTTATTAATAGTAGGTGTAAGTATTTCGCGCATTTCTCTCGTAAATTCTATTAGTGTGGGCCGCCTAACTTAACTAGTGTATGTTTATCTGTAACTGTTCAATAATTAAAATTAGTTTTACCGCAGGCGATTTCTCGATTCAACCTTGCACAATTATTATTCGAATGTCGCGCTTTACGGCAGTCTGCCTTAACCGAATTCTTTTACAGTCACTTTCCATTTTATCGTTAAGATTATGACTGACCCCAGTCCAATGCTTCGAAGTCTGCGATACACAAAACAAATTACGTACTTTCGCTGTTTTCACATGTCTTGTCGTTAACTGATAAAAATAATGTCGTCAATAATTATAATGTTACCGGTAAACTTACGACTGATTGTCAAGAACAACCTGTCCACTGCTTCGAGATACGAAACAATTAGCATACTTTCGCTGTTTTCGCATGTCTTTTCGTTAACTGATAAAAATAATGTCATCAATAATTATAATATTACCAATAATTACACCTGATCGTCTGCTTCGAGATACAAAACAATTAACCTACTTTCGCTGTTTTCACATGTCTTGTCATTAAGTAAACGATCTCGATAATAAATGGTTATCGAACCTTGATATTCTACAAACGAATACAATGTTGTCTGCTTATGTCCTCCTCCTCCTCCTCCTCCGAATCATATAAGTACCCTCAAATTTCGTTCGTTCAGCAGAAGATTTCCTCTCGTTTACAAAACAAGTGCAACTTTGTAAGGTGACGATATTCTTTTACAATTCTGTATGTGATTATTGTAGTGAACAAAACGTGAATCGCGAGTTCATTGAAAATCAAGGAACTGTTGAAATTAGGTGAGTTATTCACTGAAAACCTTGTATGTTTTATTGTCTTTTTGATGATATTGAGCAAATTTAATTATTACAATGGTATTAAATCGAGCTCTATAGGGACGCTGCCTAGATGGTTAAACTGCGGTGACACAGTGAATATTGGGGGGGCTGAACCTACAACAGGGGGGAAAAGGGTGTTTTTTATAGCTTTTAGATGTTCATACGGCCAAACACCTTGTCAGTGACCTTAAAACTTTATATAAACGTGTAAATATTTTCTACTATATAAAAATAAGTCGGGTTTTAGCAAAGAAAATTCAGGAAAAAATTCAACAGAAAAGCGGGAAATTATTAATCAGTATTGTGCAAATTTTTATTCAAATTTTAAATTCACCGCTCTGTCCATAGCCCAAAACGCCTAAAGGACGACGTGCGAACATCGGCCGCCGCACAAGACATGCAAGCCAGCAACAAGTGTATTCACAGAACATAAGCGAAGAAAGACAAAAATATAATAGGAGAAAATGCCCGATTGAGACAACGCGTGAGCACAAAAAGATCATTGACATCATACAATCGCTTGGCATTCCAATATGATCCCACTGCGAACTACAGTGATGATGAAAATTTAGATATTGGACCAATGACGACTATATGCCGATATTGCAATGCGTTAAAGTTCAAAAGAGAAACGGCTGGATTGTGCTGCGCAAGTGGAAAAGTCAAACTGGATCCATTACTTACACCACCACAGCCACTGAAACCATTGTTCGATGGAAGTGATCCCGATTGCAGCCATTTTTTCTTCAACACATCCTTGAATACAATAACTGCTTTCGCATGACTTCCTTTGGAGCTAATATCATTCGAGAAGGCGGCTTCATGCCGACTTGCAAGGTAAAAGATACAACACACATAACCAATCACTCACACCAACACAATGAATTGCAACACATAACAACTACATATACACCACACACTACACCATCACACGATCAGAAGTTACACCGTATTCTTCAACAAATAATTGTTTGCAATTACAGATACAAGGACAAATATATCATTTGCATGGTTCAATGGTGCCAACACCAGATGAACCGCATCAAACGAAGCCATCTGGTGGCGAAACGGAGTTCGCCGGGTTTGCTAGTATTTTTATAAATTACCGCTGATCGAAAAATATCTTTAATTTGTTCACAGGGTTTTGTTTACACCAGTAAGATTAAATTTTAAAATAATTGGATTGCATTTTGGTAAATATCGCTTAAACTACAGAAATAATACAGTATTCTGCATCACATTATGCGTATATTACAAGGTCTTCAACTAACTATGCTATTAAAAACGTCATCATCGCCATCCAGCATAATTACTTCATCTAGCTGCTGCTGCTTCTGCTGCTGACTTGCTTTCTGCCCTTCCATTGCTTGAAACATCTCTTCCCATTCCTTATCTCCCTGAGCGTTTTGCATGAAGGCTTTTGAGAGCGGCTTCTGTACTGGTTTAAGAAATTCCTCTAATATATCTTGAGTTGTTTCTGTTACGCATTCCCCTCTACTTATTTCATTAGCATCTTTCTTAGGGTTTGGTAAGGAAGTAGATGGATTTTCTTCTATAACGCTTTGTGCAGCACATTGTTTCGATGATTTTTTCGTAAGCCTTCGTTTGACGTTATCCTTACTTCGAGCAAAATCCAATCCCGCCCCACTTTCGGCAGGAGCTGCTCGCTTTTTACCCTTCTTGTCGTTTAATGACAACGTTAAATGCTTATTAACTTCCTCCTTCTGCACCTTTATTGACAAACGACATTCTTCGTAGTTTTGTTTTATAGACGACTCCCTCTTTTGCAGTATTTTCTCTTGTTTCGTCCTTTCTTCTTGAATTTTTTTGGCTAACTGATGACATTTCTGTTCTTCTAAGCGATGTGTCAAAAATTCCGTCATGGGTGCAGCAGCCAAACTAATCAGATCCATATCAAACACGTCAGTTGCTCGCATCCAATACGACTCCAAAATATGTAGCGATTCTTCCAAATTCTGTGTTTGCTTAAGTACATCCCCCAACTGAATTATTTCGTAAACACTTAATACTTTAAATTAATTTCCCGGCGGAAGAATTACAACAACCATGTTTACTTACAATGAACGCCTTTCTTCAGCTGACTACACAGGCTTTAGTAAGGTTCTCGCCTCTAAATACTCTACCCCTCACTCACATAGAGCCGACCCGTGATACATTACCCTCCTCACGACTAAATAATCAAATTTTCGCTCAACAACGTTCTCATCCGCTATAGCCTTGTTGTACATGGTGTGTGACCTAATAGCCGGCCAATTCCTCACATGAAACTAAAACGCTTTAACGAGGCAACCTCACGATCATTCAATGAAAAAAGAATTTAGAATTTGAAGACTTTTTTTTTCTGAATACAATATAGCTAACTACAAGCAGATTTCGGTTGGTGTAGCTGTTTACAGCAACAACAACAACATCGCCGACGTTGAGAATTATATTGTAATAGCAAAGTTCTACGACCGTAATGGTAATTACTATACAAGAAATGTTGCAGAAGGTATTTCGAGGGCCTGCCAAACGAAGAAGATTTAGAATTCTTCAACGTCGAAAATTATGCAGATGCAGGTGAACTCGTTGGAGCTGACGAAGGAGTCCGGAGCGATTACTGCAGCAGCAGTTATGAAGATGAAATTATGGAAGGATAAAATATAATATGTAGCCACTTCTAACGTACAAATGATTGTAGACTAAATTATTAATAAAGAACCTTAAACCGCTTTTTCTTGTTATGCTAAAATAAAGTAGGGCATTGATTCATTCAGAAAAAATTCAGTACTCCAATTAAGGTCATTGTCATAAACTCAACAAGTTTGAACTCGTTCGAAGACAAGGACTTCCCTCCTCCTCAAAAGTGTCCCAGAAACGGCGAATCTATACTACTCACCAATCTTGGTTTGCAAACTGATATTTGTTTTAACAGTGATGTAGTGATTGTAATTGAAACCAAGGAGACCTGCAGCCAGAGGATTATCCATGACGAAGAAACCTATGTTTGGATCAGGAAGCTTGTGATATCTCTGAATTAACTCATTAAACAGACCATGAGTATTAAATCCGAAAAGCTGATAGAAGTAAAGTGCTTGGGCAACCTGAATGCATGCAACTTCCTTAATTGGAGATCCAGCCTCAAGCAACTCAGTTAGAAGGTTTGCGTACTGTTCCAGTCTTGAAATCAGCGAAGAAGCCAAAGGAATTGTTAATGAGGCGGCAACCCACTTAACTATGGGTCTTGTTATTGTTCCTGATATATACCATGTTGAGTTGAATTCCATTATGAACTTAAGGGGCTTTGCAGACTTTACACTATCCCATAAGCTTATATATTTTGACATTGCAGGTATGAGTAAAAGTATGATAGTGGCTAAAGCTTTGTTGATGTTAAGACCTTTGTTAGTTTTAAGCAAAACTAGAATGGAAGAGTCATCTGATGAGCACATACTATTCATTGCTATTTCAACATCAATTTCTTGATCTAGGAGAAATTTTGTAACTAAAGATTTAATGAATACTAGATAAGCAACATGAAAGAATGATGATGTGAAATGCAAGATTCCTTGCATCATTCCGGTCTTGGTATGGATAACGCTCTCTTAATAAATGACATAATATCATTGCCTGATTCTGCCTCAGGGTTTCGAAGGTATTGCTGAACTTTTGGAAGCAGTATGATCTTATTATCCCATAAGTTCAGGATTCTAACTATAAGGGCATGAAATTCTTCTGGCAGTAGACGGAGTAATAGTAATCCCATGGCCTTAACTTTGAGTCTTTCATTCCATCTAGTTTTGTCGTCAGAGGACATATAAGTGGATGATTCTGGATCAGAGCGAATCTTTTTGCTTTCCCGGTAATGTTTTTCTGGTATTGTAGTTTTCCTGTTGGGAAATGACATTGTTTCATACTCCGAATGAGTGCAGAAGACTCTGGAAATATGCTCCATAACAACTTGCAAGTAGCGTGTGTGTGCAGTCATAACATAGATCTCTCTGACTCCCCCATGCTGAGGTTTTCTAAAAATATCTATCAAAAGTCCTTCGTTTTCGATGCTAACTGTCTCAAGAATAGATGGAATGTCAATCATTAGAGGTTTTGACAAGTCAGTAAGGTCCTTTTCTTTTAAAGTGCTCATGACTTTTTCTGCCATTTTTGATCTTGGCTTGTCCATTTAAAAAGTTGCCATATAATCATCAACAGTTAAGTTTGAAGTGGCTTTTAAGGTTGCAAAACAGAGTATTTTATCCCCATTAGCTTGTGCTTAATTTCATTTGATATTTGTGTCTTCCAATCAGGTCCTATCTGGCTGTGAAACCATTGCTCCATTGTGTCAGACATAGCTTTCACAAAGCTAATAGTGAACTCATGCTCCCTAGCTTCTCCAGGGGCGTGATCGCTTCTACCTTCATAAATCGCGCCTGACCCTATCATATTTAATTTCCTCCTCTATTATTTTCTCAACAAGTTTTCCATCTGAGTTTCCCCAATGACGATGAATTCTTATCAACAAAATAACCTTCATAACACGTCTCCACTGCTTGAGAAAATGTACTAACATATAACTGTGATATTAGATTAATTAAGAAGGAAACTGAATCTTTGTCTTCATCCATTTGAGTCTCCATTTTGGGTATTATAACTGGAGGTTTCTCAGACATTTGCATAAAAGCCCTAAACTGAGATTTGATTGTCCATATCTGAAGTCTTGACCTGAATCGAGTGTCATGTTTTTCAAAGGCTTTCCAACCACTAGCGAGGGGATTGCAAGATGACATCAAATTCATTATCACATATCTCCAGTTGGTTAAGGCCTCCTCTGTATATCTCTTATTCTCTAAATGAACTAATAATCGAAAAATTATGTGATTCTTGGTCATCATGTTATATTTAGAAGGTGCTGACTGGATGGTTTGATTTCTAGACCACCTTAGAGTATCCACACAAATGTTTATGTATGTGCTAGAAGCATTAGTGAGGTTTGCTAATCTTAATGGATCCTAAGAAACAAATTCAGTATAACAAACATTTCCTGACTTTATGAATTGTCTTGAGCATGATATAGGGGATTCAGATAGAGAAGCTGCAGGGACAATGATTGAAAAGAAAATATGAGAATTAGATTTCGTGGGCTTTATTAACAGATAACAGTCAAAATCTCTGATTCTTTTTAGAATAAATTGTCCACGCTTGCAATGTTGCTTAACAGAGATAGCAAGCTCGATACCAATTCTAGATAACATCTCACAGGCATCGTAACCCTTCGTCCTCATTATCTCTTTAACTATTTCTAATCCAGCCTTTTGCAATCAGATTTGTGAGTGCAATATTAGAAAGATCTAACTCTCCATTGTTTTCAAATAACCATTCGCAATTGTTTTTAATATCTTGTTCAATGTCATCAGTTCTAACATCCCAGCTAAGAGGTTTCTTCTTTTCCTCTCTGATGCTCTTGACAAAGTCAGTTATCAACCCCTTTGCCTCAATTCCATAAATTTTAAGCTCTTCTCTGTCATCCTTGCTTATGTGTGGAGTGGCTCTGTTGTATGATGATGCCCTTTTGTGTGGTTGGGTCTTATCTATGTGTTTTCTTACTGTCTCATAGGGGGCCTCGGCATTGGATAAGAGAGTTTCCAGATCTTCTTCAATAGTCTCAAGTTTAGTAAAGCAAGATGCTATTAACCTCTCTATGGCATTAGAATGATCTGTCCAGTGGTCCTGATTTATGTTAGTTCCCATGTTTGTTTTTGTGTGGAAAATTGGAATATTAAGAACTCTTTTTGCGTGATCTCTTCGTTCGCCATCCTTGACCCTGCTCATGAATTTGTTAGTTGAGAAGTGATCAGAAGGTAGTGCTATCTTAATGCACTCTGAACATTCATAATCAAATATCTTCCTAATGTTATTGTGATTGGGTTGATCATATAGGGTAGCATAATCTTCATAATTAATTTGGTTAAATGTGATTTCATAAACCATTGGGATTGATCTTAGTATGCTATTTATAATACCTAAATCTTCCTCATCCTCATGATGTGGTGAATAGCCCATTTCTTGCATTCTAATAAACATTGCTTCAGAAATCCTCTTCCTTAGAGCTAATTCTGTCATTATTCTCTCACTCAATCTAATGCTAGTAGCAATTGTCCTTGTTGATACGCATATGGCTGAAATGAAAAGATCAGCATCTGGCTTTTCATTTCTGAGGTTGGCGAGCTTAGATAAGCCTGGTAAATAGTACTAATCCACTTTTGAATTACAAATGGACTCAAGAGCTCTGATGTTTAGGCTTCTAGTTGTTGCAAATTCTATCATATGATAATTCCCAGATTCCTATATAATGACATCAGGAGTTAAATCTGCTTCTCCTGGCATTTTCCTGTAGATGTTATGAATAGATGAGTCTGTCTTACTGGCTATAACAGAAAAGACAAAGTCGTGTCCTAATCCCTTCTCCCATGATTTTACATAATTCACACTCATATGGAAACTCAACATTATCAGCAGCAGATGAGGTTGCAAGTGACGAATTTAGATCTTTAATAGTGAAAGTTACAGATACCAAATTCTTTCTGGCATCAACCCGGAGATCAATGTCAAGTGGTAACAAAGAAGGAGTTTCAATTGCCTCAAATATCCTAACGTCTCCTGTGTGAATGTTAGGAGGCTTTAGAGTAAACACCTCCATTGCTAAGTTCTGAAATTCTGCTTGAAGATTCATAATCTGTGTGAAAGAATAATCAATTACCCTGTACCCATTTCCCTATGATGTTTTTCAGCGGATTTTCTTCTCAACCCCTTTTCCACCCCTTTTTTCATCCCTCGCGTACCTATACAGAACTTCTCCTTGGAAACATACATTCACCAGATTTCACATATGTCTTATTCACAATTTAGAACAGCAATGGTCTCTTTGTCCTTTCCTGTATGGGGCTGACTAACACCACCTAACCTAACCTGAAAAAAATTTTTTTTTTTGCTTTTTTTTTTTTGGGGCCTTTTCGGTTTATCTCCAGAGGGTCCGTTTTTTTTTTTATTTTATTTAAACTACAATTTTTAAAAAAATTTTTTTTTTAATTTTTTCTTTTTTTTGGGCCAAATTATTTTGGGACCTTTTCTAGTTTATCCCCAGAAGGTGGCTTTTTTTAACATAATTTATTATTAATATTGTTTTTTTTTTTATTTATTTACTATACTTCACTTATTTACAATACTTACATATTAACCCTTATTTACTATACTTAACTTATTTACAATACTTACATGCTAAGCCTTATTTACTACTTAACTTATTTACAACACTTACATACTAACCCTTATTTACTAAGACAACATATATTGTCATGATTGAAGGATGGCTATAAAACAATTTATAAAAATTAACAAATTTAGAAAATGAAACAAGTGTTCCATAATATAAAAAAGAAAAGTATATTAAAAAGAAAAATGTATTATTTTTTTAGTTATGTTTAGTTGTTTATTAAAATATTAAAGATGTAACAAATAAAATTTAATTAATTAATGTTTTGAAATGACAGTTGCATTTCAAAATTATATTATACTAATCATTATTGCATGAATTTTAAAATTAAATTTTATTTGAAAGATCCAGACACTAGAGAATTATTAGTAGTTTAGACATTAGACAAATTAAAAGAAAAATAAATTAAATCAGATGAATATAATTAATTTAATAGAAGATATTTAATGTGGTGAAATAAATAAATGATAATATGAAGAAAAATAAAGTCTAACTACAATTCAAGATTTTAAAGAAACCAGGTTAAATTTAATAATAGAGATCAAAGAATAAATAGAAGAAGAAGAAGATGAAGTTATATTAAAAGAAAAGAAAAATTGATATGGATATGGAGTGGCATAGTATTTGGTATATGCTGTGTTAGAGTGGAGATTGACTAATTTTTGAAAAACAAAGTGAGTGTATTTTAAATGCCACATTATAATTTAATTACAACTTTATTGACTTTTTCATAGTTTAATTTCATTCTTAAAAAAATTGTTAATAGATAGTATTTAATTAGTTTTAGTTATATAGTAGAATTTTTCATTTTTAATTTTATATAAAAGGTAATTGTAAATTTTATATATTTTGGAACTTACGCCGAGAAAAGAGACACTCATGCTCATTAATATTTTAAAATTAATATTTGAATTCATTAAATTAAATTGAAATTTAAATAAATAAATTGTTTTGTATATCATCAAATCTTGACTTATCATTATCAGCCCCCCCTCCCTCGTATCATAACAATATATATATATATATACAGGGTGTCCCCTCTCAATTGGAAAAAACTTCTAGGGCATATTGAGGAACCATAGACAAGCAGTTTGAGATATTAGACTGATGTCCGGAAGTGCATGGTTTTCAAAATACAGGGTGTCAAAGTTTTTTTCAAAAAACTTTTTTTTTATCAATATCTCAAAGGCACGTTGACCGATTTTCTTGAAATTCGCTGGTGATGTAAGCTTTAATAAGACGCTCAGTTAGCACTAATTAAATGGTAATTATTACTTCCAGTGGCGCCCCGGGGGACAGTGTCACGAATAAAAATGACAAAAGAATGTACGCCACTGACTTTTTTTGAAAATTTTATATTTTTTAGAAAGCTCAGTTAAAAGTACAACTTTTTTGTCACTTGATATTTTTTCGTATCTCTCCGTTTTCGAGAAAAAATTTTTATTAAAAACTCTATTAAAAGGTTCATTATCTGAAAATCTAAAACAAAACAATGTTGTCATGGTAAAACATAAACATATCAAACTTTAGTAAAAGTGTCAGTTTATAAGTACTTAACTATCTTCAAACGTTACACTAATTGCAAAAATGAATCGTTTTGAATTGCCCGAGCTTGCAGATATGCATCTCTTGTATGGGGAAGCGCGCGGTAATTCTTTGTTAGCACAACGGTTGTACGGGCAGCGGTTACCAAATCGTGAATTGCCAAACCATAAGATTTTTGTAAAAATTAATCAAAATCTACGGGAGACCGGCTCATTCGTGGTAAGTATTGCAGAAATGGCAACTTTCTGTGTTTTTTTCTTGCGCGTTTCTGTTTTACAGCCAATCTAAGAGGCTTTGTTATCTTTGCAGCCTATTCGAGAATTTGCAAGGCAGTGTCCGATCAGAGATGCCGTTGAGGATGAAGTCATGGCACGCATTGAGAATGAGCCCAAGACTGTTAGGAAAATAACTTTACTTTAACTTATTATTAATAGTGAAGCAAATGCTCAAAGTGTTCACCATGCATTTCGATGCATTTTCTGCACCTGTCGACCCAGGATTCGCGCACCCGAGCAAACACGCCTGGATCGTTCGCGATAAATTCCGCTGCCACAACAACTCTAGCAACTAGGTCCTCAATGGTCGGCACAGGAGTTGCATAGATCAACCGTTCCATTTCGCCCCAAAGAAAAAAGTCCAGGGGGGCTAAGTCCGGCTACCTTGCTGGCCAAGGGACGGGACCACCTATACCAATCCACCTGTTGTTGTAGGTTTGGTCGAGGTAACCTCTCACCGTGCGCGCAAAATGCGCTGGACAACCATCGTGTTGGAACCAGGCCTCTCTACGCAACTGGAGGGGTACATCTTCTAGCAGCCCGGGCAGAACATCTCGCAAAAAAACTAGATAGCTATTCCCGTTGAGGTGATGAGGTAGAATGTACGGCCCAATCAAATGTTCGCCAAGAATAGCTGCCCAAACATTAACACCAAATTTCTGCTGATATCCTCTGATGTGCGTAGCATGGGGATTTTGTTCGCTCCAATTGTGGTTATTACGAGGATTGAATCTCCCCTCGCGCGAAAATCCTTTTTCATCGCTCGTGAGGATTATACTTAAAAAATCAGCGTTTTCATCCGCTTGACCGAGCAACCACTCGCAGAACTCGAGCCGCCGAGGAGCGTCGCCAGGCAGTCTGCACCTTTTGAAGTTTAAATGGATGGAGATCGTGGCTTTTCAATACTCGATGGACAGTATTTTTGCTGCAATGAAGTCGCGACGCAATCAGACGAGTGCTAGTGTTGGGCTCATTCTCAATGCGTGCCATGACTTCATCCTCAACGGCATCTCTGATCGGACACTGCCTTGCAAATTCTCGAATAGGCTGCAAAGATAACAAAGCCTCTTAGATTGGCTGTAAAACAGAAACGCGCAAGAAAAAAACACAGAAAGTTGCCATTTCAGCAATACTTACCACGAATGAGCCGGTCTCCCGTAGATTTTGATTAATTTTTACAAAAATCTTATGGTTTGGCAATTCACGATTTGGGAACCGCTGCCCGTACAACCGTTGTGCTAACAAAGAATTACCGCGCTTCCCCATACAAGAGATGCATATCTGCAAGCTCGGGTAATTCAAAACGATTCATTTTTGCAATTAGTGTAACGTTTGAAGATAGTTAAGTACTTATAAACTGACACTTTTACTAAAGTTTGATATGTTTATGTTTTACCATGACAACATTGTTTTGTTTTAGATTTTCAGATAATGAACCTTTTAATAGAGTTTTTAATAAAAATTTTTTCTCGAAAACGGAGAGATACGAAAAAATATCAAGTGACAAAAAAGTTGTACTTTTAACTGAGCTTTCTAAAAAATATAAAATTTTCAAAAAAAGTCAGTGGCGTACATTTTTTTGTCATTTTTATTCGTGACACTGTCCCCCGGGGCGCCACTGGAAGTAATAATTACCATTTAATTAGTGCTAACTGAGCGTCTTATTAAAGCTTACATCACCAGCGAATTTCAAGAAAATCGGTCAACGTGCCTTTGAGATATTGATAAAAAAAAAGTTTTTTGAAAAAAACTTTGACACCCTGTATTTTTAAAACCATGCACTTCCGGACATCAGTCTAATATCTCAAACTGCTTGTCTATGGTTCCTCAATATGCCCTAGAAGTTTTTTCCAATTGAGAGGGGACACCCTTGTCAATGAAGCCATTCTTTCTTAGGAAATACGATAACGGTAATCAGCTTTGAGTAATGCATTCGCAAAAATTAATTCAGGATTTTTGGTTTAACAGGTTATCATCGTTCACATAGCTTGGCAAGAATAAAAAGTATACGTGTCCAACGTTCTCTCTAATTTCTATTTTGACTACTTAGTAGCAAAAATTTTTCGTTTAATTTTCGTTTAGACATTTTTATCTAAAATAAATAATGCCCATATGCAGATATGTGCCTAAGTAAGACAAGCTATTATAAAATTTATGTTTTATTATTTACTTTTATAATAACGAAAAAATAAAAACCAGGAATTTTTACTAAAATTTATTCGATAACCTCGACAAATTTCTGTACATATTCATTTTTAAATGACTTCGTTTGGATCGAAACAAATTTATCGAGGTTCTCGAATAAATTTTAGTGAAAACAAAAATTTTGCAGAATTCAGAATCCCGTCCCTGTTAGGCTGGGTAGCTGGTATCTGCATGAGCTTTTTACGACTCTCTTGTAACATTTTAAACTTTTTTAAATGTCAAAGACAAATTTCAAAATATTTCAACATTTTTTTCTGAAATTTTGGTTTTTTGCCTTTTTTAGTTACAATTATTTCATAAAATGATTAAAAAAATTGTTGTGCGCAAAATACAAAAATGGCTGTGCTACTTTCAAAAAATTAGTGCGCGGCTTAGAGGGAACTTTGTACATGTCTGTCACCCAAAGTCAAAAGCTAAAACCCTTCTTTCGATTAATTTGTTACCAAAATGAACAAAAATAAAAACTGCAATTCGAGTAGGATTCATTATAAGCATAAATCTTTGTTACATATTAGTTGAAAGAAAGTAACCGAGCCGTTCAGAGCTGACAAAAAGCCATAAATAAAAACGATGAATGGGTAGCAATACAAGTGACAGGCACCCTCTTTTCTTTCGACCAATAGAATGTAATCTATGAATTTGGCCGTGCAGTGGCGCCCGACGGTAATTTTTAATTTGAATAAATGAAAATAAGGAATTATGAAATACAAATCCAGATATATTGTCATGATTGAAGGAAGTTGCAATACAATTTTAAAAAAATTAACAAAAGTAGAAATTGAAATAAGTTCCAAGATATTATTAAATAAATTTTGTTAAAAAAAATGTTTTAAAAAAATATGTATTATTAATGAAATATAATTAAGTATTTTCATTGATTAAAATTTTTAACTTGACAAATAAAATTTAATTTTAATTTAAAAAAAAATTTTTTTGGAAAAAACATTTTACAAATTATTTTGATAATAATGAAGCATTTTGAAAAAAAAAAAATAATAAGGTTGTAATATTTCAGGCGACAGGATGTAAGAGCATGTTGTTGGATGACTGTGTCCCCAACGATAATGAGATGTCTTTGTCGGACTTCTGACACCAGGGCAGTTTTAATAAGACTCCGGACTTATTAAGTAAAAGTAAAAGTTGTAATTATCACTAATGATGATACCTTCACTTTTGCTTGGGGTGCCGATAATTGTAGCAACGTGAAGATGGTTTATTAATACGTATCAATTAAGAACCTATCACACCTTGACGTCAACCGCCGTCACTTAGATATCACTTAAGAAATCACCACAATTATCTTTGTTACGTTCACCGACTAACGATCAATGCCGCCTCGATATGAACGGTAACACTTCTTCGCCAACTAACGAATAATTAATAAATAATTAAATCGCCTTGAAAACGAACTGTAACACTTCTTCGCCAACTAACGAATAATTAATAAATAATTAAATCGCCTTGAAAACGAACTGTCTTTATTCGAGTACTAATTACAATCTAACGTTATGCTAGGTCAAGAGAAAGAATTAGACTAAAAACTTCAGGAACACCATCCCCTTTTATACATCTCCTTATCTGGATACAAGTGGGGGTGGTGATTAGTGTCACTTAAATAATTTATTATAAGATACATGCTTAAATCAGGGTGTACAACACCTCTAGGGTAATTTAAATTTTGAACGATTTTTAATTAATTTCAAAATTTGCAAAGGGAAAAGTTATTGTTATTAATTTGAGTTGATTGGTTCTCTTCTCGTCGCTGGACTTGATAGATCTTCTTTCCATTAGCCGGGGCGAGTCTCTATAGCTTGGATAGTTGAGTCTTTCCAATTCTGCATCGTATTTGACGATTTCATTTGCATCGGTACGTAGTCCAATATTCTCGCGACGTTCCTTGTTATGAGATTAGTTGTAAATGTTGATACATGGTCAGCAGATAGACTTCATTCGTTTTTCTGGGTCCAGTGGCTCTTTGGTACAACACAAATATTGTCTAATGAGAGTTACGAGGCCGATCCATTTGAAGAAGTTGTATAATATTATTGTGGCTAGAAGGCCTCCAAGGGTTGAGAGTAGCGTGGTAAACCAGCCGGAATGTTCGATTAAGAAAGGTTTATTTAGTTGTTCTTGTAGAATTTCATCGAATTTGTGGAGTTAATGTTGGGCGAAGTTTAGTTCATTGAAATCGAGATTAGTTAAGGTTAATGGCTGTAGATGTATTGCCTTTATTGTGATGTTTTCTTTTAATTTGTTGCAACAGTCGTCCGTGGTAATATCTGTAGTGGGAACTCTGTTCGAAATATTTGCTGCTTCTAAAATGGTTTCACCTTCCAAGATGGTATGGTCCGTATAAGCCTTACAATTTGCTTCGATTTCTAGCGTACCTATGCCAGAGAGTGTCTCTTCGTTTTCTATAGTTTGGTTGCACAAGATGTTGGTCCTCGTTCCTTTGGATAGTACGTAGCTCCATTTATTGTGGGCGATTTTATGCCAGAGTTCGGCGTCGGCGTAGACATGTTTGATTTGGCAGTTTTTGGGGATGCTGGTTGTTTGCTTGAAAAATAACTGGATTTCGCAGTTAGGTCGATCGATGCGTTCAGAGATGGTGACTTCACCGCATAACCATTGGTTCGGAATGTATTCTTGACATCCTCGCAGATTATTAAGAGTCGAAAATACTGCTCTTGTTATGGAGAACAGGATGTATGGTTTAGAGGGTTCGATATAGGAGAAGAGATAGGGGTCGCTTTGATGTGGCGTAAATAGAGGGTATAATTCATAAAGATCATACAATTGTGCGTTTACTATTGGTATTTCGAAGGCAACTATAAGTAAGTTATCTTTTATGAACGACTTTGTTTTCATGAAGTTAAAGTAAATGAATGCATTTCTTAATGTAGGTTTTAATGGTAAATTAACTCTAACACTAATTATCTTTAATTCGGAATATAAGTCTTCAGGATTTAACCTTTAATTACACGCGTTGTTTAGGATAGCATTCCGTCACGCGTGGGGTCCAGAAGTATCCCAATATAAATTTAAATATATATTCAGATTTTTTTAATAATCTTTAAAAACCGTTTTAGATTATAAGAAAAGACATTATAGTATTTATGAAAAGTATTTATTCATTACAAAGCAATCAGTCTTTAGACAGTAAGGATCATTTTTATCAAATTAACAATCTCGTACATAGAATTTTTAAGGCACATGTTTAATGTACTAAAATTTAACAAAAGAGTCAACTTCTGACAAACACTATTTTTTTCTAATAAAATAAGAATCAAAAACAAGTAATTATAAGAATAATTAACAATAAACATTATAGAAAAAAAAATGACAATTCTTGAAATTTACTTCCCTAAACTAACGTTAAAAATTATTCTTTGGGTGGGCATGATAAACAATAAGTAATTGCTACTGAATGAGGCTTGCAAATAGTTTTCTTGCATGACTTACAGACTATAGTACTTTTTTTATCCTTGGATCTGGGACAATAATAACATCTTCGCTTCATTTTTGGGGCACTAGGACCAGCTTCATCTGAACTGGGCAAAGGCTGCTCTTTGTCGATCAACTTGCACATTATTGCTCTTATATCTTTAGTCAAGTTAGGATTATTTTCCAGTCTTTGGCAAATGTGTGGCTTTATAAGAGACATTGCAATAGTTTTTATGTATTTTCGTCGGCTCATTTTCTTATTTTGATTAGATAAAACCCAGAGAACATAGCCATTAGCAGTTGAAATATTCATTATAGCACCAAAAATTGCGTTTGTCCATCTTCGTGTTCGACGCGAGCATGAGTAATTTGAACATTTCAAATCCAAGGCATCAACACCTCCTTTAGTGCTGTTATAAAATTCTATGATTTCAGGTGTCTTGGACTGCTCGTTTACTGATATTTCATGGTGCATTGATGAAAGTAGAACCACACTCTTATTCTTTTTTGGTACGTGCGATACCAATGTTTTGTCACGTACAAATCCAAATAATGAAGATTCCACGGGCCTTGTCTTGTTGGGGAGAAACTCACGTGGAATTTCTCGTTTATTTTTTCGCACGGTGCCAACATATGTAAGTCCTTTTTGTAAGAGAAGATCCACTAGTTCAACCGAAGTGAACCAACTGTCTCCGGTGACATTTCTTTTGGATCCATACAACGGTTCAGTCAACTTCAAAACATCCTGAGTTGGTACTGACAGTGAAGAATTTCTTTGTGTTAGAGGTTTTCCTGTGTATATAAATGCATTGTACAAGTAGTGAGTTCTTGCATCACACATGCATTGAACTTTCAGCCCATATTTTCCAGGCTTGCTTTTGATAAACATCCTGAATGAGCATCTACCACGAAATTTCACCAACATTTCATCTGTACATAAATATTCCGAGCAAGTATAGTTTTCACTGCAGTTTTGGATAAATTTATCGAATACTTCGCTTATCAAAGCCAGTTTTTCAGTAGACTTCCTTTGTTCCCGTGTGGTAAAGTCATCAAATGTTATATTGAAATGAATGAATAAAAAATCTGTTCAATCCCATTACGCCACGAAATATGTCTCTACCAGTGTAATCAGATGCCCATAATGATCGAACGTCTTCGTGATTTGACTTGAAAATTGCAGAAAGTAGAAGTAATCCAAAATAAGCTCGCAACTCACAACTATCTATGTTTTTGACATAGTAGGTCGTATCAGTGGCGGAATATATTTGGCGTCTAACTTTTGATTACTGTACTGCACTATAAGTTGTATTATGTCATCGGTAAGCAATAGTTCCCAAGTTTCTACTGGTGACATTTCATTCTTAGAAAGAGCAGGCCCTTTCAAACCCGTGCGCTCTTCGATGATGTTGTGCTGTCGAATACGAGATGGATGTGGTGGAGTTTTGCTCCATTTGAACCGGTTTTTACCGTAAAAACTGTTGCTGGTTGTATCCTCTGCGGACTCAGTGGCGGAAGAGTCGTCGCTTTCCTCTATTTCAGACGCTGAATTATGTTCGCTATGTATTGGTTGACGGTCACTAATATAACCTACCTCTTCCAAAATGTTCTCTTGAGGCGTGTCTCCTAAGCCTTCGCTTTCAGAGTCACTAGAATCGTGTATAATTTGTGCAATTTGATTATCGGTTAGTGGGCAACTCATTTTTTTCATATATACAACACCAATTCTGAAAAAACAACAAATAAAAACATAACCAAAGTGAAAAAAGTAACTACATTAAATCACGGGTGGGGTCTGCAGGTATCCCCACGTAAGCAAAAATGTAACTTACCTTCGCAGAAGAGCAACGAACGTCCACTCGCCGATAGGCCTCGCGTCGCACTGAGATTAGCCGAGAACGCGCAATCGTAACTTGTTAATTTCAAAAAATACCGTTAAAAAACAGCGCGTGGGGTCTGCTTAGACCCCGCCCGTGACATTAAAGGTTAAAATATTATAGCTTATTATTCCTTTGCTTACTTAACTAAGTCCATCTATATACCTATTTAAAATATTTTGAACCTCATCTGTCATCTCGACAAGAGTGATGATGTGTTGATTAATTTGATTTTCGATTAGTAATTTTTCTTCGAATGAAACAGTTTGGGACATGAATTGGTCGAATTTAATTATATTTTCATTTAGTATTTTAGTATTCTGATTAAGAATCTGTAATGAACTATTAAAGTTCGAGATCGTAGATTGCACGATTCTTACCTGTTGCTGCATTAGAATTTCAGTCTGTCTTTGGTTACCGACTAGACTTTTTATTGAATCTGTATAGAATTGAGCATCCTCGGCATCTGGGGTGCCGAAAAGCCATTTCAGAGCATCACCAACGCCATTAATAAGACCACGTTTTTTACGATTATTTGTTACTTGATGTGCTATTATATTGTAATCTCTTTGGATAAGTTTGAGCTTAGTATTTATATACTGAAGCTGATTTTGACAATGGAAATCTATATGTTTGGAAGTTATTTTATTACAGAGTCCTAATGACTTAAAGAAAAGATTATTAATTGTTTGAACATGATCGTCGATGTGAGAAATATTAATAAATGTTAGCAAGGTAAACTTTTTATTCGAGATTTTTGCTTTACCAAGGTGGTTGTAGAAGATTCCGCTTGAGGAATTTATTGGTGTAATGACGTAAGCTTGGGAGAGAGAGATGGACAATAAGGTGGTAATGAAGGGGAGGTAATTATTAATCTTCATTTTCGGATTCTTGTTTCTTTGCTGAAACATAAGGTTTCAGTAAATTAAAATGATATGTCTTAAGTTTATTATGGGTTATTTTGATGGATGCAGTGTTATTGTCATACACTTGAATGATTTTATATGGTCCTTTAAATTCTTTGGCGAGCTTTTTGTTTGTTTTCTTTGCGAGAGAATTATGTACTAAAACTGGGTCGTTTACCTTAAAATTATATTGTGTCTGATGCGTTTTATCATAATTATGTTTTGATTTTTCCTTACTAGACATTTGGTTTTCCCTGGCTGTTTCTCTGATCTTCTGCAATTTTGACGTAATTTCTTGAGCCAGTTTGGAGTAATTGGGGTTTTGTTTAGGATGATTTAGTGAATTTGGGATTCTGGGGGTTTGACCAAATACTAATTCATAAGGTGTCTTGTTTGTGGACTTATGAATGTGAGTATTATACGAGTACACGGCAAGATTGAGGTACTGGTCCCAATCGTTGTTATCCTTATTCACGTAACATTTAAAATAATCTTTTAGGGTAAGGTGTGTTCTCTCTAGAGCACCATTAGTTTGTGGGTGGTATGGACTTGCTAATTTTTGTTTGACTGAGATTAATTTATTGAGTTCCTTAAATGTATTCGACGTGAATTCTTTGCCTTGGTCGGATAGTATGCTATCTGGAAAACCGAATTGGGTGCAAAATTTTAGGAAGTGAATGGAAACAATGCGAGCGTTGTGCTCCGGCATAGCAAATGCTTGTATGAATTTTGTCAGATCGTCTTGTAGCGTTAATATAAATCTGTTACCATTTTCCGTTTCCGGTAGCGGCCCTACAATATCCATAGCTATTTGTTCACAGAATTTTCGTGAGGTTGTTGTGATCAGCATTGGGCTTTTGTTTGGCTTGAAATTGGTTTTCGCTTCTTGACAATGTGGATGGTTGTATTAAGTGATTCTGGATAGTTGGATCGACGATGGTAAAGGATTTCGTTTTATTAAAATCCAAGATGATCTTAAGGTTAATTAATGTGTTGAATAAATCTTCATAATTCGCTGAATCAATGGTGAAGCGTTTGATGTAAATGGTTTGGGCTGGTAATCTAAGACTTCTGATTTCTCCAAGGTTGTTACTTGTTAGATTTTCGTTGGGGAGATGCTGTTTAATGTAGTCATAATGGAGATTTCCCATTAATGCATCGCATGCTAGTGGTATGACGAAGTTTGTGATTTTGGTTTTTTCTGTTTTGTCCCTGGTAGGAGTACTTACGTTAAGACTCTGTTGGTGATATAGCTGAAAATCTTGGAAGTTTAAGCTATTATTTGTACCGATTTGGCAAACTTGGCGGCTGAGAAAATCGGCATTTGTATTTAATTTTCTTGGTTTGTAATGTATTTAGTATTCGTATTCCAGTAGTTTCAAACGCCAACGAACCAGACGGCTCGAAGGGTCTTTGCAATTCATTAGCCAAGTTAAGGGTTGATGATCTGAGCAGATTGTGAATTTTCTTCCGAATAAATATGGGCGAAAGTGTTTGACGGAGTCTACAACTGCTAGAAGTTCTTTTTCCGAAGTGGAATAATTCCGCTCTGCGTTATTCAAGGTCCTGGAATAGTACGAAACCGGGAGATCCGATCCGACTTTCCCCTGGGATAGTATGGAACCGATGGCATCGTTAGAGGCGTCGGTGGTTAAGATGAAAGGCTGTTGAAAATCGGGATACTGTAAAATCGGTTCTCTTATTAGAGCATTCTTGAGTGCGGTGAATGCTGTTTCGCATTCCGGTGACCATGTGAATTTGGTATCCTTTTTTAATAGTTTTGTTAATGGTTTAGCGATTTTAGAAAAATTCGGAATAAATTTTCGATAGTAACCCACTAATCCTAGGAATGATTTAATCTCCTTGGGGTTTTTGGGTTTTTTGATTTCTTTGATAACCTTTATTTTTTCCGGATTTGGTTCGACTCCCTTGTCGGAGATGATGTGACCTAGGTAAGCCACTTCCTTCCGGAGAAACTCGCATTTATCCGGTTGTAACTTGAGGTTGTGTTCATCGAGTCGCTGAAATATTTCGATTAATTTGTTATTATGATCCTGGAGTGATTTCCCGTAGATGACTATGTCGTCCAGATAGACAAAACACTTAATGCCTTGAAGTCCAACGAGGACGTTGTTCATCAATCGTTGAAACGTGGCGGGAGCATTTTTGAGTCCAAAAGGCATACGGTTATACTCGTAGTGGCCTAAAGGTGTTGTAAACGCCGTTTTCTGCCTGTCCTGTTCGGACATCTTGATCTGATGAAATCCTGACGCTAGGTCCAGCGTGGTGAAGTATTTCGACTGCCCCAACTGATCCAAGATGCTTTCAATTATTGGCAGTGGGTAGGCGTCTCCAACGGTGACTTCGTTTAATTTTCTGTAATCAATGACAATCCTCCATTTTTTCTCACCTGAAGCGTCGGCTTTCTTGGGGACAACCCATACCGGTGAAGACCATGGTGAAGTCGAGGGTCGAATTATTTTTTGTTCCAGCATCTTACTCATCTGCTTGTTTACCTCTTCTTCGTGCACCTTGGGATATCTGTATGTTTTCGTTGCGTTGTTGTTGTGAAGGAGAGTTGGTCCCCTGAGAGGTAGAATTTGTGGCGGAATTTCTTACATATTGATAGGAGGGAGTCTTTTTCCTCTTCATTGAGATGATTTAGCCGTAGGTTTTCGTTGAGTACGGCGAGACGGTTTTGCTGATTTTGATTATGAATAATTGCTTGATTTTTTTGAAGGTGGTATATTGAGTAGGGAGGCTGTAATTCCTCTAATGTTACCTGAGGCTGTTTAATATTAATTTCGGTGTCGCTGGCGTTGATGATTGTGCAGTGTGCAACTTTTTCCTTGTTGACAGCGACCACAGCGTTGGGGAGAATAATGTTTTCTCCGATAAATGTATTGTTAATTATACCTTCTCTTAAGTCATGATTTAAAACTTTTACCTGAATAACTGTTTCGCTACGAGATTTTAGTGAGATGATGGGTGTAGATGACGATTCTTCATGATTGCTATTGAAGGGAAATATTTGATTTTGAATTTTAATCGTTTGATTGTTATAATTAATTTCGGCTTTTTGTGTTTGTAGAAAGTCATCACCGAGAATACCGTCGAATGGCGTGGAAATTTTAGCTGCGTTTATTATATGAATTTTCGCGGGTACGTTGAGGTCCTTAACACATAGGTTTAGAAGAGTAGAACCGATTGTCGTAATAGGACTGTCGGGGTTAATTCCTGTGATCGAAATGATATCGTTTTTCTTTAGATATGTTTTCGACGGGATGAGGGACGTACGTTTTATTAGAGAGATTGTCGCACCTGTGTCGACAAGAAAAGTTAAAGGTTTTTGGGAATTTATGCAATTGAATGTTATGGTTTTTTGATTTGGCTCAGAGTTAAGGATACTTGTTACGCATTGTTGAATGCCTCTTGAATTTGAGAATCCACTGAAAGGGCATTCATTTCCAGGGATTGGTTTGAGTTTAAATGGTTGATTTTTGGATTTTGTGAGCCTTGATTTACTCGGAATTGATTCCTGTACTGTCTTTTCCTACATTCGCTTATGTCGTGACCCTTATTTTTTGCAATAGTTACAGAATTTGTTAGAGTCATAAGATGAAGGGGTTGGATTTGGATTTGGATTTGGATTTGGTTTGTGATTATGAGGCGGATTCTTTTTCCTACAATTGGATGTATTATGAGTATTGGTTTTGCAATAATTACAAAATAAAGAAGTAGAACCTTGCTTAAATTTTTGATTTCTAGTGTAACTTAATATCTTTTCCTCTTGTAGTGCAATTGAAAAGGCATCATTTAGTGTTTTGATGTCCCTAGCTCTCATCATTTGAGATATTTCGGGTTTACAATGTAGAATAAACCGCCTAAGTGCGGTTCTTTGTATTGATTTTGTGAAGCTAGAGATTTAATTTTTGTCCTCACATTGACCTCTTTCAGCAGTTATACATTCATTCTTAAGTTTTTCTAGACGTTTGAAAAAATCAGTAATGGATTCATTTTGATTTTGTTTTATGGTTTCTAATGATTCATGCAATTGGGTGAGATCTCTGACATGGCTATAGTAGGATTTTAATTTTTGTTTTAATTCTGTCCAATTGGAAATTTCTTCCATATTTAATTCGTTTACGACGTCACTAGACAATTGAGTTGCTACGTATAAGAAAAGTTTCGCAGTTTGGTTAGGCATTGCCATTTGGAATGCGCTGTTACAATTTTGAATAAAGGAATTTAATTCGCGCCGATCTCCGTTAAATGGCCTAACAAATTTAAAAAGTAGGGCTAAAAGTAAGGTTTCAGTTACCTCTTCTTTACTGACCACGTCGTCGTTCTCGATTTTTACTTCGTCTGGGTTCGCCATATCAAAGAATGTAAAGGAATTCGAGAGTGGAAGATACTAGAAATAAGATGAGGATTGAGAGCAGTACTTACTCAGTATTAAGATTATCCGCTTGGGATTCCTTCCTCCAGACCTCTGGGGTAGGACGAAGCTTCTTGGGGTGCCGATAATTGTAGCAACGTGAAGATAGTTTATTAATATGTATCAATTAAGAACCTATCACACCTTGACGTCAACCACTATCACTTAGATATCACTTAAGAAATCACCACAATTATCTTCGTTACGTTCACCGACTAACGATCAGTGCCGCCTCGATATGAACGGTAACACTTCTTCGCCAACTAACGAATAATTAAGAACTAATTAAATCTCCTTGAAAAACGAACTGTCTTTATTCGAGTACTAATTACAATCTAACGTTATGCTAGGTCAAGAGAAAGAATTAGACTAAAAACTTCAGGAACACCATCCCCTTTTATACATCTCCTTATCTGGAAACAAGTGGGGGTGGTGATTAGTGTCACTTAAATGATTTATTATAAGATACATGCTTAAATCAGGGTGTACAACAATTTATTTTAAATAGATTAATATGAATTCAATTCAAGACCCCAACTACAAATTACCACAAATTAATGTGGAATGTTTCTTAGCAGCGCCACTATTTTCTTTGTAATGGCACGTGGTACAATTTTTTTTAATAGTACAAATTAGTACTAAAAAGTTTGACATACCTATGCCATTCGATTCTGCTGATTTGGTCTTTCCAGCTTCCAAGACGTATAATTATTGGTTTTTGTCTGGTGTTTAATGTTTACCTAAGTTTTTATTTTTTAGTTCTACTGTAAAATACCTATAGGTATACTTGTATAGTATCATTTTTGTTTAAGACACTTCAATGGCTCAGATTAAACAAGGAATTCTACTCACATTAAAATATCCTCAGCACTCCATGACAACGACGCGCACAACCTAGGTACTAACCACTACTAACTACTAAAGAAGTAAAGAGGAATGGTCATTAGCAGAGAAGAGAGACTTATATAAAGGAACAATGCCCATGTTAATTTTTAACCGCTTTTGCTGTCAGGTAGCGCTGGCGATCCAGACATCAAGCGCCGCCCTTTTTGGCATAGTGGGGGTCATTCTCGCAAAAGAGAGCGTCGAGAGCATTCAACGCAATTTAGCAGCTGAGAACTATGATAATAAAACCAGACATCTGTACAGAAATATGTTACCACATAGGTATTTTTAGAAGACTTACTACATTTGGTTGAGGTTTTAAGTTTTAGGTTTTGTAATTCGCAAATATTTTTTAATATTCTTCTTTATTTGTCTATGTTGAAAATGGCATCGTGTTTAAAACTTTTTTTAAACATGAATACTTACGAATTTTTTTTGAAAATTCTTATCTTTTTCAAGTTTTTCATCGAACTGATCAAAATCTATTTTTGTTTTACATGGAAGATTTATTTCAGCATTTTCATCATCACTATCGATTTCAATATCTGTGTTATTGATATTTTTTTCTGTTAATTGATGCTGTATCTCAATAATTTTTCCACTTACCTAACTGTCCAATTTGTAAGGATAATGAATTACATTGACAATTGAGTTTAGTGAATTTCTCTGAAATTTCATTTGAAATAGTCTTAAAGCAGGCATCAATCATACGATATAACTTTTCTTTAACATAATAAAAGAACATACTTTGTTTCCCAAACTTTGATAATTATAATTAATAATGCGGTTTCTATTCATCTTTCAATACTTACCAAATTGATCACCTTCGATTTTTTCAATTGAATGTTGATTTGTTGATGGACATGATAATACTGGTTGACAATTCTTATTTAGCTTTCCCATTACATGAGGTGTTTGTGGATTATTTTCGTCAATTTTTAAATTTGACTCAGATGTACTGGACGAAGATATGCGAGATCTTTTGATATTTTTTCTGGTAATGATTTTCTTTTTTTTTTTGATCTCGATGCATTGTAACAATGTTCTTCGTCTGAGTCGGTGGAAGAAAAATATCCATCTTGTTTATCTAAAAAACATTAACAGTATAATCGTTTTAGAAAAATTAAATTACAGTTTATTTAAAAGTGTTCAATCATTAAAATTTAAAATATATCATCACCTTTTCGTACTCAGAAATATATGTTTTCCAAGTCATAAAATCTATATTTTCATCATAAATTACCTATATTAACAGGTGTTTGTTCACTTAAATCGATGTTAATATCATTTAACATCTTTAAAGATTCATCCCTGAATGATTCTCTTTTTTTAAAAAAATTCACATCATCATTAGCCTTCACTTTGGCTGTCTCTTCATTTTGTGTAGAATAAGCGAATGGCTTATATTCCAATTGGGTAGCCAATTTATTAGCTTCTTCAAACGTTCCTGAATATTAGAATAATGTACTTAATAAAAGATCAATAAAACATAATTATTGAAAAAAATAGTATTTTAGACCAAAGGATTTTTTTTCGTAATTGCTGCGAATAAGTTTTTTTTAAATTTCATTTGAACAATAATTGCATTATTGAAAACTATTTCTTATTAGTAAAAATAATACAATAATCGTAATATCATATCACACATTGACATTCAGAGTTTTATTAATATGTATATATATATTAAACGTTAATAAGAAGCCCAAAATATTTATATTTATATTTATTTATTTATTTATTTAAAAGAATGATAAATTATATGTTACTCAAAGCTACTGATTTATTTTCTAATCGGATTCAATTTTTCAATTGTTCTTCTAGGTGCGATTTTATTGAAATAATATTTGATTTATTGTTTAAAATATATGCTATCATGAGGATTAGTACAAAAAGTTAAAAACAGTAAAAAAATCATAAATAAATTTAGCTATTTTTTCGTTAATTTTGGTTTTCGGGAATGTTATCTTTGCCAAGCAAAAGAGTAAAAATCAAGAATTGTTGAGCTAATTACATTCCTGATTGGAAAATGTAGGATTGAAGGTAATTTTCTAGATGCTTTTAAATTTCTGAAATTGCTAATTGCCTTTAATATCAAAATGTATTTCTATGGCTGTCAGGAAGTTAATAAATTATAATTGTTTAATGTTAATACTTTTATTGAAATATTTTAGTTTTTGTTAGTGCAAAACAACTTTGATTTTCAGTTCAGTCTAAAAATATGAAAAGTTAAACGGGAATATTTATATAAAAATGTTATAGGTAAAAGGCCATCATCAGAAAATAAACTTTATTTGAAAAGTAGAACTCGAAAGTGTTTTTTTGAATTCTATGCATAATATTAATATTCTTCTAGAGCTACGTTTTTTTACAGAAAGAAACCTTAAAAGTACCTGCTATGTTATCTCATATCTGTACAATAGTAATTTAAACTGAAGACACATTAACGATTTTTTAAAGAAAACGTTTGTAATAATAACCATACAAAAATTGCAATTCTTGTTTTATAGCGGGCATGTTGACCTTTCATGTTCAAACTTTTTGTTAATGGCATCAACACATTTTGAAAACCATTCCTGAGAGTTAATACTTCTCTTTTTGCGAGAAATTTTCGTGCAGCGACAGTTTACCAATATTTGTACTTGTATAAATTTCCTGTTTGGGCTTTGTGACACCTCTACTTGAGAAATTTCACACCCCAGCGGACACTCTTGTTTGAATGTATTTCGAACTTCAGTTAAGTAGTGGCAATCCTGACGATAAATATTATCCAATCGTTCAAATCGACCCATCCAGCGATGAGGATTTCTTCCAGTTTGAGTAACAGGATAGTAGTCGATTAAACGATATCCACTTGGTGCTCCGCTAACGCCATACTAGCAGCATCTACATTTTCCGTACAAGGCATGTGGTCCATTGATTTCACGAAAGCTATGATTAAAAAGAATTTCACTATTTTCACTAAATTCAGCATGATGATGAAGAGTTAGACAAAAAAATAAACCGAAAAAAAAATGATCACTATAAATTACTTTTGAAGTCACGCACCCAACTTCTTCTACGGGAATATTTAAAATGCCGAAGTTATCGATTGTGTCATTCATACATATGTATGTGATCTCAATAATTTTCTAGAACGTGAGGAGTATAATACATATTTTCTTTCTTCCTTTTCTTTTTAACAAACGTTTTTCGAAATTTATACAGGGTGTTCAAAATATAATATAAATATTGAAAATTTCAAACCAAAACTTTCTTATTTTAAAGGGAGAAATCCGTATATTTTCACATATTTGAATGCGAATTTTTATTTTGAATCGTTTCATGTGTATGTACTTTATACTTTTACTTATCCCTAAGAAAATATTATTGATTTTTGTAATTATGGTCAATTTTGATGATTTTCAAATATTAAGTGAATAGTCATTACAGTAGTTGAATGTTTTCTGAAAAACGAAGGGCAAAAGATTAAAATACGAAATAGAAAATGAGGGGATTATATTCCTTCAGAATTATTTTTGAATGTAAGCACTATACAAGTTGGCCGTACAATTTACAAATGTTTTGACTGGAGCTATCGACTTGTATAGAGACACACCAAATATCATTAGTTTTCAAGAAAATTTAAAGCATTGAGGACTTACCTATGTAGTTGTTAACGGTAATATTCTTTTCAGCTATTTTATCCATAAAGTTTTGGGAGTTGATTATTGAAGAAAAAGAAGAATTTTATAAATAAAACTCAAAACGTAATCATATTAAAAAGAAGAATATTATAATAAAGGTGGAAATTATATAAATGCTATTACTTTTTAAATTTCTAACAACTGACATCCTTGGAAGACCCTGTATAGTAATATAGAAATAACTCTAGCGCCTAATTTGCTCCTTATAGAAATATAATATTTACATTCGACCTCGGGCAAAAATCGTTATTTTAATTAGTGCGGCATTAAGTAATGCTATCTCGTATTTTGAGATGAAATATTTTCATGCTAATCATAAATTACCTAGTAAACAAATTGTTTCCTGGAACTAAATCATGGCTAACGAAATTCTCTCAGAAAAACTAAACAAGTTATTCATAGTTTGGAATGCGTATATAGTGAATGTGTTCAAAAGTGCTAGCGAAACATCCAATTTTAAAAATGAGTCGTGAGGAGCTATTAGTCGATTTAGCAAAAAAGAGCAAAATTGGTAAGTACCTGCAAGTATTCCCTACTTCAATAGTCTTTAATTTCCTTTTAATCTTTTAATCTTTCAATCACTGTTGGTGAAGGAAGCATCAGATACCATTTACAATGCATTTAAATTAATTAAAATTGACGAGGCGGGTAAAAGGGGTTACATAAAACATTATTTAATAATAAAAAAATAAAACTTGCTTTAAATGTATATCCGATAAAATGATCCTGTTTTTAAATCAATAAAAGGTATTGACACCTTCCGTTCTGAACGAACTTAGGTTTTTTGAAAATATAATCAGTTTGGTTTTGTTTCTTTCCTTAATGGAATATTTCCCTTTTAACCTGAATTAATACAATAAAGGCTCACAATTTTGTTCCAAACAGAAAACTAAAAGAAAAATTATTTTAGAAGATGACAAAAACGGTAATCTTCAGGAAAATAATTCTATGGTTGTAGGGATAGATGATGCACAATATACCGAAACCATTAATAAATCAGGGGTAAGAAACTCATCATGAAATGAAGAGAAACGGACATAAGAAATACAAATAAATCTTGAAATACAAAAAATAATTACAAAATTTTTTTCATTTTCTCTCATAAAAATGTTGAAAGCCTTCTCTAATTGTGTGCCCTTAATAAAGGGTAGATAATGGTGTTGTTTACATTTTACTTCCAAAATTGTTATTGTTAATTTCAGGACGAAATATCTGATGAATTGCAAACTTCAGGTTCGGAGTGCATTCCTTCTGAATTAAGTAGTACATTGGGGTCTTTATCTCCCTCTGATTCCGAAGAGGTTTGTTTTCAAATATCGCTTGCTTAAATTAATGTTGTTTCTGAAATATATTATACGTTTTTAAAACAAACGTGTTCGTTGCTCTGTACCACAGAAAGACGTAGATAAGATATTACTACTAGTACTTTCTGTATACAAAAATTACAAAATGATCGACTCATAAAAGAAAAACTTAGATATTTAACTTTAATTTTTCTGATATATATACTGCATATGTTTTTAAACTTAAAAATTGGAAAACTGCTGAAACAACCAGCAAAAGTCGGATAAATTTTTTTCATGAAAATTAATTCCATTCCATTTCGTTGTTGAAACTATCTATTGTTTAGTTTATTTCTTCTTTCTACAGTCTACTGATAAAAATGAAATTTGAACAAGAAAGAAAATTTAAATTTAATAAGAAAGCAACAACATTGCAACCGTTCAAAAAGGGTTATAAAAAAACTATTACAAATTAAAGTAGTGAAGTCGAATCTGTCTACGTCGCGTACGTTGTGAAATATTTCATAATTAGATTCTATTGAGTAAACTGAACAGTAATAAAGTTATTATAAATTTCCTATGTAACCTGATATTTTAGTAATTAAATGCAGTTTTACTTTACTTTGCAAAAATGATACTGAATGAAATTCGAATGCTCTCTTTTATTTGTAATTATTTATTTAGTAAACTTCATCGAAATTAATTTTAGGCAAATAATAGTGATAATGAGGAAACTATCACTTCTTCAAATATTTTACAAGACATTAACAAATTTAGTACATTAGCGGTACAATCTATTTCACAAGATCTTGAGAAACCTGGAATATCTGGAATACAAAGTAAAGCAATGGAGCACTTTCCCGTTACCTTGTCCGTAAGTACAAATTTTGTAGATAAAGGGAAAATTAAATAATAGGATAAAAACTTCAAAACCAGAATATGCAGTAAATTTTCCAATTTTTATCTCCAAAAACAATTAGAAATAAAAAATGTCAGAAATAACTTTCATTTTCATTTTAAACAAATGGGTGTAACTTTTCAAGGCCAACATAAAGAAAAATAATAACAAATTTGTACATTACTTAAACAAATGTTCATTTCATAATTTTTAACAGCAATACAATAAATCAGCACGTGCAAGGGAAAGACCGACTATATGTCCTATATGCTTTAACGATGTTATAACCCACTTTACAAGACACCTTTTACGACATCACAAATCTAATAAAGAAGTACAAATAATTGCATCTCTGAAACCAAAGAATAAACAACGCCAGGCAATAATAGCATCACTACGAAAACAGGGGTATTTTCATTTAAAAAATGAAAAAAACATTATGCATCCCGTAAAAACATCGCGTAAAAGTGTTGTATTAAATACTTTATTAAACATAAAAATTGGTAGAATACGACCGGAGTCGAAGAGGTTTACTTTACAACTGCTGTAGTACATATACATAACATGATTCAGAAAAGAAAGAATAACAATAATGCGACACCATGTCGCCGAGATTAAAACGTAACATAAACATGAGGTATCAGACAAAGAGCGTTTTCTTAATTTATTATCGCAACAAAAAGAAACGCCGAGTATTTTCTCTGTACATACTGTCTTGGGTACTATACAAAAGCACTATTATACAAACATGTAAAGATGTGTATGAATAAACCAAATGAAGAATCACAACCAGGAAAAAATTGTTTATCCAAATCGCAAACATTTATGGCACTTGTAAATACAAGAAATCATGATTTTTTAAAATCTTCACGACTAAGAAAAGAAGTTTTTGATATTATGCGACCTGATAAAATAAGTGCTGCTGCAAAAAATGATCCGTTAATTTGTTTGTACGGAGAAGCCCTATTAGGTAAACATAAGAGACAGCAGATTACAACTGCAATTTCTAATAAAATTAGAGAAATGGGGAGGATGTTATTAACACTGAAGATGATAGATGGAGATATAAAGGGATTATTCGACGTTTTAAAACCGGAGGCGTTTCAACTACTCATATCAGCCACAAAAAGTATAAGTGGTTACAACGAATCTGATAAGAGCTTCAGCGCTCCTTCATTGGCGCTGCATATGGGTACGAATCTGAAGATAATTTGTGATGTGGCTTTTAAATTAGTTTTAGAGAAGAGAAATATTCCTCATATTAAATGGAATGATCGGTCGGAAAAAAAAAGTGAGATCAAAGACTTAAGAAGATTAATTGATGCTCATTGGTGCAATGAATTGTCTAGTTTGGCTCTAAAAAATTTAAAAGAAAAACATTGGGATAAACCAACAACATTACCTTTAACAAGTGACATTGAACAGTTTTATCATTTTTTGAGTAATTTAGCGAACGATACCTTTGACAAGTTGAGTTTAAACTTAGACATTAAGAATAACTACAGAACATTGACAGAAGTTGTCCTGACGCAAACTTTAATGTTCAATCGCAAACGTGTTGGTGAGGTTCAGCACTTGAAAATTGAAACATACATGAAAGACTATGGTAATCTGAATCATGAACAGTTCGTAGAATCTCTTACTGAAGTTGAACAAATTATGTGTAAAAACTTTAAAAGGGTTGTTACGGGAGGCAAAGGTTCTAAACCAGTTCCCATTCTTTTTTCAAAACAAATACAGAAATACATAAATCTCATATTAAAAATAAGAAAAGAAAACGATATAGTACCAAAAACTAATCCATATTTATTTGCCAATCCTGGTTCTGAAAACCGTTGGATGTCGGGTGGAAATGTTCTACGAAAATTAGCAACAAGATCTAACGTGAAACATCCCGAACTTTTAACATCTACAAGATTTAGAAAGCACATTGCAACAACGCTTCAATTAATGTCCATGGATGAAACGGAAATTGAGCAAATAGCCACTTTTATGGGCCACACCAAAAAAACACACGCAGAATTTTATAGGTATTCTTTCTGCTTATTTTTTTATTAATACACATATTAATTACCAGTAAATACCTTAATATGGAAATCTCTATAGTCGCGAATTGTGACTGAAGTACACCTCTAATAGTTTTATACTAAACAACCACATGATACGAAATTGTATTATTAATACAGTTTTCGTTTCAGATTACCACAAGATATTTATCAAACCGCCAAAGTGGCTAAAGTCTTGATGCCTCTTGAAAAAGGAAAAGCAAATGAATTTAAAGGAAAAAGTTTGGGAGAAATTCATTTAAGTAATGACGTTTACTACAGTTCTGAATCGGATGAATGTGACTTAGAAGAATCTATACCACAGAGAGCATTAAACAGGATTTCGAGACAAGGAACTAATAATTCTGTGAGTACTAATAATGAAGAGAGCACACTCGTAAATCAGGAAAGGCAGAAAGAAAAACCTAAAGGTAATAGTGAATTTGATGTAATTATTTGTCTTTACGAAAATGTGAATTTTAGGGTCGACAAAGCAACAAGGGAGGGTAAAGTGGTGTGAGAAAGAAAAGAAAATTGTCCTTAAATACTTCTCTGAACATATTAAGAAAAAAATTCCGCCGAAAAAACAAGAATGCGAAGAATTTCTCAAATACTACAATACTGATTTTCAAAATAAAGACTGGGTGAAGATTAAGACTTATGTATACAATGTGTATAGAAAAGAAATATAATTTTCTTATTATGTAGGACTTCTGTTACATGTAATATCTAATGTTATCTTCAGTTACGTTTTAAAAATGTACCAATAAACTTTTAATACCTAATATCCTACTAGCATTTTAATAAATCAAAATCGAATTTGCAATCGTTGAGCAACATTTTAAATATTTAATTAAATTGAAAGAAGAAAAACGTTGGGTTTTAGTTGCACTAAAGTATTTATTTATTTCGACAATGTTGTTTCGGCCTTTTCATGTCATTCTCAAGAGAGAAATTCTACTGAAATTAAAACCATTCACAATGGTATTTATAATGTTATGGACAGTTTAAAAAGAGGTACTAAGAATAACTATCTATTGGGAAAATCCAGTAATAACAGGGGTGAATTAAATGTATACATTTCGACTTGATTTTATTAGGTTTTTTATCGTTGTTATTAATGGCTTTCTTAATTTCCACAGAAACGTTTTAAATTAAATTTGTTAGAAACTTTGGAAATTAAGAAAGCCATTAATAACAACCCTAATAATCAAGTAGGAATATTTACATTTAATTCACCCTTGTTATTATTTGATTTTCCCAATACATATTTATTCTTAGTACCTGTTTTTATACTGTCAAAAACATTATAAATACCATTGTGAACGGTTTTAATTTTAGTAGAATTTCACTCTTGAGAATGACCTGAAAATGTCGAAACAATATTGTCGAAATAAATAAATTCCTTAGTGCAATTAAAATACAGCGTTTTTCTTCTCTCGATTTAATTAAATTTTAAAATCGTTATAATATGGTTTACGACTATATTCCGATAATAATAATTATCTAAGTTTTGTATGCGTATGTAGCTTGTGATTAATATCAATATTTCCTGGAAGTCAGTGTAACAACTAAACAAAGCTGTATTGCCAAATTTTCTCGTTATGGTTACGGACTCAGATAATAGATAGAAGCAGACGGGTCCAGTAAAATCGATTTAATATGGACAATAAGTTTGTCATATATACAAGTTCCTACAGCGCTACCCCATCAAAACGCTGAACTATATCGTGTGTGTTTTGATATAATAAGGTGCAATATGACGCCCGACGGCTATTGCTCCATGGGACGGCAAAAGTATTAACTTAGAAAGCCGCGACCTTATACACGCAAATCATTAGGAAGCCCGCAAGCGGGCTTCGCAAACGTGCTGTGGGCTTCACATAAACTGGAAAATAAATATTTTGGGCTTCTTATTAACGTTTAATATATATATATATATACATATATATATATATATACGCGAAAAAAGACGATGTGGCACCAAGAACTATTTTGACGTTCTCGCACCCAGCTTTTTGTACATACCGTTTGACTAAGTGGCACCTTATTTTTAGGATATACGTATATGCTTTGTGGCACCTTATATATGAGATAATCACAATGTAAACTATAGATTATTTGGTCCACTGCATTCACTAGAAACTGATATCATTATTTGGTTGTAAAAATTATACATATCTGCTTGTAAATATTATTTAATAACAGCACTACAATTTTGAAGGAAGCGTATACATATAGAAAATAATTGTCAGGTTGTATCCAATTTTCGGCTTTCCCACTAATAAATATTTTAAAAATTAACTTTCGGTTGCTCAAATGAAACGTGTTTAAATTAAAACATTTATTTTGTTCTAAAATATCTACACTGAAACTCTAGTTGAGTTAAAAATCTGAAGCCTGAATTCTCTTTAGGTGTTGCATTTTACTTTTTATTTGCGCCACAGTTCTTTTATTGGAAAGATAATTTTCAGAAAATGCCTTTATATCTTTTCCAGCAGGGTACGAATAGCCTTTCTTAAAAAAACCTATGAAATGCTTTTTTAGCAGGTCTATTTCTGTAGTTGACCAGGGTGTTTTCTTGATTGGGCGACTAAGGCGTTTCTGTGTACGATTTTTCCCCTTTCTTTGTGAACTGCTTTTCTCTTCTTCTTCTGAATTAGTGCTTACGTTGTCTTCATTTTGTTCCACTTCAAAGTTGTCGGTGTCTTTGTTCTTTTCTATAACGGATGAAAATTCAATAAAAAAATACAAACCGAATAACATTTTAAAGAAAGCAATGAACTTTGCCACGACATTGAACCACTTGATGTAAATAAAAAATTCCTATAGGCGGTTCTATATGCATCAAATGTATGATTAATACGCTTAGAAATTTATTTAACATATTAAACAATAAACGTTAATAATTGAACTATATAGCAACCAATTATTTATTTACATCTTCTGAGGCATTATCGTGGTACAGATTTTGAATACGTAAAAAATATGTATCACCAATGGAAACTGCAATGTCGAATTTACATTGCTGTCCTGCTTCTTCAACTGAGGATGAACACGATTCTGAATATTCTGGTTCATTCAAGTTGACATCAATTTCATCCATCCTTTTATTCTTACAACTAACCAGTTCTCCTTTTTCCAGTTTCAGGAGAATTTTTGAAACCTTGGCTATTATCATCACATCTTTTGGCAATCGATAAAATTCTTTATGCGTTTTTTCAGTATGCCCCATTAAAGTGGCCAACTGGCCAATTTCATTAGTTTTAAGATCCATGAGTTGCATCATGGTCGCAATATGCTTGCGAAGTTTGGAACTCCTTATAAGATTTGGCTGTTTCGCTCCACATTCTTTTGCATACTTTATTTGCACATAGCAACCGTTTATCCATTCATCAGTTCCATTAATATTGGCAAAAAGATATTTATTTGAAGAATCTACATACTTAAATCTCTCTTCTATTAAAACGTCAACAAACTTTTGTATGTCTCTTGGTATGAGTATTAGTAACTCCTTTCCTCCTTTGCCTATTGTATGAATTTTTTTATAAAATTTTGTGAGTAAGCGCTCAGTAGGACTCAAAGCTTGCATGATTTCATCTTCTTGTTCCAATCTTTCAACAGCTATTGCATCAGTTAATTCAATGAATTGAATATCTCCAACTCGTTTTCTATTGTGTAGCAGAATCAGAAGAAATGTAACCTCTACTAAAATTTTATAATGTGAAGGACTATCATTACTTTTTATAGATTTTACAACTGCATTTCCCCGCTCAATGCAATAAATTCTTAATTTCATTAAATCCTCCGTGAGAGGCAACAATTTTTTAGTGTGATTTCTAGTTTTATTAGTGTTCAAAACTTTAAGTGCGAGACTTCCTACTAATCGCCCCCAATTTTGTGCTATCATTTCCTTGAGACGTGTTAGTTCATCGATAATATTTTTAGAATTTTCCAAAGTCTTCGCACTTATGATAATATCTTTTTTACTAAGAAGAAAAATTGTGACGTCTATTAAATCCTTTAAAGTTTTTCCTTGATGAAGAGCATACGATGCTGCTCCGTATGATCTTTCGCTGGCTGAATATCTACTAGCATTTTGAACTGCTCTCACAAAAAAGTCGATATACTCGGTTTTGAAAAAATCTATAACAGATTTTTGAACTTTTTGTTGACCTTATTGTAAGTTTACCTACCAACTATGAAGGGGATTGTATCAGAAAAAGGTGGCACAATTTTTCGAAGTTCAAGCAAAATTCGAGCACATTCCCTCATTCTGTTTCGTGCTACCACAGCTCTTTTCTGAACGTTTTTACTTGTCTGCATTAAATGTGTACCATATTCCAAAATTATTGGGTCTTTAATGACTAGTTTGCCAATCTCATCACATCTACAATTGAATAGATACATGTCTTGATGCCAATGATCATAATTAAATTCAAAATTCAACACAAACAGAACATCCGTACCTAAGTCTTCTGAGCAGCTCCTTTTTCAAAGGATCATTATTAATAAAATCCTGATAATTGACATCTAAGGAGACAATGAAAGAATCAACTTTTGGATGTGATCCACAATTCTTTTCAACACCGGCGTTGCATTTACGTGAGTGTCGTACTAAATATGTATTCTTAAAGAAACCTTTGCACTTAGCACAAATATCATAGTCGGCCTGATTTATTAGTTCGGAGTTAACATTCTCTAGCTTTTTAGGTATTATTTTACCTACTCTCTTCTGCATTTTAAGGTTTCCTTTATTACGCATTGCCATTAAAATTCTCTTTTTTTCATTTAACTCTATAATAGAAGTCACAGTGTAAAGCAACCAGTAATAACAAGAAATATATGTATGTATATGATATTTCCAACATCGAAAGTTTGGTTAGCAAGGGTAATTTTTACTGAAATACGTTGACGAATGCCGTAAATTTCTCACGTTGCATCTGGAGTGAATTTTATATGCCTATAAAGCACGTTTTGTTTGACTGTGTTATGTTTTATACTCTAATATATAAAACATAAAATCTTTTAGTGAAACTAAGGGTTTGGGTTTGTAAGCCGTGCTCCATAACAACTATTTTGTCCAAAGCCTCGTCAGAAGCTGCGGCTGACATCTTTAGTGGATTAATGTTGACGAGAGCGAACATTATATCTAGATGTCTCTTCGCCCTCAACACTAAACCACTAAAGATGTTAGCCGCAGTTGCTGATGAAACGTTTGAACAAAATAGTTGCTATGGACCACGACCTACAAGCCCAAACCTTAGTTTTTCTATGAATTCCGGCCGTGAAACCTTAAGTTCTTACAAAATCTTTTTCATGAAATGAATTTTTCTTATTAGTCGCAGAAGTTCCATATCGGCTGTTAAGCTTAAGTCTTCACAATTCTTCAACATTTATTTTTATAACTTGTTCATAGTAAAACTCGCTCTCTACATTTTCGAGAAATTTCACGTATTACCAATGATCATATTCTGCAGTGCGATAAGTTTTAATTTAAAAATAATACCTAGGTGTACAGTTAACAAAGTTAGTGCCTATTTCCGGTATAACAAGGAGTAAGATTGACTTGAAAATGTTTTAGATGAAAAGTTCATATTACGTTACTACGAAAGCGAAATTTTTAAAATTAAATTCCGATTATTACTTCCTAAAGTTCTAACGAAGGTTTTCCTTGGTACACCCTGTATACGAAACTCACCTGTTGTAGCAATCAACGCTTTAACCATTTCTTTTTCTGCGTGCTTTTTTTGAAGATGTCTAGAAAAATGTCTAGAAATAATCAAACATTCGCAAAAGTTGCAATAAGTTTTCTTATATGTTTTTTTTGAATTAAATTCACGTATAGCGTTCTCCTGATCTGAGTCAGATGATGGCACCCAATCAGAATCTGTACTTTTATTGCTGATTATATCTACTGCTGCAAATTGGGGTTTAATTAACCTTGTTGTTAATGCGGAGTGTTTATTAACTTTTTCATATTCAGTATTATTCTCCGGTTTTAGTCGTAAATTTTGTAATTCAGTAAAGGTGCTGGTTTTGTTAAAATCGTCACCATTAGTTAATTTTACCAAAACTGCTTGAGGTGGTTTGGGTCCACAATTATTATTTTGACTCTCAAAAACAGGTGAAAGAGGGCCATTTTCAAGTTCAGGTGCAATGATTCCACACATTGCATCTCTTACTGTTCGTTGATGTGTCTCAATTTTGTCTAGAAAAGATTCTTTCCTATATATCTACGTAATTCTTTTCATCACTAATAAGTTTGCTATGTACATTTGATATTGAAAATTAATTCGCCAACCAATGTTCAGCCTAAATATGTACAAAAAGATTACCTATATTTTGAAGATCAATTAGTCCACTTTCAGCCTCCTCTGTTTCTATTAACCAATTCTGTACTTTCTGATTAATAGTATTAATGCTTTCATCCTAAAATTTAGTTTGTACTTGAACTTTAAAAAGACAATGAATTTCTAAAGAATTGATGAAGTTTATTAAAAGAATTTATTTAAAAGAAATTAATTTTCTAATTATAATGTTAACAACCATGAAAGGAGAAATGCATGATAGAATATACTAATTTTATTAAATAAACGTACATCTTCTAATTCCAAAGGCGCTGAAATCCTTTCCAAATCAGATAAATCACGAGACAGTGAAGGTGTATTAAAATCCCTTGAAGTTTCAGGATCTCCTTTTTTGTAAGGGTAAGACAGAAGCAATAAAAGTATTATTTTAAGAATAATCTTTTGAAACAATTAGTTTCGGGTCCTTAGCCTACGAATTGAAGGTGTAATATTGAAAAATATATTTTCGGTTTTTTAAGTTACTTGAATTTAATTTGTAAGATCAATAAAAGCTAATCTTGCCAATAATAAACGACTGTCGACGAGCAAGTAACCGTCAATTCCGGTCACCGTTTGTTATTATATTAGCAAGAATAGCTTACAATTTTCGGTTTTTATTTTGTTATGACTGACGTACCTACTCAATAGTTTTTATCAATTGTTCTGGAGGGACATGTCAATAGAGCGCATCAAAAACTTTTTTGGTTTTTATATACTTTATCACCCCGTCTATCTAGGGGGTAATTTTTTTTTTGGGAAGGGTATTGTACAGGGGGTTTATCGGAAAATATTCCCGTGACAATTAGTCGTCGTTTACTATTCAGAGAAAAAAGTTATGGGTTTGAAATTTCATAAGTATGACTGCTCTACTCAAAATATATACATAATAGGTACGACATACACATTTAAATTAGTAATATTGGTATTATTAACCCACGCCCACTTCCTAGGGGTTGGATGTTACTAGCCTCCCCCCCAAACACCCAAGTTGAGATAGACTAGTTAAAGTTAGGGTGGTTGGGGGGTTAGGGGAGTTAAAAGTAGTCTATACATTCTACGAAAGAAAATAAACTTTAAAAGAAAAAAATTAATCCGATTGTAAATTTAGAAGATAGAACATCAAACATTGTTCGTTTATAATTTTGATGAATAGTGGGCAATAAGGCAATAAGGAAATTGTTCGTTAATGCAATTTTCTTAATAAACAGTCACCAATGATCGACAGCGTAGTTATCAATTTTTATTCAAGAGTCGAATTCTCATCTCAATCGTTTCTTCTAAGGAAAAATATTCCATATTTAGCGGAAAATGTAAAAACTGATAAATAAAAATACTTAAACTAACAATAGTTCAATTAATTTAATTTCATTAAATCTGACAGTATAATTTTGTGTAAGTCGTTCCCTTTTTTCAGTTCGGGTAATTAAAGTATGAACGATTCACATCTAGATGATTAATGGATAAAAAATTGATAACACTGTTGATCATTGATCACCGTTTATTAAGAAATTTGGACTATTGAATTATTGCCTTATTGCCCACTATTCATCAAAATTATGAACGAACAATTTTTCTCGTAATGAAAATTATACGCTTCCATAAAAAAAGGAAAATGACTTTTAAATGACCATCAAAGGGGTGTCACACTGAAAAATCAATGCCACCATCTTCTTTCCCCTTTAATACTAAACAACTTTCATGCAAACGTTTTCTTTATCATAGGTACCGTGCTTGAGATACAGGCCTGTCTCAAGTTAAATAGACCACTCAGTATAAGGCCCATATTGAACTCGCTTATTATGACGTATAAAGTTTTAATAATCATTGATTTTTATTTTAAATGTATTATTGCTAAGTTTGAATAAACCACAAAATTTGATGTATTTCTTGTATTCATGTCCTAAAGGATCGCATACTAAATATCAAAACAAGGATCTCATATAAATCATAAACTTTGAAAAGTAAATCACAGGGCATTTTAAAAAAGTATCAAATTCAAAATTGGCATTAATTTTTTTTTGTAATTGGCAAAACCTTTTCCTATCACTTCAATTTCGTTACAAAATAGATGCGAAATTTAATAAAAAATTCGAGTATGAAATAAATTTATCAATTCAAAATGCCAACCCTATATTTTACATTTTAAAACTTCTTGCCAATATCTGTAATCGTTAAAAAAATAAACAGTTAAGCTTTTAATGTATCAGTAATTTAAGAGGTAATTAGTGGCAGGATGTTTGAGATTGCGGATAGAGAATGTTTTTAAAAGACAAGAGTGCAGGTTTGAATGACGACCGTTTTATATTATTTAAATTTGATTGGTTCGTAAATTTTGGCAGTTGAAACAATGAACGAAATTTATTGGTTGCGTATCACGGAAATGTAGTAAAAAATTTAAAAAAACATAGTCATTGAATGGGAGTCATAGTTGACTAAACCTTAGTTAAAAAGACAATTTTTTTTTTAAAAGTAGTTTTTTTTATTTGTTTCTACTAGATGTCATTTTTACCTCGGAAATCGTCAAGCAAAACACAGCTATTTATTCTTCTTTTCGGATGGGGTATTTGCATATACAGGGTGTTCCACTTAAGTGTGTTTCTTTCATAGCTGGCTTAATAGTATAAATACGGAAAAAATGTTTTAATAAAAGTTTCATCCAATTTGTATCTTCACTTCATAAAATTATTTTTATTTATACAGGGTGTTCCATTACGGCTGGAGGATACCAAACTTTGCTTTTTTAAATGAAACACCCTGTATATTTTTGAGTTTTTAAATTAAGCGATATATTTAAAGGGTAGTTTGATGACCATACATTATTTCCTACTGTTGCCGTTTGAGAGTTACTTCGTCATTTTGAAAAAATATTAGGTACGCTTGCGTCGCTCTCTAAAATCCTCTGTATCTCCAAAACCAAATTAAATAGAAAGCCAGGCTTTTTGAATAAGCTTAAGAAGGGATAATGTTTTCACATGATTCGAAAATTTTCTTTAGTTTTTTTTGATAAATCAACAAATAAAAAATGATGTGATTTTTGACAACCTAAATGAAGCACAACTTGATTTTTGTAAATGGAACGATATACAAATTTTTGCATAATTAGGTGTAAAATTTAAATATAAATCGATTTTGTAGAGGTATTATGCCGACTATTCGGTAGTTTTCAATATATTCGGGCATCTGTGCAATTTTTGAAAGAACCAGTTAAGTAGATTTATTCCGAAAAACGAGATCGAGAATGTACACTTAATTTTATTATATCTCATATAAATACCAAGTGGCCCTATATAAACATCGATATCAGTTAGCCTTGTATGATGGTGCGGAACAGTAAAATGTTCCTCTTGTTTCATATAAACAAGTGGTGCCAGTAAGCTTATGTTATGATGCCACAAGGACCGCTTATGTTGCTTCTCATGGTGCCAGAACTACCTATACATTACTACGTCTAGCACGCCCTCTGAAGATCTATAGCTCGACTAAAACTGTGATTTTTGGTATATATGGTTCAAGTGGCACCATCGTGAAACTTCGTATTTAAGGTACTTGCACCTTCAGGCTCCATAATACAGTGTCAAACGTTCTGGCACCCGAAAATGGTGCCACAACGTATATATAGGTGCCACAACGGCTATATATGCCTATTTTTGGTGCCACTTGGCCCAATTACATATGTATATATATATATATATATATATATATGTGTCTCTGTACAGTTTGGGCGCAGCTCCAGAGTTTGGGCGCTTGGAGTATATGCGACAATTTAGGTTGTGAGTCGCGCTAAGCGGTCAAAGTATTAATAAGTATCTATGCAATTTTGAAGATTTTTAATATTTTATTTCTTAGAGGTTTAAAAAGAAATGTAACGAAACAGTTTAATTGATACGTACTCGGGAACGATCTCTATAATAAAAAAAGAAGGTAGTGGAGTCTGTTGAGCCCTTTCTGACTTCCCCTACATACAGCTCAATGTATGAAATGTAATGAAATTTGATAAAAGATTTTAGTTTATACTTGTTCACTGATCATTTCTATAATAAGTAAAAATAAGTTAGTAAGATATTTTAAGCCCTTTTTGATTTCCATAGCATAGAGCTTCTTACGTTGTATGCACTTTCTACTACATTAACATACTCCGTTCCACACTTTTAAGTACATTGTATTTAATTGATTAAGTTTTTACTAAAGCATGACGAAATTATCTTTGCACGGTACTTAAAGTAACCTAAAGGAGAATTTTTATTATGAAAATATTACTATATTAAGTTTTTATTGTGATATTATTGAAAGCTTCGTTAAGCATTTGATTGCTCCCGGAAAGTCATTTTTTAGCATCTTAGTAATGAAGCAATTGTTATGGGTCCGACTTTTGGAAAATGAAATTTTTAAAATCCCCACGTTTTGAAATCCCATCCGATTGTATCGCCAATGACAAAACCACCTGAGTCGTATTCACGTATTCATTTTTATAAAAATAACTACTTATTGGGATTTAACATATTTCAAAATAAGGCGTAGACGAGGCGGCGTTATGCGATACGGGTTTTCGATTAAACAATAATTATATCAGATACGAGGTTAGGAAAAAATATCATACAAAGATCGCACTTTTGTGACGAGTTTCAAACAATATTTTATCCAGCAGTTGACATTTGATCAAATTTAGACTGGTCAGTAGTTACGATGGAAACGTAATAATCAAAACTACCTCATAAAGTAGCTTTTACGAAGAGTTTTGGTAATTCTGTCCTTTATTGTATAGTGTTTATTTTTAGTTTAGTTTTTATAGCACTGTTCTAAAATTGACAACCGTTTGCGCCTATGAAGACGTCAGCATTTTATGTTATGTTGGCACAAATAATGTTTTTTGAGCCACCACAAGACTATTTAAGACATGTCACATTCTAATAACTCTACTGCCCACTTAATTTAATATAAATTCAAGCTTGCTTCGAACTAATTAATTAATTAAAGATTGGCATCTATGCTGATTTTGGTATGTGACTTCTTAACAAATACTAATTAAGAAGGCTTCAGTTATACCATTTTTTTTAAGTAGGTATGCTATATTTCTTCCTAACTTTTTTTGACTTGCTTCATTTAAGTAAATTAGATTAAATAAAGGAATCTAGATAGCCATATTTTTTCTTGTTGTATATTTCATTGTACATTGTTTACAATTTCCATTACACATTATTTACAATTTGAGATATCCATAATTAGTAATTCACATTCCTGTTGAAATTTGTGTATCTAAATTCAGGATTGACTTAAATACAGCTTCCGTTGATATAATCGCTATAGATTGACTGGCTTATATTGTATACGAAATTTCCTTCCATTCCAGTTATTTTTTTTCTTCAATTGGAGTCTGAAATAATTTTTGTTGCATAAAATTGAAAATAAGGACAACTTCAATAACATCATTTAAGTCAACAAATTTCAATTTGTGCTGATCACTCAAACAAGCAATACCGAAGGTTTCAATGCAGTTAATAATAGAAATAGATATGTAAAGGGAATCAAATTAAATGATAGAAAAAAAAACAGATTCTGAAGAGTGTAATAGAACACTAGTACCTTCTGGTAACCAGGTAAAATTTTTTACATTCCCTTCCTTTGGATGAACATTTTCCAAATGATCTTGCTAAATCACGATTAATTTTTGGACAACAGACAAATTCTATTTAATTAGTAGGTCTGAAGGTTCCACTCCATGAGACCCTTAAATTAAAATTAAAAAATGAATATTTTTAGTTATTCATTAAATTTAAATAGTAATGCGGTTATCTCTGAATTATTTTATATTTTAAAGAAGTTTAACTACTTGTTTTGTTTATTACACTTACCATTGGTACCAATGGCTTTATAATTTAGAATAAGTTTAATTCAGACAATCTAAAATTTGCTGCATAGGTATGCAGTATGGCGTGACTTACCAAAATCCCGTGCAGTTAAAGGAAGAAAAGTATATGTCAGCAAATAGATATATTCCAAACATTCAATGGCTGTATTGCAAACGTGAAATGGCGATATTCCAAATGTTAAATGGCAATATTCCAAACATCAAATGGCTAATTAGTCTGACAGGTACTATAGGGGGATGAACCTGGAAATAAAACAATTTAGACATTACAATAGAAGAACTATAAAAGTTTGTTGCTAATTTGATCCCCAAAAAAAAATTGGATGTTAGTAGTAATAGGAGAGGGCTACTGAGAGCAGGTACCGTTAGATTGTTGCTGTTCTGTCTAACGTTAGTTTGCCGTATAAGTCCATCCTTCTCGCACCTATGGGCAAAAGGTGTATGTGTTCTGAGAGCATGAACAGTTACTTTAATGATGTAACGTAGCAATTAAGGAGCGCATTTTTTCCCGTCGGTCGCGACCGACCGACCGACGTAGTACGTACCTATCAAGGAATATGTGTTAATTGTTTTTCCGGTTCGGCTGGACATGCATGCATGCCGCTGCCGCAATGCAAGAAATAATTATTATTTTGCTTACGCGTTCGACTCTAATGAATGAATTTATTAAAGTACCTAATTGTGTGCTTCGTTATGAATAGGTAGATAGGTGGGTAGGTAGGTAACAATGGTAAATAAAAAGTATTGTTATTCAGAAATAGTTTTATTCTTTAAAAAAGAAATGTTAAATTCCTTTCGAGGAAGGTATTGTTTATTGATCTATTTTGCACAAATCATAACACAAATGATTTATTCTTCAAAAAAAATGTTATATTACAACATTATTAGATGGAATCCGTGTAAAATTGCTCATTTAATTGAGGAGACACGTATATGTTTAAACTATATTATCATGTAAGAAATAAAACACAAATGTTTAAGTTTAACAAAATTTTATTATATAAAAAAATAAAATATATATTTTGATAGGCAAATCCATTATTCTAAAAAGAATGAAAGAATATAAATATATATACATTTAAAATTTTCTACATACATACCTAACCAAATGGTTGCCCATGGTTCACACCATTCCGGTCTTCAACTAACTATGCTATTAAAAACGTCATCATCGCCATCCAGCATAATTACTTCATTTAGCTGCTGCTGCTGCTGACTTGCTTTCTGCCCTTCAGTAGTATGTTTTCGCTGGTTCTGGGACACTTTTGAGGAGGGATGTCCTTGACTTCGAACGAGTTCAAACTTGTTGAGTTTAGGTCATTGACCTTAATGTTCTGTGACACTTTTGAGGAGGAGGGATGTCCTTGTCTTCGAACGAGTTCTTGAGTTTATGTCAATGACCTTAATTGGAGTACTGAATTTTTTCTGAATGAGTCAATGCCCTACTTTATTTTAGCGGTTTAAGGTTCTTTATTAGAATAATTTAGTCTACAATCATTTGTACGTTAGTTAAGTGGCTACTTATTATACTTTTACATCTCGCCGTTTCTGGGACACTGAGGAGGAGGAGTGTCTTCGAACGAGTTCTTGAGTTTATGTCAATTACCTTAATTGGAGTACTGAATTTTTACTGAATGAGTCAATGCCCTACTTTATTTTAGCATAAAAGCGGTTTAAGGTTCTTTATTTAAAAATAATTTACTCTACAATCATTTGTACGTTAGTTAAGTGGCTACTTTATCCTTCCATAATTTCATCTTCATAACTGCTGCTGCTGCTGCAGTAATCGCTCCCGACTCCTTCGTCGTCAGCTCCAATGAGTTCACCTGTCATCTGCATAATTTTCGACGTTGAAGAATTCTAAATCTTCTTCGTTTGGCAGGCCCTCGAAATACCTTCTGCATATATTTCTTGTATAATAATTACCATTACGGTCGTAGAACTTTGCTATTACAATATAATTCTCAATGTCGGCGATGTTGTTGTTGCTGTAAACAACTACACCAACCGAAATCTGCTTGTAGTTAGCTATATTGTATTCAGAAAAAAAGTCTTCAAATTCTAAAAGTTCTAAATTTTCGTTTTTTTGTGGCACAATATTGTCATTGTAGAAGTTTATGAAAATTGTACAGCCGCGGTTCATAATAAGATATGTCGATGCTTACTAAGTTACTGTCAACTAGCTACTGTTTTAATTTATTCTCATGCTCGAACGTTTATATTACTAAAAAGAAAAAGATTGGCGATGTTCTCTAAATGTGGAAATTCTTTCGATATCCACACCCGTTTCTCCAATCCTTTAACGTATACAGCAGCCGAATTACTAGGTTCAGCCCCCCCCCCCAATATTGACTGTGTCACCGCAGCTTAACAATCTAGGCAAGACATGTGAAAACAGCGAAAGCAGGTTACCTAATTGTTTTGTATCTCGAAGCAGACGATCAGGTGCAATTATTGGTAATATTATAATTTTTGATGACATTATTTTTATCAGTTAACGAAAAGACATGCGAAAACAGCGAAAGTATGCTAATTGTTTTGTATCTCGAATCAGTGGACTGGTTGTTCTTGACAATCAGTCGTGTAACATTTTATAATTATTGACGACATTATTTTTATCAGTTTAGCGACAAGACATGTGAAAACAGCGAAAGTACGTAATTTGTTTTGTGTATCGCAGACTTCGAAGCATTGGACTGTAGATACAAGTAATTCGTTTTATTTAAAAAAGCAGCTATTGAAAAACTTGAGATAATGATAAGTTTCCTTCCCATGCACCTTCTTCATCATCATCATCATCATCATTATCATCATAATCTGTAGTATTAAACAAACCTTTTCCCGTTCTTTCATTATTTGTGATATATAATTTGGAAACTATTTTATACAATTTAGATAAAATTGAATTTGTTGTACATTGAATATCTATAACATTAACAAATATCTCAATACCAGAATTTTTAATTGATTGTATAACACGTCTAGTAAATGGATCAAATTCAAAAATGAAATGCTTGGAAAAGAAATAGAGATGACCGTTAGTAAATCGAAAAACTGCTCTAATGTTATTTGGTATACCTGGAAACATCTCTTTTATGAAACCTGCAGATTTAACAATCATAAGATCATTACAGTCGTTTAATTCTAAATAATAACCTTTTTTGGTAAACATGAAGGTTCTACCATCATAAGAATTCACCAATCCGGTAATTTCTTTTTTATTTATTCGATAATTAAGGGCAAAGTCTATAGTATAATTATTTTTTAACTTTAATGAGGGGAATTCAATTATATACATTATATTATTGCTAAGTAATACGATGTTGGCATTAGGTTTTTGATAAATTGCATTTATCTTACTAAAATTTCTTGGAAGGAACGGTAACCATTGTGTAATTAATTCTGGTTCTTTATTATATATGTCAATTGCACCGTTAATTAAAGGAATCGTCCACACCCACACAGCATGAAACACAAACAATTTCCCGTTAAGAACCAAATAAGTGTACACATTTTTTATACTGCATAAATCAGGTTTATTATCAGGTATTTGTCCACCTGGTATAGCAGATACTGTTGTATGTGTAGGTAAAGCTGATGTATATACAGGTTTAGCTGTTGTACTTGCTGTTTGAGCTGTTGTATGTATTGGTAAAGCTGATGTATATACCGGTTTAGGCGTTGTAATTACTGTTTTGATAGTAGATGAAATAGTTGTTGCAATGGATGTAGGTGGTGGCAGTGTATAGTAACCTCCACTAGAAGATTTTCCATATAAATTCTGAATTGCTTTAATATCATCTTCATATAAATCAAAATAAATAAGACTTGAAATATTTTGAGGTACAAAATAAAAAGGATTCATAATGCTTTCATTCGCGTCAGAATGAGCAATACCCAAAGTATGTCCAATTTCGTGTAAAAGTACCAAATATAATTTTATTGTATCTGCATTATCAGCAGACGTAATCAAAGATGAATCCCATTTTTCTTCAGCATCTAAATGTATTTCTAGTTGTATTTTATATTGAGAAGGAAAACTAGCATGAGCAAGAACCCCTCTCTCACCGTCGAATGAAGAGCATTGCCTATTGGGAGTTTCGCTATAATTATGCTGTCTTGAAAATTTACTGATAACTATATTTGCGTTCTCTTGTTTTATAGTAAAACTAATATTAGAATGTTTTGACCACAACTGAAATGCTCTTACTGTTATAAATTGTTCTCGAGCGGTTGCGTTATTGAAGTACCAGGTTAATGTTGAATTAGACCATTTATGAGGAGACGTAGAGTATTTTTGTTCAATTTCACTCGTTATTCCGCAATGAGGTCTTTTAATGTATCGTATCACTTCTTGTGTTATCGTTCCATCAGTAGGTTTTAAATTGTTGTTTATTTGAAAAGCTTGAACTGCCGCAATTAACGAACTATTATCTCTCTTAATTAAATTATGTATTTCATTCAATGTTATTGGACCGATAATGTCTGTAAAATACCCTAATTTATGTAAATGATTAACCACAATATTAATATCATTTTCTTCAGATGTTGACCATGGCGCTGAATTAAATGAACATACTGTATGTAACACCAATAAGATATATACATGATCCATATCTTACTGACCGAAAACTCTATACAACTGAGAATTATTAAAATGTACTAACATTTTAATAGTCTTTCCTTTAATTTTCTTCTTCTTTTTTATTTTCTGATTTTGTCTAATAAATATGTATATGGGTTAGTATAATTAATTTTTTGCTACTTTAAATAATTCAGTTGCCCAGTTGGGTGTGTAAGACTTTGAAAAATATATGTTTTGCTTTACTTATTCGTACAATATCACCTAGGTGAAATGTAGGTTTTCCATATACCATTTTTATATAACTGTACGCTGTATCGAGTATGTACTTTTCATTTTGTTTTTTTATCGCTTTTGAGGTTTATTTATTTAGCTTGCAAATTGCTGTTTTAGAAGGAAAGTTTTTTGAAATATTGAAATAGAAATAAGTAATTTTTATTTATGTCTAGTTTATTGTGTTCTTTTGGTTTTAGCAATTTGTTTTTAAATTAATCCTTCCTACCATTACTTATTAAGTTATATTTACACATGAATAAATTTAATTGTTTGCCAGTACTAAGTATCTCTTAAATTTTTTGTTAATAAAAGTTGTAAAACAAAGTAAGAATTTTATTTCATTAATTTTAATATTTGTTAAATTGATTTCCATGTCATGAGGAAAACTGCAAAATACCATTTTTTTTTTCACTTTGACATGAAATCAATTTAATACATATTTTAAAAAGAATAAAATTTAAATAAGGTACCTCAGGGTAATAAGGCCTACCTAAAAGAAAAAAACCCGTGAATTGGCTAAAAATTGTAATAATGGAATGGGAATATCAAAAGGGTGTTCGTAAACAAGTATTTATTTGCTTAGATATAACAAAAATGAAATATAATTCTGAACAAGAACGTAACACAAAAAAACTCAAAAACATGTCTTTGGGCTTTATTACCCGCATATGTGTTTAGCAAGGCCCAGGCACTGATGGTAGTAAGGCCCATCCTTAATTTTCGCAATCAGGACAGGCGACTGCATGTAGGTCTTCAGGTTTAATTCCCAGACATTCTTCGTGGAACCAGTTGTTGCATACCGGACATTGACGCATATCCAGCAGTTTGTCTTTTTGACAAATTCCGCAGTACCAGCGTTCTTCATTCTTGTTTCGTTGCGAGCTTGCCTTGTTGCTGCAGCTGGGTCCCGGCTCTTGCTGTTTTTGAAAAAGGTCCTTAGTAACCAACTGTGCTTTATAGTTGATGGCCTTTCTATTCCGAGTGGCCTTCTTGGGTTTAGGATCGGGTGTTATAAGCACTTCGGAAAATGAATTCTCAGATCGTGCTTTCTTTGGACCACTCAGCTCAGCTAATGGAAGGCTATCTTCAGATTCCCATTCCTCATGTGGCATTGGGCTGCTGGTCGCTTTAGGTACCTCATTTTCAATCCTTTTATTGTTGACTTCAGGGGTATTTCTCTGCGTTGCCAAAAACTGGGAGCATATGCATGCACTGGAATTGCACTCTTATTAAAGGGCCAAATCCCTGTAGCTCTGAACCCACTGACGATATTTTCGATCGTCATGCATTTGCCCCACACAGGGGTGAAGACTTCTGAGAATCGCTCTTTGTTCATTGTTCGCTCGGGATGCCTTTCCCAGTAACGCAAAAGTTCTTCGTCCCAGAAGTGTTCAAAGGAACGAAAGACACTCTTGTCCATGGGTTGCAGCTCATGTGTCGTGTTGCTTGGAAGGCACAATAACGTTATTCCCAAACAATTCGCTACATCGGCAATTGTGAAATCTAGGTGGGAAGCTGCACCATCCAGTATCAAAAGGACAGGTGGTGGTTGCATGAATTTTGCAAAGTGCTGCAAAAACTGTGTAAAAAGCTCCGTTGTCATGCTGCCTTTCGGAGCCATTTCAACAGCAGACCCTGGTGGCAGCCCGTCTTCAAAAGTAGGTTTCATGCGTTGCCCCTTAAATAAAATCATCGGAGGAATGACGTTTCCCACAGCATTAGCGCATGCGACCACGGTTACATTTTCCGCGTGTTCAGGTGCAACTAAATGGACCCGCTTGACACCTTTCTGGGCGACCACTGTTTTTTGGTGGTGTAACGTGAGACGACATCCCTTTTCGTCCACGTTATAAATTTTTTCAGGATGATTTTTGATGTCGAGTGTGTCCATCACGTTGCCCAACTTCTCAAAATAATCGCCCACAATAAAAGGATTAAGCTTTTGGGCTCGTGCGGGATTCATAGACTGAGCCTTTCTTTGAGACAACTGAGGATGGCGGCGCAAAAATGACCTGTACCAATCATATCCAGCAAGCCTTTTCACTCGATTGAACCTGTGGGCCAAATTTTGCTGTTCAGCAAACTTAAAAACGCTGCGCCTGACACTTTTCGGTGTTAGGGGGAAACCTATGTCTGCGAATCGGATTATTTTTCGAACCAGGTCATCTTCTTGCTGTTTTGATAACGTCGGCGTAGAACCCAAAAGTCGTTTTGTCGAGCCCGTTTTGATGTGGTTGCGTAGAGTTCGTCTTGGTATCCCACACTTTTCTTCCACAAAACGCTGGCTTTTCCCATCACGAAGGAGTCCTAGGGCCTCTTCTAACATGTCCTCCGTCCAATTTCCGCGCATTCCGCGATTTCTTTTCCCCATAATTGCTATAAAAAATAATTTAAATTATACGTCTGGGTAATAAGGCCCACGAGTACAGCCGGGCTTTATTACCCGAAGTGCGCATGTTTGACATTTTTAGGTTATAATTTTTTGCACGCTAACGTTTACTCAAATCCGGTAATTAGGGAGTGTAACTAAATGTTGTTGGTATTACATACCTGGTAACGGAACTGGTATTTCGTAACAGTTTTGTTAAAAACGATTTTGAAGTCACTGCTGCAACTATAAATTTCAGCCGTCTCAGCTGTCACGCCATTTCGTTGGTCTGTGGATTGTCGACCGGATGCTGCCGAGAAGCGCTCTTAGATTCGACGGCCTTCTTACTAGCCTATGGGTCAGTAGATGCCGCCAAAAGGCCCAAATATCTCATTTGTGGCGATAAACAGGGGTGGGCCTTACTACACATGTGGGCCTTAATACCCTGAGGTACCTTACAAGTAAAAATACAACCATACATTTACACACGTAAAGTTATGTTTGTGTTGGTTATTAGTACCATAAAAGTTTTTAATAGGAACGCCAGCGAATTCATCTTTCATTTTACCAACAATTGATTCAGTTTTAGGAATGTCGTAAATATTACCTTCCGGATAATTGGAAGTATCAAATTTTTGCAGGTGTTTTTTTATATTCTCTTTTGAGAAAATCATAATAAAATCCATATAGAACAGTTTTTTTTGATAATTCTAAAATGGAGAAACCGAGATAAATCGGCTTATTATTAACACTTCTAAATCGTTCACAAATTTCTGTACACAATTTTCACCTCTGTAAATATTTAATTTCGATAAGGGATCATCAAAGTTGCATTTCAAGTAATAACCGAAGGAATAGGGCACATGATAACGCGTATCCACAGTGAAAGGTTTGTCTCGGATCTCGGGAACACATGTTAAAATTGGTTTCAAAATGCACTCAAAGTCTGCATAAAATAACAAATCGATTTGTTTTGAAATATTTTCGAATTTTAAAATATTTTCAGGAACTAAACTACCATTAACATCAGTTTTTAAATTTGCTGAAGGGGTGACTGTTACAATGTGATTACAATCTCTAGCTTGATGTTCTAAAAGACTTCGACTGTTCGAAAAAAATATTGAAGACATCCGTCACAAAAATATTTTTTACGATTAGTTTTATTAATCTGAGTTGAAATCAAACGGGAGAAATTTTTTATCCAGGCATAATGCTGATTACCGGCAAGATCACTTATGATTAATAAATTAATATGCACCTGTTTCCTATTTTTTTTGTATAATACAAAGGCCCAACAATTTCTGTTGAGTATTTACCGTTAGAAAAAGAGTTTTCCAACCCGTATACGTTCAAAGAAACGTTATTAAGTTCTTCAAATATTTAATTAAATCTATTACCTAATAATTAAAAATAAAATTAAAAACTACTTTAACAATAATAATTAGGTACATTAAAAATTTTCTATCTAAAAGTTTTGATGTAAATTGCCCCGTGGTCCTGGGCAAACAAGACCAGTGTCGCCTCGAAGGAGCACCACGAGAGCTGCACCTCAAGGTGTCGGCAGAAGTCTCCGAATGGTCTACCGTCGGACACCTTCCAAATGGTGAAATCACCAGGAGTGGTACCAACAAATATCACACTGTCCACCCTTACGTTGATGTTTGTTGCTTTGACGTCAATCTACAATTGAGCTTCTAAATTTTTATAAATGACTTGTATTTGTCTTTAATGTGTATGTGTACCAACACGATAAAGACATCGTTAGTACTTGTATTGTTGTGTTTAATTAATCTTGCGACCATGTGCTGTTTATGTTAAGATGAAAGAGATTAAGGAACGATTCAAGAGGAATTGTTTATATTTATACTAGCGTACTACGTAGGTTATATGGATAATACAATAGAAAGTTCAATTAATGGTTGTTATATATACTGCTCCTCCGTGGACCATCGCACAGACGACCAGTGCCCCCTTGTAAGAGGTCCAGGACAGCTCCGCTTCCAGGTGTTGGCAGAAGTCTACGACGGGTCTTCTGTCGGACACGTTCCATATGCTGAACCCTCCTGCAGTGGTACTTGTGAACAGCATTGCGTCCACGTGTATGTTGGTATCAGTCGGCGCGGAGCCATGGAAGAGTACAGCGTATTGCGGCATTTTTGTTGTACTTAATTGAACAGTCTTAGCGACCTGTGCTGATTTATACTAGCGTACTACGTAGGTTATATGGATAATACAATAGAAAGTTCAATTAATGGTTGTTATATATACTGCTCCTCCGTGGCCCATCGCACAGACGACCAGTGCCCCCTTGTAAGAGGTCCAGGACAGCTCCACTTCCAGGTGTTGGCAGAAGTCTACGACGGGTCTTCTGTCGGACACGTTCCATATGCTGAACCCTCCTGCAGTGGTACTTGTGAACAGCATTGCGTCCACGTGTATGTTGGTATCAGTCGGCGCGGAGCCATGGAAGAGTACTGCGTATTGCGGCATTTTTGTTGTACTTAATTGAACAGTCTTAGCGACCTGTGCTGATTTATACTAGCGTACTACGTAGGTTATATGGATAATACAATAGAAAGTTCAATTAATGGTTGTTATATATACTGCTCCTCCGTGGCCCATCGCACAGACGACCAGTGCCCCCTTGTAAGAGGTCCAGGACAGCTCCGCTTCCAGGTGTTGGCAGAAGTCTACGACGGGTCTTCTGTCGGACACGTTCCATATGCTGAACCCTCCTGCAGTGGTACTTGTGAACAGCATTGCGTCCACGTGTATGTTGGTATCAGTCGGCGCGGAGCCATGGAAGAGTACTGCGTATTGCGGCATTTTTGTTGTACTTAATTGAACAGTCTTAGCGACCTGTGCTGAACGTTGTGAAAACTTGAGTATTTATACAATTTAGAGGTGGAGGAGGAGGATATGAGTGGGGTAAAGTTAAGATCAGCACAAGTGTTTGTGCGAAGAAGGGTTGATACATGGCTCATCTAGCGTGTGAACCATATAGAAATAGGTTACATGTATAGTAATGTTATGAACCTATGGATAGACATGGTGTTTGGTATCATCTCATACATACATAAAAGTTCACATACATGGCTCATCTAGCGTGTGAACCATTGCTTATTCAGCAAATAGAAATAGGTTACATGTTTTCATGTAAAACAAAGGTAGATCAGATTTTGCTGGCTACTCCTAGTGTACACTTCAATTTCTCAATCAAATTGTTATTCTCAAGTTTTAATTTTTTAAAAATTGACTTCAAAAAATGGAAAACAGCAAAAAAGCAAGAAAACCTGCCGTACCGAAATGCCGGTATGGAAAATCGAGGACAAGTGGTAGAAGTATTAATTAATATTGTTGAAGTAATTGTGTAATTGTTAATTAATAATTTTGTTTTACGTAACTAGTTGTATACTTTCATTAGATGTGTAGAAGTATAAATAAATAAATGTGATTAAAAGTGGAATTCTTTTTATTTTAACAAAGTTAATCATGTTAATGAATTACCACAAAGTAGACGCCGACACAATTAAATACATATTTGAAAGGCTTAAATATCTTATTTCCTTTAGATCAGTTTAGAAATAACGCTGTAAATAGATTCGGTATAAATGAACGCACCCAAACATATGAGTGGTAGTTATAACATATTCTATGGTTTATATATGACAGGCAATGTCAGGAAGTCAGGAAATTAAACTTGTCGTTTATTACATTTAGAAGAATAAAAATTAAGTAAATTGCAATTATTCGAAACGATTCGGTTGTTTATTTAATTTATTAATAGTAGGTGTAAGTATTTCGTGCATTTCTCTCTATTAGTGTGGGCCCACCTAACCTAACTAGTGTTTGTTTATCTGGAACTGTTTAATAATAGGCAATTTCTCGATTCAACCTTGCACAATTATTATTCGAATGTCGCGCTTTACGACAGTCTGCCTTAACCGAATTCTTTTACAGCCACTTTCCATTTTATCGTTAAGATTATGACTGACCCCAGTCCAATGCTTCGAAGTCTGCGATACACAAAACAAATTACGTACTTTCGCTGTTTTCATATGTCTTGTCGTTAACTGATAAAAATAATGTCGTCAATAATTACAAAATGTTACACGACTGATTGTCAAGAACAACCAGTCCACTGATTCGAGATACAAAACAATTAGCATACTTTCGCTGTTTTCGCATGTCTTTTCGTTAACTGATAAAAATAATGTCATCAAAAATTATAATATTACCAATAATTGCACCTGATCGTCTGCTTCGAGATACAAAACAATTAGGTAACCTGCTTTCGCTGTTTTCACATGTCTTGTCATTTAAGTAAACGATCTCGATAATAAATGGTTATCGAACCTTGATATTCTACAAACGAATACAATGTTGTCTGCTTATGTCCTTCTCCTCCTCCTCCTCCGAATCATATAAGTACTCTCAGATTTCGTTCGTTCGTTCAGCACTCTCGTTTACGAAACAAGTGCGACTTTGTAAGGTGGCGATATTCTTTTACAATTCTGTATGTGATTATTGTGAATCGCGAGTTCATTGAAAATCGTTGAAATTAGGTGAGTTATTCACTGAAAACCTTGTATGTTTTATTGTCTTTTCGATGATGATATTGAGCAAATTTAATTATGACAATGGTATTAAATCGAGCTCGATAGGGACGCTGCATGGACGCTGCCTAGATTGTTAAGCTGCGGTGACACAGTCAATATTGGGGGGGGGGGCTGAACCTAGTAATTCGGCTGCTGTATACGTTAAAGGATTGGAGAAACGGGTGTGGATATCGAAAGAATTTCCACATTTAGAGAACATCGCCAATCTTTTTCTTTTTAGTAATATAAACGTTCGAGCATGAGAATAAATTAAAACAGTAGCTAGTTGACAGTAACTTAGTAAGTGTTGTGACCGGAAAATAAAACTACCCGTTTTACCCCGTTCACTGGTTCGGACAATACGGCTAGCAAGTGCCAAAAGTAAAAACAACGAGAGAAAATTATTAGGCATTTAATTAACATTAAAAATGATCGTATGTCTTTACATCTTCAAAGACTATCAACTACAAAACTCAAGAAACGACTAAACTTTGATATAATACACTAGCATTGTATCGAAATATTATTCGGTAAACACCAACACCGATCCATTCTAGGAAGATCGACAACTAGCCGTGGGTTTGTTCCTGACGTCACCACCCCTAATTTACCTCGTCCAAATACCGGTTCCTACCACTTGCGACAACCAAACTCGTACACACCACTATCTTCTATCTATTTTAATTTTTCACGTATTTATTTTAATTTTAATTTTTTTTTTCTCAATAATTTCTTCCTTTATTTTTCTTTTTTTTCTCGCTCGTATTGGTTGTAGTATTTCTCTCTAACTATTCTGTTCTTATTCTCTTCTTCACTATTTTTGTTTTATTTCCTAATTCTGTTAGTTTTTACCTTAAAACTACGGTTCTTTTTTCTAACCCTACGTTTTCATGCCTGCTCTGCCCTTTGCCGCTATCTACTTTTTCAATTTTCACCGCGAAATTAACTTTAAAAACAAAATCGTTTTTTTTGTTAATTTTGCCCTTCTCTCACTACCCCACTTCCAACCCCTCTTTTTCCCAACCCTTGCTTAGTACTGGGATTTGTATAAATAGCCGAAACTCGCCCAGTACTAGCATCTCTGATATTCCACCGACCCACGGCAAGGAAGAGAGAGATCTTACCACCTTCGACCCTTTGTGCTTTTGTAGTAACGCTATCGGCTACCTCTGATATTCCACCGACCCACGGCAAGGAAGAGAGAGCTCTAGCCACCTTAGCTCATATTGTATATATATTCATATAATTTTTTTTAATCTTCTTTCAAGTTCCATTTTTTTTTTCTCTCTGTACTTAATTCACCTGTATATATATATCTGTTAGTTTTATTGTATAGTATTAGATTGTGTATATATTTGTTCGGTGTGCGTATTTTCGGTGGTGTAAATAAACAATTAAAACTCAACTTTATTAGCAATTCATATCAAGTGACGCCCAACGCGTGGGGCTAGTGTAAATATATTAGTGCAATATATCGTGTCGACGCCCTAGAGACAGTCAACAACCAACATGCCGAGGCGAAAATCCGAAGTACGAGTCAACCAGTCTGAAGAAGACACACTTCTTGGAGTGTCAAAACACCAAGTGGCGCCCAAATTCAACTACCCAATGCAGTTCTCTTCGCAACAGTTAGAAGACATTCTACATCGTGTCCTTACGGTATGGAAACCTCTACCACCTGCTCCATCATTCAGAGGCGACAATACCGAGGATCCTAACAGATTCCTTAAGGAGTGCGAAGAATACTTCGAGAAAAATCAGATTGAGCCAAACGAGCGACTCAAGACGATTACGTGCCAACTTCAGGGAAATGCGGCGAAGTGGTGGCTACCATACCAACATTTTCCTCTACAATGGAAAGATTTTCGGGATCGACTACTAACCAAATACAATCGACCTGAAGTCTTAGTATCGCTGAAGGCACAGTTATACAGCCAAAAACAAGGACCAAAGGAGTCCACAGAAATGTTCCTGTTAAACAAACTACAGTTGTTACAGCGACTGTTCCCGGACGAAGAAGAAGAAAGCAGCATTCAGTTGCTAATCGAATTGGTTCGGCCAAGTATACGAACCTTCTTGAGGGTACCGAAACCAACTACGATTGCGGAATTAGTCCAGAGAGCGATCGAAATAGACTTCGACCAACTACAGTCCGCCGCTACTGGGACGAGAAATAAAGAGGACGTAAGGAACCCCGTCAAGGAAGTACCTGCCACTTCCGCAGCACCAAGATGTCATCACTGTCCGGAGAGGCACTTCCACCGGGACTGTCCCATTTTGGCGCAACGAAGACTCCAGGATGCCACACCGAGCCCGTCGGGAAACTGGAGACAGGCCGAGGGAAATTAGCCCGTCCAGCATCCTCAAGAACGGCCGGATACCCAACTAGTCACCAAATCAATCTACCACACTGTTGGATGCCAAGGATCCAACTCCGCCTAGGGGACGTGTCCGCGGAAGCCCTACTTGACACGGGAGCTTCCCATAACTTCGTAAGCCCTCGCCTGGCCCGCAGCTGCGATACGATTTCTACTACATCCACCGCAAGCCTCGCTGATGGTACCACAATGCGCATCTTAGGTACGATATCGATGACCGTACAAATAAACCAATATTCCCACGCAATCGAAGCCCTCATTGCAGAAGATCTGAAGGAAGACATCATCTTGGGAATGTCGTGGCTTTTGCAAGTAAATGCTACCTGCGACTTCGAGAGGAAGTGCCTTTATTTCGGTACAGACAAACGTCACACGATTCGCTGGGTTCGACCGACGCCACTGCCTGCCTCACTTACGTTGCCGAAAGAACAACTCATACAAAATTTTCCGGAAGAGTACCACGACGATTTCTGGAAATTAGTAGATGATTTCCAAGAAGTATTCACGAAATCGGCTACTCCTACCAAGACGACTGAGCACATGATTCGTCTGCATCGGGACGAGCCTTTTTGTCTCTCGCCGTACCGCTATTCCGAAGGGAAGAAGAAGTTGATCCAAGAGCAAGTCGAGGAAATGCTCACGGACAACGTCATAGAACCCAGCCAGTCTCCCTACAACTCCCCTGTGGTACTCGTGAACAAGAAGAACGGCTATCCAAGGTTCTGTGTAGATTTCCGCCGCCTCAACAGTTTCACACAGGATGAAGTCTCCCCCTTACCAGCTATCCCGGAGACCCTGAAAGCAATAGGTACATCTACCATTTTCTCGACCATCGATCTGAAGTCTGGCTATTGGCAGATCCCAATGCATCCCGAGTCACGCCCCCTCACCGCCTTCACCGCCCCGGACGGAGGAAAATTCCATTTTCGAGTAATGCCGTTCGGCCTGAAAGGGGCTCCCGCAACATTTCAACGGACAATGGGCCAGGAAGTGCTGACCGGGTACTTGAGAAAATTTTGCCTCGTGTACTTGGACGACATTATCGTCTTCTCTCGTACCTGGGAGGAACACATTAATCATCTGCGTCGTGTGTTCGAGAGGCTACAACATCACGGTCTCGCTTGCGCTCCTGAAAAATGTGTTTTCGGTTCAAGAACACTAACATACTTAGGACATTTGATCTCCGAAGAAGGAAACTCTCCTCTTCCCAGTCACCTTGGTAGGATCTGCGAAACGTCCCCGCCAACAACACGAAAGGAGCTAAAAAAAGTTTTAGGGTTGTGCAACTGGCTTCGCGAGTACCTACCCCGATTTGCTGACGTCTCGGCCCCTTTGACAGATCTTCTCAGTCCGAAAAGAAAATGGCGCTGGACAAATGAATGCCAGCAGTCGTTTGAACAAATCAAAACGCTGATGAAACAACCGCTTAGTTTACACCGCCCGGATTTTGATAAAACCTTTATCCTCCAGACCGATGCCAGTAAACATGGTGCTGCTGCCGTATTGTATCAGGAAGGCCCCGATAGTTCCCGGAAAGTAATATCATACGCCAGCACGAGATTCAACCCAACCGAGCAATCCTACCATAGTAATGAGCAGGAGTGCCTCGCCATTGTCTGGGCCATTAAGAGGTATCGTCCTTATCTAGAAGATAAACGCTTTATCCTGAGGACGGACAATCGCACTATCACTTGGTTGAATACTATGAAGGATGCGCGCGCTAAACTGACAAGATGGGCTCTGTTGCTTCAAGAATTTACTTTTACACTGGAACATTGTCCCGGGAGCGAAAATCATCTCCCAGACGCTCTATCCCGCATGCCGGTTTTACAAGAGGAAGACCGGGACGTCGACAACGTATCCCGTCTTCTCCCCCCTAGCAACGGGAAACCAACGGTGTTCCAGATCCAGGTAGAAACGAACCGCGAGGAAATCCGTCGAGAGCAAGAAACCGAACCTGATATCATCCATATCAGGGAACGTTACGTTTTTCTACATAACCATCCCGGCAACCACAGCCAAGACGATATCAACTTCCTTCAACATTATCGCATACACGAAAACATGGTTTGGCAAAAGGAAGCCGATTCTTGGCTTATGTTAGTCCCAACCTCCATGCAACCGAAGCTCATTCACCGCTACCATGACGAGGCTGGCCACCCAGGGATACAGGAAACCGTAAGGAGGTTGACTTTGTACTACAAATGGGCAAGTTTGAAGACCGATGTCTCACATCACATAAAACGATGCCACATTTGCTTATGCACGAAAAAGCATCGAGCTGTACCTGCCGGCTTACATCCTCGACAACCCGAAAGACCTTGGGACACCATCGCTTTAGACTTAATGGGACCCTATCCCCGAACATCCCGCGGGAAGAAGTATATTTTAGTCATCACGGATTTGTTTTCTCGTTGGATCGAAGCATTCCCCGTCAGCTCCGCGACCACCTCGGTGATCGCTCGCTTATTGGAAAACGAAGTTCTGCGTCGTTTCGGCTACCCGCGTGCTATTCTCACCGATAACGGATCGCAGTTTACCAGCCGAAGTTGGAAGGATGCATGCACTAGATGGAAGGCCCAACACTGGACCACGGCTGCCTACCACCCTAGAGCCAACCCAACTGAGAGACGAAACCAAGATATAAAAATCGGTCTCAGGATCTACTTACAACAGGGTGAGCATCGCACTTGGGATAATCACCTACCAAAAATCTTATTCGATCAGCGAGATAGAAGAAATGCAGCGACAGGCGTAACACCTTACTTCGCTCTTTTTGGACGGCCCCTTCTGAGACCGGGAGAGTGGGACAACATTCCTGACGGCGACGCCGCCCCCAACGCACCCCATTTCGAAGAAAGAATGGAGGACATCCGACAACACCAGCAGAGATATATACAAAATCGACTCCCCGACGCACCAAGGGAAACCCCCCGCTACGAGCCTCAACAAATGGTCTACTGTCGTGAGCATCCCCTTTCGAGCGCCGAGAACAACTTCCATGCCGGGTTTGCTCCCCGTTGGTCCGGTCCTCACCAAGTCCACAGCTACGCCGGAGGAAACATTTACTGGGTCGAAAAGGAAAATCGACTAGTAAAGGTCCATTACGATCAACTTCGCCCAATCCCATTTACAGAATAAATTTCGCTCAAACCGGGGGGGAATTGATATAATACACTAGCATTGTATCGAAATATTATTCGGTAAACACCAACACCGATCCATTCTAGGAAGATCGACAACTAGCCGTGGGTTTGTTCCTGACGTCACCACCCCTAATTTACCTCGTCCAAATACCGGTTCCTACCACTTGCGACAACCAAACTCGTACACACCACTATCTTCTATCTATTTTAATTTTTCACGTATTTATTTTAATTTTAATTTTTTTTTTCTCAATAATTTCTTCCTTTATTTTTCTTTTTTTTCTCGCTCGTATTGGTTGTAGTATTTCTCTCTAACTATTCTGTTCTTATTCTCTTCTTCACTATTTTTGTTTTATTTCCTAATTCTGTTAGTTTTTACCTTAAAACTACGGTTCTTTTTTCTAACCCTACGTTTTCATGCCTGCTCTGCCCTTTGCCGCTATCTACTTTTTCAATTTTCACCGCGAAATTAACTTTAAAAACAAAATCGTTTTTTTTGTTAATTTTGCCCTTCTCTCACTACCCCACTTCCAACCCCTCTTTTTCCCAACCCTTGCTTAGTACTGGGATTTGTATAAATAGCCGAAACTCGCCCAGTACTAGCATCTCTGATATTCCACCGACCCACGGCAAGGAAGAGAGAGATCTTACCACCTTCGACCCTTTGTGCTTTTGTAGTAACGCTATCGGCTACCTCTGATATTCCACCGACCCACGGCAAGGAAGAGAGAGCTCTAGCCACCTTAGCTCATATTGTATATATATTCATATAATTTTTTTTAATCTTCTTTCAAGTTCCATTTTTTTTTTCTCTCTGTACTTAATTCACCTGTATATATATATCTGTTAGTTTTATTGTATAGTATTAGATTGTGTATATATTTGTTCGGTGTGCGTATTTTCGGTGGTGTAAATAAACAATTAAAACTCAACTTTATTAGCAATTCATATCAACTTGACATTGCAAGAACCTAAAAACAACTCTAATCAATAAGCTACAGTATTACTCATTCTTCGCTACACTCGACCTATCATACCATTGCACGCGCAGTCCGGCTAGCGAATCAAAAGCGACTACAAAACAAACAACCAGCTGCTCTAGACGGAAACATAAACAAAAAAAGGAAAAAAAGTATTGATTCCTTATGTGTGTCTGCAACATTCTCCCACCTGAGGAACGATTCATTTTAAGTGACTCACAAAATAAACATAGAAAAAATGAAACACACATAAAAAATTACAAAAGTGGAAATCTCTTAGGTAACCTACACTTTCGGCCACCCCGTGTAACATGAAACACTGAACTATCGGATTCTCTGCTTTTGACGTCCGAAGGGACGTCATGCACTCCCGCACTATCACAATCTTGCTCAGCCGCCAGGTGTCGCTCGGAGTCGTCGCCAACCCTATTCTCCATAGGAACTTCCCTCTCGGCTGATTGCAGAACATCTATCGTAGAATCCGCACACTCTAATGGATAGATGCGCTGTACCGGTCTTAGCAACTGCCCCTTGGCGGTCTGTACTCGTACCAAGCGAACCTTATCATCTTTACCAGGAAAGATCTCAATTACCCTCCCCATCGGCCAGTCCAGACGTTTGTCGTGGTCACTCCCTACCAAAACAGTTTCTCCCAATGAGGGAGATTTCAACGTGTCTCTTCGACCCAAAGATTTTAACTGCCCAAGATATTCACTTCGAAACCTTCCACGAAGATCATCCCGAAGCTTCTGTTGATGTACAATCTTGCGGCACATTGAAGATCTGTCGATGACATCGCAGTCGGGCATTCCAGTACTGCTTTGATCCACCAAGAACATGGCAGGAGTCAAAGCCACCAGGTCGGATGGATCACTTGACATATAGGTGAGAGGTATTGAGTTGATTATGGACTCGCACTCACAAAGGAGCGTCATTAGATCTTCATAACTAAGGGAAGCCCGGCCTAGTACTTTACGTAAGAGTCTTTTCAAAACGCCGATTAATCGTTCCCAAAAACCGCCCCACCACGCGGCCGTAGGTGGGTTAAACCGCCACTTTATGCGTTCGACAGAAGTAAACACACTGATTTTGTCCCAATCTAGTTTACCGAAAGCGTTTTCCGCGCCAACGAAATTTTTGCCGTTATCACTATAAATTGTCCTCGGACGACCGCGCCTGGCCACAAACCGACGAAGTGCCTGCAAAAAAGCCGGAGTCGACATCGCACCCGTTAGTTCCAGATGTACCGCGCGATACACCGCACAAGTGAATAGGCAAATCCAGGCTTTTGCACCGGAGTCCAAATATAGTGGGCCCGCAAAGTCCACACCCGTGGTTTCGAACACAACAGCGTCGCGAACCCGGTCCAATGGTAAAGGCGGAGCGTTTGTCGCAAACGGTTTTACAGTGTATCTTTTGCAAATAAGGCATTTGGTTATTACAGAGCGCACAGTTCGTCGCCCACCGATAACCCAATACTTTTCTCGTAAGAGGCTCAGTAACCCCTGAACACCAACATGGAGCGATCTCCGATGCAAGTCGAAAATTAGCTTGACCACCACAGGATGTTTGGCCGGTAGAAGTACCGGATGACGAAAATCTTCGATGTCTTCCCTCCTGGATATTCGTGACCTTACTCAAAGCAAACCAACATTATCCCGAAAAGGATTCAAGTTTCGAATTCTGTTGTCATCCTCATCAGGAAAGGCTTCGCACTGAATGACCCGAAGCACGAATACTTCTGCCTGTTCTATTTCTTCTGATGTTAAGTTTCCCGCACGATTTCCCGCCCGATTTCGGGAATTAAAAATGAAACGAAAAACCCAAGCCATTAATCGTATTGTTTGTCCATATTTCGCAAAATGTTTCAAGTGCCATTCATCTGAGCTAAGACTCAACATAGCAGTTACCAATGTTTTCCTTCTTTCCTTAGATATTTCATCTTCGTCGCAATCAAAGCTTTCCTGAGGCCACAAATTCGGAGGCCCGTAAAGCCACTCGGGCCCCTCCCACCATCTTGACTCAAATAAATGTTTTGCCGAACATCCTCTGGAAGGAAGGTCCGCAGGATTCATAATCCCTGGCAAATGCCTCCAAGAGTTAATCGGGGTTAACTGACGGATTTCCGTGGTGCGATTCCACACAAAAGTTCCCCATAGGTCAACACGTCGAATCCACGAAATTACCGTGGAGGAATCAGTCCAGAAAAAGCATTCACACTTCAGTTCAAGACTTTCCTTCACACTAGCGTACAATCTGGCTCCAATTGTGGCGGCTAATAACTCCAAACGGGGTATAGTCATTTTTTTAAGTGGCGCAACCCTGGTTTTTGCAGCCAAAAGATGAACGACTACTTCATTACCCCGCTGGACTCTGAGAAATACAACCGCCGCATATGCCAGCCCACTAGCGTCACAAAAAGTGTGTAAGCTCAACTTATCGTTTTCTGAAGGCCCAGCATGTATCCACCTAGGGATCTTTATCGATGACAGATAGGGGACGTCTTCAGCCCATCCGCGAAATGAGGCCTCCATCTCACAGTCAACAGGCACATCCCATCCCAACCTTTTTTCTCAGAGTTTCTGAAGCAACAGTTTAGGAAACAATGTAACCGGACAGGTGAATCCAACGGGATCGAAAATACGTTGAGCTAGTGAAAGGATTAATCTCTTTGTTATTTCTTCCTCCAAATTTTTGAAGCTTTCTATGAACTCGGTGTTAATTGTAAGTACATCTTCTTGAGGGTTCCAGTATAAACCAAGTACAGATAACGGGATAGTAGGTCCAGAATTGCGAGAAAACTCCCACCCTCTTAAATCGAACTTGGCACCCAGCATCAAATTACTGGATTCCCTGATAAATTGGTCGAGTTCCGAGTCATTTTTGACACTTGTGACACAATTATCCACATAAAAGCTTTTCATGAGTTTTTCAATCGTATGGCGGGTATAAACAGTTCCCGGTGTATTGCATTTTTTTAAACATTCAGAGAGATGTAATTCAATCGTAGCTCCAAGTAAAAATGGACTGCAACAAACACCAAAGACCACTCTCCTATGACGATATATAATTATCTTGCCGGAATCGTCATACCACAGAAATCTCAAAAAATTCCTGTCGTTTTCATGCATAGTGATTTGCAAGAAGGCCTTCCTGATGTCCGAAATAACTCCAACTTCTTGCTCCCGAAATCTCAATAAAATAGACGGAATCAGCTCTATCAAGTTTACGCCCTTTTCCAGACAATGATTCAAAGATGGTTGGTTTTTCTCTCGCGAGGACGCGTCAAAGACTGGTCGAATTTTGGTGGTCGCGCTATTCTTAATAACAGGCCTGTGAGGCAAGTAATGCGCTGAATGAGTGCCCTCTGACAATGGGACCTGTTCAATAATACCCTCATCCAGCCACATATTAAAGATATTACGATAAGAGTCAAACAAACCGTTGTCATTTAGCTTTTTAACAGTTGATCCTAATCTCTTCCGAGCAACAGCGTAATTGCTTGGTAGTGGAGGGTGCCCCTCTAGCCAGGGCAACCTTACTTCGTAACGCCCTTCCTCGTCTACCCTCACGGTCTGTAAAAAGAGTTCTTTAGCCGCCAAAGCCATTTCTTCACGATTTTTGGTCTCAGTTGGCTCGGTTATGCCCAAAACATCCAACTTCCATAGCTCGGAAATAGATGCGTCTTTCACGAAAAGAGAAAGAACCGCTGCTGTCGTATCTACGTGTTTGCGATCAGTCGGCACTCTTCCCATCAAACTCCAGCCAAAAATTGTCTCCATAGCCACCAATCCGCAATTTAAAACATGCCGGCGTCCCGTATATAGTTTGCCGGCTATATCAGCGCCTATTAACAGTTCGATCGGAGCCATATTCTTGGTATCACAAAGAGAGATTCCCAGAGCCATTAACTCCTCTATCCAAGAACCATGACCAACAGGAGGAATCTCCGTACAAATAATCGATTGATCAAGTACCTCAAAAGAACATAGCTGATCATTAGTACCCCTAACATTTATTTCATAGCAGTTATGCTTCTGTTCTGAAGTACTGCTGCCTCCGAAAAGCAAGTGAACAAGCTTCTCAACTCTCGTCGAAACATAACTCAATTTCTGTGCAGTCGACTTCAAAATGTAAGATCTCTGTGAACCACTGTCTATTAATCCACGAACCTCTCGGGATTGAGAGCCGTTTATCAGATTCACCCGGACAGTTTGTAAAAATATGTGTGCACTAACACAATTAGTGAGTGTCTTATCAGAATTTCGGCTACGTTCACCCCTCGCTTCGTACGCCTGGTCCGTCTGACTAACCACGCCCTTTTGGGACGGCAATTTAGGACACATTATAGTTATATGCGTTTTTCCGCAGACAATACATCTTTTTCTATCACGGCATTTTCGAGCCTGATGACCCAACCCTAAACACCGAAAACATGCCTTCTTTACAGTAAGCGCGTCTCTCTTTTCATCTAAAGTCATTCTTTGAGCCCTGAAACAGTTCAAACTTTCATGACACTCATCGCAAAACACGCATTTTGATACCTCACAATTTATGAGATCTGCAGCCGTAGGTGTTTTCAATTCAACAGGCTTCGGTTTCGGCCTTGAAGTGCGTTCATTATTGACAGAACACAGTCCAAAAGCTTCCGCGGCTAACGAAATTCTCTGTTCGTTCTCGACTTCGTTCTTTAGGAATCGCATTAGCCCGTCCAATCGACCATCGGCGCTTATTTCCTCTGATGACTCACGTCCGTTGGTAAATGCAGCTGATCTCTGCCAGATTCGCAACAAGTTTTCCGGTAAACAAGACTCTATCAACGGAAACAGCATTGCCGCACATTTATCTGAAGTGATGCCCAAAGTCTCAAGCGCACGCAGCTGTGTTTCTATTCTGTCATATAGTACAGAGAGATCAAATTTACCACGGGACATAGCGTTATTTAAAATAAGCTTTAGAAGTTCCCTGACGTAAACTTCTATCTGTAAGTCATCGCGACCAAATCTAGAATTAAGGGCATCGATAATTTTTTGATAATTATCCTGGATCGCCGGGAAACTCTCTACTAATTGCCTTGCGCGACTTCCTGGTACGGTAACCTGAAGCAAATAAGAAATCTTGTCGCTTGGATCAATTTCCGGATCCTCGTGCACCTTTTTAAACTGCGCCCAGAATGGCAGCCAGTCTCTGATTTCACCGCCAAATTTCTTGAATTCTATCATAGGTAGTTTAAATTTTCGCTTACCAGTTGCTGTGTTTCCACTTACTGTGCTGTTTGTGGAAGACCCCTGTTCTGCATTACCATCATCGACGGCTTGTGAAGGACAGGCCTCACTAAACCCCTTAGTTAACTTCGCATATCGTAGTTTGAGCGCGATAAACCTTTTCTTGTATACGTCGATAGCATCCATTTCGGCCAGCAGATCCAGTTCGCTCTTAGTAGCATCCTCCAGCAGAAGACTGTAAACTTCATTATCTGCCACCTCCAGAGAATCGTTTTTGCTTTATAACATTTCCCAAGCCACGTCCACACTTTGAGGATCAGTCGCCTCACTCGCAAGTAATTGTTCTAATTCATTCGCGCACTTTGTGAATCCCGCACGTAACACACCGCGGCTCTTCTTTTTGGTTTCCATGGTAAATATTAGTTCAAATAACAACGCGATCGAAATCACCGTACTCGCGTCGCAGCGCACAGAACAATCTTGGACACGAGAAAACGGTAAAAGCTTGTCACAAACCTTTTCCTCTCGGGACTAGCACACTACTACCGCAAATAGTCCTGTCACGGTCGCCATAAAATGTTGTGACCGGAAAATAAAACTACCCGTTTTACCCCGTTCACTGGTTCGGACAATACGGCTAGCAAGTGCCAAAAGTAAAAACAACGAGAGAAAATTATTAGGCATTTAATTAACATTAAAAATGATCGTATGTCTTTACATCTTCAAAGACTATCAACTACAAAACTCAAGAAACGACTAAACTTGACATTGCAAGAACCTAAAAACAACTCTAATCAATAAGCTACAGTATTACTCATTCTTCGCTACACTCGACCTATCATACCATTGCACGCGCAGTCCGGCTAGCGAATCAAAAGCGACTACAAAACAAACAACCTGCTGCTCTAGACGGAAACAAACAAAAAAAGGAAAAAAAGTATTGATTCCTTATGTGTGTCTGCAACAGTAAGCATCGACATATCTTATTATGAACCGCGGCTGTACAATTTTCATAAACTTCTACAATGACAATATTGTGCCACAAAAAAAACGAAAATTTAGAACTTTTAGAATTTGAAGACTTTTTTTCTGAATACAATATAGCTAACTACAAGCAGATTTCGGTTGGTGTAGTTGTTTACAGCAACAACAACATCGCCGACATTGAGAATTATATTGTAATAGCAAAGTTCTACGACCGTAATGGTAATTATTATACAAGAAATATATGCAGAAGGTATTTCGAGGGCCTGCCAAACGAAGAAGATTTAGAATTCTTCAACGTCGAAAATTATGCAGATGACAGGTGAACTCATTGGAGCTGACGACGAAGGAGTCGGGAGCGATTACTGCAGCAGCAGCAGCAGTTATGAAGATGAAATTATGGAAGGATAAAGTAGCCACTTAACTAACGTACAAATGATTGTAGAGTAAATTATTTTTAAATAAAGAACCTTAAACCGCTTTTATGCTAAAATAAAGTAGGGCATTGACTCATTCAGAAAAAATTCAGTACTCCAATTAAGGTAATTGACATAAACTCAAGAACTCGTTCGAAGACACTCCTCCTCCTCCTCCTCAGTGTCCCAGAAACGGCGAGATGTAAAAGTATAATAAGTAGCCACTTAACTAACGTACAAATGATTGTAGACTAAATTATTCTAATAAAGAACCTTAAACCGCTAAAATAAAGTAGGGCATTGACTCATTCAGAAAAAATTCAGTACTCCAATTAAGGTCATTGACATAAACTCAAGAACTCGTTCGAAGACAAGGACTTCCCTCCTCCTCAAAAGTGTCACAGAACATTAGAGTCAATGACCTAAACTCAACAAGTTTGAACTCGTTCGAAGTCAAGGACATCCCTCATCAAAAGTGTCCCAGAACCAGCGAAAACATACTACTCCCTTCCATTGCTTGAAACATCTCTTCCCATTCCTTATCTCCCTGAGCGTTTTGCGTGAAGGCTTTTGAGAGCGGCTTCTGTACTGGTTTAAGAAATTCCTCTAATATATCTTGAGCTGTTTCCGTTACGCATTCCCCTCTACTTATTTCATTAGCATCTTTCTTAGGGTTTGGTAAGGAAGTAGATGGATTTTCTTCTATAACGCTTTGTGCAGCACATTGTTTCGATGATTTTTTCGTAAGCCTTCGTTTGACGTTATCCTTACTTCGAGCAAAATCCAATCCCGCCCTACTTTCGGCAGGAGCTGCTGCTGCTCGCTTTTTACCCTTCTTGCCGTTTAATGCCAACGTTAAATGCTTATTAACTTCCTCCTTCTCCACCTTTAGTGACAAACGACATTCTTCGTAGTTTTGTTTTATAGACGACTCCCTCTTTTGCAGTATTTTCTCTTGTTTCGTCCTTTCTTCTTGAATTTTTTTGGCTAACTGATGACATTTCTGTTCTTCTAAGCGATGTGTCAAAAAATCCGTCATGGGTGCAGCAGCCAAACTAATCAGATCCATATCAAACACGTCAGTTGCTCGCATCCAATACGACTCCAAAATATGTAGCGATTCTTCCAAATTCTGTGTTTGCTTAAGTACATCCCCCAACTGAATTATTTCGTAAACACTTAATACTTTAAATTAATTTCCCGGCGGAAGAATTACAACAACCATGTTTACTTACAATGAACGCCTTTCTTCAGCTGACTACACAGGCTTTAGTAAGGTACTCGCCTCTAAATACTCTACCCCCCACTCACATAGAGCCGACCCGTGATACATTACCCTCCTCACGACGAAATAATCAAATTTTAGCTCAACAACGTTCTCATCCGCTATTCTGAATAGCCTTGTTGTACATGGTGTGTGACCTAATAGCCGGCCAATTCCTCACATGAAACTGAAACGCTTTAACGAGGCAACCTCACGCTCATTCAATGAAAAAAAAATTTAGAATTTGAATACTTTTTTTCTGAATACAATATAGCTAACTACAAGCAGATTTCGGTTGGTGTAGTTGTTTACAGCAACAACAACAACAACATCGCCGACGTTGAGAAATATATTGTAATAGCAAAGTTCTACGACCGTAATGGTAATTACCATACAAGAAATATATGCAGAAGGTATTTCGAGGGCCTGCCAAACGAAGAAGATTTAGAATTCTTCAACGTCGAAAATTATGCAGATGACAGGTGAACTCATTGGAGCTGACGACGAAGGAGTCGGGAGCGATTACTGCAGCAGCAGCAGCAGTTATGAAGATGAAATTATGGAAGGATAAAGTATAATAAGTAGTCACTTAACTAACGTACATATGATTGTAGACTAAATTATTTTAATAAAGAACCTTAAACCGCATTTTCTTGTTATGCTAAAATAAAGTAGGGCATTGACTCATTCAGTAAAAATTCAGTACTCCAATTAAGGTAATTGACATAAACTCAAGAACTCGTTCGAAGACACTCCTCCTCCTCCTCAGTGTCCCAGAAACGGCGAGATGGAAGGATAAAGTATAATAAGTACCCACTTCTAACGTACAAATGATTGTAGACTAAATTATTTTAATAAAGAACCTAAAACCGCTTTTTCTTGTTATGCTAAAATAAAGTAGGGCATTGACTCATTCAGAAAAAATTCAGTACTCCAATTAAGGTCATTGACATAAACTCAAGAACTCGTTCGAAGTCAAGGACTTCCCTCCTAAAAAGTGTCACAGAACATTAAGGTCAATGACCTAAACTCAACAAGTTTGAACTCGTTCGAAGTCAAGGACTTCCCTCCTCAAAAGTGTCACAGAAACGGCGAATATACACTACTCGGATGCATCTAGCTTCTTGGGTACAATCCAGACGGGACTGTTCCAAGGAGAATTAGAAGGTTGTATGATATTTTGTTGGAGCATCTTATCAATTTATTTATCAACTTCTACCTTTAAAGATTCAGGATATCGATATGTTTTAGAATTAATGGGAATGTTCGATGTGATGGGAATTTCGTGCATAATGGCATCGGTAAAGGTTAGGTTATCACCTTCAAGGAAAAATATATCATTATATTCACAACAAATGTCTATCTATAATCGAAGCTTTTTCTTCCTTGTTCATGTGATCAGTTCTTAATAACTTTTTTATTTTATCAAGTCTGGAAGAATCAAAATTTAAGTTTTTATTATTTAAACTGATTTTATTAATTTGGCAAGAATTAGAATTTGGTAGAGGTTCTAACTGTATATTTAAATTTTCGATTTTAACTTGATTTTCAGTTGTATTCAAAATAGTAGTATAAGCTGATGAGTCAGAGTTTACTTTAACAATGCTGTTACAAAGAAAAACACCTTCTTGAATTTCTGAATTTGGAATAATACCTTCATCTATCGAGTTATTTAATATATTGACCTTAATAAGAGTTTCGCTTCGAGGTTTTATCATCAAGACATTATTTTCCTTGAGATTGTAAGGATTAGAAGAATTGTCTAAATTGTATGAACTAGAAGGAATAGAATTTTCAAAATTAGTATCATTCAATATATAAGAACTACCATCATCAGATCTTGAGTTAGCATAATTAGATCTTGAATCATTGAAATTATAAGATTTAGAAGAATATGAATTGGAATAATCGAATTTGCAAGAATTAGAAGAATATGAATTAGAGTCTTTGAGATTATAAGAGTTAGAAGAATCAGGATTTAGTAAAGACGATCTCTGAGTAATAATTGATTCTTTCGAAGGAATAGTATTTTTATGTGTTTGCAAAGAAATTGAATAATCTTTATATAGCAATTTGTCTTCTACGTAGTTAATTTTTATATTAAAATATTTAAGAAAATCGTTACCTAAAATACCATCACAGTTTATGGGAAAGGAATTAGGTACTGCATGAAAAGGATGATTCAATAATTCGTCTCCAAAAGAGACATCTAGAAATGAATAGCAAAGAGTTTTGAAAGGATTTGGAACGTTATCAATGCCTTTTAGAATGATTTTGTTATCTTCATGGCAAATAGTATAAGGTTTAAGTTTAGAAATTTTGATAAGAGAAATGTCTGCACCTGTGTCGACAAGAAATTTTGTAAGTTTTGAATTTGATTGCAATATTTTTATTTCGACATAGGTTGTGACAGATTCTATATTAATTGTTGCGATTTTTTTAATAGAACTTAAAGAGATTCGGCCAGTAATGTTTGAGCTACCCTCGCCCCGGCCGTAGGGCGACGATTTTGTGAGTTTAAAGACGTGTTATTTGTATTAGTGCCCTGACTGTTTTGTTTCTGATTCCTAATTTTGTTATTATACTCCCTCTTCCTACATTCTCCTATCAAATGTCCTATATTTTTGCAATACGCACAAATTTTTGTTTGATTATTGAAATTAGAATTTCCTTTAATATTATTATTACTATTATTATGAGAAAATTTATTATAGTTGTTATTAGGATTTTTAAAATGATTTGGATTTTGATTTGTTTTTGTATTGTGAAAATGCCTAACGTTACTCTGTGAAGCCTTATTGTACCTACAACTGAAACTACTGTGACCTGCTTTATTGCAAAATGAGCATAATTTCGCATTTAAATTATTTGTATTCTGATATTTTTGAATTTCAAGCCTAGATTTTTGCTCTTGTTCTTCATTTATTGCGATTGCTATTGCATCTTCTAGTGAGTTAGGTTTCTGAGACTTGACTATTAGAGATAGATTGTTATTTAACCCTGTAATAAAAACATTAAGAGCCTGATTTTTCAATAAATTTACGCAAGCATCTTTTGCTTCTCTACTTAAATTTGAATCTAAAGAATTAATTAGCCTAATATAGCAATTTTCTATCTTATTAGCGTACGTTATTACATTTTCATTAAAATTTTGTTTGCAACTATTTAACTCTAATTGCCATTGCCCTATCGTTCTTTTCTCTGAATAGGCGTCCAAAAGGTGGTTCTTTAAGGAACCCCAATCTTCGAACGTCCGGTTCCTTATTAAGGCACGGGCGTTGTCTGTAATTTTGGTTTCAATTATAGCATATAATATTGTCTTAAATTCAGGTCTAACTAGAGAAATTGCCTTATCACAATTATCAATAAATTCAAATAATTTTGATTTGCTACCATCAAATTTAATAAGCATCTTCTCAGCTAGTTCTAGAGAAATTTGTGCACTAACATTATCACTATTATCACTACGTTGGGTTGGTGTTGGTTGAGATGGACCACTACGTTGACTTGATGTATCAGCAGGCATTTCTAATTTTAATCAATTGGTGCAATGGGGTGAAATAGTACAGTGATGGATAACAGATAATTATTTTAAAGACTTACAGGAACCAAGTTGTAGCAACGATCACCATTCCTCTTGAGATAGGTCCTGGAGTGTTCTTCCAAACAACGTTCTTTTTTAAGGGGTTGTTGTAATTTACCAACGTCTTGAATGCAGATTCTGGCCACTTTCGATGTTCGATGTTCCAAAATTCCAAGTCGTGTTACAACTTTCCGACTCCTGACACCATTTATTCTTCTTGTAATGGAATTTAACACCAGGGTGGTTGGGATTGAGAAAACACTTTTCACTTAACTTATTTATTGAGTTTATACACTAATTAAACTTGCACAATAACAATTAATAAGATCGAGACAAAATAGAAACTTACTTGGTAGATACGAGCGATATAGAATTCTTCTATAGTCGAGTTAGTTGTTGACTGTTAACTTTTTACTATATTTTTGATCGCGAATTTTTCCTTTTTTATACAGAGTATGTTTATTAGATAAATGACTGTATACCTTCTAGAAATCACGTACCAGTCATTTGGGTGAAAGGTAACCGCGAGCGTTGGAATACTTCAGTCATTTAAATCATGATTTTGTTTACATTCTTTTTGTTAAACTAATTACAATAAAAAATATATTTTATCAGATATGTTACATTATATTAAATTTAAGAGAAATTATTTAGAATTAAAGAGATTTTATTGAGGTACATTACAGTACATAAAAAATAAAAACAACAAAACAATCACCACTACCACCACAATCTGTAAGTCCATTTAAAGCATCTGCAAATTTAAGGTAGTAGTGAAAACTGTATGGGCATGGTTTAATTACTTAATAATGGAAATAAAATACCTTTCTTTTATATTCCTCCAATTTAAGCCTAGCAAGTTCAGCCTCATCAAGTGCTTTTCGCATCTCTGCTTCAGCTTTCTTGATTGCAATCTGCCTTTCCTGCAGCTGTGCTTCGCAGACCTTCATTTGCAAACCATGAAGCTCTGCTTGCTGCTTTATAGCTTCAGCAACCTTAGACACTCTCATTGCCCCCTCTGTTTTTACAGTACTTATAACACTCCTTCTCTTCCTACAAGGAGTGTTAACAGGGGCATGAGAAACATCTGAAAAATAACTTTCATTAGTAAATACTCCCAATTTATTTGACATAAAACTCATGCATTCAATTTTACCATAGGGTGAAGCTACAGATGTTGAAGGCAGACCACTGTCAAGGGCTTCAGCATCATCTAAACAACAAAATTGTTATAATAGTTTTTTTTTTCAACAGATGCAGTGATATTTGAAAATAAAATTACCAGCATCAGGCACTTGCATGGTGCTACAGCTTGCAGAGTTACCCATTAGTTCTGTAATAAAAAAATTAATTGTTGTAATTAAAACAATATGAAAACTACACACAATTACACCGCATCAATTGCCAGAAGCACACGAATCTACCGATACTGACACACTGACCCTGAATTATGAACTTCTCGTTCAATCGATACACCTAACAGTAGCATTTGTAACCTGAAATAATAATTAAGGCGCGCTAAACCAGGGCCGGCCTCAGAAATCAAAATAATTTTTAAAATTTTTTTTTTATTTCAAAAGTCAAAAAGTGTATAAATTCATGTTTGAAATGCAACAGGGAACATGTGGTTCTTTTTTCTGTACTTATAGACCAAACACCCTGTATGTGCATGTGTCGGTAATGTAAAATTAAATACGTCTGCAACCGTCTGAAGTTTACGATTCTTAAATACGTTTACATGATAATGTAGAGGAAGTGGAGAATCAGTAATAATCTTGGTTATGTAGAAGGAGCGTAGTACGTGTACATGTATATATATATATATATATATGTGTCTCTGTACAGTTTGGGCGCAGCTCCAGAGTTTGGGCGCTTGGAGTATATGCGACAATTTAGGTTGTGAGTCGCGCTAAGCGGTCAAAGTATTAATAAGTATCTATGCAATTTTGAAGATTTTTGATATTTTATTTCTTAGAGGTTTAAAAAGAAATGTAACGAAACAGTTTAATTGATACGTACTCGGGAACGATCTCTATAATAAAAAAAGAAGGTAGTGGAGTCTGTTGAGCCCTTTCTGACTTCCCCTACATACAGCTCAATGTATGAAATGTAATGAAATTTGATAAAAGATTTTAGTTGATACTTGTTCACTGATCATTTCTATAATAAGTAAAAATAAGTTAGTAAGATATTTTAAGCCCTTTTTGATTTCCATAGCATAGAGCTTCTTACGTTGTATGCACTTTCTACTACATTAACATACTCCGTTCCACACTTTTAAGTACATTGTATTTAATTGATTAAGTTTTTACTAAAGCATGACGAAATTATCTTTGCACGGTACTTAAAGTAACCTAAAGGAGAATTTTTATTATGAAAATATTACTATATTAAGTTTTTATTGTGATATTATTGAAAGCTTCGTTAAGCATTTGATTGCTCCCGGAAAGTCATTTTTTAGCATCTTAGTAATGAAGCAATTGTTATGGGTCCGACTTTTGGAAAATGAAATTTTTAAAATCCCCACGTTTTGAAATCCCATCCGATTGTATCGCCAATGACAAAACCACCTGAGTCGTATTCACGTATTCATTTTTATAAAAATAACTACTTATTGGGATTTAACATATTTCAAAATAAGGCGTAGACGAGGCGGCGTTATGCGATACGGGTTTTCGATTAAACAATAATTATATCAGATACGAGGTTAGGAAAAAATATCATACAAAGATCGCACTTTTGTGACGAGTTTCAAACAATATTTTATCCAGCAGTTGACATTTGATCAAATTTAGACTGGTCAGTAGTTACGATGGAAACGTAATAATCAAAACTACCTCATAAAGTAGCTTTTACGAAGAGTTTTGGTAATTCTGTCCTTTATTGTATAGTGTTTATTTTTAGTTTAGTTTTTATAGCACTGTTCTAAAATTGACAACCGTTTGCGCCTATGAAGACGTCAGCATTTTATGTTATGTTGGCACAAATAATGTTTTTTGAGCCACCACAAGACTATTTAAGACATGTCACATCCTAATAACTCTACTGCCCACTTAATTTAATATAAATTCAAGCTTGCTTCGAACTAATTAATTAAAGATTGGCATCTATGCTGATTTTGGTATGTGACTTCTTAACAAATACTAATTAAGAAGGCTTCAGTTATACCATTTTTTTTAAGTAGGTATGCTATATTTCTTCCTAACTTTTTTTGACTTGCTTCATTTAAGTAAATTAGATTAAATAAAGGAATCTAGATAGCCATATTTTTTCTTGTTGTATATTTCATTGTACATTGTTTACAATTTCCATTACACATTATTTACAATTTGAGATATCCATAATTAGTAATTCACATTCCTGTTGAAATTTGTGTATCTAAATTCAGGATTGACTTAAATACAGCTTCCGTTGGTATAATCGCTATAGATTGACTGGCTTATATTGTATACGAAATTTCCTTCCATTCCAGTTATTTTTTTTCTTCAATTAGAGTCTGAAATAATTTTTGTTGCATAAAATTGAAAATAAGGACAACTTCAATAACATCATTTAAGTCAACAAATTTCAATTTGTGCTGATCACTCAAACAAGCAATACCGAAGGTTTCAATGCAGTTAATAATAGAAATAGATATGTAAAGGGAATCAAATTAAATGATAGAAAAAAAAACAGATTCTGAAGAGTGTAATAGAACACTAGTACCTTCTGGTAACCAGGTAAAATTTTTTACATTCCCTTCCTTTGGATGAACATTTTCCAAATGATCTTGCTAAATCACGATTAATTTTTGGACAACAGACAAATTCTATTTAATTAGTAGGTCTGAAGGTTCCACTCCATGAGACCCTTAAATTAAAATTAAAAAATGAATATTTTTAGTTATTCATTAAATTTAAATAGTAATGCGGTTATCTCTGAATTATTTTATATTTTAAAGAAGTTTAACTACTTGTTTTGTTTATTACACTTACCATTGGTACCAATGGCTTTATAATTTAGAATAAGTTTAATTCAGACAATCTAAAATTTGCTGCATAGGTATGCAGTATGGCGTGACTTACCAAAATCCCGTGCAGTTAAAGGAAGAAAAGTATATGTCAGCAAATAGATATATTCCAAACATTCAATGGCTGTATTGCAAACGTGAAATGGCGATATTCCAAATGTTAAATGGCAATATTCCAAACATCAAATGGCTAATTAGTCTGACAGGTACTATAGGGGGATGAACCTGGAAATAAAACAATTTAGACATTACAATAGAAGAACTATAAAAGTTTGTTGCTAATTTGATCCCCAAAAAAAAATTGGATGTTAGTAGTAATAGGAGAGGGCTACTGAGAGCAGGTACCGTTAGATTGTTGCTGTTCTGTCTAACGTTAGTTTGCCGTATAAGTCCATCCTTCTCGCACCTATGGGCAAAAGGTGTATGTGTTCTGAGAGCATGAACAGTTACTTTAATGATGTAACGTAGCAATTAAGGAGCGCATTTTTTCCCGTCGGTCGCGACCGACCGACCGACGTAGTACGTACCTATCAAGGAATATGTGTTAATTGTTTTTCCGGTTCGGCTGGACATGCATGCATGCCGCTGCCGCAATGCAAGAAATAATTATTATTTTGCTTACGCGTTCGACTCTAATGAATGAATTTATTAAAGTACCTAATTGTGTGCTTCGTTATGAATAGGTAGATAGGTGGGTAGGTAGGTAACAATGGTAAATAAAAAGTATTGTTATTCAGAAATAGTTTTATTCTTTAAAAAAGAAATGTTAAATTCCTTTCGAGGAAGGTATTGTTTATTGATCTATTTTGCACAAATCATAACACAAATGATTTATTCTTCAAAAAAAATGTTATATTACAACATTATTAGATGGAATCCGTGTAAAATTGCTCATTTAATTGAGGAGACACGTATATGTTTAAACTATATTATCATGTAAGAAATAAAACACAAATGTTTAAGTTTAACAAAATTTTATTATATAAAAAAATAAAATATATATTTTGATAGGCAAATCCATTATTCTAAAAAGAATTAAAGAATATAAATATATAGGGTGAAGTGGGGTATTTGTGGACCCAATATAAAAAGTTTAATCTTGCAGACAGTTATGAAGTCAGCCTGGCAGTAAATTCTTCTTTTTTCATTTGAAGATATACATTTATAAGGAGTTTAATATTCCAATGGTTGTGATGATAAATAAAAAGTTGACCGATCTAAACCATTCATTTATTGAAGTTCTTAGCAAAATAATTACAACACAGACGTTTCGATCCCTAATTTTAGGATCCTTTTCAATGTGATAGATAAATTCTAGGGGATGAAGAACGTGTATTGGTATCAAAACCCCTTTAATATTAAATAACCTTTTAAAAAACCATGCGGTTTGCGTTGAATAATTTTTTTTATAAAAAAAACTACACCATTTAAAATATTAATAAAAATTAATGGAAGAACATTGATGGTTTAGAAAAATTGAAATTGATTAACAATATTAGATCATATTAATAAAATTAAATTAAAAATCAAGTAAAGTGGATGTTAACTTGAGGAGTTAACATCCAAGAATGATTCTTTTCTTAACTCCTCAAGTTAACATCCACTTTACTTGATTTTTAATTTAATTTTATTAATATGATCTAATATTGTTAATCAATTTCAATTTTTCTAAACCATCAATGTTCTTCCATTAATTTTTATTAATATTTTAAATGGTGTAGTTTTTTTTATAAAAAAAATTATTCAACGCAAACCGCATGGTTTTTTAAAAGGTTATTTAATATTAAAGGGGTTTTGATACCAATACACGTTCTTCATCCCCTAGAATTTATCTATCACATTGAAAAGGATCCTAAAATTAGGGATCGAAACGTCTGTGTTGTAATTATTTTGCTAAGAACTTCAATAAATGAATGGTTTAGATCGGTCAACTTTTTATTTATATACATTTATGTTTTGTTAGTAAGTTCCCTTCAATATAATTAAAAAAAATAGAGGGGGGTGAAATTATTTAAATTTTTTTCTCACGTGTCACAGTCCACAGTTACCCGTTAAGTTTGGGTAACTGTGGACATTGGCGGGGATACTGTGGTCTGCCTAGAAAACTCTACCTAAAAGATATTAGATGGTGAAAGGTAACTGTGGATCAAATTTTAAATAATATTTTAAATGCAGAAACGAAAAATTTTATTCAGAATTTTTAAAACTGGGCACATGGCTAACCAATATTCTTAAATCTACTTAAATCTTTCTCTTTCTCCTGATTTTGGAACTCCAAGTATTCCTACTATGTTATCATAATCAAATTTTTGAGGCTCGTTTTTCACATGTTTGAAGGTATTTCCTGTACATCGTTTTAAGCACCTAATGATGACAACTTTCTTTACTAAATTTATCTGTAATATCATCGCAGTAGAATGAGTAATTGCTCGCTTTTTTATTCGAACTACAATGTATTTTCCCGGGGTAATGTTATCATCAGTGGGATCTTGAACTTGAGGGCCTAGTTCCTCTTCCTCGTTGTCATTTGGAGGACCACATGAATCGTCACTTTCTGCATAAACGACTTCTGATTCTGCATCATCGCTACTTAAGTCGGGCTGTTTCCTGAATGTATTCTTCGCCGGTTTCGTTTTGGGTTTTGCTATCTTCAGATGTTCTAAATAAGTTTTAGTAGTGATCACCTCAGCGACATCGATTCTTTTTCTCTTCTTTTGTTCTAGCTTCGCAGAAGGTTTTACGGTAGAGAGTAGGACCTTCTCCCAAGATTCTACAACGGAAGATGATACATTTTGGCTTTCTGTGGTACAGCTGCTAGAGGCTGGAGCGGTAATCGGAGTTTGGTCATCAGTAATGGCGCCAGGTATATTTTTTTCTTCATAATATCGTTTAAGCTTTTCAGGATCAAACTTTTCCTTACTAATTGAATTTCGATTCAGCGGAAAAATTCCCGTTTTTCGAAAACCACTCACAACAACGGAGAGCTGAATACTTCGCCAGGCTTTTCCCAAAAGGTTGGAAAATTCGCATTTTGTTAAATGTTGTCCTAAATTTCTACGCTGCCAGTCTGTTAACAAAGCATCCCATGAGGATTTAAGTCCCTTGAAAACGGATACATCCAAAGGCTGCAAAATTGCTGACGTATGTGGCGGTAATTTCAAAATTGTCACATTTTCAGCAATGGCCAAGGTAACTAATTCTGGTGAAACGTGCGACAAATGGCCATCGTAAATCAAAAGAGCAGGCCTCTCAATGCAGTTTTTCAAAAAAATATTTTTAAACCATAGGAAAAATACTTGTTCAGTCATCCAACCATTTTCGGATACGTAATAAGATGTTTCTGGAAACTCCTCTGTGCCGAACATAGTGTCCCATAACCTTTTGCCCTTGTGGAGTATCATAGGAGGTAATATGGTCCCGGTGGCATTGGCACAGGCCAAAACTGTTGTTGTTTTTCGTCCTGAGCCGCCGGTTTGCCTCTGCGCTGTTTCCCCTATCCCAGTTACGACCCTGGTACGACTGGGATCATAATTAAAAGCAGTTTCATCTGCATTCCATATTTTACCGGGAGATTGATGCAAATCCATATCATTCATAATAATTTCTAATTTATCAAAAAAATCATAAATAATAAATGGATCACTTTGTTGCCTTACACGTGATGCTTCAATTAGCTCTGGTTTCTTAATAGAAAGTCGATTACGTTTTGAAAAATTCAGGAACCAATCTTCCCCAGGTTTAGCATTTTTAAAAGGTGTTTGAAGATTATTCTGCTGAACGTATAACTGCACAGAGTTTAGTATTTCTTTGCGAGAAAGACCGAACCCCCATTTACTCATAGTCTTTATGCGAGAGGCCAAAATCGCTTCATCTTCTTTAGAAAGGGCGGTTTTACCACCTCCGGCCACATCTGTTTTAATAGACCTTTTCCAGAAGTAAAGTTTACTTAGTTTACATTTTACCTTTCTCATGTCCTCCCGCTGGTCTACCTTGCCACCCATTCACTTTCAACCCAAGGGTAGATTTCGGTATGCCATGTTCGAGTGCTGCCTTCTTTAGTGAAGATTTTCCCGATTTCACATCCCTTATTGCTAATTCTAATGCTTCCTTTGAATATCTACTTCCAACACCACGATTTTTAGTCTTTTTGGTATACTTTCTTGGCATTTTTGCACTTAAAAAAAACGCACTTTAAGGCTCACTAACCATATATTAATCACTAACGTAAAAACACGGGGAACCACAGATGCACCGGTATTGCCAACCACAGTTGTCCCGACTAAGGCAAATGTCAGGGTAACTGTGGATCCCTTCGTAATTGCAAAACTACTTTCATCATGCTTCGGCTACCGAGCGCTAGATAGCGTCTCTTATACAGTTACCATAACAGTTACCCAAACGTACAATGGAAGTTGACGTACCTATACGCTGGAACACGTCTTTATAATCTGACCTATCTACGGCACAATTTGCCGAGCAAATTTATGCAGGTTAGATTTTTAGATAATAATTGAATTTCTGTTTTGGTGCTTGAATGATCCCAGAATTTAACAATAACAAATATTTTTGACATTAAATAAGTACTGGCGGTAAAATTTGTAATACACTGTTAAATTAAACAAAATTTAACGGGTGCCGCAGTTACCCCAAACCACAGTTACCCCACTTCACCCTATACATTTAAAATTTTCTACATACATACCTAACCAAATAGTTGCCCATGGTTCACACCATTCCGGTCTTTCTACAGTTAAGTATGAGTAGTGTAAGATGACCGGTTCTAATTCAGAGGAGGAGAGGTTACTTAAGGTCAAATTGATGGAAGGTCATTGACTTTAAACTTGAGTGTATGTAGTGGTCGAATGCTTCACAATGAATTGAAACATATATACATGTATCGGTAATGTAATATTAAATACGTCTGCAGTCGTCTGAAGCTTACGAATCTTAAATACGTTTACATGATAATGTAGAGGAAGTGGAGAAAAGTGTAGGGTATAGACATATGAAATAAAAGTGAAGTCGTTATAGTTAACGATTCTTTATTTTGATATAAATGAAGTATGTAAGTGATACAATCAAAATATTGAACAATAAGATTACATTAATAGTACTAACAACTTGTAGAAATACGAAAGAGTCGGTGATATAGCCCTTAGTTATAACGTCTCTGTTTTCATCATCCTTAAGCTGAATCCATCGGCTTTCAATATATCTTCGAAACTGTCCATGTTTATCAATAAATGCTAGTTTTACAGAGTGAAGGTTCTGCACGTTCTCAACTGTAAAAACATTTGTTCCATTAACATTTCTTAAAATAATAGTATCCCAATTTTTCTTCCATGTACAAGACATATCAATATCCTTATTAAATTTTTTACAAACATAGGCTTCATCTCCAATAGTATTATCAGGTCGGGAAATGTAGAGGGTATTGTTATACAAATATGTTAAAATCAGTAACGACGACACACTGATCATGATTGCTTTTTTCCATAACAACTGAGACATTTAAAACGAGCAACGTGGTTTGTATAATAAGTTCCCCTCCACTGAAGCTTATGTAGTGGAAGGGGATTTTACATAAGTTACGCGAACGAGTGAAGGAGCGGTAGATGCATAACAGAGTTGAGTGTATTTAAGTCAGTATAACATGGAAACCTTTATCGAAAAGTTTAATAATGTGCGGGTGGGTTATGAAGAGAAAGAAATACGTGCTCTGAAATCACTGGAAGTGAATCAAACGTATCCCGTGCAACGCTTCAAAAAGGTGAATACAAAATGGGGACCTCGTCTATTAGCTGATTTATACAGCTTTATCATATTTCTTCCGTGCAGACACGCAGAAGCTTTTACGGATGCAGAAATCGAGGACATAAACGAAAAAATTGTTAATAAAGTGGGTCATCCATCAATTCGCCTTAAAGGATTTGTTGGAAAAGCGGCTGATTTAGAAATACATATGTAAAATTTATAACATTGTATAAGAATATAAAAATAAAAATCTAATTTATATTATGAACGTGTTTTATTTGTTTAAAGGAAAAAAATACAGTCAATTTATGAGTGTAAAGACAACCAATATTTTAATAAAAGAACATTTTTATAAGCACAATTCTGTTCAACAGCGGTTGTAAATAAATGATAAGAACACACTTTAACTTTAAAATGAGTTGGGAGTTTGGAGAGAGCTGGACATCCGATATCTTCAATGTTAACAAAGTTAACAGTAGGAAAGGATTTCTGCAACCAAATCATCTTTTGTAATCCTTTAACATATACAATTGTTGACTCCATCAATATGGAGTAAATTCTATCATAAAGTGTAGAGTACGGAAGATCGCCGTTATCCCAATATAACCCATGAAAATTTCTTGTTAACCAACGATTTTGACTTCTGTAACGAACGGGGAGAGCGTCCCATGGAAATGGTGGTTCAAATGTGAAATGATAAACTGGTTCTTCTTTTAGAGCAACAACAGCTACTTCTTTAAAAACAAATCGATTCTCACTACACTGAAAACCTTGTACGTCCAATAAGAAAGTCATCGTGCTCACTGTTCAGTACCGGTAAGAAAACTAAATTGTGGAAGTAATCGTTTTGTTTTATACTTCTTGAACTAAGTTTGTGGACGGATTGTAACGTATCACACGATCATGTATTATTAAACAGAAAGCTGCCGTTTTGTCTGGTATATTTTCTTTAGTTTGAAACTCTAGACGGATATCTATACTACCAGATTTAACAGTTTCATTCTGATAAGAACAGTCTACTATTACAAGAGGAGCAATGACTAGAAATTGTTTAGGATCGAATAAGGGTTCACTTACATTACCATAATACGATTGTTGAAAGTTGGCATACATTTCATATAAAACGGCAAATCTAGAAGTATCAAAATCTAAATTCAAATTATCATACGTGTACATAGTAGATCCTAACTGAACTTTAAAATTGGTTAGTTTGCAGTGATCGAAGGCACTCATATTTTTTGCAAGATTATTACTTTTATCTGTTAGAAATCCGAAAATAATGAAGCGAGGCTTTTCCAATTGTGACGTTGTTTTCACATTCCAGTTGTGAGAATACGATTTGGGAAGTAGCGGATATTCATGTAGTTCCCAACTCCGAAATGAAAGTTCCATATTTAAATTTCGATCAACATAACGCAACAATTTCAAACGTTCAGCATCTGCTACAGATACATGAGGAATTTTCCAAGAAATCTGATCCAAATGTACAAGTACATCTTCAAGTGGCGTTGCTGAGCAATATAAAGCATTATTGTCAGTGCTGCTGCGAACTAGAACTAATTCTTGTCGAACGTTTAATATTATTTTTCGGAAGTCTTCTGCAAATCCAAAAATCATACGTAGTGGAATACAAACGTTGAAGTAACCGTTGGAATCTACTAGTTTTACAGAATTAAGCTTAATTCCTTGTAGATCGCCTAAAGCAGGAGGCAACCATCCACTGTTGCTGAGACGTTTACTTTCATTCTCGTTGTAAGATGCGTAACCTTTCATTGTTGTAACCATGCCAGGATTACGGACTCGATCAATAACTTTTCCGCCTAATTCATAACGAATTTCATCAAACAGGTGTAAAATTCCATTGTGGATAAAAGAAGTGTTCGCAGTTGCCTTTCCATCCTTTTTAAGAAGCAAACGACCTTCTATGTATAGGAAACTACTAGAAGGCAAAGTGTAAACATCTTCATTTTCTATTGGAATACGTATCGTATCATTATTTTTGAAAGTTGAGTTCGTATAAGGTTGATGAGTATGTTTATCAGCGTTAACTATAGCGTTATCGAAGACTGCTTTTTCGGTAACATTCAGTATTTCTGCTACCATTTTACCGTTTCCTCTTTTTCAATCGCAACCCCAAAGATTTAAGGAACTGTTTATTGAGCGGTGTTAATCGCTTAATGGTTGTAGGCGAAATAAGCACTCGGGATTGTGGTAGTAGTTTTATAGTACTATTCTTCTTTGAATATCGTTGGGGACAGCTATATTGCACTACCATGTTACGCTTTTCGTAAGTGCAGTCTTATTGTGACACGCTCTCCACGGAAATTAACTAGATTACCGTCTTGATCAACTATTTTAAGGGAAATGTAGTCGATGACACGAGTGTTGATTGATAAATAAATAAGATTCGTAGGATTCTCAACAATTTTAAATCCGGGGGGTACATTGGGAAAGAATTGATGTAGTATATGTCCATCTAGTCCTTTAACACCATCACTGGTATGTATGTAGGAGTTAGTTACGAGGTTACACATCACTGAAATCGTGTTTACTTTGAAAATGTCAGCTACATGATCAGACACCTCTTTAAGTGATGGTAGAAGCTTATTTTCAAAACCCAATATCTTTGCGGGAGAATCTGTAGGAGCGAAGTTGACTTTTTTGGTACTTTTTATATGGCTTTTTAAGGTAGTATTGTCTCCAAACAATTCAATAGCATCATCAGTATGTCGCAATTTCTCGCGAAGATAATGATTAATATCATCGATTTCATAGGATCCTTCCGGAAGAACAACGACTGGTGGTGTAGAACCTTCAAAATAGAATTTATTGTTAGTTTCATCGATATTCGGAATACTGTTATATGCTTCAAAATTTAATAAAGCAATTTGATATTCATCATCATCGCTTAAAAAAATTGGTGGACTTATTATCATTTGCAGCTCCGACTTTGTATTAGTCAAGGTAAATGTGTAAGACATGTTTTCGGTTTGACGTTCTGTCTACTACAACGAAGTTAGTTTGAGGGTTTGTTTTTAAGAAAAGGTTTGCGTAGTCTCATTAAGGAATTGGACAACTAAATGGCCGCAGTTAAAATCTGAGGGGTTCTGAACACGATTGTAGTTATAAGTGATAGCACAAGGTCCGGAAGATTGTAAATATTGAACCAATTCTTTAGGTGGACGAAGATCTCCAAAACTGTCAAAGTACATAGCTTTGTTATTTCGTTTTACATACGCTGTCCAATGTGTACCAGTTCCTGTGTCTAAATCTAAATTAACAATTCCACTTTCACACCTTTTAACTTTTCTGGGTAATTCGTTACGCATAAAGATTCCCCGAAAATGTGGAACTTGTAAATAGTTAATGTAATTGACTAAATCCAAATCTGTCAAAGGACGGTTAGGTAACTTTACGAAAAATTTTACGTTTTTTTTTTTGCTGATAAGGTCTAAGGTATAAACCGAAACCTTTACGAAAAGGTTGTACTGAAATATTTTTTCCTAGAGCAATAGCTTCCATTGAAGCGTTATGACGTTTATCTTCTTCTAGCTGCTGTTGTGCTGTTTTCGCATCGCGTACAGCTTTAGCTATCCCAGCAGCACCGCCAGAGAGAGCTCCAAGTGCTGATAGTCCAGCGAAAATCGGAATTAACGGTAGAAAACCACCTGTCTTTGGAATAGGAATGATTCTGGGAGATTTAGATCGCTTTCCAAATTTACGAATTGTATTTAGTGCTATTTTAGCAGCATGTATCAGCTGGAGAGGTTTCGTTTTCTTAAGAGCAATTTTCGCAGATGTCACTAGCTTACGAAACGGTAGAGCTCCTCCTTTTCTTGTTCGTCTTCTCTTCTTTATTTTCCGCAACAGAATTGAACCACCAACTTTACGACGTCGCTTTTTGTGTCCCATTCCAAGTTTCTCTTTACCCTTCATAGCTGAAGCAATTGTGAGAGCTGCCAAGCGTTCACCAAAAGACGCGTCCGGCGACTTTAGTCTTTGTAATGATTGTTGCGCCAAAACCTTATCAGCAATTCGACGATGGGAAATGTCTGGAAAAGTTTCGTAAGCAATATCGTGTAATTTACAAGATTCGTCAAGGGGATTTATACCAATATCACCTCGAGCTAATCGTTTGTTTAGTCGAGTCCCTGGACCGCAAAAGTTATACCCTGGGAGGTGTAATTCAATAGGTAATTTATCTATAAACCTATTCAGAAAACCTCGTGTCATGGGACATGTGTAGTGTTAGCTCTCTCACTATACTGAACGAACTGACTACATAAACACTGTTAACTCTAAATTTATATATCCGAGAGCACATGCGCAAACCGTTTAATCATCAACAAACATGCGGATAGTACAACATCCATCTGTTCTACCCATAACCAATCGTGACTTCGATATTGCCAGGAAAATAAATCGACAGGGTCCATTACTACCATCCACAATAAGATCCATTATCGCCGGACCTTCAAATTGTGGAAAAACAAATGTGATTATAGGACTTTTGGAGCAACCGAACGGTTTACGGTTCGCAAACGTATACGTTTATTCCAAGTCATTGTATCAACCAAAATATAAGTATTTAGCCGAATTATTGAAACCAATTGCTGGAATTGGTTATTTTCCCTATAGAGACTCTGACGATGTAATTGCCCCATCACAGGCAAGACCCAATTCTGTATTCATCTTTGACGATGTTGCGAATGAAAATCAAAATAAGATAAGGGAATACTTTAGTATGGGAATACATAACTCAATCGACACTTTTTACTTAAATCAAACATATGCACAGATTCCCAAACATTTAATTAGAGATAATGCAAATTTAATAATACTGTTTAAACAGGATGAATTAAATCTCAAACACGTCTTCGCAGACCATGTCACTACAGACATGACTTTTGACCAATTTAAAAATATTTGTGCAGAGTGTTGGAAAGAGAAGTTTGGATTTCTAGTGATAAACAAGGATTGTGGTATAAATGAGGGAAGATATCGCTTAGGATTCGATAAATATATATTAATGTAAGTGATATAAAGTCAATCAGTTGTTAAAAGACAACCTTGACAAGAGCATGGATGTAAAAGCAAAGAAAGAACTAATCAAAGTTAGGAAAGCGGTAAAGAGGAAATTACAAATGTTAAAGGAATCGACAGCAGGACAGAATCTCCTGTTGCAGCAAGCATATCAACCACTTACAAAATCGCTTCTTAACTTGAAATCAGAGCTGGGTGAAGAGATTAAAAAAGAATTAAAGCCAGAAGTGAGTAATTGGTCGAAAGGTGACGTTCCAGCTTCGTCAACACCAATAAAAATTAGAAAGCTTGACCCTTCGAATGCTCCAGGTACCTTACTACCAGGTGCTCCTTCATTCTTAAGGGAAGAAAGTGTTTATGAAAGAGACCCAACAACGGGTCATGAAAACACAGACCAGGATAATGATGACTTTGAACAATTGAAGAAAGCGTACATAGACTATATTAATAGCTCTCGATTTGCTCAATATTTGGAAGAATTCGATCCTCTACCTCGAGACTATATAGAAGGAATTATTAAAGACTATGATGGTGACACATTTAACGCTGACGTTCTGAATCCTCGTCTTGATAAAGTTCGATACGAATGGAACACAAATAAATTTTTTATTGGTGATTCTGAACTGGATTTTGACGGACCAAACGTTGTAATCGATGGAAAATTTAAATACATAGGTACTGTGGGATTATACGAGCTACTCTTCAAATTACGTTCTGAATATCCGACATCGGTGAAAGAAAGGAAAGACTACGCTGATATATTAAAACGTACGGGAGCAGTTTACAAGTTAAGACAGCAAACATCGAAATTTTCTAAAGGTGGAGGATTGTCGTTGTTGACATACAACGAAAAACCGATCGAATACAAATATTTTGATGACGTTAATGAGTTGTGTGATCGTTTAAGGTTATTAGTTGCTTCTCAACAAGCAGGCAACACAAATCATGAAAACGAAATTCTATCAATTTTAGAAGAGTTGCGTGAGTGCAATATAATCGTATAAACAAATTATTAAGCTTATTAGTTAGACAATGACGGTTGATAAGTTCGGACGTTCGTTGGAAAAAAAACGATTGTTTTCGCAAGCATTCAGCAATGTTCATGATTTCAATCATAACCGCTTAACAAGAATCGGTGATCCTCAGCAGGAGCATGATGCTGTGAATGTACGATTTTTGGAGAAGAAGGTGCAACGTCTGTTATCGCAAGATGATGTAACCGATATCAGACAAGCATTCGATAAAGTGTTGTATTTCGTTGATATAGCTAATAAGCGTATTACACATTTGAACGAGCCTACCGCTGGGTTTCATGCAGCTACTAAAATGTATGTAGATGAGAAAGATCGGTTAACAAAAGAGCATATCAGAATCGAGTGTGAAAAGGTAAAGGATCGTGCTGTCAGTGAAGGTGTCAGAAGGATGAAGGATTTACGAGACGAATTGAAAACAGCTGTCTCCAAAAGTGGTGAAATGATGATGAAAACTTTTAGTAATAATATAGAGTTAGCGATTAAAAATTTGGAAAGAGAACTTGAAAAATATAATACTGACAGGGATAGAGAAATAACAAACAAGGTGAACGATATAATAGAAAAGAATGCTGTCGGAATCATGGACGTATTTTCAACAAAAGTAAAACTAGAGCGTAAAGATGTAGAAGCGTTTGTTAGGAAAGGGGATGAAGAAGTATCGAAGAAATTGAAGACGGAAATTGTGCAAGATATGAAAGATGATATAGACGCGAGTTTTGAATTAATTAAAATCACGATTCAGGATGAGTGTAAAAAAGTTAAGGAATTTGCAGAGAAAGAAATTCAACGAAGTAATAAAAAGAAAGATGATCTGAAAAACGAATTAGTGGTAATGGTGGAATCACTAACAAAGGAAGCAAAGGAGCTGAAAGTAAGGCTAGATACTCTGCAACAACAAAGAGGAACAGGTAGTGCGAAATCGAGCAGTTCTAAAACAACAACAACAGTTCCGTCCATGTAGTTCTTTATTATAAGAAAAATGTTAAATGTGAAAGAAGAACTAGTGAAAGAACTGCATAAACCTGTGAGAATTAATTTTACACGTCGTAAAGTGATAGTGAAAGGATTAGATGATCTTCATCAAGCCGATTTAGTGGAAATGATTCCGTATGCGAGAGAAAATAAAGGTGTCAGATACATTTTGGTTGTAATAGACGTTTTTTCAAAATTTGTGTGGGCTCAAGCAGTAAAACGCAAAACAGGTGAATATGTTGGAAGGGCTTTACAGTTAATTTTCAAAAGAAGTAAACGTATTCCTAAGAATATGCAAACTGACTTGGGAAAAGAATTTTACAACGAACAAGTGAAACGAGTTATGCAAAAATATAAAATTAACCATTACTCAACGTATAGCACCAAGAAAGCGTCAGTTGTGGAGCGGGTAAATCGAACACTAAAATCAAAAATGTGGCAACGCTTTAGTTCGCAAGGATCCTACAAATGGTTGAAGTTATTACCAGATATAGTACAGGAATATAACAATTCAGTTCACAGAACTATCGGAATGAGACCAAGCAAAGTTAATAAACGAAACGAAGAAACACTTTTGAAAAGTATTTACAACAATCCAAAGAAGGTGGATTTACGAGAAATTAAGTTTAAAGTTGGAGACCGGGTACGAATAAGCAAACATCGTGAATTGTTTAGCAAAGGTTATACCCCGAATTGGTCTAACGAATTATTTACGATTAGCTACATAAAATTGTCACATCCAATTATGTATTACTTAAAGGATGATAAAGGGGAAGACATAAAAGGAGGATTTTATGGTATGGAACTACAGAAAGCGAAATATTCAGATGTTTATTTGGTGGAACGTGTACTAAGACGAAAAGGTGACATGGTTTACGTCAAATGGTTGGGGCTTAACCAATCTCATAACAGCTGGATTCATAAAACGAACGTTTTGTAATGTATCCCCAGCTTTTTTTTTCTGATAATAAAGTCTGTAATGTTAATAATGATTTTCTTTACCCCTTCCCCAAAGTATGATTATAAATAAGATAAAACGTGACGAGTTTAATCAGTTGTAATCGTTAGTTGCTGCATTGAACGTTTAAGACGTAGTAATGGTTGAAAGTTACGTAATTGAAGTTAAATTTTACAAAGAGGGTTTATTATCTTTGAAAAGATATTTGGTAGCGTCAGAGTTGGATAGCGTGACAGAAGAATTCGAATTAAAAGGTGAATACGATAAAATCGTAATAGGAGGCTACTTAGTGGTTGATGAGAGCGATCCTGACGATTTTGAAGTATAATTTTTATAAAAATGGATTCATTATCGTACGAGTTGTATCAAGCAGAAAAGCAAGTCCTCATTCTCAACCTTCGAAGAGCAATACTATCAAACGATTTAGATAGAGTTAAAGTTGTGTTGTCGAAGTTGGGAGTTGCAGTACCAAAGGAAGCATTCCAATGGTTAACTGTAACACAAGAGACATCGTTCGATATTTTATACTTCATATTCGAAAGAAAGCAAAGGTGTGACGAATTGGTGGATGAATTTCTAAAAGGTTGCTGTGAAACAGTGGAAATAACGGTTGATGATGTTGAAATGATTTTAAATAAAACAAAGTATAATTTCATGCGACACGACGTATATTTTTTAAAGGAAATGTTAACAAACGGATCAGTTCTAATGCGGGATAAGAAGTTCTCCGTAATGAATGTCAAGAAAAAGTATGTTACATTGTTAAAGTGTGTGGATGACTTAATACTGGATGTGGCATACTACGCACAACCGAAAAATTTGGAAAAGTGTATTAAACTGATCAACTTGTTTCGGCTTCCGTATACATTAAGTCCAAATATCAACGGTCGTCATCAAACAGTGCTGCAATGGATAGAAGAAAATATTTTAAGAGAAGGAACGGAAAAAGCTGCAGGCTGGCAGAGCGGTCCTGACTCAGGCAAATGGCCATCAAGTAATATTGAAGATTATAAGAAAATTTATTCATTGTTAATGTTATTGAAACAATAAATTGTAACAGTAGAAATCATACACATGTTATTTGTGAAGTTGAGGAATATATTTCGCAGAATAAAAATAGTAAACAAACAAGTTGTGTAGTAACGTTTTATTATTATTTATACAATACAACCAACATTAAGGATAAAATATTTACATTGAGTGACATTTCAGCGTAAGCTATACTTAAACAGAACTCCAAGTAGGTATTACAGTAGGTGTTCATAAATATTATCAATGGCTTCCTGTGGAAGTGACGAAGCTTCGAAAAGTCTTTTAATAAAGTATTCTCCAACCGTTAAGTCGTCGGTATACGGTTGATGAAAATTTTGTATAAATCGATCAACGGCACCGTCGAACTTTGAAAGCGAACTGTTTGAGTTTTTTATATTGTAATGTCCCCAAGGAAGTGTATTCGTTGTTTTCGGAATTAAGAAACGTTTATCATCTTTGGGAGAGAGGGCTACTTTCGTTTTCATATGGGTAGACATAGTATGCAGATCGGAAACGAAAACATTCATACATTTAAGAATGGTGGCGTCATCTCTAATGACGCGTAGGTAATCATCGATTTGAAGATGTAATTTAATGACATTTTTCTTAACACCTTTTGCTTTTTTAACAATTTGATCAACGGCTTCAACGCAGTAAGCTTTTGCTCCGGTTCCATAGAATGCTTTAATGGGATTATTAGGGAATTCGTCTTTAAATTTACCAATAACAGAAGAGGTAATAGGGATATTGAAACTATTATCATGGGGATAATTGGAAGTGTCGAAGTGATGAATATTTTCAATCATATCTCTGTAGAAATTTTCGGTGAAAACTTTAAGAATGAAGGAATCAGTATCCATATACATCAAAGAAATATTTTCTTGATATTTTTGTTTAAGAAAGCCGTAGTAGAAGTCATACATAGCAACTTTTGATAAATCCAAAATAGCGAAACCTACATAGAGCGGTTTATCGTAAACAATGTGTAATTTATTCATCTGAATAGCTACGAAATGGGGCGTGAAAATTTTTGAATTTCTGAAATTGGGTTTAGCTATTAAACTTTCAGCACCAAGGTACCGTCCAACGTTTTGCCAATGAGTAACTAACTTGACGTCAACTCGTTTATCAACGTTCTCCATCGTTTTTCCGAAAGTACTGTTGTTCATCAATTTAAAGAAAGATTTCCCAAACTTATTATTACACATATTACGTTTTCTAGTATTCAAATCTATGAAAGGTTTCAACCATTGTGACTGTTTAAACTGAATAGCTCTATGCACTTTAAGTAATTTTAATCCGCTCTGGAGAGCTTGTTTAAGCGGTAGGTAATGAACAATATACTTTGTCTTAGTCATAAGGTTCGGAATCAACTTTTTTGACTCTACCATTAACATTACCCGGAGAAATAATATTTTCAACTAAAAAGGGAAGATCAGCATGTAAATCGTGTAGGTTTTGGGGATATTGAACGTCAACTTCAAGTACATAACCATATTCAGAAGAAGCATGTAAATCGAGAACATTTAATTCATCAATTTCAGCATCGGTGAGCCAACGAAAATGGGATATGGGAAGGTATTGACTCATGCTGTGTCCATACAAATTGGTAGCATCCAAATACATAATGTAGGAAGTGGGAGCAGATGCGTCATAATCAGGAAGGTGTGGGTTATTGGCGAAATGCATTCTTTGAACACACTGACTTATTCCTCCGCGTACCCCTTTTTGGAAAAACTTTAACATATCGATGTCAGTTAGAAGTTCTAAATTAACGCGAGTGAATTTTAACATGCTATCCCACGCTAGCCCGGGAGCGGTGTAATACTGAGCGGGGTCCAAGTCGTAAGTGGAAATACATATTTCACGGAAATTCTCGAACACGTCAGCTAACAGTAGGACATCGGTTTTCAAGTAGAGATCAGAATATTCTCCGAGAGTGGAGCAGTTAAAGGTTTTCCAAACGGTGGCAGCTCTTTCATAATCTTCATCAGAAATGGGTAGAGATGTTAATTTATCGAAAAAATCGTCTTTGAGAGGGAACGTTGATTGGTCAAGTTTAGTAATATCGTCGACGTAGGAGTAAGGGAAAACCCCTTTCCGTCGCACAAGTTGAAATTGTGTAGGATCAGAAAAATACTTCTTCACTTGGAAGCATTGAGAAGGGTCGAGTTCTTCAGACAGTTTATCGAGGGAGGAAGCCATAAAACGAAAGGAATCGAGAAATCGAATCTTAACAAATACGTTTTGAGTAGAGTTATCTGAAACACCGGGAACAGTATCAACTCGCAATAATTTGGTAAAGGAAACGTATTTTTCTTTATTTTGAGCAATTACGCTAAATTTAACATCGTTGACAGCCATTTCTTTTAAAAATAAATGACAATCGTAACCGGAGAGGTTGTGGAAGAATACAGGCACAAAGTTGGGTAGTTTGTAGTTTAAGTTACATCTGGAATGAGCGGCCCCTAATCGAACTTTACCAGTCAAATGACAATGATCGCGAACCTTTACATCATCGATTAGGGCTCTTCGCAAATATTACAGGACGTCGTTTCAGAGAAAAGTCGCATTTCTTCATCAGTCAAGGGTATCATAGGAACCGGGGTCTTTAAAAATCGGTGATAAATATCAGAAACGTCTTGATCAAGAGTTTTAACAAATTGATTAGCACAATCAGGTCCTCTATAAGTTCTGAATATTGAAAGGGAATCGTCAAAAGAGCACTTAATCAAGTAAGCAAACGAGTGCGGTTGATGTTCGTGGGTAGGTGTGGTGGAGGTCTTGTTAGGATCGGAAAAGCATGTATGAATGGGTCGCAATATGGTTTCGAAGTCTGCATAAACAACAAAAGGTACTTTGATACGTTTGTGGTAGTTTTGAAATTTTAAAACGTTATTAGGGATGAGCCTACCCATCTTATCCAATTTGAGATCAGCAGTTGGCAGCGTCGTGTAAACGTGGTTGCAATCATTCCGCTGATGACGGTGCAGGTGAGCCACAGAGCTGAAGTATTGCAAGCAGCCGTCACATAGGAATTTGCGATGTTCTGTTTTCGAGAGTTGTTGAGAGAGCAAACGAGACATGTCCTTAATCCAACAGTAATGATTATTTCCTCGATCATCGTGTAGCAAGAGTAAATTGATGTGCAGCCTTCGTTTGACGGACGAGTAGTAGAGGGGACCAACAATTTCCCAGATCCATTTTCCATCCTTCAAAACGTATTCAGTCCCGTAAACATTCACAGAGCAATGGTTCTTCGTTTCAAACTTGGGAATGTCGTTTAATTTAATAGGAAAATCGATACCGTCATAGTCCATCGTGCGGGAGTAATGCGGATAGGAAGTCGTTCTGTGCGGGTTGGCTTGGGCGGGATACAAAGCTGAGGTTATAGCCCACGCAAAGCAGGCTTGGTCATCGTTTCGTACGTTCACAACAGCTCTCTTAAGTACAATTTGTTTAGGTAGAGGAATGTAAGATGAAGCTCTAAGAGGATTGTACTTGTTGCAATTGAGTTCTAGGAAAAGAACTCTTTCCAAAGCCCATCCTGTAAGAATGAAATAATATTAAACACAAGTGAAATATATATAAAGAGAGAATGATAAATTACCTGACTCTCGTTCTTGAAACTCAGAAGCTTTACCCTCAAGAACGTCGAAGAAGCTTTGGAGAATATTGGAAAGATCCGTCGACTGAGTGACAACTTTGTTATTGGTGTTGAAGGATTTCACGTCAACCAATTGTTTAGCATCGTGCACATATCGTCCGAAAAGTTCAAGATTTAGTTTAAGCGTGTCATGCAGTTGTATCTGATTACGAATAACACGCAAGCATTTGTCGAAAACTTCGGTGAAAAAGTCGGTATACGACAGGAAGAACTTGGCGGATGAAATACGAAAGGACACAATTCTGTTAGCGAACGCGGACGAAAGGAAAGTAATTCCTTCCTCAAGAGGAGAGCAGCAAGTTTGTTTATGCTTGAGGCTGCGAAGGTGACCGTTGTAGGAATGTTGTGGAACGTAAATGTTACAAGTATCACACCAGCGGTCAGAAGAACCAGCAGGCGTAGCAATTTTAAGTTTTTTCTTCGGTAGAGGCGATGTACGTTGGAGCTGTGCTCGTTTCCGACAAGAAGTTAATCGATGTCTTTTTAAATTATCAGATCGCGTAAAGGAAGCATCACAGTCCGGACAAGGGATCATAGCGGCTAGCGGTAAGAGGTATATCTCGACAACGACTGAGGAATACTGAACGCGAGGGACAATAAATAGCTATAGGAAAAGGGGAGGGATGTGTAAGGTGGAGATGGCATAAGGAGAGGGGCGAAAGGAATATATACTGAAACTGTAGTGGGTACGGTGTGGTAAGATGAGTGCTAGAGAACAGGGTAACGGTGTTGATTTAGCTGCTGAGCTAAATATGAACGAAACCGAGCTGGCTGATATATTGGAAAACTTCTTTCCAAACGATTCCTTCACATCATCCGCTAAAGGTGAGGGGTGTGTTGGAGGTGCTACCACGGTAACGATGGCGGAGCCTGTGGCTAGCACCTCTACGATGGCGGTGGCGGGATCGAAGTCTATATCAATGAAGCCGAAGAAGCGATCGTACACACGAAGGTTGTCGACTGCTCCATTCGATTATTCCAAGATAGTGGACCAAGTAGGAGAAGCCATAAATAGTGTTAAGGAGGAAAAGCGGCGACGAGAAATGGTACTGAATGAAAGAGAGACAAAGGCCGCTTCATTGACTGAGTACATGAAGCGGAAAGAGAAGGAGCTGGAGGAGTTGAACAGATCGGTAGTTGAAACGAGAAAGGAGGTACAAGAAATCGAACATAAGCTAGCTAATCTTAAGTCTGCTTTACTGAGTAAATTTAATGACTAAAATTCAATGATGTTTTATATTATATTGTATTATATTCAATAAAATTCTTTTATATTGTATCGTTTTATATTTTGTAATTAAAGAAATAAAAGAGAATATAAATTATAAATAAAAACATTTTATTTATTTTAGTATACAAAAAACAGTACAGCTAGGTATATATAATAAAACAAATTCAATAAAAATTTTTAATGTAGACCGCCGCCCCGTGGTGCATGGCATAAACGATTAATGTTCCCTGGAACGAGGTCCAGAAGAGCTGTTGTTCAAAGTGTTCGCAGAAGGCTCCGACCGGTCTTCTGTCGGAGACCTTCCATAACGTCGACCCTCCAGGAGTGGTACTTTGGAAAACAATGGTGTCCACCCTTATATTGATACCAGTTGGCACGGAGCCAAGAAACAAAACTGTATAGTAAACCATTTTTTTTGTTGTTGTATTTGTTGTATTATTGTTAAGACAGTGTTAGCAGTCTGTGCTGAACGTTGTGAAAACTTGAGTATTTATACAATTTCGAGGAGGAGGATATGAGTGGGGTAAAGTTAAGATCAGCACAAGTGTTTGTGCGAAGAAGGAAAAACTAGAAAGAGAAGTTGTTTGAGCTATAAATGACAATGTAAGTTAGAGTGAGGTGTGGATACTTTCTGATTAACACCTGTATACCAGCAGCACATACATAAAAGTTCTGATACATGGCTCATGTAGGGTATGAACCATTGCTTATTCAGCAAATAGAAATAGGTTAGATGTTTAGTAATGTCATGAACCTACGGATAGACATGGTGCTTGGTATCATCTCATACATACATACAAGTTCTGATACATGGCTCATCTAGCGTGTGACCATTGCTTATTCAGCAAATAGAAATAGGTTACATGTATAGTAATGTCATGAACCTACGGGTAGACATGGTGTTTGGTATCATCTCACACATACATAAAAGTTGTGATACATGGCTCATCGAGCGTGTGAACCATTGCTTATTCAGCAAATAGAAATATGCAAGAAGTGTGGAGGGAAGGTAGCAAGCGGAGCGTCGTCTCATTATTCTCTCCACTCTCCTTGTGAGCAGACGTCAAAGTAATAATAAAAAATTAATAGTACATATAAAAATTAATTAAAATGGAAAACAAGCAAGTAAAGAAACCTGCAGTACCGAAATGCCGGTACGGAAAATCGAGGACAAGTGGTGTAAGTATTAATTAATATTGTTGAAGTAATTGTTTAATTGTTAATTAATAATTTTGTTTTACAGTGCGAGTTTGTGGTCGCCGTCACTACGATGGCTGCGATAGCTGCGGTGTCGGCGCCACCAACATCTTCTGCTGCTGCTGGTGTAAAGAAGAGGAGTTTGGGGATGACGCAAAGGATGCGTCCTTCGACGACGTCATCCACCAGCGCAACCACTACGCCATCGACCAGGAGGAGGAACACGGTACCGACGCCATTGTCCACGTCCACGGCGGCGGCAACGACGTGTACCTGGACAACGGCGACGACGATGACAAGTGCTGCTTCGGTGTCAAGTGACTGCGGTTCTCCACTTCCGTCGCTTACGCCGATTCCATCGCCTGTTTCGCCACTTCCAGAAACCCCAACGACGCCTTCTCAGACGACTCTATCGCAGGACATAGATAGTCTGGAAAGCGCCTTTGGGATAATTCCGAAAGTGGTGGAAAAAATGGCGTATTTGACGTCCGCTTGTGAAGGAAGGCGCGCTGCGCAGCAGAAGGTGCGCGCTGCAATTTCCCAACTCGACAAGGCTATCTTGGAACAGGACGACGACGTCGCTAAGTGGAAAGCTGAGATCGCTCAGCTTGAAGCAAAAGTGGTGAAGTCTGCCTGTAACAAGGAAGCCTTGTTAAAGAAACGGGTCGAACTGGTTGAGGAGGACCACCAGATCGATCAGGAAGTGGACGTCTTAAAGCGCGCGAAGGAAGCAAAGCGTCCGAAGTTGGAACGACTGAAAACGTTGCTTGACACCGCGAAGCAGCAGTTGACGTCGGTTACCAATAGGTAGATATTGTATAGTAGTATATAAGGTAAATTGTAAATAGTGTAAATGTATAAATGTAGTCTTAGTAAATAAGGGTTAGTATGTAAGTGTTGTAAATAAGTTAAGTAGTAAATAAGGGTTAGTATGTTAGTGTGAAATAAGTTAAGTAAATAGTTTGTTAGAGTTAGTTTGTAAGTTGTTTTGAAAAAAAAAAAAAAACCAAAAAAAAACCACCAACCAAAATATTCCTAAAATATATAATGACACAATTCCTCCATTACTTCCCGCATATCGACAGCTCCAACACATTGGTAGGTAGCGAAGATTATTCCTATCACAGTACAGCACGTACGCAGAACATGCTGAGAAGTTCGTTTCACATTTGAAGAGTTTTCGAGCTACGTTCCACCCTTTCATTGAGCTCACATCACTTACATACTTATTTGCTTTATTTACAGTATACTCCTCTGTGTCTACGTAATCTCCTCTATGTAACACAGTGTTACGCTGCGCATCATTCAATCCTTCCATGTGGTCCGCATTATTCCAATACTCTACTTCTTTTGTACCACCACAAACTTCATCGATACTACTACCTTTATTACTGCTTCTTACATCCATTCTCAAACCAATCTTCTCAACTACTTCTGCCTTCTCTTCCTTTTCACTACTTTAACGATTGTCTACCTGCTTACAACTGCACTTCTTTCCCATCCTTCCACATCACAATATCTACATGAATCACGTACAATTGCAATTGCATTAATCAGTGTAAGTGTAACTAAATACCTAACATCATTCCTCTAATAACATTGCAATGACACTTCAACGGCTGTAGACGTATTTAAAACTTTCCATCATAAAAATCGTAAACTTCAGACGACTGCAGACGTATTTAATTTCACATTACCGATACATGTACATATGTTTCAATTCATTGTGAAGCATTCGACCACTACATACACACAAGTTTAAAGTCAATGACCTTCCGTCAATTTGACTTTAAGTAACCTTTCCTCCTCTGAATTAGAACCGGTCATCTTACACTACTAGTATGCCCTCGGACAAGCCGTGGGCATACTTATCAAGCCTAAATACATAGCCTCTTCCGGAGGACTATGACAAATGACCATAAAACGGTCTATATCCTGAAAAAATAAAAATAAATTAAGAAATTTAAATATCAAAATAGTTTACCTCCAACTCTGGCAGATTTAAATTGACTATACAGTCAATGATCATAATTTTCTCTGAAAAATAAATTAAATTAAAAATATGTAATATAGGATAAGTAAGTCTCTTGCTCACAAAACTTACCATTCGCATTCATGTTAGCTAATGTGAATAATGAAACTTGAAGAAGAACATGCTGTATTTATGTGAGTTGATAATTTTTTAAAATGTTCAAACTGGTGTGTTGATTTATTCATGACTGATAATGGGAATATGTGAAACTTGAAAAACAATATGCTGTAATTATGTGAATTGATAATTTTTTAAAATGTTCAAACTGGTGTGTTGATTTATTCATGACTGATAATGGGAATATGTGAAACTTGAAAAACAATATGCTGTAATTATGTGAATTGATAATTTTTTAAAATGTTCAAACTGGTATGTTGATTTATTCATGACTGATATGGGAAAATATGAAACTTGAAAACAATATGTTGTAGTTATGTGAGCTGATAATTTTTTTAAATGCTTAAACGGGTATGTTGATTTACCACCTGCATGACAGGATGTCAGAAGTAATATTTTTCAGCCTTTGCTTTGTCCATGAAGTTTGAAATAAATATCTTTTACTGATTTGAGTTGAATACTTAAACAGATAAAAAGCAGGATATTATTGTGGGAAACTACAATTTTAAATAGCTATGTATATGGCAAAATGTTACAATTATAGCAAAAATGTAATCGTACAAATGCACCTGCAACGGATGTCCAATAATTAATAATCTTAACTGCGGACTTATAATGAGTGTGAATTTATTTGCAAAGATTTGTAAGTATAATATATGTTTGCTTACCTGTAGACAATCCTCTCTTCACCAACAACATTTTATATATGGTATATATATAATACAGATGACGAACAAATGGCATTGTCATTAACAGTTATTATTGAGAAATTTTGTTCCATCGACATTACCCTAATGTTAAGTAGGTCACATTCTTTTTTTATAAATGATAGGACTTCAAACGTTGACATATCATTTTTCGGCATAGACATTTGCCAAGGCCCTAACAGTTAACAACGGTATCGTTAAAAACGTTAGAAATTGGGAAGCTATATCGCATTGAACGAGTTTTCGCCGTACAAACGCGATATGGTCGACAGGTGAAGGTCGATCTAGGAGACTTTGAATGTTTTTTGTCACAAAGATGGGCCAAAATTATTCCTGATGAAAAGTTTTCAGAATTCGTGGACATGGGCCTTGTTTTAAAAGGTGTCAAAAAACTACCAAATGGAGCAGAAACGTCTGAAATTAATTTCGAAAAACTAAAGTAAGACATTTTTTCACTCCAGTATACGCGTGAGTGTGTTAGTAAAATTAATCAATGTTAAGTGAACAATTTTATTCGTTTTTCAATAAAAATTATTCTTACATATAAGTATATGCATGAAGTGTTATTAAAAAATTAAGGTGCTATAAATGCATAGGAATCAACATTTGAATGAACAATTACATTCGCTTCCGAGTACTAGTAACATCATGGAGCAGCCTCCAGCTAAAAGAGTTAAGCTTACAACATGTGATATTTGCAAGTGTACACTTGAATCCGTAAATTATTCTGCACATCTTAAATCTATTAACCACAAGAATAAATGTTTGGAACGTGATGTCGCTCTTGGTTCTAATGTTCATGAAATATTGTCAGCATTCAATCGAAAAGTGGTTTCCTATCGTTTGATACCTAATAATACAAAAATTGTCAATCTACCTATAAACGACTATAGCAATTTATTAATAGAAAACTTCATTCATGATATACGGAATGAAATCGTGACCATCATAAATAAAAAACTTAAGGATTTTAACGTGCTGAAAGTAAATTTCGAACTTTATGGAAGTTTTCTGAAGCCTGCAGCAGTCTCAGATGATGATGATGGAAAACATAACTTGGAAGTAAAATCTTTTCTGGTTCCCTACCAAGTTGTAGATAAATCTATCAATGTAAACGAAATAATTGAAAATTTAATTGCAAATTTAAAGAAAAAGCTTGAGGAGTTCCAGGTAAGTTAAAACTAGTCTAGTCTAATAGTAATAATAATAATACTAATAAAACGCTTATACTTGTTTTAAGGAACGTGATAGTGGATATGCACTTCAGGAACTTTTATTTTTGGAAGTCAATTTGGTGAAATACAATCCACTGAAAGCTTCCACCATGTAAAACTTCCATTGGACATTGAGCGCAAAAAGGCTGTTATTAACGTTAAAAACCAAGATAATAAGTGTTTCATCTGGGCAATTCTTTCCGCACTATATCCCATCAGATATCGTAAAAATCATGTATCAAGTTATAGGAAATATCTTTCAAAGCTAAATTTAACAGGTATGACCTTTCCAATGACCTTTTGTAACATTAAATTGTTTGAAAAATTGAATCCTAATGTATGTGTAAATGTTTTTGGTCTCGAAAAACAAACAAAAAGAAAAATCAATAATTGTAGGACCATATTATTTCTCTCAATGTAGAAAATTAAACCATGTTAACTTACTATACATCGAAGAAGAAAATAAACAACATTACTGTTATATTAAAAATTTAAGTCGTCTTATTTCGAAGCAGCTAAGTCGGAGAAAAACTGTTAAATATATTTGTGATGGTTGCTTGCAATATTTTGGTAGTGAAAATCTTTTAGCTAATCATATGCAACAGGACTGTGCGAAATGTGTAACCGTTTTACCTTCAGCTGGAAATAATTTTTTAAAATTTAAACAAATAGAAAAGCAAATTAAAGTTCCTTTTGTTATATATGCCGATTTTGAATCTTTGCTAGTTCCAATTCAACAATCTTCAGAATCGTCGATAGATGATACTAAAACAGTATCTACTCACATTCATAAGCCATTTAGTTTTGCCTATTACGTTAAGTGTTGTTATGACGATTCACTTTCGAAATTTTATTCGTTTCGGGGAGAAAATAGTGCAAAAGTTTTCTGTAATATGATTAAAAATGAGGCTTCTCATATATACCATACATACTTAAAAAATATTATTCCTATGAAAGAATTAACTGAAGAGGATTTAGAAAATTTCGCATCGGCAACAAACTGTTATTTATGTAACGGAGATTTAGGTTCAGATAAAATTAAAGATCACTGTCACCTCACCGGCAAATATAGAGGCTGTTGTCATAATTCCTGTAATTTGAAAGTAAAAACCGTTAACTTTATCCCGGTTTTCTTTCACAATTTTAGCAATTATGATTGTCATCTTTTTATACGTGAATTTGCCGCCGAAGATGACGAACCAATGAATGTCATTCCTATGAATAAAGAAAAGTATATTTCATTTACAAAGAAAATTTTAGTCGATAGAAAAAATAATGAAAACAGTTACATAGATTTACGTTTTGTAGATTCTTATCGATTTATGAATCGAAAATTGGAGACACTCGCTGCAAATTTATCAGATGATCAAATTATAGAATTAAGAAACTTTTTTCCAAATGATGAAGAATTTAGATTAATGCGTCAAAAGGGTGTTTTCCCATACAATTATTTAGATACGTTGGAAAAATTAAATAACGAATGTTTACCTTCAAAAATGGATTTTTACGATTCAATGCAAGATACTTCAATTTCTGATGCAGACTATCAAAGAGCAAACGATATTTGGCATAAATTTTCATGTAAAAATTTAGGTGAATACAGTGACCTCTATTTAAAAGTAGACGTAATTTTATTATGCGACGTTTTCGAAAATTTCCGAAATTTATGTTTGAATACATACAAATTAGATCCGGTCCATTTTTATAGTTTACCCGGCTTGTCATGGCAGGCAATGCTAAAATTTACCAATGTACAGTTGGAGTTGTTAACTGACTGTTCAATGGTACTCTTTTTTCAACGAAATATCCGAGGTGGTTATGCTGGAGTGGTTCAACGTTTCGCACAGGCCAACAATAAATATATTCCCTCTAATTACAACAATTCACAAGCAACATCTTACATATCATATTGGGATGCAAATAATTTATATGGATATGCGCTTTCGGAAAAACTGCCTATATCGAACTTTCGATGGCTCTCACAAAACGAAATTGATTCATTTAATATAAATAACTATACAGATTCTGATGATCAAGGATATGTTTTGGAAGTCGATATTCATTACCCAAAACATTTGCATGATTTGCACAATGATTTTCCAATGTGTTTTGAAAAAATGAAACCTCCAAATTCAAAATGTAAAAAATTATTGCAAACCTTTTTCGATAAGCAAAATTACGTTATTCATATAAAGACTCTTAAGCAATGTATTGAAAATGGTTTAGAGTTGTCAAAGATTCATAGAATTCTCACGTTCAAGCAATCTGCTTGGATGAAACCGTTTATCGATTTTAATACTCGTCTAAGACAAAGTGCCGCAAACGCATTTGAAAAAGATATGTACAAATTAATAAATAATGCAAACTATGGAAAATGTATCGAAAATATAGAAAAAGGGGTTAACGTTAATTTAGTCAATTCGTGGAAAGATTTGGGTCATAAAAAAGGAGTTGAGAAATTAGTTTCACAACCCAATTTTCATAGTATATCCATTTTTGATGAAAATTTTGCAGCAGTACAATTGTTAAAGTCTCAAATCTATTATGACAAACCAATTTACGCCGGGTTTGCAGTATTGGAAATTGCCAAATTTGTAATGTATGATTTTCACTATAACTTTATAAAAAAAAAATATGGTTCCAAAGCATCACTTTTGTATACAGATACTGATAGTTTGTTATATTTCATAGAAACGGATAATGTTTATAATGATATGAAGAATAATTTACATAGATTTGATACCTCAAATTATTCTATTGATAATATTTTTGAAATGCCTTTGGTAAACAAAGCCATCCCAGCACTTATGAAAGATGAAGTTTGTGGTAAGATTATTTGGGAATTTGTCGGTCTTAAAGCTAAAATGTATGAAGTGAATATAGAAGGAAGTTTGATAATGAAAAGGGCTAAAGGTGTTAAAAAGAATGTAATAAAGTCATTAACGGAAAAAGATTTTAAATATGTATTAAATGAAAACGAGATAGTACTGAAGCGACAAAATGTATTTAGGTCTTTAAAGCATATAATTTATTCTCAATGCATTAATAAAATTGCTTTGTCTGCGGATGATGATAAACGTTTCTATATACCAGAAACGTATAAGACTTTAGCATGGGGACACTACAAAATTACTGATAATACCTACTTACAATAATTTAAGTTAGGTTATTTTAATGATTTCTTAATGGCTTAATTATTATATAAAGTTAGTTAATTACTATAATGAAAAAATGATGTTCAATAAACTAACTTGAAACCATTAGATACTTGTGTTTTATTTGTACATACGTTAATGACCTTAACATCTAGGAAGAGAAGGAGCAGGAGGAGGAGGAGGAGGAGGAGGAGGAGGAATGGATAATAGTAGTGGTAATAACCAATTTAAAGAGTAGTTCTCGAAACAAATGCGTTAGTTTTAACTTTAGAAAGCAAAATGGCAGTTGTACAGTTAAAACCGGGAAATAAAATCAAAGTTCTTTCAGCATTTGAATTAATCCAACTGGCAAATGTTGTGCAAGCGACTGCTGAGGAGAATTGGCATAGCAGTATTGCAAATTTAGAAGAAAAATGGAGAACATCAAGCACTGGCGTGTTTGATAGTGATTTGTTCAATATTGTAGCTTGTCCGCTATCTGAAATTTTAAATTATCCGAAAACCATCGATCCTAATAATGGTAATAATGAAGAAATTTACCATACAGGGAAAACGTTAGCGTTAGAAGTGCAGAAAAGAAGAGATATTTTTAAAGAACCGAAGAAAAGAAGAATAGTAACGGAAAAAGGGAAAAAAAGACAAAGGAAAAGAAACGAGAAAGATTCTTATGCATTGATATCACCACCACTACCATCCTCGCCTCCGCCGCCGCCGCCGCCACCGCCGCTCACTACAGCGAAAAACGAACAATGCTGCTACCTATTTGATAATATTTATAAAGAATTGGGAATTAAAGATTTGTAGGATTTTTTAAAATAAACAGAAATCTTATTAATATGAGTATTTTATTTCTATTAATGTTAAGTATACAAAAAAGTCTTACATTAATTCTTGCAAAATATTGAAAACACTTTTATAGTCTTTAGAATAAATTGATGGCAATTTTACAGAATCTGATCTATTTTCATCTTGCCAACCTACTGGCAATCCTTTTTTCGCTTTTTCTAAATTACCAACAAGCCATTGAAAGACTGCTTTCTGTCTACAATTATGCAATGGTTCAAATTTATAAGCCAGTTTGTTGGCTTTCATAATTTGAATTATATAGTACAATAGTTTTGGTTGTGCATAATAAGCAGTTTCTAGTATGATATCATCCAAACATGCTAATACATTTTTATAGTTTTTCTTAATATTACTTATGGGAAATTTTTCTAAATTGCAAGGATTATAATTTGAAAGGAGATCTTGACGGAAAAATATATCATTGGTGCACAAAGTTGTCATTTCCTTCATTTCAGTTAATACACTCACTCTCACTACATCAAATACACTTAAAAAGTCTAAATCATCTGGAACTGTATTCAAAAAGGATTGTACAAAATCATCGCATATAATTTGACGGTGAAATAACAAATCCAGCAACGATAGAGATGGAAAAGTCTCTGTAATCCATGTGAAGGCTTCGAAGGGCACTTGAAATCCTAATCGCATAAAAATATTTTTGGCTGTCTGTTCATTATTTCGAACAAATGCATAGGAAAGTTCCTTTTTCAAATTATTCACATCGCTATTGTAAATTGCATAAGAGGTTGGATCCATTCTTGTTAGTAGATATTTTTTAATTGTGAAAATAAATAAACTCGTCACCATCGCTGCTACTGCTGCTGCTGCTGCTGCTGTTGTAATTATTATTATTATCAGATGAATCAGTTGTGGCCGGATGATTAAAATAATTACCCAATATTTCTATTTGATCATATGCAGAAACATCAAATTTTTCAAAAATGTTTATTAAACCTTTAGCTTCGAGCGTTTTGCTTTCAATCAGCACACCATTTTCGTAAAACTTTATAGTAATGTAGTAATCAGACATGCTTTCTCGTACCATGGTAAAAATATACTAAAATTCTTTAATAGTTCTATGACAAATTGAAGAGGACTAGGTAGGTGGAGGGGAGATGATTCGACTCAGTGTTTAATTGTTTATATTATTTCCCATTACCTATTAATAAATATTAATAAAGTGGAAAAATAATATTTTTATTCATTATCTATACACATCTACATATAGTCTTTTAGTATCAACTTCTTAGAACAAAAACGTTTTCTAATGCACAATTATAGTTTGAATTTTGATGGTGATGGTCTTGATGGTGGTAGGTGCATAGTGATGTAGTAGTTGTAGCGACGACTTTATAATCTGCAATAAGTTTTGTTAGAGATGGACATTTTAAATCCTCCAAGTTTATAATGTTCTGCAGATAGGGAAATTCTTTTGATAACCATCTTCGTTTCTCCAAGCCTTTGACATAAATAGTAGTACAATCATTTAAAATTTTCCCTATTTCACCTATTGTCTCGTAATAACTGTGCAATCCAAAATTCCATTCGATTCCATGATAATTTCTAGTAAGCCATCCATTCTGACTTCTGCAACGGGCTGCAAGTTGCGACCAAGGAAATGGTGGCGATAATAAATACCATGCAATTTTTTCTTCATTGCTTATTTTACTGAAAGCAACTTCCTTAAATATGAAGGTATTACCCGCTGCCTTAAATCCTTGCACATCCACTATGAATTTCATCTTTATAATATATATATATGTACAAGTTACAATACTTGAACAATGTTGTTGGATGGATTGTAGCGAACCATTCGATCATGTAGAATTAAGCAATATGCAGCTGTATTTGCTGGAATTGCTTCATTAGTTTCAAAATCTAGACGTACATCTATAGCGCCCGCCTTCACAATTTCGCTTTGATGTGTACAATCGATTACAAATAAGGGAGCAATTTTCTTAAAATCTGATGGTTTCATTACCGGCTCGCTAACCGTTCCGTAATAAGACTGTTGAAATTGAGCATACATTTCATATAATATAGAAAATTTATTATTCTTAAAATCAAGATGAAGGTTATCGTAAGGATACATAGAAGAGCCCAAATGTAATTTAATATTATTAAGTTCGCAATGATCAAAGTGGGCTTTATTTTTTTCAGGTTTATTATTTCTATCTGTTTGAAATGCAACTATCACGAAACGAGGTTTTTCAAGTTGTGACGTAGTTTTCACAGCCCATGTGTGATTATTTGTTTGAGGCAATAAAGGATACTCATGCAACTCCCAACTACGGAAATTAATTTCCATTTGTTGATTTCTTTGCAAATATTTTAAAAGTTTAAGACGTTCTACATCTGCTACAGATATGTGTGGAATTTTCCAAGAAATTTTATTTATATCTACTTTTAAAGTTTCACCTGCAGTTGTATTTATTATAGCGTTTGTATCGATACTACTTCTTATTAAAATAAGTTCTTGTTTTATGTTGAGAAGAATTTTTCGAAAATCTTCTGCAAAACCTAAAAGCATACGTAGTGGGATGCATACGTTAAAATTTCCATTTTGATCTATTGCCGAAAATGTATCATCATTGGGAGCCCAACCAGCATTCTGAAGACGCAAGCTCTCGATTACGTTGTAAGAAACATAACCTTTTATGAGACTTTCTATATTTGCTGCTTTTTGCAAGATTCTATCTTTGTTTGGCCCTGCATTCTGGAAGTACCTGGACGCTGGCATTATGTTGAATGGTTTCCCTTCCTTTACTGATAATATGGGCTCTAGAATTTTGATGTACTTGTTCCTTGAATGCCCTTCAAGGTTTTCATCAAGTTTGAAAGTACTGTGGGAATATGTTTCTGATGTTTCCACAGAGCACTTGATGTTTGTTATGTTTGAACTATAACATTTTACCTTCTCTTTGGACAAAATAGGCTTCTCAACTTGATTAGTCAAGAAATGCAACTTCCCATCCATTGTTTTCTTTCCTTCCCTGAACAATTTGTCATCTATCTCTATGATTTCGTTGTCTTTGGTTGTGTAAAAGGGAACTTTGTTTGGGCCATCAATCAACAGAGATATTGGAACAGTTACCTTAAAGATGTTGCACTCCCAGCTCTTCACACAAGTATGGAATAAATTGAACATGTACCTTGCTCCAAAATATTTAAGCTGTTTCGGGCCCCTCTCAACTGATTCTGTGTCATCAAAGCATTTATTAGCCCAGCTGCCATAGCAATTTCCTTCAGGGACACACTCTTCACCGGTAGGGCATTTCATTCCTTCTTTTATCCATCCCCTAAGAATATTAGTGTCTGGGGTCTTGTCTTCCATTGTTTCTTTGCATCCAGTATTAGGGTCAATCCACCCACCATCGTAACAGTAAATCTTCAGTACCCTTCTCTTGGCAATACCGACCGTCACAAACTCTGAATAGGTGATTAATTCTGCTTTATTTTCGGACACTTGTGCGGTTATTGTTTGTATTCCTGACCTTTTTCCAGGATTTCGAACACGATCAACAGTTTTACCACCGATTTCGTAACGAATTTCGTCGAAAAGATGTGCAATTCCATTATTTATAAATTTGGCAGTTGCTGAAGGTGTACCATCAGTTTTTAGCAATTTTCCTTCAACATATAATACACTATCCCATGGTAAAGTGTAGAAATCTTCGTTTTCAATTGGAATGCGGATTTCATCATTATTTTTAAACGTTGTATTTGTATACGGTTGATGAGTATGTTTTTCCGCATTGGTTATAGATAAATCAAATAATGCACGTTCGGTAACATTCAAGATTTCAGAATGCATGATGGTTTTAGCTTCTTAACTTGATATCCTAAACTTTTTAAAAAGCGCGCGTTTGAAGGTGTTAATCGCTTCACTTCTTCTTTTGCACTGAACGATTGTGATAATGTTGGTTTCCTATAAATCTCCTTACGTTTGTTAAAATTTTTATAACGGCAAACCATTATGGTTTAATATCTATTAGACAGAGAGAGACGTTTCAAATGAAGTCTTACTGTAACGGTCTCTCCACGAAAATTAACCAACTCACCGTCTTGATCAACTATTTTAATGACTATTGAATCAATAATTCTCGAATTTATAGGCAAAGAAATAACGTTGGTTGGATTTTCCACTATTTTGTAGCCTGGCGGAACGTTTGGGAAAAGTTGATGAATAAAATGAGCTTCTTCGTTATTTCTATATGAACCGGAAACAAGGTTGCAATGGATGCATATAGCGTTTACTTTAAAAATATTGTTAAGTACAACTGAACGCAACTCAAATACAAAAGAATAAAATCAATGAACGCAACCGAAGGATGGGTGACGTATGTGACGGTGATGTGTGACGTACAGAGACCAGAGACGATTATTTTATTGAGTGGGCATTATTTCCATTTATTTTACTTTACTTTAATAATATAAGTTCATCAATAAACATTTTAAAAACTGAGAACAGCGAGCCTTAACAATTCAGAAGTGGGATTACTCAAAGCCCGGGAAACAAAGTAAAATAGAGATCGAGAGAACTATAACCTGAAAACACGTGGTAAAAAAATGGCAAGTGAGACGAACAACGAACATGAGCACGACGTTAGTAATCCTGACGATCACGACAGTTTTGCCGATGAGAGATACTTAGAAAATCAACGTATGGCTACCTACAATATTGATATTAACCGCTTATTCGAGACAATGATGTTGGAAAACCGAAGACGAGACGAAATGATGGAGAGATTAGTGGAAAGAATAGGTGTCCAAACTACGCAAATTTCCAATAGCACCCCTACAGAAAATGGCAGCACTCATTTAAGTATAATGCCAGAAGTATTAAGGAACATAGGAACTTTTGATGGTGACAGTCCTGCAGCAAAGTTATGGCTAGAATCGTTAAATAGTGCTCAAATTTTACATCGTTTACCAGACAACTACATGTTAGAAACGGCAAGAACTCGGTTAGTAGAAGGAGCTAAATATTGGTATTTAACAAAAAAAGAAGAAATTAATACATGGGAAGATTTTGTGGCTGCTTTTAAATCATCTTTCATCTCTAAAGAAAGCAAAACATTGAAATTTAAAAAAATGGAAAATAGAGTACAGCAGAAGAGTGAAAGCTTGAGTTCATACTTTTATGAAAAAGTGAAATTGTGCAAAGACTTAGACCTCGAATTTTCTGAAATAAAAGAACAAGTTCTAATTGGACTTTACTCTAGAAGCTTATGTGATGCGATGTGGGCAAGAAAACATGCGAACACTGACGAATTGTGCCATGATTTACAAGATCTGGAAAATGTGGAAAATAGACGGTACGAGAGAATAAACACGAAACACACATACACAAACAAAAGAACTCTAAGAAGTAATGATATACAGCGACCTACGGTAGAGATTCCAGCAGGCCTCAGCACTAATAAATTTATCAAGGGTAAATCACCAAGGGAATCATACTTACCATCCAGGGATTCTGAGGGCAAACCATTATGTTTTAAGTGCAAGCAATATGGGCACGTATCGAAATATTGCTCATTAAACCGAACAGTGATACAATCTCGACAAACAGAACAAAAGGTGAACCAGGAACGACAGATTCACAGACCACAGGTTGAAACATTAATGAACTCGACGATTAATGGAAAGGAACATAACTTAAAATACTTCCAGGAAGCACACATAAACGATAAATTGGTTAAATCGTATGTTGATTTGGGAAGTCAATGTGTTATGTTACGAAAAAGTGATCCAAGAGAATTAAACTTAGACTATAACGATTTGGACAGATCTGTGTGCATAAAAGGCTTTGGGGAAGGCAAGATAAGACCACTTGGAAAATTAGAGGCCACAATAACAGTAGATCAAGCCAGCGCCAAGACTGAAATTTTAGTAGTTCCCGATGAAAGCCAACGAGTGCCTTTGATAATTGGACAGCCGTTCACAGAGCAAGATCACATTGTCGTAGTTCGAAGAGGGAATGTTTTGAGAATCTTCGAGGAAGATCCACGAAAGGAAAAAGAGAACTGTCTTACTGATCTTGAAATCCCTGACCTACCCAGACCAAGAGTGAACTTGTGGGCCAAGGACACGTGCGTCATTCCACCCGATTTTGTTGGATTTATAGGAGTCTATTCCGACTCCGAATCTATGGAAAAAGCAGATTTATATGTTGAAAAGCAAACAGAGCATGAGCGGTGCATTCCCCGATGTGTCATCAGATTGAATGAACATGGACAAGCAACGGTACCAATCGTGAATATGTCAAGGGAGGACATTGTTTTGAGTAAGGGCAAGAAGTTAGCGAAGGCAGAACCCTGTTTAGAAGTAAAAGTGCTACATGTTGAAAACGATGAAGAAAATAAAGAGTCGCAGATAAAATCGAAAATACAAACAACTTCAATAAATGTTAGTGATACTATATCTCAAGAAGAAAGGAATGCTTTAGTGGAACTTTTAAGAGAATACGAAGACTGCTTCGCGACTAATAAAAAAGAATTAGGACTTACCGATAAAATAGAGTGCAAAATCGAGACGACAACTGAAGAGCCGGTAACCTTTAGACCATATAGACTAAGCTATGCTGAACGAGAGAAAGTGCGGGATATGGTAGAAGAATTAAAAAGTGCGGGTATAATAGTGGACGCAAATTCGGATTATGCCAGCCCGATCCTAATCGTAAAGAAGAAAACGGGAGACGAAAGACTTTGTATGGACTATCGCGGACTCAACAAAATCACAAAAAAAATTCACTATCCGTTACCTTTGATCGATGATCAATTGGACCGTTTATCGAAGAAGAACTTTTACACGACGTTAGATATGCGTTCGGGATATTACCAAGTGCCGGTAGCAAAGGACAGTCAACGTAAAACCGCGTTTGTCACCCCAGACGGGATGTTTCAGTTTTTGCGGATGCCCTTTGGCATTGTAAATGGACCGGCCATTTTTCAAAAGTTGATAAACAGCGTTTTAGGACCCCTTAGGTTCACAATAGCTATGGCATATATGGACGATATCCTAATACCCAGTGGTGACATAGATGAGGGACTCGAAAACTTGCGGGAAATTTTAAAAGTTTTTAGACGCGCGAATTTAAAGTTAAATTTAAAAAAATGTTATTTCTTGTTCGAAGTTATTGATTATTTAGGATTTGAAGTATCAAAAAGTGGTATACGACCGAGTGAAAAGAAGCTTTCAAGTGTCGTCAACTTTCCGGAACCTGTAGATGTGCGCGGAGTTCGCCAATTTCTAGGGCTTAGCGGTTATTTTCGTCGGTTTATTAAGGGCTACGCTCTTATCGCGAAACCGTTGACAAAACTATTGCAAAAGAATTGTAAATGGGAGTGGACCGATAATCAAAAGAACGCCTTTGAAGAACTAAAAGGTAAATTGGTCGGTAGAGAAGTGCTAGCTTTGTATTCACATGAAGCGTATACCGAAGTTCATACAGACGCATCTCAAATCGGTTTAGCAAGCATCCTGATGCAACGCGGCACGGACAATAAAATGCATCCAGTAACTTATATAAGTCGACAAACAACGCGTGATGAACAAAAATACCATGCAAACGAACTAGAAACATTGTGTGTAGTGTGGGCGCTTGAAAAATTGCGGGTCTACTTAATCGGAATAAACTTTATCGTGATTACGGATTGTAGCGCGCTTCGGAGCACATTCAGTAAAAAGAACTTAATACCGCGTATCGGAAGGTGGTGGTTAAAGACATTAGAATACTCGTTCGAAATAAAACATAAACCCGCCACGCAGATGACTCATGTTGACGCGTTGTCGCGAAACCCGAGTGGAGAACCTGAAGAAACGGACTGTGCCGAAGGACTGACAGTATTAATGAATGGACTAGATGAAGAAGACTGGTTGTGTTTTGTGCAGAGGCAGGATTCCAAGATTAAAGTGATTATCGAATCGTTGGACAAAAAGATCAAGGACCAAGAAGATGTCAAGATTGCAGAAACTTATGAACTACGAGATGGCCGATTGTTCAAGAAAGAAGATGGACGTTTGTTGTGGGTTGTTCCCAAAAGGGTCCGATGGCAAATGGTGAAGAAATGTCATGACGACCTTGCTCATCCTGCTCTAAACAAAACAATACACAATTTGAAAGAACTATATTGGTGGCCTCGTATGCGTAACTACGTGAAAAATTATATCAATGCTTGTGTAGAATGCTTATACAACAAAATACCAGGAGGGAAAAGACCAGGAAAACTTCACTCTATAGACAAAATAGGGATACCGATGCATACCCTTCACATGGACTATTTGGGACCGTTCGTTAAAAGTAAAAGAGGGAACATATACATCTTAATAATAGTAGATGGCTTCACCAAGTTTACAATTCTAAAGGCAACTAAAAATACTACTTCTGGAGTGACAGCGAAAATATTGGAAGAAATCATTGTGTTGTTTGGGGCCCCCTTTAGAATCATTACTGACAGAGGTACTTCGTTTACGGGAAATGTCTTTAAACAATTGTGTGAAACTAAAAAAATAGTACACATACTGAAGGCCACGTCGACAGCTCGTTCAAACGGACAAGTGGAGAGAGTCAACAGATTTGTCACACCCGCGTTAGCTTCACTTTGTAAATTAGAAGATTACAGTGATTGGGATAAACATATTGGAAGAATACAATGGGGAATCAATAACACCGTCCATCAAGCAACTAAAAATACTCCTTTCCGACTACTTTTTAGTTTTTATCCAAGAAGCATAGATGGCGACTGCATTAGAGACGAGATCGTAGACGAAACACCGACAGAAGATATCAAAAAAATGAGAAAAGAGGCCATAGAGAGAATAAAGATCGACCAACAAAGACAACGAGAGACTTACAATAAAAAGAGAGCTAAAGCGACAAGTTACCAACCAGGGGATTTGGTCGTTGTAAGAAGGGAACCTCCTTCGACCGGAGAGTCCAGAAAACTACTACCGAAATATAAAGGACCTTACATTGTTACCGATAAATTACCCTTTGACAGATACCGTATAGAAGATATGCCTGAAACCCAAAGAACCCAAAAGTTTTATAAAGGAGTGATAGCAGTGGATGCAATGAGGAGGTACTTACCTGTAAACAAAACTGAATCAGACGACGACTCGAGTGACGACTATGAATTGAACAATATCGAAGATGAAAATAACCATTCCAAAGAAATATCAGGGATGAAAGAAGAGAAGAAGGAAAAAGTTCAAGAGATGATGGAAGAAGAACGAGGACCCAAAAAAGAAAACAAAAGAAAAAGAAGACCACCAGCATACTTAAAAGACTACGAGACTTTCGAGGGCGAAAGTCAATAGGATGGCCGAATGTTAAGTACAACTGAACGCAACTCAAATACAAAAGAATAAAATCAATGAACGCAACCGAAGGATGGGTGACGTATGTGACGGTGATGTGTGACGTACAGAGACCAGAGACGATTATTTTATTGAGTGGGCATTATTTCCATTTATTTTACTTTACTTTAATAATATAAGTTCATCAATAAACATTTTAAAAACTGAGAACAGCGAGCCTTAACAATATTTACAGGATAATCAGACACTTCATGACTATTAGCTTTAATAATTCTCGGTTTAAATCCTAACAGTCGTCCGATTGAATCCGTTTTTGTGAAATCAACTTGCTCTGTACACTTAATTTCCGAAAGTAAAGTGTTGTTGTTGCCAGTTATATTAAGAAATATAATATCTTTACCTTTTGCTCTCGGATCGCCTAATTGAAGGCGTAGATAACGATTTATGTCGTCAAGCTCATACGATCCTTCCGGTATGGTTATTACTCTATTCCCAACATAAAATTTGTTGTTACTTTGATCTATATTTGGAATAGAATTGTACGTTTCAAAATTAACGAGTCCTAAAGAATACTCAAAATTGTCATCCAAAACAATTGGTGGACTAATATTAGCTTGCAATATTGATTTGTCTCCGGTTAAATTAAACGTGTACATGTTGATAGTCTGTTAACGTTAGATTAAATGGAACTATTATCGTCTGCGCTAACGTTTTAAAAGTGAAAGGGTGGTGTGATATTATATAGAAATTGTAATACTAGTAGTCGGAGAGCCGGCCGTATGCAAGTCTTATGGATCAGATACATAGACAATTTTTGAGGTATGAACAGTAGAGATATAGGTCTAGAGGTCGACCGCCCTAAAAATGCTTAATTTTGCCCGCATGCAATATTATGACCTCACTTCCGGTGGTTATTTCAGGTATCGCTTTAATTCATAGGATACATAAAAAAAATTTACGTCAAAATAAAGTTTTTGATGAGCAGAATACAGATGTCAAAGGTCGACAAGCTCTATTCATTCGGTACCCTGAGTCGACCGCGATCAAAAGTATTTTCTGCTCAATTTTTCTTAACTCATCGAATACATTAACTTGTTAACGCTTTTCAGAAACTAGAACCTCCCTAATTACTGAAAAAAAATAGTCGACACCTTTCATTTACCCGGATCTGACAGTCGACTTAGTTTAAAGAATTAAAGCGCCTGTATGGATACGTACAATGGCTATATATTTTTAATTATCTACATATATTTATAATTACTTTGATAATTCTTTTTTTTCTCGATTCTTAAACTCTAATCTTCATAAAAAAAAATAGTCGACACCTTTATTTCACTCTAATATTATTGTCGACTAGGTTTAGAGAATTAAACAGTATATACTCAGATGTTTAATGTCTCTAAATCTTTCATTATTCCAATATATTCCTCAAATACATTAATTATTTTTTTTTTAAATTAATTATTTTATTCTAACATTCATAAAAAAAAAGTCGACACCTTTATTCCACTCTAATATTATTGTCGACTAGGTTTAGAAAATTAATCTGTACACACTCAAACGTTTAATATCTTGATATCTTTAATCATTTCAATATTTTTCTCAAATACACGCATAATATTTTTTTTCAATTAATTCTAACATTACTAAAATTTTTTTAAATACTTACCTTACTTTCTTCTATTCTTCACTAGGTATGTATAGTGAAGTTTTGTTTTTCCAACTAATTTCTGTAAGAAAGAACAGTAGGAATTGAAGCCTCTGATAGTATAGTTGATACATAAATGAGTTTTTATTTGATACAAAAATGAAATACAATAATTAAACATTAATTTTACATGTAACTATCATCATTAAAATCTACTTCATTAGTTACGTCATCGTTATGAATCGGTATATTGCTATCGTCGTCGTTGTTGTCGGTATTGCTATTCTCATCATCATTGAGATCGTCAGTATTATCGTCATGTACAAATTCATTGCTATTATCTCTTAAAATAATTTCTTCTATTTGAAGTGGTGTAGGACTACCATTAAACATATTAGGCGTTATACTCATACTATCTCCATCATACATCCATCCACACTCCTCATAATCCATAACAATACATTGTTTCTGCATACAATTTTGCCACATCGCATTCACATAAATTGTTCTGAGAATTTTCTGTTTTAACGATTCCCAGCAAGGTGGCATTAGGCTGGAATCATAATTTCTTATTTCGTTTAAAAACACCTCTTGAGTCGAAACAGCAGAAAAATTATTTTGAAAAACGATTAACCGCGATAAATTTACATCTGTGCAATTTTTAATACCATACATTTCGCAAGTATACTTTTGAATTGTTTCTTTCATCACTTTATCTTCGATAGTGGTTAGATTATTAAGTGAAGCAAACATTTCTTGATATCTTTCATTATTCATTAAAATATTGAAAGGTTTCGCTATACCTCTCTTGAAGAAACTACAAGTATAGTCACAACCTGTATATGCGTGAAAACCGGGCAATGCCTTGCACATTTTCTCACCTAAAATATTCGCTAATCTGGTACAATTTATACATTCATCACTGTCCTTACTGTTTGATGAACTTAATAACCAAATTTCAAAACGCAACAATTTAAAGATATTTCCTAATAAAATAATTAAAACATCTGTATCTGATGATTTGATCATAATTTTTGAGCTATCAGCACACTTATTTAAATGGTAAATTATTCTGGTGTCAGCTTCTTCATGCAGGCATTCTAAGTGTTTCTCTTCAGTTTTAATTATTTTATTGGCACTCACAGAATAAGAATAGCACTTAATCCCGACAGTAAGGAAAATTGTCTTTTTATCTATAATAGATGCTACGTTCGAATTTTCCCAATATTGACCTAAAAATTCTATTAAAGCTTCTTTAAATTTTTTATTTCTTAAAGCTTTATAAAAATCATTTGGTCGACTTTGAGATGGCCCAACGATTGTATACGGAATATCTGTTTCATTTCTGTTTATTCTTTCTACATCTTTGATTGAAGGAATAGTATACCGGTCAAAAATTAGATGTATTTCAGCAGCCGTACTGTTGCAAATGTTTTTTAATATAAATTCAGCCATTCTTCCAAAAGTTTGAGGCATAGCTGGCCCAAGTTTATGCAACATATGAAAGCCATCAATTATTTCTATGTCCACGCATAACGGATAGTCTGGTTCGATCATTTTTTTTAATTTTTTTGCAAGAACTGATTTGTCTGTCTTATTCATCTCACCTGTGTACTGAAACAATGCAGGTGGTGCTGGTGCTAATGGATAAGACAGGCAACACTCAAGATCAATTTTATGGCTTAAAGCAAGTGCTAACAATCTACCGAATATATCTCGTTCCATTTTGATAAGCGTTTGTTTACCGCCGTCTGCAGTTTTTATTATTTTTTTTAAACATTCTGAAGTAAAATTTTCAATCTTTGATTTCACGATTCTAGATTCAAATCGATCTGGGTTAGTATTGCATTCGATAATGAATCGAATTTTTTTGTCTTCACCAATTTTGTAAGCCCCTAACAAAAAATTTGCAATATTCAGTGAAACAGCGCGACCAGTAACAATATTATATAAATTGTTTTTATCCACATTTAAACTGAACGGATTAATATGCTCTTTAAATTTTGTTATCATATTATTGACGGCTTCTCTATCTTTTTTTAACCTACTGTGCTCTAATTCACGATGGGTATCGTCATTGTGCGACATATTAATTTCATCAATTATTTTTGATATTATTTTTGTGCGCATGCTATGGCTCAATGCCCAACGCTGCCTGGCTGCTATTGAAGTGCTGAAATGTGTGATACCGGTTAATGAACTAGCAGCATCCGCGTTAATGGTTTGCTCTAATGTCAAATCCACAGGTGATCTAGATAGATTAGTTGTCGTTCTTTTCACACCGAACGCTCCTTTCAAAAAATCGTGAAATAATTGAGAATTTGTTTTCTTTAATTCAATAAGATTGCAACAATATAAAATAGTCCATCGGCAATAATTTTGTTGATTAAATACAAAAAACCAGTTAGCCATGGTATATAACGAATCAATATATAAGTTAAAATCACTGCTTCGTATGCTTCTAGAACATCTAAAATAAAGATTGACCATTTCCATATATTGCAAATAAAATTGAGCTGTTTTGCCGTATTTGCCGGTAGATATTTCTTCAAGAAATAATTTATATTTATTAATTATTTCTTCTAATGGTGAAGAAATTTGAAGAGGTTGCGTGCACTCTACTGGAGTTTGTAAAAAAAATTTTAAATTATCAACTAACAAAGAAGGATCAATGTCGTGTACGGAAATGAAGGACTCAATTAATAAACTTTGCAAAGCAACCGTTAACAGTGGATGAATACGTTTGCACCTGTTGAAATGTTTACTAGATAAAAAACCATTAATAGAACCGGCTGCTAAAACTTCAGCATCAACTAAAATATCAGTAATACCACTAGATTCAATGAAAGTTCCAATAGCTTTAAAAAACGCCATTTGTATATGAAAGGCTCCTAAATTAATAAATAAATTATCGAATCTTGGACTTTCGCAATCATAACTAACAATAATCCGTTCTTGATTACATTCATTTGCAATTTTTTGTGCGATGTTCATAGTTTCATGTACTACTTTATATGAAGTTGGTGAATGATTTAATGGAGGTAAATAATCAACTATTTGTCGAGGACTATTGTCTATAAAAAATTTACTATGGAAACCTAACCACATTGGCGTTGATTGTAAAGAGAAGTAAGAAAAATTCCATATAATATCTTTCATAATTGCGTCATCTCTCGAATTTTTACAATTATTTATAACCGAAACAATTTCGTCGAGTGGCAAGAGTATTGTTTTCACTTTAGGCTTTTTGGGATATGGTGGAATATCGCGACCGAAAAAATCAAATCTGCGTCTCCTGCGACCTTGTTCACATACATCTGTACTTGTTTGAGAGTTTCTCGACCTATGATTGCCTTCTGATTCTACTTGTGAGTCCGAATTATTCACAATATCATCGCTTGCATTTTCGATCTGGGCATCAGATGTACTCATCTCATCAATTTCACCATCATTATTTGTTGGGACAAACTGATAAACAATACCGACAGTATCATGTAAAGTATCTTTACCATTGATAGTATCTACAAACCTATCGTAATTGTGCATAAATTATTATTTTCTTTAATACTAGATGGAATATACTTGTCATCTTCGCAAGCCGTTAGAGTCATTTCGGTCTCTAATTCTTCAGCAACATGATAACTAATAGAAGTACCGTAATTGTTGAGTATTGTCAATAATTTACGGCTGTTAGTCATCGATTTTACAGCTAAACCTAACATTAAGTGTTTCGCTGGCTTAACTCTACCTTTTGTTGCACAGAAAATTATGTCTTGGCAGATAGATTTTATTTTGATCAAATCATCCACATTATTTCTTCGACGATAATCTGGGCCTTGTATCAAGTCGCACATAAAATTTAAAAGTTCATCTGGGACTTGACATTCGCCCTTGATAATATCGTCTACTGAAATATTTTCTGGGAGTTTTTCAGGTTTTATCAAATTAATTGATTTTCTTAGTAAAAATGCTGCGTTTTGAAGCTTATTATCTTCGTTCTCAACAAAATCCGTAAGAAGCCTATTCATGCTTAAATTACTTTTGTAAACTATTTTTTTTCTATGTGCAGTTTCCGATGCAGTAATAATTAATTGATCTCCGAATTTATTTTCGAGTCTATCTTGCTAATTTTGAGCCGTATATTCTGAACAATTTGCTTCCGATCCGTTAACTGTGGCTATCTCGTCAAAATATGCTATATAACGGTTAAATAAAGTATTAAGAAAGTATATTTTTTCGTTTTGAATAATCTCGTTATCGATAAATTCGCATAAATTTTTTAAACATTCTTCATGTATTTCGCGTGTCATGTGCCAACTGCTTTTCTGTTTAGGCTTATGAATTTTGGAAGCCTTATTCTGCTAAACAGTACGGCAAATCGGATGATAAGGTACCGGTTTCATACAATGTAATTTTTCGAGTATAGCTTCATCATCCAATATTTGCGCATATTGACGAAATTTATTAAATAGTTCTGATGATGAGCACATGGTAACATACTGCCGTTGTTTTCCCGAAGTTTTTTCGATTTTCTCACAAAAGATGCATTTCTTACGTAAATTTCCTCCAGAAGCTACGTCATCTTCTGCTGTTGGAGTTGACGATATTGATGCATCGAATGAGCTCGAAGGATCCATGCGTTGAGTAGACGTTGAAGGAATCTCCTGATCCATCGTGCTACTCGATAAAGCCTACATAACTCATCATGAATAATTAATTTTAATGCATTTTTTTTCGTTGGGAGAAAAATTTTGTAAATATTGAAAATTTTTTTGAACATAGAGTAACGCTACTTTCATTAAAAAACTAGTAACACTGAATGTCAAAGAACATTATGAAACAATGTAAATATTTGTGATTATGGGACTCGTCTATACCTGGAGTCACATTGTGCTCCGAAACGCACAATGTGCTGGGCTAATATATTTTATTTAAATGACACTTACTACTTCCAAGGTTGGATGCTCAAGGTTAACGTCAACTGACATGATGTCTTCGTCTCGAGAAATATCAGAATCTTCTTGAATATTACTTTCACCCAGTATTTCGGAGCTCGATGCATCACTTTCAAAATTCTGTAGAAATAGAATAAAAATTACAGAAACGTTATTACTGTATGGCAGAAAAGTGCCAGAGATCAGTATAGTATATTGCATTCATCGTAATGACTGAATGTGAATAAATATACTCATTAAAAATCTTTCCGTCATGAAATACCAAATAAAAAAAGCCTACGAAAGTTTATGTAGCGCGTTTTAAATTTCATGCCTATTATTGATAATTTGATGATTGATATTTGATAAAGATGAATAATTGATACTTACATTTTGAATGAATTGTTGGAATTCTCGCTGATATTTAGGATTGGTTATCAGAAACTTCTTCCAACAGACTGTGTGATATCCTATGGATTGGTCACAATCTTTAGGTAGCACGACGTCCTTGTACTTGAAATTTTTGATGATTCGATACTTCAACGCATCATGGCAAACTTTCAATTTATTTTCATCAAATTTGAAAACGTTTTGAGCACTTCCGCACAGAAAACACAACATTTTTGATAAAAGCTGACTGCCGGAATATTGAAGTTGAGAATTCACGTAAAAGAAAACTGACTGAACACGTCAATGTTTCGCACTATAATGACTTACAAGTTATACCGGAGTCCCAAGCTAAGGGCTGAGAAATATCAGGTATTCCCTACCCGACCGTGTTCTTTTGTTAATTTCGGAGTAACTACGAACCTAGCTTACGTGACAACTACAAAAGAAGAAACGTTAACGGCTACCTGGACTTGAGGTAGAAACTGAGAATAAATTCTTGAGACTTAAATGCTCACGAAAGATAGAAAAATTTACAGTAAGTATTTAAAAAAATTTTTATTTATGTAAATCTTCATCGGTTAGTGCTCGTTGTGGCAGACTTAGAGAGGTTTTTTTTTTTTTGATAAGGTAAATAAAGTCCCAAACCTTTTTTATAAGGTTGCAAGAAAAGACCTTTTCCAAGAGCAATTTTTTCCATAGCGTTATTATGTCGTTCAGATTCGCAAAGACTTCTTTGGGCTGCTCTAACATCATTAACCGCTTTCGCGATTCCGGCTGCTCCTCCGGACAAAGCACCTAAAGCTGATAATCCAGCGAAAAGTGGTATTAATGGAAGAAATCCACCGCTTTTTGGAACCGGTATTATCCTGGGAGAATCGGTCTGATTTGCATTTTTTAACTGTGACATTGCTAATCGTGCTGCTCGAATGACATTTTCTGGTTTTTTCTGTTTTAGAACATTCGCTGCTTTTCTTATAAATTTTCGAAAACTTATTCTTCCACCCTTTCTTTTTTTCATAGAACTACTAGTTCGTTTTCTTCTTTGTTGTTGTTGTTGTTGTTGTTGTTGAACTCCCATACCCAACTTTGTTTTTACATTCATAGCGGTTGCAACTGCTCGAGCAGCTAAACGTTCTCCAATGCTTGCATCCGATGAATGAACTCGTCTAAGTGCTGCTCTAGCTAAAATACTATCTGCTTTATGTCTTTGTTCTAGATTTTTAAAATTAGAGTATGCAATATCATGAGCTTTGCAGGATTCATCTAAAGGATTTATTCCTTTGTCCCCTCTTTCCAACCTCTCGTTTAACTTTGTACCTGGTCCACAAAAGCGATAGCCCGGTATATGAAATTCGAATGGTAAAGAATTAATTAGTTTATTAAGTAAACCATTGCCTCGTTGCACTTCTTTCCGCATTGCTCTCTCTTATTCAAAGTTTTCTTCGAAATAAACCAATTCATGCAGAGCTATCAGCTTATAAAATAGAAAAACAGTAACCATATTTTTCATTAGATTATTGACATGCGAATAGTTCAACAACAAGCTGTGCTGCTTATTACTAACCGTGATTTTAATGATGTACCAAAGGCAAATCGACATGGACCCCTACTACCGTCAACAATACGATCAATCGTTACAGGTCCTTCCAATTGTGGAAAGACGAATGTTATAATTTCACTTTTAGAACATCCCAATGGTCTCCGATTCGAGAATGTTTACGTATACTCTAAATCGCTAACTCAACCAAAATATGAATACTTAGACAAGCTTTTTAAGATAATAAAAGGCATTGGCTATTACCCTTACAAAGATTCTGAGAATATTATTTCTCCATCAAATGCGAAATCTAATTCAATATTTATATTTGACGATGTTGCTTGCGAAAATCAGAATGTAATCAGAGATTATTTTAGTATGGGACGTCATTACAACGTCGATTGTTTTTATCTTTGTCAAACATATACTCATATTCCAAAACATCTAATACGCGACAATGCAAATCTAATTATATTATTCAAACAGGATGAGCTAAATCTTAAGCATGTCAATACTGACATGCCATTTAAAATGTTTAAAACCATTTGCAAAGTTTGTTGGGATGACAAATATAGGTTTATAAGTATTTATAAAGATAGTGAATTTAAAAACGGTCGATACCGTAAAGGTTTTGATCAATATATATATTTATAACCATTGCGATAAACCTCTGAGTAATATAAAAGCAGTAAACGAGTGACGATCATATATTATCACTGTAATGGACTCGAAAATTAAACAGGAGCTTGTAAAGGTGAGGAAAGATGTAAAACGAAAATTGCAAGCTGTAAAAGAGGGTGCGATAGAGGAAGAAGATATATTGCGGAAATCCTATAAACCTTTGGTGGAACCTTTAATGCAATTAAAAGAAGAAATACAATTTTCTAAACCGAAAATTAAGCAAGAAATTAAAAAGGAAGAAGAAGAAGAAGATGTTGAGAAATCGTTCATAGCACCAGATTTATTCTCACCTACATCATCATCGTCATTACCAACCTCATTAAATACCTTGGTAAAAGATTCCGATCTTTCTACAATGCTTCCACTGAATGACGAGGAAGAAGATAGAATATTTGATTACACTAAACAAGAAATACAGAAAATCGTAAACGATCCTGCTTTTAAAGATATATTAGATGATTATGAAGAGTTACCGAGATATTATATTGAAGGAGTATTAAGCGATACTGAAGGAGAATATGACAATAGAAATAATGTTCGATACGATTGGCTTCAGAACAAATTATATATTGGTGATGAAGAAATGAAGGTGGTCGGTAAAAATCTAGAAATAATGGGACGTAAATTTGTCGGAACGCCTGGACTATATGAGTTACTTTTCAAAAAGAATCCTGTCGGAGATAAGCAAAAAGATAGGGATGTCTATAGGGAAATAATGCAGCTCGTTCGATTAGATAATCCTCAAACTTATATAACATCTCTAAATCATGATACTAAAGGAGTTTTTGATACACAATATGGTGTAAGATTTAATCCAGAGAGACAAAAATATTTTATCGGAGATTCCGAAATAAAGTTTGGAACTAACAAAATAACCGTAAAAAATGTAAGGTATACACTATCCCGAGGATTATTGGAGCTTTTGTTTAAAAAGGAGCCTAGTGGTTATAAGGAATCTGATTTGGCGAAATATAAAGATATAGTGTATAGAACAAATGCTCATAAAATTGGCTACAAGAGTATCGCTCCAATAGCTGGAAACAAAGGAAAAAAGTATCAGCTAATCAAGAAACTCATGATCGGGCCTCTATTTCCTTCCGCTGCTGCCAATGTCATAGCAGCTACTTCGACTCCAGTTAAAAATCCTTTGGGTAAAGGTCTATGGATGAATTTAAATGATAAACCTCTAGAATATGTATATTTTAATGATGTTAACGAATTATGTGATCGTTTAAAATTACTCATTTCATCTCAATCTGCAGGAAATACCAACCATACCAATGAAATCACATCTATTGTCGAAGAACTTCGAGAGTGTGGTATAATAGAATAAATAATTCATATTCTCACTTAGTTTCAATATGGTTGTTGATAAATTCGGTCGAGCATTGTCGGGGGGTTCTAAACGAAAGTTTGAAACGATAGATAAATTCTTGATTGAAAATAATAAGTTATTTGCTCGAGTTAAAACGAGCGACGACGACGACGACGACAACGATGATGGGGAACAGATTGAAGATGAGATTGTCACAAAAAAATATTTGGATACAATAATAGATACGTTAGCGACAGCTGAAGATTTTAGAAAGATTTCTTATTTTATTGATTTCGATAACAAACATGTAACTCGTTTAGAGATGCCAACAGCATCTTGGCATGCAGCTACAAAAGCATATGTTGATAATAAAGATAAAGTTACTAAGACCCAAATTAGACTAGAATGTGAAAAAGTCAAAAAGGATGCAATGTCCGAAGGAGATAAAAAACGTGAAATTCTCCGAAACGAATTATTAGGACTAATACACTCTCTCAAGGCTAACATTGACTCACTAAACATTAATTTTCGTTTAAATACTTTGTATATAGATGCTATCTTTAAGCAGCTTGACATACAGAAGAGCTCTTTAATTACAGCCACGCCGTCAAGTGTATTGCCTAGCAATATCGATAACACCACCACCACCACATCTTCTGTTTAATAATAATGGTTAAAATACGGAAAGTAAATATAAAAAAAGATTCTGGCAAAAACGGTAAAACAACAACCACTATTAAAGAGCAAGTGGTAGCTGAATTACATAAACAAGCTCGAAAAAATTTTACTAGACGAAGAACAATTATTAAAGGATTATACGATCTGTTTCAAGCCGATCTAGTTGAAATGATTCCGTATGCAAAAGAAAATAAAGGGTATCGATACATTCTTGTAGTAATTGACACTTTTTCTAAATTTCTATGGGCGTCACCGGTTTTACGAAAAAACGGAGAAGATGTTTCGAAAGCGTTTGAAGATATATTACGCAAAAATAAACGTATACCGCCGACAAACCTGCAAACTGATATGGGAAAAGAGTTTTACAATAAATGGTTTCAGAATCTAATGAGAAAATACAGAATTAATCACTATTCAACTTTCAGCAGTAAAAAGGCTTCTATAGTCGAACGAGCCAACAGAACCTTAAAAGGTATAATGTGGAAAAAATTTACATTGCAAGGAAATTACAAATGGTTAGATTTGTTACCTAAACTAGTTCAAGTTTATAATAATAAAAAACACAGAACTATCAGAATGAAACCGATAAATGCTGTAAAGAAGGAAAACGAAAAGCTACTATTGAATACCGTATATTCTCGCATTAAAACAGTAGATCTGAAGAGAAAGAAATTTTCCATTGGAGATTACGTACGCATTAGCAAACATCGCGAAGTTTTTGCAAAAGGTTACACCCCAAACTGGTCCAACGAAATTTTTAAAGTGGTTAACATAAAATTTTCTAATCCAATCGTCTATTATTTGCAAGATTTAACAGGTAACGATATAAAGGGAGGATTTTAGGATAAGGAACTGCAAAAGGCGAAACATCCCGACGTGTACCTGGTGGAAAAAAATTTGCGAAGAAAAGGTGATCAAGTCTACGTAAAATGGCTTGGATTCGATAAATCTCAAAACAGTTGGATTCCATATAATAATGTTGTAATTTAACATTTTTCTTTTTAAAGAATAAAACTATTTCTGAATAACAATACTTTTTATTTACCATTGATACCTACCTATTCATAACGAAGCAATTCAATGCGCGCAATTACTTTAATTAATTCATTCATTAGCGACAACAACGGCGTCGTCCTGAGCAGCCGAACCGGAAAAACAATTAACACATATTCCTTGATAGGTACGTACGTCGGTCGGTCGGTCGCGACCGACGGGAAAAAAATGCGCTCCTTAATTGCTACGTCACATCATTAAAGTAACTGTTCATGCTCTCAGAACACATACACCTTTTGCCCATAGGTGCGAGAAGGATGGACTTATACGGCAAACTAACGTTAGACAGAAACAGCAACAATCTAACGGTACCTGCTCTCAGTAGCCCTCTCCTATTACTACTGATGTTTTTGATCACCAAACTAGAAATTTGTTGCTGCAGCCCTTTTCAAAAAATTATACAAAATTGTCCAGAAAAGTTATTTTTCTGGATAGTTCCGGTTATTTGCATTTCCACTGAAATTCACTGGATTATAAGCGGCAACAGAAAATTGTATTCTTTGTCCGACTAGAATGTACAATAGCTAGCTTATTTTAATCCTTAGGCACTGGCTAACCTAACCCGACAACAAACAAAGAAGTAATGACCATATTTTGAAAACGGTATTTTTTGGTTTTTAAAATTATTTTTTGGTATATAACTTCACTTACTTATTGCATTGCATATTACCACAGCAAACGTTTTTTTTTTTAATAATATATACATCCTGAATTTTGTCCGCAAAATGTTTTAAGTTGCTCTCTGAGCGAAACAATTGCATTAATGATCTTTCAGACGTTTTGCAAAAGTTCCGAGACCCATAAAATCATCCAACAATTTCCTCCTACCATTAAATACCGATCTACTATTTAAAAATGTCTGCAAATCAGTTTTTACCAGGTTATTCTTCACTAATTTTTGTTCAGTAGCGTCTGCGGACATTTAAAAAATTGTTTTAGACATGGGTTTTCCTTGTAATTTGAATATTAATAAAAAATAAATAACTTTTGTCTGGTCAAAATTCTGTCGAAACTACCAGACGCGGATCGCAATTTCGAACTTGTTTGTTCTCATCAGCGCGCCAAGTTCGAAATCGCGATCCGCGTCTGGTAGTTTCGACAGAATTTTGACCAGACAAAAGTTATTTATTTTTGTCTTATTAGCTTGCGTTTTGCTTTGTAACGCTGTTGCCACGTTGGTTTCTATTTGGCATTGTGTTCCCGACCATAGGAATCTATGTTCAATGAAGAGACCGTATTTGGCAAACAACTACAGATGGCGTTCGTTCGCTTTTCTGTAGTTATTTTTGAATATTAATTTTTATAACTTTCTACATGCGTGCGGGGATTAGAATAAAAATATTTGAGATAAAAGTTGTTCAATATCAGAGGGCCAATAAAATAGTCACATAATTTTTTGACCCCCGTAACGTTTTCAAGGTTATATCTAGGTCAAGTTTATTTTTTGAAATAGAAATCAATATTTCTCTGTACTGAATTTCAATTTAGAGAACAACTGTAGTCTTTTTCATCTGAAATATTTTTTTATGCGATGTCAACTTTAATTATCGGTTTATTACGAACTTTTAAAATCAAGACAATTTACAACCACGTGTTTTCGTTAACTATGCCATCAGCATGTGTATTTGATTGTTCTAACGACCGAGTTTATCAACATGTGTCTCTCACAGCTTATGCAACTGACTGATACAACGTACTTTGATTTTAATAATCTGCACGCATATGATTTATTTATTAATTATTTATAAACAAAGTGTCCAATTCTGCGTAAAAAGACAAGTCCATTTATGCCAAAAGACGTACCTCAATCGCAGTGTCCGTTTTTAAAGGAAATAAAGCTGGAAAGCACGCAAGATATTCAAGAGCCTCCTCCACCAAAAACCTAAAGTATCCCGAAACATAGAAATATAACTTTGAATAAGTGATTATTATACCTAAGATGCCACGAATGTAAATATTGACGAGAAATTCGCATGCACTGAACTAATATTTATACAGCTTCGCAGTAGAGACCACGAAGTTTGCTGAGTTCAACAAATGTCTTAAGCGTCCGAACTATTAAGTTGCGTGAAGGTAAGAAGCGTCCAAAGTATCCAGATAGGCACCATCAAAAACAGATGGAAACTGATTATAGAAATAAATTAGCTATCGAAAGTAGTCTTAGTAGGTACTTCTTTTCTCAATTCCTTACACTGATTTTTGTACAGCGTTGCAGTAGAGACCACGTAGTTCGCTGAGTTTAACAAAATGTGTTAGGCGTCCGAACTATTACATCGGGCAGTCGTGACAGAAAAAGAGACCAACTTTTTACAGGCTCCCATTCATGCAGAAGATAGTTTAAGATGTAAACTTCAGATATATGTATTTAAACATCTACGCCACGCCAGGTGGTAATCCCTATTGAGAAGTTGATTTTAATTTGCAACAATTAATCTTCTTTGAGCATTAAGTAAACAGTCTGGCTTGATAAATTTCATCAAGTTGACGTTTGTGTTAGTCTTATTTTTGATTGGCAGTCTGTAAAAAATTGTTCACAGTCACGCAAAAATTAACCAATTTGCTAGTGTATTTTACACAAAACCCACGTAAACCGTTTGCCTGTTCTAAATCGTGATACGCGTCTGGCGGCCTTGACAAAAATTTGGCCAAACACATTTTTATACTTTTGTATCTCATGTTTGCGTTTGTCTCTAAAACACTTAGGTCACGCTATGGGTTGGTTAGTATCCGGTTAGCCACCACCACAAATCGACGGAAACTGTGAACTATACAATTCTTCGTAAAGAAGCAAGTCGATCTATCACGAAAAACGTACAAAAGTTGCAGTGTCCGTTTTTAGAAGAAATAAAGTTAAAATGCAAGCCAAACATACAGTTGTCTGACATCTTTCTCAAAAACAAAACGCTTCTAACACGTGTATGTAGGTAGATATTCGGTTCAACTTCTTAAACTAGGGGTAAACTACCCAGTTGTTGGACGCTTACTTTGGAAGACTGAGGCCCGCGCCCCCATAAAAGCCACTCCGTTGTCAAACGCAAGTGCGGCAGAAATGGAACAGCACCAGGTTCGGAGGCTTTTTCAACATTTAGCAGATAATCGCTCGATTGCATCGTTTCGCTATTCCTGTCGATCACCTACTCGTGCCTGCTTATACGCGTTCAGTGCCGACAGGCGTAAATTCGGCACAAAATAAATCTATTAGTAGTAATAGGAGAGGGCTACTGAGATCATGTCCCGTTAGATTGTTGTTGTTTCTGTCTAACGTTAGTTTGCCGTATAAGTCCATCCTTCTCGCACCTATGGGAAAAAGGTGTATGTGTTCTGAGATCATTTACCGTTACTTTAATGATGTGACGTAGCAAGGAAGGAGCGCACGTACGTACCTATCAAGGAATATGTGTTAATTGTTTTTCCGGTTCGGCTGGACATGCATGCATGCCGCTGCCGCAGTGCAAGAAATAATTATTATTTTTCTTACGCGTTCGACTCTAATGAATGAATTTATTAAAGTACCTAATTGCGTGCATTGAATTGCTTCGTTATGAATAGGTAGATAGGTAGATAGGTGGGTAGTTAGGTAACAATGGTAAATAAAAAGTATTGTTATTCAGAAATAGTTTTATTCTTTAAAAAAATTCCTTTCGAGGAAGGTATTGTTTATTGATCTATTTTGCACAAATCATAACACAAATGATTTATTCTTCAAAAAAATAAAAAAATGTTACATTACAACATTATTAGATGGAATCCGTTTAAAATTTCTCATTTAATTGAGGAGACACGTATATGTTTAAACTATATTATCATGTAAGAAATAAAACACAAATGTTTATGAGTTTTTAACAAAATTTTATTATATAAAATAAAAATAAAATATAAATTTTTTTAATGGGCAATCCATTATTCTACATACATACCTAACCAAATGGTTGCCCATGGTTCACACCATTCCGGTCTTTCAATTGTTAAGTATGCCCTCGGACAAGCCGTGGGCATACTTATCAACCCTAAATACATAGCCTCTTCGGGAGGACTATGACAAATGACCATAAAACGGTCTATATCCTGAAAAAATAAAAATAAATTAAGAAATTTAAATATCAAAATATTTTACCTCCAACTCCGGAAGATTTAAATTGGCAATGCAATTTATAACCATTAGTTTCTCTGAAAAATAAATTAAATTAATAGTATGTAATATAGGATAAGTAAGTCTCTTGCTCACAAAACTTACCATTCGCATTCATGTTAGCTAATGTGAATAATGAAACTTGAACATGCTGTATTTATGTGAGTTGATAATTTTTTAAAATGTTCAAACTGGTACGTTGATTTATTCATGACTGATATGGGAAAATATGAAACTTGAAACAATATGTTGTAGTTGTAGTATGTGATAAACCGGTTTGGTTAGGTTATGATAGCGTAGGTCATTTTTTTTACAGTAACATACTTATACAAGTTTTGTCCCGAATTTTCATCCGTCCGTCACGTCAGTGCTACCATCGAAATTGCTTATATCCGGCCTTCAGAATATTCACAATTTTTCGCGGTTATTATTATTCGGGGTCTATGTAAATATGTAAATATTCACTTCCGACTGCGAACTTCGGTTTCGCTATTTTTTGTACACATTTCTTCTGACTTTCTTTACTTGTGTCTTTGCAGTGGTGGAGAATTTAGAGGTTCGTTGTGAGCAGACCTTACTTTATTATACTTTATTGTGGTTCTTGCGCAAGTGTTTACGTGGGAATACAATAGCAATTTTTCAAAAATTTTCAAATTTCGTTACAGAAGTAAATAATTATTTTTTAATTTTCCTTCGCGCACATACTTGTAGACATAGACATGTATTATTTTTTACATACATGTTTATATACCTATATAACCTTACAAACCATAAACGCCAGTAGGCTATTTAAATTTTGCCGCCCCTTCTGACCTCTACAATTTTATACCCTAGTTCATAATCATATCTACCAAATTTTTGTGTCAATAAAATTGTAAGTTTATGATTACATAAATATACATACAAATAATTTTAAAAGATGAAAAATGCTCGTACGACAATTACAGAAAAACTAAAATAAAGACGAAATCGCGCTCTTAAAAGTGATATTTATGGCCTCAATCAATAATTATTAGCACAGTAACACAAATTGTATGTGAAAAAGTGCGCTGTTTTGTATATTGCACAAGTTATAACTTTTAAAATATTGAATGGATTTACTTCAAAATTTAGTCAGTTCATGTGAGTGGTGGAATAAATGTGCAACGTAATATTATTGTACAATGCATCGTTATCTACTCAAAAATCTTTCTATGTGTAATTACTGTGTTCGAAACTTGAAGCAGACCATTATTAAAGAAAGTTCCATTTTCGACCAATTGCCATATACTTCTCCTGCGATGACCGCTTCGCGTTCGTCGTGTGTTGGAGAGATAAAAATGAGTAAAAATTACTAAATTTAAATTCTACTGGAATATTTTAAAAATGATGATGATTGCAAAAGTATATTTTACAAAGCGTTTCGTAATTTTTCATTAACAGACGTTAGAGTACATTGCATAGTACTAAAATATTTTTATTCTTGTTGAATTTTTAGAAACTCGATTTCTCCGTGTATATAATCATGTTTTTTTTTTTTATTTCTGTAAGACAAAAAAAATTTTAGGGCAAAATTTGCCATCCCCTAAAATCTGCCGCCCTAGACTCCAGCCTACTCAGCCTACTGGTAAATCCGCCACTGGATAGACTGCCACTATAGTACCGTAAGGTGGGGCAGCCGCACCATGTAAACATTTTCTTTCAATGATTATATTGTATGAACTTCTGCAAGTATAACCAATACAACGTACAAACTACGTCGATTTTATTCTTTTACAAACACCAAACAATTACGTGACAAATAACTTTGTAATTGGACCTTCCTTTTAGGAATTGGTCAGGATCTGTTCAGTTATAGTGTTACAAATAAAAATCACAAAATTATAATGAATAAGGTACCTAAAAACTGACTTAAAAAAGATCAATCGTCGAGACTACATTCAATGAAAACTGTTAAGAACGTGTTTTTTTAGAAAGAGAATTCACGATGCATAAAGCAAGAAAATAATCAAAAATTAAACATCGTGTCATTTGCCTATTGTTATTCATTATAATCTCCATACTCGAAAAATCTAAAAAAATATAAATGTTTTTTTTTACGAAGAATCGATTGCGTATGAAATGTGAAAATGTCCTTTTTGAAATTATCATAAACAAATTTCGATTTTTTTCTGGTAGGTTAGAAATAATGAAAACTAGGACCTAATTTTTTTTTCAAGTTTTCTGTCTTATCGCGAGGAAAAAATTAAAAACGAAAAATCACATTTTCCGCTATAACTCGTTCAAAATGACATCTACCGGTTTGAAAATTTCAAGAATTTATTTAAGACTGTTCTTTCTGATGTCAAGTACAAAATTTCAGATGCTTCAAGGAAAAATTTTGAATGACTACCCGGCTACAACCTTTGGGTTTTTCAAGGAATCATTACAAACAAAAGGTTTTCATTAACAGATGTTTATTTAAATTAAGACTAACCATACACATAAATAATAATATGTTGACAGTAGGGGAGAGCGGGGCTGAAAGTTCCCGGGGTAAGTTGTTTCGATGCATTTAGCAACAAGAAGAACGGATATAAGTATACTACTATTGTTTCTTTCAACAATATTGTTACGTTTTGACATGAAAAGTTAATATATGTTTAAAACATGTTTTTGAATAACTTTTGTTTTGTTTTTTTAATGAATACAAATAACTTGTTTGCATTATTAGAATAAATTGTTAAGTTATGTAAACAAATGCAGCTTATCTTAAATAAATGTTATACCTAACAAAAGTCATCAACAATGGGACGGTACAACTTACTATAACAAAAAAAAACGACCAACCCCACGTTCCTTCCAGATTTACCGCAAAAAAGCGTAAGTACTTGAACACAAAGTAAACATATTTTATATAAACTACCTTAATTTTTCAAAACCATAAAAAAGTACCATTTTTGTTTATAAACAGATATAATTGTTTTATATACTATGGATGTACTGAGGTTTTTCTAAAAAATCGGCTATTTTAGATTAATACAACCCGCCATTTTTATGTCAACACTGTATGCACATGTCTAATTACGTCGGAACCTTATGGAAAACTTTTTCATTATCTCTTAATTTTATGAAAAAAAAAGTATTTTTCAGAAAAGGATCTGAAAGGTCCACAAACTAACATGAAATAACCAAATAACATTTTTTTACAGTCGTATACGATGTTTGTCAAAATAAATGAATTTTGTTCAAGAGTAAAGTGCTATTACTTTTGACAAAATCGAGAATTAATGTAAAAAGGAGTTGATCCGAGTTGAAAACTACGTTAAAATATGCAATCCTGCCCATATCCGTTAAAAACGAGTTTTTGTTACATTGAAATTTATTGTCATTATTGTTGTAGAAAACCATAAAATGCATAGAGAAGTAGCAGTTATTTTTAATAATAGACATTCGAATAGTAATATTAGGCATTCAGCAGTTAAAAAATTAAAATAACTGATGCAGTAAAAATAATTAAATTTGATAAATCATTTTACTAATTCCTCGGAATATCCGCTCTCTTTTTGCATTTATGGTTTCATTATAAGATAAATTTTGGAAAACTAATTTTTAACGGAAACGGATACGATTATATTTTCGAATTCATGCCTTGATTGACAAACTGATTCATTGACAACTACAAGTTACTTCAAATAATAAGGAAAAATTATTTATATTGTCACTTGTAGTTTGCATTGAATTAATTCATCAATTAATGTATTAAAATCACCACTGCTAAATATTTCAGGTACTACATTATAATATTAAAATACTTGCAGTATCACTTACGTTTTCAAAATACCTACTACATTTTTATGATGGTCATTTATTTCAACAGTTTCTTCGTTTAAAAAAAATCTCATTAAAAAAGGGTATAGGCGGATAAGCATGTAAAATGTGCTCCCTCGACGTTTTCTATCAACACTACGGGAATCGTTTAAGTATCCAATTAAAATACTTTGCCCCAAATTTGAGAATCATAACAAAAATGTTTCTTGGTGTCTTTGGCCTTGAGGAATTTAATAAAAAATTACCATCGTATAAAATTTAAAATCAATTTTTTTATGGAAGTCGAAAACTGTTGGATAATAATGGCTGCATGGCTGCATTTAGTTAGTACTTCAACGTTGTCGATATTTATGTGGTGGTTTCTGTAGGCCATAGAAACGTGTGGTGCGGCGGCTTCGGATTTGCACAGGTAACGTTTTTCATCTTCAGAAATAGGAGAATCCTCGATTAGTTTGTTGGTTGCCCGTAACGTTTTTGCCGTAGGATCATTCTTCAACCCCTTGTATACGTTTGTGTTAAGGAGAGAATTAATCTTTATCTCGTTGTCCTTCTGCATCACAATAACCGCGGCGTTGCCTTTGTCAGTACATAAAATTACTATATATATCAGCATTCAGTTTTTTAATTAGTCGCTTGACTTTCGTTGTCAGGTTGGGTTCAGGTGTACTTGCTCCACATGGTATGCGTGTAGATTTATTGCGGATTCCTTCAGCAATCTCTGTCGGTAGAGTCCGTATGCCTGCTTCGATGTTTGCTATGACATCATCCTCCGTAGAAGTTCTGCTAGATGTTATAGCGAAATTTCCTCCTTTTATGAGTACCGAAACCTCCGGTTCCATGAGCTTCTTTTCTGTTAAGTTTATCAGCACGCGTTTATTGTGCGGTTAGATTGGTAGTCGGTTTTTGATACTCAAGCTCTTGGGATTTTCGGTTTGCTTGTCCTTGGCGGTTGCGTATGTTGCTTCCTGAGTTCTATGTGTGAGCAGGTCCATTTTATTCCAGTCGCTCCAATGCATTTTATTACTGATGAACAAATGGGCATCTAGCAACCCTTTATCTGTCTCCGCCAGGTCTCGTCGTGTGTGCTGTATTTGTTCTCTAAGCAAGGTTTGCTCCGTTTTCCGATAAATGCGGTGAAATTTGGCAGTCGTACGAGCCCTAACAACTAAATGTTTGGATGGTTACCAATTTAGAATGTTATGTGCAATCAATAATGAAGTTCCGTTTAAAATTTATTTTTGCAGATGCATATTATTTCTCAATGGTATAAGGACTGTACGAGTTATATTTCACACATTTTTGAAGTGAACCTTTATGGAACACTATAGGAGTTTTGGCATGAGAGTGAACTCGTAGAAGTAACAAATCTTCTCCTTGTCTTTCATTTTCCAATTACCATTTACTTAAGCAGAGTGAAAGAGGCGGAAAAAGTTTACGAAGATCCGCACAAAGAGGAGACAAGTTCAAATCCGGTTCGTTATTCCAAAGGTCAGTAATACTTCGCAATGTATCCATCCTGTGTCTTCTACTTGACAGGAAATGTCCTTTTTCTCTCCTTCACAATTACTGGCCTTCCGGGATTTTTTCCCCACAATTTCACATCTGCCGTCTCACCGTATAAATTAACAATACTCCGAACAGTCGATTTTGGAAGGTTAAGTCCATCCCTTATCTATTTAAGGAATTCACGTAGGTAACCCTATTTGCCGAATCACAATTTTACGCGCTTTTTTGTTCGTTGCTATATCGCGAGCCTTTTTTTGTTTTGTTGTTTTCGACAGATGTTGCTCCTTGCTACTATGGGAAATACTGAATTTGTCATGCACTTGCTTTCGATATTTACGTTTATTTATTGACTAAATTAATTGCGTCCAAACATTTAGCTGTCATGCTTTTTTGTGTAATTATCACTTATTTGGACGCAAGTGATAGATTTTTTTAAAAAATGTGTGAAATATAACTCGTACAGTCCTTATGCAATTGAGAACTAATACACATCTGCAAAAATAATTTTTAAACGAAATTTCATCATTGATTGCACATAACTGTTGTAAATTAGTAACCATCGAAACGTTTAGTTGTTAGGGCTCGTAAACACCTTTTTTATTTTCAGGAATAGTAAAAACGTTAACGCAACTAGCAGCTGAGCTTTCTTCTTTCGTAGGCTTTCTAGTCGGCGTATGTCCTTGAATAATTCATCCACGTGAAAGCGATTAATTGAAGAGTGTAGGCTTTCGCGGTCGTCGTATAATTTTTGTGAAAGGTTTATAATATATTTACAAATATATAAATTGATAATCCCGACAAACGAGAGGGAATCCAATTCTTGTGAAGTTTCAATCTTTCTTCTTTTCTATTGAAATTGCACGGGTGTTTATAAATTTTAATAGCTTCACGGTAGAACCGAGGATAATAAAGGCTGCATTTAGTTAGTACTTCAACGTTGTCGAAATTTACGTGGTGCATGTTCAGCGACTACCGATTTTTTTTTTAAGTAGCCTAGGCGACAATGGCTTTTATGCTCTTTTATTCAGGTGTTTATAATCTTTTTCGTTGTCCCGACGTAGACTTGACCACAGCTACAAGGAATACGGTAGACTCCAGGTGTAGTTAACGAGTCCCTTTTTTTCTTTCGCAGACCTTGGATATTGTTCGAAAACGGTATTTACGACTGCCAAATCGCACCATATCTGTCGGAGAAAGCAACCGCCAAGGACAAGCGAAATCGAAAATCCCAAGAGCTTGAGTATCAAAAACCGACTACCAATCTAACCGCACAATAAACGCGTACTGATAAACTTAACAGAAAAGAAGCTCATGAAACCGGAGGTTTCGGTACTCATAAAAGGAGGAAATTTCGCTATAACATCTAGCAGAACTTCTACGGAGGATGATGTCATAGCAAACATCGAAGCAGGCACACGGACTCTACCGACAGAGATTGCTGAAGGAATCCGCAATAAATCTACACGCATACCATGTGGAGCAAGTACACCTGAACCCAACTTGACAACGAAGGCCAAGCAACTAATTTAAAAACTGAATGCTGATACATATACAGGGTGTACCACGCAAGCGCGTTTCCTCAATATCTCCTTTGCAGTTGGTGGTATCAAAAAATGTTTCAGACAAAAGTGGCACCAAATTAGTATCTCCATATTTTAAAATTGTTTTCCATTATACAGGGTGTCCTATTTTTCCTGGGGAGCATCTAACTTCGTTATTTTAAATGGAATGGTATATTTTTTCGACGAATTCGGATAAAGCATATAATTTTAGGGTAACTTTGATGACCAACTTGTACACCTACGATGAACACTATCTGAGATAAATTGATTTGTAGAAAAAAAATCGCTAGTGCTACCCACACCATAAAAAATCATTACTTCCAAAAACATTAACCCAGAATATTGAAATTTTCACTAGTTATACTCGAGTCTTCAAGCTAACATTGTGCCAAAATTCAGCTTCGTAATTTATACAGGGCGTTCAAAACAAAAATTCAAAGTTTCAAAACTTCAAACAGGAATAACTTCGTTTTTTCAAATTGCACCAACCATATTTTATTTATTTTTAATTTTAATATATATAATTATATATAGTGATTTTACGTGCTGGCAATAGCAACGCCACGGTTAATATGACGCAAAATTCGAAAACATAGCGCTCACAACCACTGATGGCAAACCATATTGTTGGTTCCGATATGTCGATGACGTGTTCGCGATATGGTCTTATGGTAATGACAAACTGGATGAATTGGATTTCTTGAACACCTGAACAGCATAAACGAAAAGATCCAGTTCACCATTGAAATGGAAACACAACGACACACTTCCCTTTTTGGATGGTTTAGTCACCAAAAAGAATAATAGATTGAGACACACAGTCCACCGGAAGCCTACACACACCGGCAGGTGTCTACATAAACAATCAAACCATCATCCGAAACAAAAAGCAGGAATTATAAAAATATTGATAAACAGAGCCAAAAACCTATGTGAGCATTGCTTAAAAATGGCTATACACCGAAGGAAATCAGACGCGCTTTGAGACCTTCGACCAGAAAAATCACGAGTAACGATAAAAATCCTGTTGGAAAGGTCTTCTTACCATACATGCAAGGAATTACAGACCGAATAGGAAGGCTTCTGGAAAAACATTCCATAAAAGTAATTGTTAAGTCTACAACCAAAATCGAACAACATCTAAGGTCTGCGAAAGATAAAACTCCTTAACTACACCTCGATTAGATTCCCTCTCTAAAAACAACCAACATCCGACCATGCGAATGGCTGAAGCCCCGTAACCTACCGTCCGGAATAATATAAATACGGTCGCAACTGAGAACACTTAACGCAGAGCCACCAAAACGAACACTTCGACGACTACCACACCGCCTCTGAAAATGTCTGCCGCAGTTGCAGATGAAACGTTAGGAGAAAATCCAAACAGATCACGGTCCATCATCCCGGAGAACCTTTCACAAAACTTAGACGCCGGCCGTGAAAGCCTACACTCTTCAATTGCGGTGAATTGTTTCATTATTTTAATAAAAAGATCTCCAAAGTGTCGATAGAAAACACTGCGTGGCCAGATTCTACATGCTTAAGATCTGACTATATCCTATCCATAATAGCCCCGTTCTACGGTAACGTAATAATAAGATTAAAATAAAAAAACAATAAAAATGTAGTATCATTCATTACTGTTGGAAGAATGGGATCTCGATAGTTACCCACCCTTCGCGAAAGGTGCACGTTATGCTCGCAGGGTTTTATTTTTAAATAAATTTTAAGGTACCTTTGAAACGAAATGGAAATAATAGGTAAGTTTCAAAACTAAAAACTAAATGCAGTACCTAGGTATAATACCACAATAATAAAATTGAAAAAGTCAAAAGTTAATATTCAAAAACGGCAGTCAAATTTTTATACAAATTTTGCGGACTCTGAACAGTTCCAATTTGGCGTTGCAAAGAAACTTTATAAGAATCGTATAATAGCCAGAAATACGGTTCACCTAATAATATAAAAAATACGTGAATTAACCTAACCTAACCTAACCTAACCTAACCTAACTTAACCTAAAATAAGCGTAACCGTTGCATTACTAGTACGGAGTATAGATCTCAGCTAAACGCTAAAGTAGGTAGTGAAAATACCAATTCCAAACAGTGTCAAAGCTAAAAGGTAAAACTTATAGAGCTAACAATAACACAACAATTTAGTTTAACAAGATCCATGCCTTTAAAGGGAACTATTCAGATTGGCTTTAAATTTATGAATCATAACAAACATGTTTTCTATGTCGTTTACTTACTCCATAGAATTTAATAAAAAATTACTACTGATTAAACTTAATTTTAACTGTTTATCCGCCAATATGCTTTCCATAATAGCCCCTTTCTATAGTAATGTAATAATAAAAATAACAAAACAATAACAAATGTGGTATCAAATTCAATAATCGAACAATAGAATCTAGAAGAAGGTTACAAAACAAACCTACATACAAAAGGACCATAACCGCCAACACTGTACTTTTAGATATTGTTTTTAATTTATGTTTGTTATGTTATTAGTTGTATTTTGCCGGTAATATGTATTCCAAACATAAAGACTGAAAGGTACAACATAGATGATAATGAAAATTTGAAATTATCACTTTCGTCAGCATGATATCAAACAAAAAGGCTTGAAAACTTACATCGAACAAATAAGGCTAAGAAGTAAAACGCATAGAGCTACTGATAATCTTTGCGTATTTGGTTATTAACCCATGCTTTTATGTGAAGTGGTAACCTATTTCTTAATTCGGAAAAGTTTTCGATAAGGTTTTTGCAAACGGAAAGGCTGCTCATTATCTAAATAAAACGCCAACTCGTGCCTCAAAACCTTCTTCTCAACACTTGTCCAAGTTCTTCTAACTGAAATCAAATATATATTTTACCGTTAAGGAAATGAAACATTTACTGTCAATTGCAAAGAAATGTACCAGAGATACGGTCAGATATTTTCAATAATGTCTTTTTTTATGAATTTAAAATAAATTAAAAGGTCGATCGTGGGGACTTGGACTGGTTAGAAAATTCAAAGAAAGATAGTTTGAAAATTTCGTTGGACGTTTCGCCACTTTATTGTAGCTTCTTCAGCAACTCATTTTCTAATTTCTTTCTTTTCGTTGTAACATAATATGTTTAAAACCCAAAAAATCTGTTGGGTTAGTCAATTACAAAGGGCAAATGTACAACATTTAATGGTGTGGTTACTCAATCCTTCAAATAATCATTATTCTTGTTAAAAATTAAACATAAAACTGCAATTATGCATAAAAACACTGTGCACAACCGAAAATTTGTAAAATTAAAATTGATTCTTGAGATAAAAAAAGAAAATTAACTGAAAATTCTAACGTGCTATCAACGCGTTATTATCGTGGTGGACATGAACACTGACAGATAAATTAAAAGATTTAATTTTGGTCACTCACTCGACCTTTAACAAATTATTAAACTGGCGACCACGAAATGTCATGTTTTGCGAGGGAACAACAGTATAGTTACCCTTTTATTGAAGTTCTCATCAAATTCCAATGTGTTTCTTAATTTTGAGTAAACAAAAAACAGATCAGATGGCGTGTTCTATGCAGTTATTTCTGTTTCGATTCAAATAAGAAAAATTAAAATTAAAAAAAGTGGCTTAAACTAGCCAACAATTACGTAAAACGAGGATTAGGGAAAATCTTCTCACAGTTCAGTAAAAATCTAAAATAAGTTTCTTTAGTCAGTTGAAAAATTCGTACAGATTTTCTCCGACAATCTTAATGGTTCAAAAAGTCGTTAACAGTAATAATAAAATTTCCGACGTAGAAGAATATAATAAGTGAAAATAAAAACTGGATACCGATTTATTCTGACAGACAGTAAATTAATATTGACTCTTGCAATCATGATTAAAGACATCATGAAAAATACTCACCTATATTTCTGTTAGGATTCCTCCTTAACTTGTTATAATGTTGTAACCACGCTTTTATTTGGTTTGCTGTTCTATTACATAAAATTTTTTGAGAGTGGATAGCATTACTACACTGCTGTAGGCTGGGTAAAGTACCGTCTGCAATATTTCTAGCGAAAGTTCTTAACACACAATTTTGTTCAGGCGTTGACCATCTCAGTTTCTTTGCGGTAGTACGCGCTATAAAAAAAAAGTTAGTTGAGGAGTATCTATAAACAATGATAAAAGTCACCTTTTTGCTTCGACCGTGGTGGCGTCGATTGTGCCATGGGTTCGAAAGGTGTAGTACTTATTTCATCACTCGACTCATCCACCAAGTTGGTATTTGGTACAGCGGAAGATGACGAAGGTGCCATGGAGGAACTTCCAGGATAATTGATGTGTTCTTTAAAAATATCGTAAGTAAATGAATATATCAACGTCACAATAATAGAGAAAACTTTTGACATTCGAAATACGCGCAGCAAATGATTTCAATTGTCTATGTGCATAAAATCTTCGATGGACAATGAGGAACTTGATAATTTATTTACTCGATAGTTTCATTTAGTTTTGTCTAAAACGAGTATTGCCCAAATATTAAGACTTTAAAAATCAATAATATCTTACGAAAACCGTGTCTGAACTTTCCCGCACTTTGAAAGCATTTCAAACGGCCTGTTAATCATGCCAAAGTGGATGTCGTCATTCCGTGCATTTGTTTTTACGAAGTGCAAAAGGGGGTGAAACAGACGAGGTAGCATTTTATTTAGGGTGTAGTCGATTAAATTTTAATGATGAATAATGGAAAGAAAATTTGTCGAACCAATGTACAATTGGAGGAGTTGGGTGAGCCAAATTGTACACAGGTTCAGCAATTCCTCTAAGCCAGTAAAACAAATGCTATTTTTTGAGGTAGCCAACATAAACATTGTTATTATCAATTAATAATAATGAAATACTTAGAGAAATTGTTTTTTTTTTCTTTTTGTAGAAGTTAAATTTCAATACATTAATGTGAACTAATTTTTGTAGTCGGTAATTTAAAAATTAATTTACAATAACTTATGTTCATAAATATTGCACTAACCTGAACCTGATATCTCCTTTAAGCTCATGCCTTTAAGGTGAATAAATTCTTCACTCTGTACTGCTTCTAACAAATTGGGCATTCGACTAATTTCAAGAACATCGTTCGGAAGCCTGTAGTGGTCACGGTGAATAACTTCGTCATGTCCCATAAAAGCGGCTAACTGTGATTTTTCGGAGTCAGCTAAATTAAGAACTCCTCCACACGTAGTAGCAATATGCTTTCTTAATTTAGTACCGCGAAGCAGCAAAGGTTTTTCAGCTCCGCAGTCGACAGAGAATTGACGCATAAGACCACAAGTCCTAAGAAATCCATCCTTTTTTCCAGGAACTCCAAATACATAAGGATTTATCTGCGGTACACCTGCATCACATCTTTTTTCTAAAAGAAAGTCTAAAATCTCAACGTCTATTTTGTTTTCCACGTATTACAAAACGACAATAATTATCCGCATTTGTTTTTCTTGTTCACTAAGTAACTTATAAGTATCACTATTCTTGTCTATGAAGGTTCTTTTCTTGTATTCTTTAATTAAAATACGTTCCGTTTCTCCCGCTCGGCGACGATTATACACTAAAATATATACAAGCATAAATTGAAGAGCCTTTAACCATAAACTTGCGTCAAATTTCGTCTTCAGAAGCTCATATGTGGTAGTAACGTTATTTCTAAGAAAGGTGCATAGTTTCTTTATGTCACCTGCAAGTGGTAGCGTCAAATCCTTGTTCCTCTTGTTAGTTTTGTAATTCGTTAGTGCTTGCTTATTAACCTCCGCAGCAAAATTTTTTTCCAATAGATAAATAAAATTTTGTACCTCAGACCGTTCATCGCCGTTTCTAGCTCCTGACTTTATTAATTCGGATATGTATAAATCGCCAATTTTCTTTAAAAGTGTACCGATAGATGACGCTGTAGATGGAGCAGCATAGACCATTTCTTTTTCGTCAAATCCACTAACCATCTTCACAGCTTTAATGACATTATCGAAATGTTTAAGCTTGTAAACTGATGAAAATAACTTTACTTCAGGTTGAATACTCTGCAAGGATAGCAACAGTTTAGCGGCTTCTCTCATTTTTTGGCGGATGTAATATCCTAAATGCTTCTCATGGCCAGCACATAGTCTATTTCCATAAAGAACGATTAATTCGTCATTTATAGCGCAATAAGTGATTTCGTCATTCTTCATCCTAGGTACTATTTCGTTTTTAAGGAGGTAACACGCCTTTTCGTTCAGTTTCAAAAGCAACTTCCGGGCATCCCTCTTCATAGTACGTTGGCCTTTTTGAAAATCGGCTTTACATTTTCTATAGTGCAAATGTATTGTAAGCTTGGAATAATATCCCTTGCAAGAGCCACAAAGTTCATAATGAGTGTTGGTTCTTCTATAGCTCGCTTGAGGTCGTCTAACGACAATCTTTTTACCATTTGAGTAGTCAGAACTGTTGTTGTATATGAAATTTCCATCCTTTCGAATAATTGCAATCAATCTTTTTCTTTCGTTCGAGCCTGAAAAAAAATGTTTATTACTCAAAATCGAAACTGTGGAAAATTCAATAGCAGTATAGAATATACGTCGGACAAAATTAGTCTTTCAACTTTTACGCCTTGCTGAATATAATAGGTAGTCACTGCTGTTGGTAAATGCAACACTCTCGGGAACAGAAATTAAAATGAGAATCGTTTACTGTTTGAATCACAGCTTGCAGTAAAGTATGTATAATGAAGCTAACGTATGTGAACACTTACACCTTTAGAAACGATTAAATGAAATGTTGTTTTGGGAATAAAATTAATTAATTTTGTTAGATTCATAACGGCAAAGTCTATGGTAGCAAAAGCAACACTGGAAGTTTATTTAGTGACGCGTTTTGAAGTGGCTAGTGTATTAGAAATATTTCTATTTGCTATTAACATCCAAGTTATGTCATTATTTGTTTAAAATTTAAATATAGGGTTTTCCAATTAGCGCGCCAGAACTTTTAGTGCCAAAAACAAAATTGCTTTCAATGTAAATGCCAAATCTTGACAACAAATGTGTTCAATACATTGTGTCAAGTTAATATGGATAGATATACTATTCAGCAGCGCTTAGAAATTATTCGTATTTACCATCAAAATGCGTATCCGGTTCGCCGCACATTACGCGCATTGCGAGAAATTTATGGTCAACATAATCGACCAACCGAACGAGTAGTGTAAGATGACCGGTTCTAATTCAGAGGAGGAGAGATTACTTAAGGTCAAATTGACGGAAGGTCATTGACTTTAAACTTGTGTGTATGTAGTGGTCAAATGCTTCACAATGAATTGAAACATATGTACATGTATCGGTAATGTGAAACTAAATACGTCTGCAGTCGTCTGAAGTTTACGATTTTTATGACGGAAAGTTTTAAATACGTCTACAGCCGTTGAAGTGTCATTGCAATGTTATTAGAGGAATGATGTTAGGTATTTAGTTACACTTACACTGATTAATGCAATTGCAATTGTACGTGATTCATGTAGATATTGTGATGTGGAAGGATGGGAAAGAAGTGCAGTTGTAAGCAGGTAAACAATCGTTAAAGTAGTGAAAAGGAAGAGAAGGCAGAAGTAGTGGAGAAGATTGGTTTGAGAATGGATGTAAGAAGCAGTAATAAAGGTAGTAGAATCGATGAAGTTTGTGGTGGTACCAAAGAAGTAGAGTATTGGAATAATGCGGACCACATGGAAGGATTGAATGATGCGCAGCGTAACACTGTGTTACATAGAGGAGATTACGTAGACACAGAGGAGTATACTGTAAATAAAGCAAAGAAGTATGTAAGTGATGTGAGCTCAATGAAAAGGTGAAACGTAGCTCGAAAACTCTTCAAATGTGAAACGAACTTCTCAGCATGTTCTGCGTACGTGCTGTACTGTGATAGGAATAATCTTCGCTACCTACCAATGTGTTGGAGCTGTCGATATGCAGGAAGTAATGGAGGAATTGTGTCATTATATACACGAGTTCCGAATTTATGGATGTTGGAAGTGTATATCCATGACGAAGTTCACATTCATTGCGGATGGTGTGGTGAGATGTGTAGGTACGAGTTTGTTTGCAGTGAGAACCACCGTATCACAAATAAGACCGTATTTGAAGAAGGATATGTAATAGAAATAAGTAATAATCTTGGTTATGTAGAAGGAACGTAGAACGTGTACATGTATATATTTGTGTTAAGAAATAAATAAAGAGGCAAAAGGTAGTAGACGTTTGAGATATAAGATTAAGGTACAGTTTGGGGATAATAAGAAGTTATATGGAAAGTGTGTCAAGGTCACAAGTCTTTAAAAAAGGAAAAGGAAGGTGTAGGACAGGGGACAGGTAATGACATAGTAATTGAAAGGTAGGTTTATGAAAACATAATGGATCGGAAGAGTTGGCGCCTTTGCTCGTAAGTATTGCAAAGAATACAGTACAGCGTGTGCGTATCATACTCGTAAACAAAGCCCGACTTTTCGCAGAGGTACGATTGAGGCCCCTGACGACAAGGTCGGCAGCACAAGTTTACGACATCGCAATGATAAAATCTGCAGCTGTGGCAGAAAAGCAGAGGTCTGTTGTCAAAACATTCTTGACAGCAGGATCCTGTTTCAGCCGAACAGCTTTCACGCAGACGCCGACAATATCTGCGTTGGAGGGAGGTGGTTTCATTAACAGTTTGCCTGAATGGTGAAAGGACAATAGATTCACGAGAAAGGTCCATGTTAATTCATAAGACCCTTCTGGTGAAGTGATGCTCTCTCAGGTTGACAAGGGTTTAAATAGGAAGGTATGTGGTGGGGAAAGAGTGGGGAGAGTAGTGGGGAATAGTGGGGATGTAAAGAAAGTGGTATAGAGTAGTGTGGTAGCGAAGGTGATGGTGTAGCAATATTTTTTATAATGAGGTGGCATCGCAAGGTAGTAGTCATTTTTTAATTGATGAAGGAGTGGGATAATTGAAAGAGTACATAAGGCGTAATATATGTTATTGAACCTGTTGTATTCGTTTATGAATTTTAATAGACAGTTGTCGGAGAAAAAATTTTTTGGTGAGAATAATGGTCCAGAAATTAAAAAAAAATTATTTTGAGGGCAGGAAAAGAGTTGTATGAAAAATTAGCACATGAAAATATGGATAATGAGGTGTAGTATAAGAAGACAATGAAGTATTTAATGAAATACTTCAGCGTAAAAAATGATGGGGGTAAAAGTGTAAAAATGAAGCTTTAGAATTTTTTTTGAAGCAGAAGGAGTTGAAATTGTGTAATAACTTATGGTGTGGGAAGAAGGTCCCTAAGTCGAAGTACCCGAATCTGAAAAAATTTTTGAAAAAAAAAATAAAGTTGACAAAAAAAAATAGCAGTTAAAAAAAAATAGCAGTTAAAAAAAAAAAGTGTTCCTCTTGGAAAATGTAAGTTGAACAGTGGGCTAAATGATCCCACCCTGAAAAGTCAAGAAATATTTTTTTAACGTGTTTCACCCTCATACTTTGACCCCCGAAAAGTGTATGAAGGGTAGATGATAGGGAGAAAATGACTGAGTAAAAAATGTTTAGTGTTCCATGAAGAACAATTTGCTTCCAACGAAACTTGAAGGACGTCTGTAATGAGGGAAGTAATTTCTACCCTAAATTTCAAGAATTAATTAAAGGTATAAGGAGCAGTGCTAAAAAAAAAGGTGCCTCTCTCACTATTGATGTTGAAGGCTAAAGGTACTACTTGGCAATGGCAGAAGTATCAAATTCGGACAACTACCCCTCTCGGACTTAATGCCTCCCGACCTCCCCCCACCAGCCCACCTCGGCGCCCTGCCCCCCCCCTGTACCCATTTCCCTATTATGTTTTTCAGCGGATTTTCTTCTCAACCCCTTTTCCACCCCATTTTTCATCCCTTGCATACCTATACACAACTTCTCCTAGGAAACATAAATTCACCAAATTTCACATATATGTCTTATTCACAATTTAGAACAACAATGCTCTCTTTGTCCTTTCCTGTATGGGGCCGACTAACACCACCTAACCTAACCTGAAAATTTTTTTTTTTGTTTTTTTTTTTTTGGTCCAAATTTTTTTGGGACCTTTTTGGTTTATCCCCAGAGGGTCGGTTTTTTTTTTAATTTTATTTGACTACTTTTATTAAATTTTTTTTTTTTCCCAAAATATCGTTTTGGTTGGTGGTTTTTTGTTTTTTTTTTTTCACTTACAACTTACAAACTAACTCTAACAAACTATTTACTTAACTTATTTACAAACTTACATACTAACTCTTATTTACTAATTAACTTATTTACAAAACTTACATACTAACCCTTATTTACTAATTAACTTATTTACAAAACTTACATACTAAATTACTAATTTACATTATTTACACTACCTATTGGTAACCGACGTCAACTGCTGCTTCGCGGTGTCAAGCAACGTTTTCAGTCGCTCCAACTTCGGACGCTTTGCTTCCTTCGAGCGCTCTAAGACGTCCACTTCCTGGTCGATCTGGTGGTCCTCCTCAACCAGTTCGACCCGTTTCGTCAACAAAGCTTCCTTGTGACAGGCAGACTTCGCCACTTTTGCTTCAAGCTGAGCGATCTCAGCTTTCCGCTTAGCGATCTCAGCTTTCCACATAGCGACGTCGTCGTCCTGTTGCAAGATAGCCTTGTCGACATGGGAAATTCCAGCGCGCACCTTCTGCTGCGCAGCGCGCCTTCCTTCACAAAGCGGACGTCAAAT